>OX438658.1:19645246-20845246 GCA_949316385.1 Globia sparganii
TGCATGAGCTTTACACGAGTTGTCTATATTATGCTAAAACACAAAAGAAGAAGGCCTAAATTACTAGACATTACTAGACATTACTACTTAGTTCAAGGACATTACCAAAGACTAACATCACTAATAAATATCAGAAGGGAAAAGCTGTAAGTATCACATGAATGTTCAAAGGAGGCTGAACATTCTTATCGAGAACGCACTTGAACAACTTGTTGAACAAAGTTATCTCATTAGGTGGAGAGTTCCATTAATTCACTAGGACCTACCCTCTTACGGACGCAATAAAGTAATTGATGTTGGGTGTACGACTCGATGTGTACCTACTTGGTTAGTTTCTTGTGTCTTACTATGTGTGTGTGTAAGTGTGATGATACATCAAATATATTGCAAACCAAAAACGTCTTAATGGACGAATAATTCTCTAATTTACAATATATACTATCTAGTTTTCTATATGCCAAAAGCCGTTTGCGAGTGTCGGACTTACCCAAGAAGGGTCCCGGGACACCGAACAACCCTATCCTTTGGTACCCTTTGGATACAGAACCCAAAAAAACGGTTGCAATAGGCAACAAATTATAATACCCTTCTGGTTCTTCTGAACAATTGATTTCACATGGGCGTTGTTGAGACAAATGTTTACAGGAACGTTTATGAATAGCGTTTTTTTAGGATTTAAATTTTTAAGCAAATCATTTCATTCAGCTTTTGACACCACCATTATTTGTCTAATCTTTTCTCAACTATTTTGGGGTCGGCTTCCAGTCTCACCGGAGCAGCTGAATACTAGTGTTTTCCCAGTTACTGGATACCCGATACCCCTTGATAAGACTGGTTGTCGGCAAGACTAACCTTCAATCGACCCGTTCAACTGTTGTAACCTATTTCATCTTCGACACGCTCGTTCCATCATATACCTCATCCATCGCTTTCCATCAGGCGCGATCCAGGTCAAGAGCGGGCCCATTCAGCAATATATTTTTTTAATTCTATGTATAATTTTTGTACGAAAGGGGTGGTTAAATAATAAATGCCGCACAGGTCGATCGATCAGGTTAAGCTACGCTTGCCGCGGTTGGTCTGTGGATGGGTGACGGAGGGGTCTCGGTATGTAAAAACATACCGAGACCCCTCAGAGCCTCGGAAAGCACGTTAAACCGTTGGTCTCGGCTGTCATTCGTGGATCTTTGACAGTCGTTAAATCTGACAACCAGTCTTACCAAGGGGTATCGTATTACCCAGTAACTGGGTTGTGGAGGTTAGATAGGCAGTCGCTCCATGTAAAATACTGGTATTCAGCTGCATCCGGTTAGACTGGAAGCCGATCCCAACATAGTTGGGAAAAGCTAGGCAGATGATGATGATGATGATGTTATAATGTTTGTACGTGACAGCATAATTCACAGAAGCTGAAAATTGTCTGAAAAGTTTTCTTTAAAGCCTCTAAGAGCATGACAACCATACATTTCGTAAAGAAAGTGGTAATTTTGCGAAATTGACGGAGCGCCACATAACACACCCGCGTAGACTCCAATAAATTATGTGTAAATTGTATTGTAAACACCGCCCCTGGGAGCGATTTAATATAATAAAATTTACATTTCGTTATGTAAACTGACTTTGAGTGGAGTCTCCTTCGTCATTCGCGTATTAAGAGGTAATATCGAGTGGGAGTGGAAGTACGTCATAGTCTCGAAAAATAAAAATGTGTCTTTATTTTCAGAAAAAGGAAATCAGAAAATGTTGCTAAGTGTTTATCGATTACATTCGATTAGCCAGTGGGACGAATAAGGCGTGATAAGGTTTACGAAGTGAAGATAAATAAGACCACGTAAAGTTATCAACACAAAAAGGCTAATTACATTATAGTAGGTAAGGGGGTAGGTAGGTTTATGGTTCACTAATTATTTTAACACCCTTGGGAGTCGAGCTGTACTCTCCTGGCTCAGCTTGATGTCACGAACACCGCAGAGAGAGTGCCACGTTGCAGACGCCAGGGAAGGCAACGGTCAGCAGATGGATAGTTTCGTAGATAGCTCAATAAAGTATATATCTATACATATAATAAAATCGTAGGAAAGTGAAAACTGTACATTGAATATTTTTTAAAAAGAATACTTGGGGCGTGATCTACAATCGATACCGAAGCCAAAAATATAGTTTTTAGAATTTTTGTCTGTTTGTCTGTTTGTCTGTTTGTCTGTCCGGGATAAACTCAAAAAGTACTGCATGGATTTACTTCAAATTTTGCATGAATATTACTAAGAGGTCGGGTCAACATATTGGCTACATATTATCACGCTATCACCTACGGGGGAGGAGCTGTGAATCTTTATTTTTCTTACGCATTCTGTGACAGCGTGTAATCTAACGACGCATATCTAAATGTTGTTTTTGAGTAAGCCATGCTATTATCTAGCTTTACACTATAAAAACTACGCCATTTAAGTAACTTGGGCAGAGAAATATAGTTTAATGAATGTTAGTAGTTTAAAGACAATTTTAAAACAGCGCCATCTATGAGATTTCATAAAAATAAAATAAAGTTACATGTTAACATTTTTTGGAAATTATTAATTTAAATTTGATCATGTTGGCGAGGTAAGTAGTTAGTTATTCTTAAAATTCATAGATGGTGATGTGCATTTTCTTCATAAAAGTTGTATCGTATAGTTCGTTTTGACAAATTCAAGTTCCAACAAAACCCTCAAAATCTTGAACAGAGTTGAGGAAGACAATTTAAAACAAAATGCGGTGTCAGATATTACAAAAAAGTTATGTTCATTGATGATGATCATTTCATTTCATGACACCCTCACGGAGGCGAGCGTCAGTGACAGTCCCAGCCGCATGCGTCATCTGTTTGCCGTCATCTTGGTGTTTTGTGGAGTCGCGAACCCGGTAGCTTTGTGGGAGAAGTATCGCCATCATCTGTCTGAAGATTTTGTACGAGCTTTGAGGCGCGCTACTGAAAACGAAGTCGAAGTAACTGATGAACGCGTGCTGAACACCTGTCTCAGTTCACTTCAATATGTGGTCATTTCTATCGGCGGCAATCAACTGATAGAATATGGGTTACCAGCTCCCCAATTATCACCGTATCAAGACCGTGAAAATCGGGAGTGTAACGCGAAATGACCACCATACGAAATGACCATGTCGCTTTGTTCTCTTTAGAGCAAAAGCAAATTTATGACAACGTCCTTGAAAGCGCTGGGCAAAACCAGAGTAAAATGTTTTTCTTGGATGCTCCTGGTGGAACAGGAAAAACATTTGTTACCACTGGCATACTTGCAGAGGTCAGGAGGCAAGGCAAAATTGCTATTGCTGTAGCGTCGTCGGGAATCGCTACCACACTGCTTCCGAGTGGCAAGACATCACATGCCATGTTTAAAATTCCCATCGATTTAGAGAGCGCCGAAACGCCTGTTTGTGGTGTGTCACGTAACAGCGATAAGGGACACGTGCTCAAGGATTGCTCTCTGATCGTATGGGATGAGTGTACGATGGCCAATAGGAAGGCAGTTGAGACCGTAGACAGAATCCTGCAGGACATCCGCAGGAACGAACATTTGATGGGTGGTGTCACAGTTCTGTTCAGTGGTGATTTTCGGCAAACGCTTCCCGTGGTGACGCGGGGCTCGAGGGCTGACGAGGTGAATGCTTCGTTGAAACGATCTTCGTTGTGGTCACGAGTTCGTACGCTTCGCTTGACCATTAATATGAGAGCTCGGCTCGGCGGCAATACACGTGCTCAAGAATTCTCCGATGTCCTTTTAAGTCTTGGCGACGGCACTCTACCAGAAGAGACAGGTGCTGCTTCCAGAGTCTCTCGGTAGAGTGGTATCCAGCTTAGAAGAACTAATTCGCTGTGTATACGGGGACATCAGTCGTATACCGCACCAGCAGAATTCTTGGGTGTGTGAGCGGGCCATTTTGATGCCCAAAAATGATCAGGCTGCAGCAATTAACGAATGCATTCTCTCGGAAATTGAGGGGAATGAAGTGGTCTACACCTCGATAAACACTGTTGTCGAGTAAGATGACGCCACACATTATCCCGTGGAATTTTTGAGCTCCCTGTCAGCAAGTGGACTTCCAGCGCATACCATCAAGCTGAAGGTCGGTGTTCCGATTATGCTTCTTCGGAACCTATCTCCTCCGAAGTTGTGTTAACCGCCTTAGAGTCATCTCGCTCCACAGACACACTGAGGCGGAAATTCTGACGGGTTGTGGCGTCGGCGAGGCAGTATTTATACCACGCAGACCCCTAATACCTCATAACGTCCTGTTCCAGTTCAAGAGCGTACAGTTACCCGTGAGCGTTTGCTTCGCGATGACCATCAATAAGTCGCAGGGCAGCGGGTGTCGACCTCAGGACGAGTTGCTTCTCACACGGGCAACTGTACGTCGCTTGCTCCCGCGTCACCAGTCCTGACTCTCTTTACATTTTGGCTCCTGGCAGCATAACTACCAACGTAATTTATAGGGAAGTGTTGTAAAGTATGATACCTTTGTACGTATTTTTACTCTTTTGTGTCCTGGAATGTATTCCTGCATTATTTTCTCTATTTCCTTCAGTCACATCTTATGACTGAACTCAGCAAGATTCCCATATAACTCTCTTCACTTGCTTCGCTTGCAAAAAAAACTTATATTTTAATGCTATTTTAAAAGTTCTGTACTTATAATGCTATAGCGACACTGGCATCTTAGGTATTTTTGGTGCTGTAGAGCATGCACGCAGACGACGTCGCGGGCAGCAGCTAGTACTTATAATAAATCTGTAGAGAGGTCAATTCTGTACATGAAATATATTTCCAAAATAACTATCAGCGAGTGATTAGTGATCGATACTGACGCCAAAAATGCAATCAGTAAAATTTCTGTCTGTCTGTCTGTCTGTCTGTGTCTGTCTGTCTGTATGTTCGTTATAGAAACAAAAACCACTCGACGGATTTCAACGAAACTTGGTACAATTGTTCTTCATACTCCTGGGCAGGTTATAGTATACTTTTCGCCACGCTACGATCAATAGGAGCAGAGCAGTGAAGGGAAATGTTGGGAAAATAGGAGAACTTACTCCATTTTTTAAGCTTCCGTCGTGTGTGCAGCCTTAATGGTTAAAGCTACACAGAAATCATGTTCGACGGAAATGTTGTCCTTAAAATTATCTATATATATAAAAAAGAGAAGTCCTGACTGACTGATTGACTGACTCATCAACGCCCAGCCTAAACCCTTGGACCTAGAAAGCTGAAATTTTGCACAGAAGTTTCCTTTATAATGTAGACGAGGAACAAGGAAGGAATTTTTGAAATTCAACCCCTAAGGGAGTTAAATAGGGGATGAAAGTTTGTATGAAAAATCCTTTTCCTTGGGTTAATAAACTTGAAACTTAGCACGAATATTTATCTAACTAAATTATGAAGTTTGGCATTTTTTGTTTTTCTAAACTACCCCCTAACAGGGGATTGGGGGGTGTCAAAGTTTATATGGAAGAATTTTAACGCGCTGTCCGATTAACTCGAAATTCAGTATTTATACTTAAAACCAAAAATAAAGAATCATTTGTATCAGGGTTTTTCGAAAATCTACCCCTAACGGGGAGAAAAGGGGTAGTTAATTTTACAGGAGAGCATTTTACAGCGTGGCTTGATTAACTCGAAAATTGGTATAAATAATCTGGGAGTCAAGTTATGAATACATTCCAAACGATTTTTTGAAATTTCACCCCTGTGGGGGGAAAAGCGGGGATACAGTTTATATGAAAAATCTTATTCCTTGGGTTAATAAACTTGAAACTTGGCACGAATACTTATCTAAGTAAATTATGAAGTTTGGCATTTTTTGTTTTTCTAAACTACCCCCTAATGGGGGAGGGGGGGTGTTAAAGTTTGTATGGAAGAATTTTAACGCACTGTCCGATTAACTTGAAACTCAGTATTTATACTTAAGACCAAAAATAAAGAATTACGTGTATCAGGGTTTTTCGAAAATCTGCCCCTAACGGGGAGAAAAGGGGTAGTTAATTTTACAGGAGAGCATTTTACTGCGTGGCTTGATTAACTCGAAAATTGGTATAAATAATTGGTTGTTTAGTTTGGGGGGTGTTAACATTTGTATGGAAGAATTTTAACGTGTGGTATACCGGTCCGATTAAGTCGAAACTCAGTATTTATACTTAAAACCTAAAATAAAGAAAAACATGTATCAGGGTTTTGCGAAAATCTACTCCTCAAGGGGTGAAAAGGGGTAGTTAATTTTCTATTTTACTGTGTGGCTTGATTAACTCGAAAATTGTTATACATAATCTTTGAGTCAATTTACAAAACACTTCCCAAACGTTTTCTCAAAAGTCCTCCTCTGTGGGAGTGAAAAGTGGGGAAAAAATTTAAATGAGTTTTAGGGTTTTACTACTTACTCACTCAAAATAAAAAAGTATGAGTTTTAGGGTTTTATTTAATCGACTCCTACCGGGGTGGAAAAGGGTAATAAAGTTTAAGAAGTAGAAACTCCAAAATGGGGGTAAATAATATTTTAGTCATAAAAATGGAAACGTACCAAATGCTTTTATAATGAAAACAAGACCTGTCGTGATGAAAAGGGAGGACAGTTTATTTGAAACATCTTATGTTATTATATAGTTTAACTAAAAAAATTACCCGAACACTTATTCCTCTAAATAAAGCTTAGAGAACGTAAACATTAATTTTAGAAATAAGTACCTTTCAAGGAGAGGTGGAGAGGGTGTTAAATTTATTTGAGGAAAGTACGAAACCCACGCGGACGAAGTCGCGGGCAAAAGCTAGTATATAAATAAATAAATAGTTCGAAACGGCCACGCGGGTAAAGTAAATACATACGGCACTTACGTATACATTCGATTAGCACAAAGAACTAATTACCGCTGAAGTTATTGTAAACTGTCATTTGATACGGGTGAGCAGTCATTGCACTCTTGGTTCCATTACGGCTCGATCTGCAATCCCGTCTCCTCAACCTGGCACACTTGCATCAGAATGTAGGTACTATTCAAACTCAAACCATTTATTTACGAATATATACGAATCCGTGTAATCTAAGCCCCGAGGATGAAATAAACTTACTTTCAAATTAAATAATTCTCCAATTTGTTTTTTTTCTCATCTTTTCATATTCATGAAAATCTAACTTTAAATATCTTGCCACTAAAAGCACTTGGAATATTAAAAAGGTAATTTTTAGATTTTTAATGTTATCTAGAATACTTTAAATTTAAGATTCTGTTCAATTATCGAAGGAGACTAAAGATGTTTAGTTTCTAAACACATGACGCCTGTAATCCTTAAAGGGTTAGGAAGGCGTACCTACAGTACAAGCACATTTCGTTTTTTTTTTTAATAAAATAATTTTATACATAATAGAGCATATTTTATTGGAGAATTCGCTGCAAATTCTCCCCCTTATTTTCTTTTTGACGTCTTGACCTACCAACGAGTATCTTGTTACCCAGTTACTGGGTTATGGAGGTCAACACCGATATTCAGCTGTTGATGGTTGCGGTTAGACTGAAAGCCAACCCTAATGTAGTAAGCAGATGATGATGATCTTGTTTATGACTAGATACTATAAATCAAATATTATAACATTCAAAATATTCCATAAAAACATATACAGGGTGCATTTGATATCATGGGCATTATTTTAACCTAAGGTACTACTTATGATACTAATTGCATTAGGGCTACTATTACGCAAATCAAAAATATTATTAATGCAAGTATGGAAAACCTTAAAATGTAGTAAGTCATACAAAGTATCAAATTAGTTGCGCTTCTCGATAGCAAATGCGTAGGTACACTACGCCGTACGCGCGTCATTGGGCGTGAATTCTTTGACCCCGCCCGACTCACGTGACATTCGTAAGTTGCCAATGAATTGATTCATAATAAATTCCAATTTTCCCTTCGTACTTTGCCGGCTTAGGACGGTCAAAACTACGTCAACTAACATACATTAAAAAAAAACATTTACGTACCTAGCTTGTGGATTGTTTTGAAAAAACCTTATTTGTCGGTAAAGTGACAGAGGGTAAACGGGTGCTCTTCCACGAGCTTGTGCATGTGCTGGCACGTGAAAAGACGAAAAATCCAACAGGTTCTGAGTGGTTCTGGTGGAATGAGACCCCGTGAAGGAATAGGGTCGTTCGGGTAGCGCCGATGGAACATTTCACGAGTTCATACTAAATTTCTTGCGCGATCGTAAATTACAACCATTTGTGGGTATTGTTGGTTGGTAGCCTAGCCTGTAGATAACCTAGCCTGAACATTACGCGGTCGAGGCATCGTGTACACAAACACACACACAACACACAACTACTACACTAACACTTAATACACTGCAATCCAAGCACCGTATGCCGCGAGCGGCGAGTACGGCGATTACGTCACGGGATCAATAAATCAATTACGCGTCAATGCACCTGCGCAGTCGTTATGACACTGGTTCCGGGTTCGTGACTTCGTGTTGCGGCGGGAAGCATACCCCGCGCGGGGGTGATATTCGTATTTTTGCGAGTGAGGGAGTGGGACGGAGAGAGTTCAGGGAATCCCGCCGGACGGAATGTCTTGTAGCCCATTGTTATTATTACTTGTAAGGAAAAACCCGCGCGCGCGCAGGTGATGTTTGTTTACATTTCGCTTTGCGCTGTACTGCGCTTTAAGATTTTGATATTTCAACAATTATTGGCGTTAACGAAGTATTTTGTTTTAATTACTTTAAGTGTTTATTTGCAATAATAAGCCTTGTGCAATTTGACTTACTACATTTTTAAGGTTTTCCTTACTTGCATTAATAATATTTTTGATTTGCGTATTAATAGCCCTAATGCAATCAGTATCGTGAGTAGTGCCTTAGGTTAAAATAATGCCCATGACTTCGATTCCACCCTGTATACACACAAAAAGTGTCGCACACTCGCGTAGAAACCCAAAATATAGCTTTAAACCATTTAAAATTTATAAACTTAACTACAACTTTTGAAAAGTACTTAATACTACAAAAACCCGTACTTGAGCGTTGAGCTCTAACTTAGAATTAACTGAATATTTCAGCATTCAACTTCAACTAAAGTTAGAAAGAGTTTTCAGGTTTATTTACAGTTTTTGATGTTCTTTACCTGAAAGTTAAATACTAAAAGTCTATAAAAAGTTTTGATGACTTTGAAAAGAGACATAGACATAAATAAAGATGAATAATAAATTCTAAAATTATACAGAAGAAATAAACTTTTATTTTTCATTACCTGTAGTTGTTTGAGTATATTTTTTTTAACCTATGTTATCCAACTGCTGGGCAAAGGTCTCCCCATACTTTTCCAATTTTCCTTATCAAGATAAGGAAAATTGGAAAAGTATGGCCAGAGAAGGCACAAGTGCCTTCTCTGGCCTGTTGGTCAGCAACGAGCCCAAATTGTCACACCAGCGCTTCTTAGGCCTGCCTCGGTGACGACGCCCATCTTCAGCACCTTATTGCAAATAAAATGATTTCAGGCTTCGTAATCGTAAATATTTAACTTATCTTTTTAACTAAGTTGAAGAACTCCAACTTGACCATAACTTACCTTGGGTAAACTGGAAGTCTTTAGACAGATTTCGGACCCTGGTTGGCCGAAGCAAGGAAAACCTGTTCAGGTAGAAATTCATAGACGACTCCGCCTTAGAGTGTAAATGTGGTGCTGTTCCACAAACTATGGAACACTTAAGATCATGTCCAGCGTCCTGTCTCTGTCCTGTGAGCTGTATATTACAGGAACTGATAGCCACTGGTGATGGCGCCAAACAAGTAGCCGAATTCTGGGCCGAGTCTATTTAGATTGCTATCGACACGCTAAGAAGAAGAAGATCTTTTAAACGCAGCGAATGGCTTTATAATGCTTCTTTTAAAACAAATAAGTAGGAAATTATCAACAGATGATGATAATGCACACAAGATACAGATACTTACAGGTGTGAGTTTTCACAACAACATCCAGTAATTTATTTGCTAGAAACATACTTTTATTCACAGTCAAC
Source organism: Globia sparganii (assembly GCA_949316385.1). Taxonomy (NCBI): domain Eukaryota; kingdom Metazoa; phylum Arthropoda; class Insecta; order Lepidoptera; family Noctuidae; genus Globia; species Globia sparganii. The sequence goes on from OX438658.1 coordinate 19,655,302, forward strand.
TCAATCATTTCTAATATTTTTAACCTTCCTTCTGAACAATCCGTACCACCCTTAGCGAGTAGTTACTTCGTTTTTAAAAAAATTTAAGCCCTATTTGGAGGCCGTAATTTATTGAGGCACCCACAAGCAAGACCGGTTAAGCAGCCGACAACCTCCTAGTATTAAATATAGCCATATCAAAAAAATAAAAAAATGAACAGCCAAGTTGTCAAAAGTACCTAATCAAAGACTGTGCATAACCGTTCACACCGTCCGTACCGTTGAAATTAAACCATAATAAAGGATTCTGTCAACGTCAGAATTAATACAAGACTTTCAGTGGCTGCCTTCAAAGCCCTGGATCTCTTAATTGGAAGGATTACTGTTATTTGAACATTATTAAAAAGGCCACCGAAGTTTCTTCTCACCCCTACTTTAATAAATCCGTTTGCAAAACTTTTCTCGTAAATCAACAAGGGGCAGAGATTATTTTGAAGTCGCTCCTGACTTACTTCGACATTTTTTTGAATATAACAAAGTGCCGAATCGCTCGAGGTGTGTTCACTAAAAAGCTTTTCACAGTGAAAATTTAATGTTAGTAAGTATGTCAAAGTAAACTCATAAGCAGACAAATGTATTAAGCCTAAATTCTTTTATTACGTTATTGCATCAAACTTCATATAATATGGATGAAACTTTAGCTAAATACACACATCAAAAGTGTCTAGGGATCAAGCATTTTTATGCGGATTTCTTGAGATTGAGATGTGGCTTTGTAATAAATTTATGATTTTATAAATTTATATGGATCCTTTTTGGTGCATTTCATAATTTGAATCAGGAACTGTGAATCAAATTCGAGTAAAAGATGAAAATCAGCTGTCAATATTTTCCCTATAAAAACATACAACGCATTGAAGACATTATTAGTGCTACTGTTTCCCTACTACTGATTAAAACCAACGTTATTATGGAGCGGCGACGTCATTTAAGCAGGGAAGAAATGCTCAGAGCCGTGGGAATGATAGAAGCTGGTTCCCGGCAACGTACTGTGGCTTTAGCTCTGAATACAAGTCAGAGTGTTATCAGTCGACTTTGGACACGTTACCGAAGCACTGGTACCGTGGCTGAGCGCCATGGAGGACGGTATCGCTGCACCACACGGAGACAATACCGATACATTCAAATCTTAACTCGAAGAGCTCCAACAATAACCGCCATGATGTTAGCCGTGAGGCTTCATCACTCTTCAGGGAACTTAATTAGCGACCAAACAGTCAGAAACCGCTTGCATGAAGTGAACCTTCATTCCCGAAGACCGCTACGGGTACCACCTATAGCAATGCACAATCGTAGGATTCGATATCAATGGGCTCTTGAACACAGAAATTGGGCAGAAGAACAATGGCGTTTCGTGTGCTTTTCTGATGAGTCTCGTTTTGGTATGAGACCGGATACAAGACGTATACGACACTGGAGAACCCCTGGACGCCAACAGCGATTAAAATCCTGCCAGGAAGTCCATCCTTATAGTGGTGGAACCATCATGGTATGGGCGGGTATTTGGATCGGCGGAAGAACTGAGTTGATTTGGATCAGAGGCAACCTCAACGCTCAAATTTATGCTGAGACGATTGTATCAGACGTCATCGTTCCTCTACAAGTGCAAATCGGTCCCTTATTTCAGTTAATGCATGATAATGCACGACCGCACACCGCAAGAGTTGTAAGACAGACTCTCGCCGCAGCTAACATCAATGTCCTGCCCTGGCCTGCTCAGTCGCCAGACTTGAACCCGATTGAGCATGCATGGGATATGCTACAGAGAAGAGCTCTGCCGAATATGGAGGGTATCCAGTCGCAAGAAGACCTTTTTTTGTTGTTGCAACGAACATGGGCGGCCATTCCACAGCGTGATTTGGATGAACTCATTTTGAGTATGCCAAACCGATGTTCTTGTGTTGTTAGTGTTCGCGGTAGAAACACGGATTATTAATTGTTTAAGTTACCCAATAAAATTTTAGAGAAAACTGTTATTTCAGTCTTTTTTTCGAACTTTTGTGTTAGTGGTTCAAATGTCAAAAATCCCTTTATTAGGAAAATGGCAAATTTCTTTATTAATGCAAAGGTGACTTGGTTTATCGTTACTGTGACAAACGAAAACACTTTATTTGATGAATCCTTAAAGAAAATTTTAATTAATATCAATCAGGAGAAAAGTTATTGCAAAAATATATGTTGATCCCTAGACACTTTTGATGTGTGTATATAAAACTCAAAGTCCTGACTGACTGATATATCAACGCACAGCCTAATTCACTGGTCCTAGAGACATGAATTTGGAGGGTGTTATCTTAGTGTAGAGTAGGTATCCACTAAGAAAGGGTTTTTCGAAATTCCACCCCTAAGAGGGTGAATAGGGGACCGTTAAATTTCACGCGGACGAAGTCGCGGGCAGAAGCTAGTTATTTATATACTTAATGTGAAAATATTTTGTTGATATAGTCAACATCAAATTGACTCTCACAAGTCAAGTCAATTTGATGTTGTCTAGATCAACAAAATGTCAAATTAATTTCAATACTTAGGTACCTACATACCTAATGTGATTATTATTTATGGAATCAACTTTTTAATGAATCTATCTTGTTCTTTGAATTGTTTCAATTAACCATTTTATAAAGCACGTAACTTTCATTCAAAAACAATTGCTGTTAAAACAGAAATTACAAGACAAATATTGAACGCTACAAGAATGCCAAATATGTTTTAGTGAGCATCATTTCAACTGACAAGCGGTTTCGTTGCCAGAACAAAATAAAAGAAAGCAAAAGAAATTGAATTTACAACGTTGACAACACCGCAATATTGTAACTTTATATGAATATTATTCAAGAAAGAAAGGGTTTTGGGACTCCGTGATGTACTGGGATATTTAGATGGTAATATAGTTGTTTCTGCGACACAAATATTATGTTTAATATTTTTGTTATGTTGGTGTTTTACGTACAGATTTATGTAACTCGCAAATAATGTGTGTAAACGCTTTACTACTTTATTTTTATATAAATATTCTCACTGTATGTTTTTGTTTGTGATAATTTTGAGGACAAAGATAGAAAATATAAGTCCTTTTTACTGTTGAGAACCAAATTAAAATAGGTAGTCATATCATGCTAAATTATGGGAAATGTTTAAAAGATCCTCGAAAATATTATTGATCTTCTTATGATGGACACTTTTTAAAATGAATGAATCTTTTAAGACTTTTTTTGCTTCTACGAGTAATGCTATGACGTATATTTTCATAAAGTTAGTCGCAGCAACTAAGCTGGAGTACATGACCAAGCGGGTTAGGTTGTTGGGACTGTGACCAACCGAGCCAAGCGACCAGCACCCTAATTGCGTAACACACTATCAATAGGAATCTGAATCATTTTAAAGCAAATTGCTAATCCATTGCTTCATAAGTTCGAAAAATTTGTCTGCTCAATACGTAAATAACGCAATGAATGTTGTTGAATTGTCAAAATGAAACCGATTCCGATTGATAATGTGTTACGTAATTGCCCCGCAGTGCTGCGGCAGCGGCCAGTGAGCGCTGCAGTTGGTCGCAGTTAGGTACTAAGTAATAATTTAGTATTTTTAGGATCACAAAATAGGATTTATTATTTTGGATTCACAAAAAGAGACGCAATCATTATACTGGAGTGTTCAACAATATTTTGAAAAGCGTAAAATGGAAATTATAAGAGATTATCTCTTATAATTTCCATTTTGTAAAAATAATTTGACACTAAGTGCTAATAATTATTAGCACTTAGTGTGTATTATTTTGTAATCCCAGCGCCAATGGCCCTTGTTAATTAACTAATGAATCCTCCTCGCAAGGGAATAATTAATTTCATCTTAGCATTATAAAAACTACTATGTAAGTTCCCTCCTACATATTGCTTCATAAATGTCGCTTTAAACTTTGAGAGCACTTACAAGGTAAAGGAGAATGGTTAAGACCGTACCCAGACATAAAGTTAATATTGTATCATTATAAACTATGTTGATTTTTATTGCCCTCATGAAGTACTTTAATAAATCCTAAGACAGCATATCTGAATTGACTTGGAGAAAAAAGATAAGTGAGGAAATTAAATTGATTTAATAAAGGTAAATTAATACTTATTTAACTTATTCTCTCGAAACTTTTTGACTTGCTAAAGATGGACATTTTTTTAAAATTAATGAACCTCTAAAAACATATTGTGCTTGAGCCTCTTTTTAATTTTCTAGTAGTGCAGTTTTTAATAGCGCGGTTTTGCGGTTTACTTTGTGTAAATTATTTCATCGCCACTGCTCTCAAAACGGTGAAGGAAAACATCGTGAGGAAACCGGCATGTCCTAGAACCAAAAATTCGAAGACATGTGACATTTACCAACCTGCACTAGGCCCGCGTGATAGATTATAACCCACTCCCTCTCAAAGAAAGGAGGCCTGTGTCCCAGCAGTGGGAACAATATAGGCTGATTATGATTAAGATGTAGTAACTAGAATAACATGACACTGGACATATTTCCACCATTTTCTACTTTATCAGGAAGTCATCATCATCATCTGCCTAGCCTTTTCCCAACTATGTTGGGGTCGGCTTCCAGTCTAACCGGATGCAGCTGAATACCAGTATTCTACATGGAGCGACTGCCTATCTGACCTCCACAACCCAGTTACTAGGTAATACGATACCCCTTGTTAAGACTGGTTGTCAGACTTTCGGGCTTCTGACGACCCGTAACGACTGTCGAAGATCTGCGAACGACAGCCGGGACCAAGAAGTAAGAAACTTAATTCAATTTAGTCTAAGTATTTCTCTCATAAATATATTTTATTAATGATATTCTCGAAAGAATAAAATGATAATTAATTTGAAAGAAAGAAAGAAAAACACGTGCAAACAAAAAGATAATTAATTCTAATGACAGCATATAATAAAAACAAATTATGTCTATATACACGAGCACAAAGCAGAGGTAGTCGACGGCTGCACGTCATGACTGTGACAAGAAGGTGAATTTAATAAAATTAAACTTTATTTCAGACTAAGGTCCATAGTTTGTTAGTATTTTGACATTAGTTAGTACTTATGTAACTAGGTTAGTAGATATTGTTATTTTTCACAAACTATTTTTATTCAGTCCTCTTACTGTCGCCACCCAGTGTATTAATATTTTATCATCCATCTTTTATGAAATGAGTTATAAAAATGTCTCTAAATTCACGCACAATGGTCCACTTGAAGGACTAAGTGCGGAAACCAAACCCCATAACATAGAACATGGATGTCTCTAAATTATGTAAATGTACCTATATATCAACTGTTTAATGTTTATCTTCCTGGTTCAGTCATAAAAGCTTGAAACAATGGGGTGCTAAACTTGAGTTGCGATCCCTGCTGGCTTTGAGAACAGCTGCAAGTAGCCATATTATTATGTTGGGTTTGGAATGAAACTAAATGAGAGATAACTGAATTCATACAACATCTAATTTAACAGGTGTTTCTGTACAGCCGACCCATAAAAAAACAAACATGATTCGAGACTCGTTTTTCTAATATAGAAAATTTTAAAACTTACCGGAAATTTTTCAAATTTAGGAAAAATTGAATAAGTTTGGTTATGGGATTACTTTGAAATTTACACATTACAACTTCAGTCAGGTCAGCTAGTATTTAGATAAAATAAAAACAGACCGACAACTAGATAAAATATATAAACCACTCAACTTATTAAACATAAATGGCAACAAAAAGACACTGACAAACCCGTTACAAAGCAGAATGTCTCACTCACCAAGACCCAAAGACTTTAAAATCCAAAATGTCACATTGAGCCAGAGGCCCAATGGTTACAAAAACTGGCCCATAATTTAGAATTAGGCAGTCTGCACAAGGGACTGCTTACACGTAATTGGTGGGTGTGCATGGTGTATTAGGGAAATGTCGCGTGTCGCTAAAAGCGACGGAAATTACGCATATTACATGTAACATGGCGGTACAAGTCAAGTCCTAGGGGTATGTTTGTTTTAAACGTTGCTTTGACGCACTGATTTTTCGGTTTACCTACACGTTTTCAAATCATCTTTCACATTGGTATTCATTGTTTAGTGATAATTATCTAGCTAGAATAGGGCCCTGATGCAAAAAGTGATTCTTTATGATATTGCACTAAATTATAAAGGATGATTTCCACCAGACGGCTCGCATTGCATCGGATCGGAAAGGATACGAACGGATGCGGCGACAACCGATCGCGTCCGGCAGGATGTTGACGCATACGATCGGCTCCGTACGTCGTCGTTTGCGAACATATCCGTTTCTGCGCCTAGTCAAATAGTTTCATTCCTACCATGTTGACGTGTTCTAAGTTTTGAAAATGAAGTTGACGAAGTATTTATTTCTGGCTATTGTGTTAAAAGAAGAAGAAAATAATCGTAAGGGTCAGGACACATTGATCGACGGCGTTCATGGTTTGTCCGTACAAAAAGTGAGAAAAATATGGAACGACATACGCATCCTTTCGCTTCGACGCGACAACTGCTCCGGCGCGGCCGCGAACTGACACAAAACGCCGATCGTTCGTAAGCACCTATGTAAACGGGGGATCGGCATAATGCGAAAGGCCGTCGATCAATGTGTGCTGACCCTAAAACACAGATCTGCAGTGCATGCATTTTCCAGAATGAACGGTGCCGCCCGACCACGGCTTTGAGCGCATGCGACGACAACCGAAAGGATTCGATCGGATACGACGACAGGCGAACGGAGGCGATCGCGTCGCAGCATACTTTCGGCTACGCTTGCGTGTCACGGTAAACGCCCGCGGTCAAGCTGCTGTGCGCGGCTTTGTAATATAGACTTTAAATAGGTATTATGTCCAGATTAAATATTGTGTACACGATTCAATATCGTTTAAAGATAGTAAAATCCGTTCCGATCCGATGCGATGCGAGCCGTTTAGTAGAAATCATTCAGTCTCACACCAATTCCAATGGTGGTTTAACCTGTAATATAACACACAGTTTTCCCATATCACTAGTTGGCAACAAAAGTCCATAACTGATAGAATCCTGTGATATTCAACGAAGGCTATTGACATTTCCAACAGTTCAATTTCTAGTGGTTTCCAGCCGATGAACTACTTCTGTGGGTCGCTGGCGGAAATGACTACTAAGGGAATCTGGTCAAGAGGAACAGTACCGACCGTTCTCCAGCGAGTATCAACATCTTGCTATCACCAATCCTTAATATGTGGCTAGGAAGTTGTACTATACGTGTATGCTGTTTGAGTAGAGATGTTTGTGTATATGACAAACGCAAGATAAACACAACTAAACGCCTTAAAAGTCTGCTAATAGCGAGGAACTCAAATGTTCCCCGTTAAACATACACACATCAAAAGTGTCTAGGGATCAACATATATTTTTGCAATAACTTTTCTCCTGATTGATATTAATTAAAATTTTCTTTAAGGATTCATCAAATAAAGTGTTTTCGTTTGTCACAGTAACGATAAACCAAGTCACCTTTGCATTAATAAAGAAATTTGCCATTTTCCTAATAAAGGGATTTTTGACATTTGAACCACTAACACAAAAGTTCGAAAAAAAGACTGAAATAACAGTTTTCTCTAAAATTTTATTGGGTAACTTAAACAATTAATAATCCGTGTTTCTACCGCGAACACTAACAACACAAGAACATCGGTTTGGCATACTCAAAATGAGTTCATCCAAATCACGCTGTGGAATGGCCGCCCATGTTCGTTGCAACAACAAAAAAAGGTCTTCTTGCGACTGGATACCCTCCATATTCGGCAGAGCTCTTCTCTGTAGCATATCCCATGCATGCTCAATCGGGTTCAAGTCTGGCGACTGAGCAGGCCAGGGCAGGACATTGATGTTAGCTGCGGCGAGAGTCTGTCTTACAACTCTTGCGGTGTGCGGTCGTGCATTATCATGCATTAACTGAAATAAGGGACCGATTTGCACTTGTAGAGGAACGATGACGTCTGATACAATCGTCTCAGCATAAATTTGAGCGTTGAGGTTGCCTCTGATCCAAATCAACTCAGTTCTTCCGCCGATCCAAATACCCGCCCATACCATGATGGTTCCACCACTATAAGGATGGACTTCCTGGCAGGATTTTAATCGCTGTTGGCGTCCAGGGGTTCTCCAGTGTCGTATACGTCTTGTATCCGGTCTCATACCAAAACGAGACTCATCAGAAAAGCACACGAAACGCCATTGTTCTTCTGCCCAATTTCTGTGTTCAAGAGCCCATTGATATCGAATCCTACGATTGTGCATTGCTATAGGTGGTACCCGTAGCGGTCTTCGGGAATGAAGGTTCACTTCATGCAAGCGGTTTCTGACTGTTTGGTCGCTAATTAAGTTCCCTGAAGAGTGATGAAGCCTCACGGCTAACATCATGGCGGTTATTGTTGGAGCTCTTCGAGTTAAGATTTGAATGTATCGGTATTGTCTCCGTGTGGTGCAGCGATACCGTCCTCCATGGCGCTCAGCCACGGTACCAGTGCTTCGGTAACGTGTCCAAAGTCGACTGATAACACTCTGACTTGTATTCAGAGCTAAAGCCACAGTACGTTGCCGGGAACCAGCTTCTATCATTCCCACGGCTCTGAGCATTTCTTCCCTGCTTAAATGACGTCGCCGCTCCATAATAACGTTGGTTTTAATCAGTAGTAGGGAAACAGTAGCACTAATAATGTCTTCAATGCGTTGTATGTTTTTATAGGGAAAATATTGACAGCTGATTTTCATCTTTTACTCGAATTTGATTCACAGTTCCTGATTCAAATTATGAAATGCACCAAAAAGGATCCATATAAATTTATAAAATCATAAATTTATTACAAAGCCACATCTCAATCTCAAGAAATCCGCATAAAAATGCTTGATCCCTAGACACTTTTGATGTGTGTACTTCACGAGCTTTTATGACATGCACGAAGTACGAGTACACGTGAAGTGAGGCGACACATTTTTGTATGTGTTGTGATAACGGAGCGTGAGAAGGATCGTCCCCGTGCTAGTCTTGACGGTTTTGGTGAATAAAAGATTATCTGGAGGCCGATTGTTGCAGTATTCAGTTTTGAACAAGGTGACGATATATGAACCGTGGACTTTTATAACATACAATAAAACTATATTCTCCGAAGATGTAGGCAGAGGTCAGAAGGTCAATTCTCGTAATTTAAAACGTTCAAAATGTAGTCGCGATGTGGTCGCAAAGCGACAAAGCCCTTTTAATTAATTTTTTAAAAAATTGTCGTAGTCTCCTCTCAGCAAACAAATGTCAAAAACTTGTCAAAATGTTCGGAAATTAGAGGTATTTTTGACAGATTGAGACTGAGATCAGACTTTGAACGTTCTTAAAATTACAAGAATTGCCCCTCAGGCATCCGTCTTTTACAGGTTCGAGCTACTACTGAGAATTTCTTAATAGAAAAACCCAATCACACTGCTCGACTGGATCGAAATAAGAACCCAACGCTCCTCATCATAGACGTAGTCATATAATCTGCATTCGCGATTTATTTGCCAAAAATGTAAACAATCATAAGTTTATGGAAAAATAACTTTAATTCCAAGATAATAAAGTTCAGTTTACGCTACAAGTTCAAAAATTTTATAACTTTTTCAATAGTGCTAGTCACTCTGAAATCAACTTAATTGCCATTAAAATAAAGTTGATATTTGTTTCACTGGAAATAACATCAATTTCAAACATTAGTTTGAATAGACTAGTAAGTATGTACCTATCTCTTCTCTTCTTTTACGCAAAATACGCGCATTGACGTGGAGTTACGGACACCAGCCCGTATTAGGTACCTATTATCTATCTCTTCTCTTCTTAACAACAACACTAAACCTTTGCTCCACTTTCATTAATATAAAATACAAGGTTTAACAGGGACATCGACGTACAAACTGTAACATGAATTATTCAGCACATTCTACACTAAAGGGCGCTTAAAAAATTCTACGCTAGGCTGCCTAGCGTAGAAATTTTTTCCGGTTATAAAAAAAAAATATTGACAAATACATTGTAAGAATGATGATGTGTGAAAGCACTTACCTATATAGTACGCCATTAATCAAATTTTTGTTTGCAATTTAAAATTGTGCATGCATGCTCATGTACTGGCCAACTGTTTCATTGAAAAGTGCAATACCTACTGCAGTATTACCTTTGCGGTTTAAACCTCACCTCTAGTACGTAATTCTTCTAATTTTTGACCTTCTTCTCCCTCAGCGAACCTTTCCCCTTTTTCTCTGCTGTAGCACCTTATTTTATTTGTCGTAGGTGTAGAGACAGTCAAAAAAAGCGCTATTTTTGTCTTTTTCCCGGATATTGGATCATCTAACAGGCTTATGAGTCTAAGGTGTTTGCATTCATCAACCCAGCTGCAATTAATTCCTGTGGGTACCATAAGACGAGACGATAAATGTAGGGAACAGCTGATTTCTTTTTTCGCGATTTCAGGTTTGGTCCCATAGTAAAAGTTGTTCATAATGATGAGTACAATGACCTCTTAAGAGGTTGTTGGTGTTTTACAAATAACCCTGTATATTTATGGGATCCTTTAATCTTAAATCGTTAGGTACAATACATTATAATCTATTAAGTACAGACGCCAGCACGTCAAGCTACTACAATCTGTCAAATTAATAAATTTTCAACCTTATAGCTAAAGCATAAGGTCAAATAGATTAAGCAGATTGCGTGGGAGCAGTAACAGGATCCTGAAGGTAATAGGCAATAAGTTAGACAGCTCACTGGTGTGGAGCCTCACGCAGAGGACTAAGTCTCTCTTAGTTATTAGGTACTAACATAGTTTTTAAGATCATACTAACAATATAAATGTAATGTATGTAACGGATCCATGATTGTCTGAATAAATTAATTATTACTAAGGTTCAAAGTTGACTGGGAAAATTTGGCTTCTGTACATGATTCTGAACCCCCCTCCGTCGAAATTTTACGCGCAACCTGTTACGATGGGGTTTATATTTGTCGCGTCGGTGGGGCTGTCACCCTGTGTTATTGGGTATGTATAAAACAGAAGCTTAATCTACAACGATCTATGTAATTCCCGTTTGTTCAAATACTTTTTTCTCTTTATAATCTCATACTAGCGTTGAAACCAGTCAGTATGAAAAATGCACCTGTGGCGTAAAAAATTAACTCAATCGGATGCACTTGAGAGCCCGCTTTGATGCGACGTAAGTCTGCTAAGCCCTAGCTTACAGTAGATTTTATGTTGCATCTAAAGCCGATTACTTACATTAATTGATATTTCCACAATTTGAAATCAGTTTTGTTGGACTTATTATTTTATTGACTAGGGGGTTTTAGTTGGTTTTATTATTATTATGTTTTAAAGCTTTTCGAATATCTCGGGACCAATAAGGTTCCGGACCTTTAGAAGGCGTACGAGTGGCCGAATCCAACTTGCAGACTGTTAGGCGCTTTTAATGACATGAGGCTCCAATCTACGATTATCCCTATACGTACTATTCAAGTGCACCTAAGGATAATCCCCAATTGGTGTAGGACTATTGCAGGATATGGGAACAAAGATATTGCAATATGTTATTGAATGGCTAAAGTGGACTGGATACCTAGAACTATGGAAGGCCTAAGGCCTGATCTATGTTTTATTGTACACGGAAAAATGGCAGGCGGTGACTTGCACACTCAATAATAGTCCCCCGGAAACTGTCGCTAGCACTTAGAGACGTCGTGATAAGGGGGGCAGTAAACATAAAAATGAAGGCAAAATAAAATTTGATTCAGTGAACTGTACAGAATAAAGAAAAACCCTTCTTTTTTGTATGCATTAAATACATTTTTGAGAGAATTTTCAACAAAGCAAACATTAGACAAACTTTCTAATAAAGACTCTCCGACGTCAATTCGTTTTCAGCCGGTCTATTCTCTAAAAATCACAACGTGAAATCTTATGTGAAGTGAGCTTGAAGTCAGCTGCATTCCACCAGATGGAGTTTTCGGTCAGCTGGACCCGGTCGCTTTTGGACCCGCGCGTTGACTGATACTATTGACAGACCACTGCAAATTCACATCAGCTAAGTTTTTAGGTGAGTTTTAACAGAACAGCTCGACTGGAGAGAATCGTGCCATCTCACGGCAAAGATATTTTTGATCATAGTATCCAACTGAATAACGAAAAAACTCTTAAGTTGATTTCTATAATAGAAATCCTACGACATGCCACTGACAGTAAAGTGCCCTAGAGTCTGACTACCGGCAATAATGAATGTCAGCATCAAACAGATTTCAGCTAGGTGTAAAATAATTTTATTCAAATCCTGATTTACTTTGATATGCCAAAGTAAATCTGGTGGATTTGAATAAAATTTTGTATCTACATTTTTCTAGATTTTTCTAAATGGGGATAAAAGCTTTATCCCACCTATAACGACCAGTTATAAGAAATTGGAACGGAGTCACGTCTGTAGCAGCGTTTCATTGAAATAAGAAATTTAAGATCGTACGAAGAAACCACAACCGCGGTAGTTTTTATAATTTAATCATAGCTTCTGACTTTTCGACTTCGTCCGCATGAAATTTCTTGTTTTAACATAGAATCTCTCTCTTTATATCTCTCTCGAAGAGAGGAGACCTGTCTCCCAGCAGTGGGAACATTATAGGCTGATTATGCATAACATAAAATATCCTATGATACTTGGCAATTCTGTAACTTCCCAGTAATGAACGAAGTTTCGGAATCGGATCAATAGTTCCGAATATTACCCCCTACATACAAACTCACAAAATTTACCTCTTCCTAATAATAGTATAAATAGAATCATCTACTATTTATTTCCTACTAGCTGCGCCACGCGGTTTCGCCCGCGTAAGTGTCGATAAAAAGTAGCCTATATGTTAATCCAGGGTGTCAGCTACCTCCATACATTTTATCAAAATTGATCCAGCTGTTTGAGCGAGTAGAAGTAACAAACATATAAACACACACACTCACTAACTTTCATCTTTATAATATTAGTGTAATAGTGTGATGTGATGTGATGCAGTATCTTTACGGCGTAACTTATCTATGAACATAATCATTGATCAGTTCCGATTTATTTACAACTTAGTCAGGAACTAAGGAGACCTTAAACAAATAGCAGCAGAGGAACTAGATCTTCACCTATCACAATCACCACCCAGTCTACCACGGCTTTCTTCATTAAATTTGTCTATTGAGGTTATTAAGACGATTGTAGACATCCTACTGTTTTCAACAAATGAAGCCAACAAAACCAAACCAATATTCACACCTTTAGGTATCCCAAACTACCTGTTGCTGTCCCAACAGAACAATGCCGGTAGCGATGTTAAATAATAATTCTGCCAACAAAAGCCAGCTGGTTTGATAAAGCGATAGAAATATAATCCAACTAACAGAATTTGATTACGTGCGTAATGAAATTATGAGGGGAACTCAGGAATTGGGTGAAGGCTGTTTAATGAGGTTACGAAGATGTAGGGCCTGGTGTCTTACCGATGATGAATGGGGACTGGTTGCTTTTTTTTGTGAACTAAGAGTATACCAAGACGGGAATCAGAAGACTTGCAAAAAAGTTTCATTGATGAGCGAGAGCAGTCCAAGTCAAAATCAAAGTCAAAGCATTTATTGCGAACTAAGTGTACAATATTGGTGTTATATCATGTTAGTACTTATGACTTAGCAGCCTTTTTCAGGCATTGCAATTTCATTCATCCTAATTATTATCATGCATTATACATTTTATTACTAAATTATTATTATCATTTCTATTGGGCAAATACAGTTATGTCAAAATATTAAAAGTTAATAAATAATGCGTTTACGATCTCAATATCTATACATATAATAAAATCGTAGGAAAGTCAAAACTGTACATTGAATATTTTTTTAAAAGAATACTTGGGGCGTGATCTACAATCGATATCGAAGCCAAAAATATAGTTTTTAAAAATTTTGTCTGTTTGTCTGTTTGTCTGTCCGGGATAAACTCAAAAAGTACTGCATGGATTTACTTCAAATTTTGCATGAATATTACTAAGAGGTCGGGTCAACATATAGGCTACATATTATCACGCTATCACCTACGGGGGAGGAGCTGTGAATCTTTATTTTTATTACGCATTCTGTGACTGCATGTAATCTAACGACGCATATTTAAATGTTGTTTTTGAGTAAGCCATGCTATTATCTAGCTTTACACTATAAAAACTACGCCATTTAAGTAACTTGGGCAGAGAAATATAGTTTATTGAATGTTAGTAGTATAAAGACAATTTTAAAACAGCGCCATCTATGAGATTTCATAAAAATCAAATCAAGTTACATGTTAACATTTTTTGGAAATTAATAATTTAAATTTGATCATGTTGGCGAGGTAAGTAGTTGGTTATTCTTAAAATTCATAGATGGTGATGTGCATTTTCTTCATAAAAGTTGTATCGTATAGTTCGTTTTGACAAATTCAAGTTCCAACAAAACCCTTAAAATCTTGAGCAGAGTTGAGGAAGATAATTTAAAAAAAATACGATGTTAAGTATTACAAAAAAGTTATGTTCATTGATGATGATCATTTCATTTCATGACACCCTCGCGGAGGCTAGCGTCAGTGACAGTCCCAGCCGCATGCGTCATCTGTTTGCCGTCATCTTGGTGTTTTGTGGAGCTTTGTGGGAGAAGTATCGCCATCATCTGTCTGAAGATTTTCTACGAGCTTTGAGGCGTGCTACTGGAGATGAAGTCGAAATAACTGATGAACGCGTGCTGAACACCTGTCTCAGTTCACTTCAAGATGTGGTCGTTTCTATCGGCGGCAACCCATTGATCGAATATGGGTTACCAGCTCCCCAATCATCACCGTATCAAGACCGTGGAAATTGGGAGCATAACGCTGAGACAAATTACGATCCAGGCGAAATGACCACCATACGAAATGACCATGTCGCTTTGTTCTCTTCAGAGCAATAACTTTATGACACCGTCCTTGAAAGCGTTGGGCAAAACCAGGGTAAAATGTTTTTCTTGGATGCTCCTGGTGGAACAGGAAAAACATTTGTTACCACTGACTTGCAGAGCTCAGGAGGCAAGGCAAAATTGCTATTGCTGTAGCGTCGTCGGGAATCGCTACCACACTGCTTCCGAGTGGCAAGACAGTACATGCCATGTTTAAAATTCCCATCGATTTAGAGAGCGCCGAAACGCCTGTTTGTGGTGTGTCACGTAACAGCGATAAGGGACACGTGTTCAAGGATTGCTCTCTGATCGTTTGGGATGAGTGTACGATGGCCAATAGGAAGGTAGTTGAGGCCGTGGACAGAATCCTGCAGGACATCCGCAGGAACGAACATTTGATGGGTGGTGTCAAAGTTCTGTTCAGTGGTGATTTTCGGCAAACGCTTCCCGTGGTGACGCGGGGCTCGAGAGCTGACGAGGTGAATGCTTCGTTGAAACGATCTTCGTTGTGGTCACGAGTTCGTACGCTGCGCTTGACCATTAATATAAGAGCTCGGCTCGGCGGCAATGCACGTGCTCAAGAATTCTCCGATTTCCTTCTAAATCTTGGCGAAAGCACTATACCAGAAGAGATAGGTGGACAGGTGGTGCTTCCAGAGTCTCTCGGTAGAGTGGTATCCAGCTTAGAAGAACTAATTCGCTGTGTGTACGGGGAAATCAGTCGTATACCGCACCAGCAGAATTCTTGGGTGTGTGAGCGGGCCATTTTGATGCCCAAAAATGATCAGGCTGCAGCAATTAACGAATGCATTCTCTCGGAAATTGAGGGGAATAAAGTGGTCTACACCTCGATAAACATTGTTGTCGAGCAAGATGACGCCACACATTATCCCGTGGAATTTCTGAGCTCCCTGTCAGCAAGTGGACTTCCAGCGCATACCATCAAGCTGAAGGTCGGTGTTCCGATTATGCTTCTTCGGAACCTATCTCCTCCGAAGTTGTGTAACCCACCTTAAAGTCATCACGCTCCACAGACACACCATTGAGGCGGAAATTCATAGGGGTTGTGGCGCCGGCGAGGCAGTATTTATACCACGCATTCCCCTCATACCTCATAATTTCCCGTTCCAGTTCAAGCGCGTACAGTTCCCCGTGAGTGTTTGCTTCGCGATGACCATCAATAAGTCGCAGGGGCAGATACTGAGGGCAGCGGGTGTCGACCTCAGGACGAGTTGCTTCTCACAAGAGCAACTGTACGTCGCTTGCTCCCGCGTCACCAGTCCTGACTCTCTTTACATTTTGGCTCCTGGCAGCATAACTACGAGTACCAACAGTTTATAGAGAAGTGTTGTAAGGTATGATACCTCTGTACGTATTTTTACTCTTTTGTGTCCTGGAATGTATTCCTGCATTATTTTCTCTATTTCCTTCAGTCACATCTTATGACTGAACTCAGCAGGATTCCCATATAACTCTCTTCACTTGCTTCGCTTGCAAAAAAAACTTATATTTTAATGCTATTTTAAAAGTTGTGTACTTATAATGCTATAGCGACACTGGTATCTTAGGTATTTTTGGTGCTGTAGAGCCTTCACGCAGACGACGTCGCGGGCAGCAGCTAGTTATTATTACAATATAATTGAGAAATTGAAGTCATGTCAAAACATTTAACGTCAATTATAATGAATTTTATACACTTATTAAAATGTCAATAATATCAGTTTAATTGCGAAATTAGAGATATGTCAAAAAATTTTATGTCAATAATAATACAAATTAATTCAAACAAAAAAAATTATGCATCCTTGAAAAAATTATAGCAACATGAACTTTTCTTCAAAAAATCTTTTACTGAATAAAAGCTTTTCTCTACTAGTCATCATCATCATCTGCCTAGCCTTTTCCCAACTATGTTGGGATCGGTTTCCAGCGCAGGACCAGCAGCAGAGAGAGCAGAAAGAGAGATAATGAGAGAGCAGTTTAATATCAAAATATTTTTGACTTTCTCTTTCATAATGTAAGAAATATGTAATGTATAAATATGTATGTGTGTATGTATGTATATAAAAATTACTCAGGTAAACAAACTGCAAAAATGACTCAGTTATCTGAGTCAGGTAAACAAACTCAGGTAAAAAATATTTTTAACTTTCTCTTTTCATAATGTAACTAAGAGTCAGAGGGGCAATTCTCGTAATTTTTAAGAACGTTCACAGTCTGATCTCAGTCTCAATCTGTCAAAAATACTTCAAATTTCCCTACATTTTGACAAGTTTTTGACATTTGTTTGTCGCCGAGATGAGATTGCGACTAGATTTTGAACGTTTTAAATTAGCAGAATTGGCCTACAGATCACTTTTAGCTAAGTATAAATATGTATGTGTGTATAAAAAAAATTACTCAGGTATACAAACTGTAAAAATTACTCAGATAAAAGTAACTTGACTATTGAAAAATCTGCCCTCAGTATATTCTAGAGATGGTTCCAGCTCGTATTATAAAAATAAAGTTTAAGAAAATTACTATTGCATTATAAATTGTATCAGAAACAGTTATCTTTTGCACTGAATTCATCCAAATATTTTAAAATTTTGATGAATTAAACTATAATGAAAATATATGATGGTTTGGCAGTTATAATCTCATTCAACTTCTCGGAGTTCGCTTTAATTAAATTTTCCAACCTTTGAGGATCCAAAAGAACACAAAATGGTTATAAAGGCATTTGATATAAAATCATAATGAAAATATTGAAAAGAGCAATCAATTTTATCTCCATTTCTAATGTTTCGCTCAACAGATGACCTTAAACAACGTATATTGTGCTCATATTCTATTTTTCTATGCGATTTATAAATCAATGGCTACCCACGTTGAAGTAATAAATAAATGAGTACCTACTTCGATTGACCTGAAATTCTTTGTACAAGAGACAATAGCTTGTGCCGAGGTGAATTAGATTAAATATGCAAGCAGAGCCCAGGGTGATTACAAGGACGTACTTGAAGGCCATTTTAAAATAGTGCCCCCATTTCTAACTATTTGCGTAAAAAAACGTTGTGATGAAAGCAACGTAACAAATCTTGATCTATACTATACTCCACTGAATAAAATACTTCTAAGGGAATGCTCCTGAGACGTATTTTGTGTGTACGTTATGTTCTACACTATCGTGAATTTGGCAATGTAATATTAGAAAAAATGACTCATTTTTGAGCTTTCTTACTTCTTCGTGTCGCTGACACGACTGAATTTAATATATCTTGTTGGCCCAAAACTTTGCCACTTCGACAGTGTTGTCGGTGGCAGCACAGAGGTCACTTTGACTGCACATTTTGGGACACAGAGGGTAGGATAGGAGGTGGAGCATGGTTTGCGACATAGCTCCACAGTCACAACCGTCTCGGGACACAAGTGGGAAGATGTAAGTCCAACCTGGTAAAGTGGGGCTACCTTGACGTAACGGCAGTAGGGTATGATTGTGGAGCTATAATTTCCTTTTCTTCTGTTGTATGTATGCGTATGATCTTACATATAATGATACTAGGTATAATGATCCTAGTAATATTATAAATGTGAAAGATTGTAAAAACGGCTAAATATATTTGAATTAAATTTGGCACACAGGGTTTTACTTTTTGTCCCGATAGTACGTTTCAGTGGGATAATTTCTGACCTCCACGCGGGCGACGCCGTGGGCTAAAGCTAGGAGTTTAATATTCCCCTAAATACTGCTATGGCATTGAAAAAAAATTTTTACTGTACAGCTGACAATTACATAGGCACATTTAGGTTTACGTAGAACACTTTGTAGAACAAAGTTCAAATAGGTACCTAGTATTTAACTAGAGCTGTTCAATTAAGGCGATTAGGTATCCAACCAAATCATTGGATCCACAGTCGTTAGCCCCTCCAGTAATTTACTTGGTCAAAATGTCCCACCTTTTACTTTGAGTTTGTGTCTTACTCAACTAAGGTTTGTAATCTACATAATCAGCTTGCTTTTGAAGATGTAGATAAATGAAATAAATGGAAATATATACAGTATACACTACCTACATATTACTTTGTTTTTTAAGGCAACTTTCCGGAATAAATGAAGATATAGTGACAAAATTGAAATTGAAAAGAGTATGCTTAGTTGGTTTGGTCATGTTGAGAGGATAAATCCTAGAAGGACTAATATCCTTCGAGAATTTGACCTTGACCTTGATAATTTTCTTTAGAAAGCGCGTGGTACTCGCATTCGGCGTGCATGTATAACCATATGTATTTAAGTAAACGAAGCAAAAGGAGTATTTAGGGATTGTAGCAGTTTACGTTCTGTATTTTTTGTACATGTAAGTACTGCCGATCAATTCTGTAAAAATCTCACCGCGAAAAGTTAGGTGAAGTGAGCTTAGAGTGAGCTGTCAAGAGTATCAATCCATAGCATCAGAATGACACTGACAGCTCACTCCACGCTCACTTCACCTAAATTTTCACGAAGAGATGGTTACAGAATCGCACTGCTGTTGCTTTAATACAATAATTAAAAACCATTTCAAGCTTGGTGTCGGATTTTCATATGTTATACCGAACGTTTCTTTTTTCACCGGAATTACTTTCTGTCAACACATTTATATAGGTATTGTAAAAGGCTTTAAAACTTACAATACTGCCAAAAATATTTCTCGATTCTTTGCATTGCATTTTCACATAGTACGGAAAAGCTAAAATGTATAATACTTTGTTATCTGGAAAATATCTGGTTAAGAATCTTATATGAGATACTAAGTGCGGTTAGTAACATGGTTTTCTTTCAAAGAAATTCTTTACGAAACTCTCTTTCAATTAGCGTTTCGTGGGCACCATTAAGTGCAAAGTTAGTTGATATAAGCTTTGCAAAATGTCGTTAATTCTTACTTGTGGTAAAACCACTAGTCGGGCTAATTCGTTTCCGCAAAATCAATGTCTTTTAAAAACTTTTAAACTCGGTTCTGGTTGGTATTTAACTTGTCGAAATTCTGTCTGAACCTACGTGGAATCAAGATAAAACTATCTTGGCAGTTACATGCGTTAAGTACTCATACACACGAGTGCCATGCGTCAACAGCAGAGGCAAATGCTGGCGTCGACATTTGTCGACGTCTGCCGTCGTCGACACGTTTGGGGCTGCCGTTGAATCTATATCTATACAATTGATACTATACAGTCATGTAATAAAATAGTAACGAGGAATTTTGGTCCGTTGGTCTGGATGTATGTTCCGAATGGCACAGAAATGGCTGCACGAATTTGGATAAAATTTGGCACACAAATAGTTTATAAGCTAGATTACATAGGGTGCATTAAAACCCAGTAGTACGTTTCCATGGGATATTTTCCGACATCCACACGAGCAATGTCGCGAGCAAAAGCTAGTGAAAAATAAAATTGACACTATACTTAGTTTTTAAGGGTTTTCAGCAACATTACACAATGATACAACTCTCATAGGTAGGTTCCACTTTGCCCCACCAGTGGGGCGGCCGGTGGGGCAAAGTGGAATAATTCGGTATAAACCTGTCACCATCAACTTTAGATTTGACTTCGAGGTAAATAAATGTAACAGGAAAGTTCAAAAAGTACCTATATAAAAAATGAAAAACGTCCTTGGTGTGAGTGCGACACGAGTTGACACATGTAGGTAAGCCCCGAGGAGGTAGCCCAAAACTTTAGATCCCATCATAACATGGACAGGACAAAATAACTTCATTTAACTTTCGCCACAGCCTTCCGTGTCGAAACTCGGCATGAAATAGAAAGAAAACATCCTCGCTGACTGATTGCCTCATCAACCCAAAAAGCAAAGGAGCACGAAACCCGCGAATTACTTATTTTCTTATTTTAAACCAAAAAGTTTTCTTATAACCGAGGAAAATGGCCGTAACTTAGTTTCCTTGCCTTTAAAGCTAAAGCAGAGTATAAATATTCGCATTATTTACATGAAGTTACATGAAAATCAACAGTTCGTTACAACGGAGCAGAACAATAGCGTTTAGTTTAGTATTCATGTACGAACTAAAGTAAGTATAATAGATTCAGATTCAAACATAATATAAACAGGGTAAAGGGTTAAAATTACGTCATTCATAAGAATGAAGGGCAGATTCGGTCTGTGGGTGGGAGATAACTTCTGATAGGTAGTCGGGAAGCCAGTGATCCGTGCCAATCAGAATAGGCCGGGAGCCGCTCGAATGTGACTTGTGCCGGGAGCTCGATCCTTCTTAAGCACTTGTCTATACAAAGGGACGTTTTCGCATTATTGAATTTTAGATTTCTTCCTCTTAATTTCGAGTCTGCTTTGTTAGTGTTCGTAGTTTTTTTTTTTTTTGAAATTTCGAGTCTGCTTTGTTAGTGTTCGTAGTTTTTTTTTTGAAATTTGTTTTCTATCTTTTAATGAAGAGTAAGAACAAAAAAAAAATTGTGTTTCATACTTTTACTAAGTTAATCTCAATTTTAATCGCTATTGATTTAACAGAGATGCATTAGATAAGGACCCGTAAGGAGGTCTCTAAGAAATAGAAGGGATGAAGTGACTTGAAACTACCAACAGGTTACCTAATAGCACTCGCAATTGAACTAGGTAGTATATTTATAATGCAATTATATCCCAGAATACAAACAATTAACATCAAAGCCCCAAAAGTAAGTTATTCTGAAACCCTAATCCACTGTCCGAAAAAATAAATAAAAGACGGAAAAAAGCAAGTTTCATCAGCTATAACATCACAAAGAAATCGTGAACGATGTCAGCACTCGACTCACAAAATTCGCCAAACGAAGTTTCAAACTCAATTTACATTTGGAATAGAAATAAAAAATGACAATTGTGCTCAGGGAAAAAACGTGGAAATCGAATGAAGAGCGAGGATCCAAGATAGCATATTTATTAATCGCATTTTACAATTTATAACGACGTCTCAATGCTACCAGAGCGAGAAATCAAAAAAATATGGAACATAAAAGGACGAAATTCACGTAGGAATTGCTTATTAGAGATGTATAAAGAAAAACCATGGGATAGGTACAGTCGAGTTCTTCAATATCTGAGCATGTTCATGAATCAAAAATACAAGTATAGGTATGTTTCACAAAACTATAAACAGCTTTGCCTTACAATAAACTGTAAACAATCTGTGACATCATAAATATGTGACTACATTATAAGTAACAATAATATTGCTACAGACAAAGACTAAAAATTGTGCGCAATCCCTTGTTCATATTACTAAGCCCAAAGTTAGTTTTACAAATATCTAGAAAGAAAGAAAGGAAAAAGTTTATTTGGACACAGTTCGTGAAACACAAAACACAAAAACAAAAGCAAAACAATGTTGCAAACAACAATTGCGTGTGCCTCACGCTGCGCCAAAAATATCTATGCAATTTTTCTATGAAAAATATCTTGACAGTTTGACATGTCTCGAATTGATTCTTTGAACAATCTCTTTACGAAAGTATATCCTATTGTAATCTTTTTCTTTGAAACAAATTCAATTTGAAGTTGTCAGTTATAACATCCTTCAACGGCAACATTCCATTATTACTCGTAGGTACTTCTGCTCCAGCAAGCAAAAATAAATTTAATAGTAAAGGCCATTTAATTGAATATTCAAAGCTTTATAGATATTTAGGAATCCTAGGTTGCACCAAATATATTGGAATCTAGAGTAAATACTCCAATTTTTTTATATGTATATAGATATAAAAAATAATGTTCCGAAGAATAGTCAGATATTTTTGACTGCACTACCGAAACATAGTTTATAATTATGACAACATTTTATTGATGTCTAAGTTTGTATAGAACTATTATGATCATTTTAACTGCCAACATATTAGTGAACTCGACTGTACCTGCCCTTTGGCTCGCCTACACAATTGTAATTGACAAACGTAATAAATAATGTTTATTTCATCTCCACTAATTACATTCACGAGGTATTAAGTTGACAGGTATTTTGTAATTTGTGGGAGATCAGAGGGGCAATTCTCGTAATTTTAAGAACGTTTACAGTCTGTGCTCAATCTTAATCTGTCAAAAAATCATCTAATTTCCCTACATTTTTGATGTTGATTGTCGCTGAGATGAGATTGCGACTGGATTTTGAACGTTTTTAATTACGAGAATTGGCCTTCTAGAATCTAAACTAAGCCTAGGCCTGTATTGTATAACTCCAGACCCCCATTATATCACATAGTAAAGATTGGCAACCTGGTACAATTAAGACCCTAAGACGACCCACTGACTGATTGATGGTATGTCCGAGGGTGTATGTGTTTGTGTGTATGTTTACATTTATTGTACATTGAACATTTCATAAATATAAACAATATAATAAAACACGCGCATAGAGATTTTTATTTAATATTATACGTAAATAACTACCAAGCACTTATCTCACGACCTCCGAGTAACTTCCCGTTGGTAGAGGCCACTCAGGCACGGTGAAACCAGCCCCAAGAATATAATAAACAATTAGAATAAAGCTACGCTTGCCGCGATTGGTCTGTGGATGGGTGACCATCTTTGCATACCGAGACCCCTGCGTGCCTCGGAAAGCACGTTAAGCGGTAGGTCCCGTCTGTCATTCGTGGATCTTTGACAGTCGTTACGGGTAGTCTTCTGACTACCCGTAACGACTCCAAAAGTCTGACAACCAGTCTTACCAAGGAGTATCGGTATTACCCAGTAACTGGGTTGTGGAGGTCAAACAGGCAGTCGTTCCATGTAAAATACTGGTATTTAGTAATTTTATAGTTGGATAGACAAATACTTAATATTATGTCGGGGCAAAAATTTCGTATTTTTCATACAAACAAAAATTTTTCTTTTAGGTTTAATTTTTTATTTATTTATAATATGTATGTGCCGTTTTGATCGACGACTTGTTGCCATCTTGTGCGCAATGCCATGATCCCATTGCTGTAGAAGTTTTGAGATTTTTTATCAAAAAAATCTAACAGGTACCTAGTTTTCACAGTGTTCTTTTGAGGTTAACTTTATGCTTCCTAAAGAGTTCTGAAGTGACCGAAACAGGTAGAAATCTGATGGAGCAAGATCAGGGCCATACGGAGGATGTATAAGCTCTCTCAATTTTTGCTGAGTGGCTATAGATGAGAGCGGTCTGGCGTTGTCGTGATGAAACACCACGCCCTTCCTATTCACCAGCTCCGCCCGGTTTTTCTCAATAGCTTCTTTTAACCTCATCAGTTGTTGACAGTAGAGGTCAGGATCATAGACGTCTATGGGTTTTACCCGGCGGCAAAAGCTCATAGTGGACGATTCCTTTCCAATCCCACCAAACACACAGCATCACTTTGTTCCGAGTCAGGCCGGGCTTTGCCGCGGTCTATGGGGCTTGTCCATGCTTCGACCACGATCTTTTTCGGACATTCTTATCGTAAGTGATCCATTTTTCATCACTCGTAATCAACCGTTTAAGAAATGGGTCGGAATTATTACGTTTCAACAAAGAATCGCAAATGGAAACACCTTGCATTAAGTGAGATCATATGGTACCCAAATATCAAGTTTTTCTTGTACCCAGGCTTTTGTAAATGCCGTAAAACTGTTTTGTGATCAACATCCAGTTCTTCAGCAATATCATAACTACTAATATGTCGATCTTGCTCCACTTTTTCAAAAATGGCACTGATTTTATCCGTGACAGGGCGTCCAGAGCGAGCTTCATCCTTCACACTAAAATTTCCTGACTTGAAACGCTTGAACCACATTTGTGCTACTCGTATTGATACCGCATTAGGTCCGTAAACCGCACAAATTTTATTCGCGGCGTTCGTCGCATTTTTACCTTTTTTGTAATAAAATTTTAAAATGTACCGAATTTCTTCGTCACATAAGTTCATATTGCTTGCTTGAAAAACAATTGAGAAATGGCGGGAACTAGTTTTTTTTTTTATTTATTGCATCTTTAGAATGTCAACATTTAATAGTATTAAAACCAGCCAATTACATTCAGTACTGTCAAAGAGGTTTGATTACTAACAATAGATTCAAAATACGAAAATATTTTTGCCCCGACCTATTATGTACACTGATTACCCCGTTAGTCACGCGGTCGCAAGCGCGACTGACCGTGGGGTCCGATTCCCCGGGTCGGGCAAAGTGTTATTGGGTTTTTCCGTTGGGAATTCTTGGTAACAGAACGGAGGTTGGAAGTTGGCGGTGTGATACCACCGTGCCTCGGAAAGCACATCAAGCCGTTGGCTCTGCGCCCCCTCTTCGGTTTAAAGAAATTTATTTCTCATAAGAACTTACAGTCCGCTTTTATTGAGATACAAAGTAATAAATATTATAATTCAGTACAATACAATTTCCTCCAGAGTATTAAAAGTTATAAATTAGAAGTTATAATTCATATACGTGTTTCTTAAACCTACTTTTAAAAATATTCAAGCTATCGCACTCTTTAATATCGTCCGGCAATTCATTGAACAGCTGTGCTCCTTCAAACAATATGGTCTTTCTACCGTAATAATGGAACAGAGTTTTAATTATTTTATTTTGAACTCTTTGAAGTGAATTTAAATTAGTTACTGCTGCGGATCCCCATATCTCAATTAAACATTCTAAATGCGATTTTACTAACGAGTTATAAATCAAAGTGCGCACTTTTTTTGGAATACAGTTTGCTACTTTCCGTAATGCTCCCAATAACGATGTTAATTTACCTCGGAGATGATCGCTGTGTAATTTCCATGTTAGTTTTTCATCCACCCTCAATCCAAGATATTTTTCGTTGGTTGATCGTTTTATTATTTCGTTGTTTATTTTAAGAGGCATGAAGTCCGGTAGGTATACGCTTATTTTTAGTAGTAAAAATCATGAATTAAGTTTTCGACGTATTAATTGTAAGAAGGTTGTATTTTAGCCATTCGTTTAATAGATCAAGGTCATGTTGAGCGTCCTTTATAATGTCATGAATCGATTTGTCAAAGTAAAAGAGACAGGTGTCGTCTGCATATAGTGTTAGGTGTCCTGTTAACCCTATTTTACTGATATTATTTATATAGATTAGAAAAAGTAACGGACTAATAATTGAACCTTGCGGGCAGCCGTATGAAATATTTTGGACCGAGCTAGTGTGAGTATTTCCTATTTTAACAACTTGGCGCCTGTTCTCCAAATACGACTTGAAGATTTTATGTGCTGCACCTGTAACACCTATGTTATCTAGCTTCTGTAGCAGTTTTTGATGACTCACGGTATCGAACGCTTTTTTTAATTCGATAAATATGCCTAAGGCAACCATCCCTTGATCTATACAAGTTTTAATTTTGATAACTAGATCCGCTGCAGCCGAGAGGGTACTAGATTTAGGGCGAAAACCATACTGTTCGTTTATTAGATTTTTTTTTGTGTCAAATAGTTGTTTAGGCGACTATATAATACGCGTTCAAATATTTTAGACATTACAGGTAACACTGACACTGGCCTGTAGTTGCTCGGGTCAGTTCTTTTTCCAGATTTGTAAATAGGCTCCGACACGACTCTCTCCAGAGTCGTGTCGGATTGCCGTCCCATCGGACAATGAGAGTGAGCGAAGAAAGAATGCACCTATGTTTGCGCACACACTTGTGCACTATAAATATCTTCCGCGTCAAAGGCTGGTCTCTGCAGAGATTAGTTCTGATAAAGAGAGATTCGAAGATAAATTCGGTCTGGAGGACTTTTTTTTTATTCGAAACGCAAAAGTTGCTTTAGCATGTAAAGCAACTTTTGTACGGCGTTATCCTACACGCCTTGATACTACTTACTAAGTTACTATACTACTGTGAATGCTCAAGAAACCGATGGTCATGTAGGAATATATAAAAGCCTAACGTAAATTGACGTAATATTAGTAGGCAAGTTTTTAATCACGACTAAACTTGTACGGAGTAGTGTCAGACGCTGACTAATTTGACAGGACTAGACTAAAATTTATCTTCTGTCCTTTTCTTGATGAAATAGAAAGAAAAAGATGCACTGAACTTTAATTTAGTTTAGTTTGTGAACAAGGGAATTGGCACCACTGACACGCTATGAAGAAGAATACTAACTAATTCTTATCTAGAATTATTATTTATTCAAACTGCACAAGTGAAAAAATACTGTACAAAGACGGACTTAATGCCTCAGGAATTTTCGATCAGTCAACCTCATGATTTATGGGTGATGCAGAGCTAGACAAAACATGGCAGGTTGCAACATACGGTATAGTTAACTATAAAAAACAAAAAATAAATATGAATTCATAGATACATACATGGGTATTTCTACGATAAGAGGTAACTTGTGCGGCAATCAGTTTAAAATATAAATTTTATTCTATAAGTTGTTATTTTTTGCAATGAAACACATCACCTAAATGCACTTTATTAAATAACGTCACGATTAAATGCCTAATTAAAGTATATTTTTCTGAAATTCCTTGTAAAGTCTAAAAAAGTCTCTACCCTGGCCTGTCCCCCTGTCGGTTTCAGTTTAATTTGCAAACGATACATACCTTCTTTGTATCAGTTATTAAACTAAAGTAAGTTAAACACAAATTTCAATAAATATATTTAAGTATTGTTAAGGAAAAATAGAACAAAATTTATTTATTTGCAATATTTTTCAAACTTAACTTTTGTCCCAATGTTTTTGGGTATCTACCCTGGCAAATTTCATTCGGCTACTACAAACACAAATTTTAAAACGGCCATATTCCAAATAGAGCTCCAGTCAACGTGAAATTAGCAATGCAAACACGTGAGCCCTTAAGAGCGCCGACATTTGTTAGTTGTTGCGACGCGTTGGTTCAAAGTGGTGGTTTCGCGAGGTCATTGTGTCTCTCCACTGGTAAGTCATAAAAGTTATATTATTCATATAATTTATTTGTATTTACTGGTCTAATTTAGTAATAATGTAATAGTTAAAGTGTGATACATAATTTACAGAAACATTTCTTATGTCAATTAAAACAATAAAATTTATCATGAAAACGTTTCTTCCCTGCCATATTTCCCCTGGCAAGATAACTGTCAGGGGAGAGACTTGTTGACCAGGGGAGATAATGTTAGTGCAAACAAACTTAGTTATAGCATATTTTTATCAACAAACAGATTTAAATAGTTTTGGTAAATTCTTAAAACTGAAAAATAAAGGAGGTTCTCAGTTCATATTGTTATTACATTATTGTCTAATATTGTTACAGATCAAGGAACCGCGGAAAAAGTTAACACGTGAAGAAAGATTACAGAAGAAACGTGAAGCAGTGAGACTACGATATGAAAAGATTAAAAATGATTCCGAAATATATGAATCGCAAAAGCAAAAAGAAAAGGCAAAATATTTAAAAAAGAAAGAGAAAGGAATTATAAAAACTGTCGACCAAATGACTCCTAGAGAGCAATATAGGCAAGAGAGTGACTTTAATTTATATTTTATGATTAAAACATGTTCATTTAGTGAAATGTAGCATATATACACTATACAGGTAATATGAAAATTATCCTGATTATCGCAAGTCTGATTATTTTTATTACTTAAAAGACGCTAGTCTATACAACGTGTAACGTTAAATGCGCAAAACCTGAAAATAGTTTGTTTATAATTGACTACTGAATCGATTTGAGTCATTTTTAATATACGTTTTTTTTTTCCAAAAATTAGGTATGTATTTTGCCATACTATCCGCCGATTGAGCCAAAGAAGTCTTAAGTCTTATTTTAAGCCAATAAGACTCAATTTTGAATGCATAAACTAATGCTAGGATCAACACGATTTTCTTAGTAAAAATAGCTTTAAAAAAATAGTTTTGGTCATTGTATTATGCTTTTAACTTAATTCTCTAATTGGGGTGTATGAGGTTTTGCGCATTTAACGTTACATGTTGTATAATTAGTATTAATAAAAGAATATTTTATTATTTGTTGTATTGTAATGACACTAAAGACATTTTTGTTTTAAATTTCAGAGTAGGCTGAAATAATAATAGTCTGTTAATGTTTAATATGATTAGTAAAAATGATAGTCTGATTCTATGTTAAGTACAATGTTTAATTAAAGTTGATTTTACTAATTTTGTTACTTTTATTGTCACAAATTCTCTCCCCTGGCTAAATAAGTATAGTACCCTGATCTTAGTGTCTCTACCCTGCCCAATGTATTTACCCTGGCCTTGTAAAAAGTAATAAAATATGCATAAAGTGACCTGCCCTTACGTGAAAAAATACATAAATAGGACTACCCACATAAAAATAACTTTGTCAGTAGAAATAAAGATCGGTAGAGGAGAAAACGAATCCAGAAAATCAGCACTGGGATGTTTCGGCCAACTACTGACGAATATGTTCACGTTCCTTCACTTTAAAAGATAACCGACTTATTTTAATTTATTTTCATTTCTAAATTGTTTTTTTTTTATCTTTTTTAGTACGGACGCAACGTGCACGTCTTTCTACATCGTTCTCACATGTAAAATTTCAACATGAATGATGTGTAACCAAGATTTTTGTAACAATTTTATGATTTAAAAGAGTGGCCGTAGAGTTTCTTGCCCGTTCTTCTCCACCTACGCTTTGGAATGGGCAACTAGCTTCATCTTTCTGACTGACCGACCCTTGACAATTCAAAAGTGCCTATAATTGGTTTGTTTGAAATAAATGCTTGAGTTTGAGTTTGAACCTTTATATAGCATTTAGTCGGTAGGTACATACTAAACAATCATTGTTCCATTGAAAACGACAGTGTTGATCAGAGGCTTATAATCCTTGTTCTACGTTAGCATGCCTAAGTATTCGTAAATGAATAGTTCGCGGCGACAATAGAGCGCTTCTCTCGCAAATGAAAAACACGCTTGCAAAGTGAAAGGCACTCTTTGTACGTATGGTCTAGGTCTCACAGATAGCGACGCTATAGTTTCTGTAATAAAACTTTTATTTATTACTAGCTGTTGCCTGCGACTTCTGCGGTCCAGGATGAAAAGTAGCCTATGGCCTTCTACAAGTCATGGTCTACCCATGTCCTAAATTTCATTCAAATCCGGTCAGCCGTTTTAGCATAAAAACGTAACAAACAAACATGTATACATCTTTTCTCTGTAGAAGTTTAGATTAGAATATATTAGATGTAAAAGATAAGCTTTAAGGCAAAAATATAGGAACGATCTAGCTACCTTTTTTTTTTTTTTGTGGATGGGAAATCATCCAATGACCCCTCCCGCTCTGGGTGGAGCAGAAGGGAGTGTCAGACTCTTACTGACTAAAACCCACCCGTGTTCCTTCCTTAGCCCTTTGTGTTCCGGGGTAGCGGTAACCCTTTCGGACAATCTAGCTACCTTAGATAAACTTAAAGTAGGTAAGTACGTAATTTAGGTACTATGTGATCGAAATTAATTGTTTACGAAATGTCTTTGAAGTAAGAACTTGAAGGTTTCATTTTCAAAGCCCATTTCATGGGAAAACAGAGGTTTTCTCTGAAATGGGTAAACCATTTAGTATATTTAAGAAAACTGGATTTCCATTAAATAAATGAGAAAGCTTTGGATTTGTTGAATCTTAATTCTGGGAAAACTCAAAACGACAGGAGACTCGAAAATTCACTTAAGAAATTCCGAAAAATTATTATGATGTTGATATAATTACCACTTTTAAGTAGGTCTATAATACTGGTATTCAGCTGCATCCAATTAGACTGGAAAGCGAATCCAACGTTGTTGGAAAAAAGGCTAGGCTTATGATGATGAAGTAGGAGCACAATAAAGGCATAATTAAATCTCCAGAGAAAATCATGTTTCTTTTACCAAAAATTCATAATCATGAAAATCGAAAAGGCCTTCTCGCTGTCACTGTGACCACAGACAACGTCGGCACATAGATAACTCCTCGAGCTTTGTACTAAATGACAATACGAGCACTTACAATAACTACGCACTGCGTTTGTGCACGCGTTTGCGGAAATGATGTATTCAACATTCTGTAGAAGCGCTAAGAATTCGTATGTTCCAGACTTCCATAGACTTTTATGGAGGAAGTGTTTATGTTAAAGCTGGTTCATGCGTCAGTAAAGTTAGGTACGTGCGCGAGTAAAAAGACGAGGGAAACAGTCAGATAGTTATAGCAAAACTAGCTTTAACCCGCGGCTTCACGCGTGTTGGTCGGAAATTAACCCACGGAAACGTACTTCAGGGATAAAAAGTATCCTACGTCCTAACCCAAATCATCTACCTAAATTTCTACCATGTTCCATCGAAATTTGTTCAGCTATTAAGGTGTGCAAAGGTAACACACATGTAATTGCGTCCCACACTACAGGCAGTTATTCAAAGAAGAGTTATCCTTGATATCAGCAATGAACTCTTTGTTACTGGAATAACCGTTACCAAAAGTAGGTACCTGCCTAGCTATTCAGTTAATGATCTTTACGTTATCTTCATTGCAAGCAAAACAAAAGGTTGGGTCAAGCGGAAAGCCATCAAAACAAAGGCATTTATAGCAAAAGTGTCGCAGAAAGTAAACAACGTTAGAGGGGCTGTTACGAGGGAACTTACACAATATCACTTAAGGGCACCTCGCGGTGTAGAACGGAGATCAACATTATTGGCCAAAGTTCGACAGTAAAACGGGAACGGATTAGCATTTTATTTATTTTGAATCCGACGCTGGCGGTGCGAGGGTTGGGGGGACTTTACGACCTCATTCTACATTCAAGTCAGCGGACCCGCGGACGAGTTACAACATTCGTGAACTTTGTAGTAATCAAGATGGCTATCTATCTTTCTGCGTTGGTGAGGCGGTTTTTTAAAGGGGTTTATTGCTATGTATAGCTATACCTGCCGACTCAAGAATATAATCTGTCTACTTAATTTTCATCATGTTTGAAGAATACCTACTGCTAAATGTTTCGCGGACTCAAGTGGGACGCTGTAACTTTAACCTGGTAAAGTGGGGCTACCTCGACGGAATGGCTGTAGGGTGTGGTTGTGGAACTACATATGTCGCAAACCATGCTCCACCTCCTATCCTGCCCTCTGTGTCCCAAAAACTGCTGTCAAACTGACCTCTGTGCTGCCACCGACAACACCGTGGAAGTGGCAAAGTTTTGGGCTAACAAGATCTAAAATACAGTCGTGCCAGCAACACGAAGAAGAAGACTAGTAATTGTTTTAAATAGGTATATACGAGTATCTAAAAGAACATCAAAAACTATTTAATAAGCACTGTAATTACCTAATACTTTTTTTATTTTCTTGGTACTGTTCCGGATGATGCGGACGAATACCTATTTCGACGCATAATAGTGTTCTTTTGTTTTTTATTTGTATAGTTATTCATCTAATTTAGTACCTAGTCTAAATAGTTGTGTTAAAAATATTCTAAAAGAAATTAAGGTAGTTTTGTAGGTACCTAGGTACTACCATTTAGTATCCGTCAGTTGGGTCCTACCTACCTACTCAATTAAAAATACGTGTTACTTTTCCAATGAAATCCGTTTTAACAGTTACTTTCAAACACTGATAACAATCAAAGTCACAAAACGACCTCCCCAACTTCACTTAATTCAAGGCCATTTCGTAGATCTAAGGCCCAAGATATGGTCGATCTAAATCTATTAATTACCCATACTCAAGAGGGAACTGTTGTGAATAGATTAAATTAACGTCTGCTGTAATAATTTAGATAGATTCCACACTAATATTCATGGACGCATAAATTGGGTGTGTTTGGCTATGACTGGATTAACCTAGTATTTACTTCACGATAGAATTCAGTATTCTGACGGTCTAGTAATTTCACCAGACATTTATTATTAGACTAATGGAGTATTTACATAAGCATAATAGAAACTACATATAATTTGTAGGTACTGTTAAGTGTTACCAAGTAGTCTATTTACGGAGTCTGTATGATTGATTCTACTCACAGAACAATAAATAAGATTTTCTATTGAAATTAATACACACATCAAAAGTGTCTAGGGATCAACATATATTTTTGCAATAACTTTTCTCCTGATTGATATTAATTAAAATTTTCTTGAAGGATTCATCAAATAAAGTGTTTTCGTTTGTCACAGTAACGATAAACCAAGTCACCTTTGCATTAATAAAGAAATTTGCCATTTTCCTAATAAAGGGATTTTTGACATTTGAACCACTAACACAAAAGTTCGAAAAAAAGACTGAAATAACAGTTTTCTCTAAAATTTTATTGGGTAACTTAAACAATTAATAATCCGTGTTTCTACCGCGAACACTAACAACACAAGAACATCGGTTTGGCATACTCAAAATGAGTTCATCCAAATCACGCTGTGGAATGGCCGCCCATGTTCGTTGCAACAACAAAAAAAAGGTCTTCTTGCGACTGGATACCCTCCATATTCGGCAGAGCTCTTCTCTGTAGCATATCCCATGCATGCTCAATCGGGTTCAAGTCTGGCGACTGAGCAGGCCAGGGCAGGACATTGATGTTAGCTGCGGCGAGAGTCTGTCTTACAACTCTTGCGGTGTGCGGTCGTGCATTATCATGCATTAACTGAAATAAGGGACCGATTTGCACTTGTAGAGGAACGATGACGTCTGATACAATCGTCTCAGCATAAATTTGAGCGTTGAGGTTGCCTCTGATCCAAATCAACTCAGTTCTTCCGCCGATCCAAATACCCGCCCATACCATGATGGTTCCACCACTATAAGGATGGACTTCCTGGCAGGATTTTAATCGCTGTTGGCGTCCAGGGGTTCTCCAGTGTCGTATACGTCTTGTATCCGGTCTCATACCAAAACGAGACTCATCAGAAAAGCACACGAAACGCCATTGTTCTTCTGCCCAATTTCTGTGTTCAAGAGCCCATTGATATCGAATCCTACGATTGTGCATTGCTATAGGTGGTACCCGTAGCGGTCTTCGGGAATGAAGGTTCACTTCATGCAAGCGGTTTCTGACTGTTTGGTCGCTAATTAAGTTCCCTGAAGAGTGATGAAGCCTCACGGCTAACATCATGGCGGTTATTGTTGGAGCTCTTCGAGTTAAGATTTGAATGTATCGGTCTTGTCTCCGTGTGGTGCAGCGATACCGTCCTCCATGGCGCTCAGCCACGGTACCAGTGCTTCGGTAACGTGTCCAAAGTCGACTGATAACACTCTGACTTGTATTCAGAGCTAAAGCCACAGTACGTTGCCGGGAACCAGCTTCTATCATTCCCACGGCTCTGAGCATTTCTTCCCTGCTTAAATGACGTCGCCGCTCCATAATAACGTTGGTTTTAATCAGTAGTAGGGAAACAGTAGCACTAATAATGTCTTCAATGCGTTGTATGTTTTTATAGGGAAAATATTGACAGCTGATTTTCATCTTTTACTCGAATTTGATTCACAGTTCCTGATTCAAATTATGAAATGCACCAAAAATGATCCATATAAATTTATAAAATCATAAATTTATTACAAAGCCACATCTCAATCTCAAGAAATCCGCATAAAAATGCTTGATCCCTAGACACTTTTGATGTGTGTATTTGTATCAGAAGAAAATCTTATTTATTATTTTCCTTGTCATAAATTATGTAGGAATAACATGAAGTAAGTAAGTAAGTAATTTTTTATTTGTTTAAACATGGTGTACATGATACATTGCATGAAGGATAATAATAGGATACAGAAAAGTTCTAACATGTTCAGCCGCATATAGTGGTGAACAAATTGGTAGGAAGAGATGGTGCATTAAGACTATGCCGACCGCACAGTGGCGCCCTCATCGTTTATTTGATTATTTCATACAATTTAGAATGAAAATGCAGAAAATAAGCACGTTAAGTTGAGCTTCACAAGATTATATGTTAATGTTATTAGTAACGGTAGTTTTATATTGTTTTATTACAATCCTTAAAACGGATAACAGTGGCCACTATATTCCGTTTTAAGGATTATAATAAAACTAAACAATATAAAACTACCGTTACTAATAACATTAACGTATAATCTTGTGAAGCACAACTTAACGTGCTTATTTTCTGCATTTTCATTCTAAATTGTATGAAATAACCAAATAAACGATGAGGGCGCCACTGTGCGGTCGGCATAGTCTTAAGAAAAAGAACATTAAGACAAAGAAAATAATGAGGCACCTAAATCTAGACATATTATAAATCAAATTAGCTTTTCGTGTCGTGTAACCGCGTTGTTCTCTATAAGTTCGCAGCGGATTTTAATACGGTCTTCACCATCATTTATATAGAATTGATTCTGGAAGGTTTATTTCTAAAACTTACATATAATCGTAATAAAGAAACCTCGATTTTTTTTTTTGTCAAGTCGTAAACGAAGCAGGCTTGGGTCGCTAGTACTACATGAGTAGGTACCTTACAGTCCGTTCACAGATATTTCACCTCCTAATTTTCATTACCGTAAAATTACAGTGATCTTTATTGGTATGCTATTAGGTTGCTATTGAGTTGCTGTCATTGCCAAGTCTATCAAAATTACAATTAAGTATCTTTAGTTTCGTTGCTATTCGGTTGCTGCTGCCAGAGGTAAAATAAATGTGAACGGGCTGAACTGAAACCCACGCCATAATTACGAAAACTCAAATGCTAAATAATACGTCACTAGGTTAAATAAATTCCCATTAGGTATAAACCCTATTTCTAGACATAAAACACACAGCCTAACAAAGTTGTTATAACAGATACTCAACATTATAGCTAATCTGTGTCATTATCTCGAAAATTACTTTAATGGCGGGCCAGTGTCGTTCCATTCCATTAATTACTAATTATCGATATCCCTACTTCCCTAGCAGCCTGAGCAATGGCTTCGTTACTATGAAGGCAGTGCGTAATGAGTTAGCGGAAAGAATAATGCAATGAAAGAAATCTTGGGTCCGGTTGTTAGAGTTCCGTACCCAAAGAGTAAAACGAGACCCTATTACTAAGACTCCGCTGTCCGCATGTCTGTCTGTTTGTCTGTTCACCTATCGCCAGGCTGTATCTCATGAACCGTTATAGTTAGATAGTTGCAATTTTCACAGATGATGTATTTCTGTTGTCGCTATAACAACAAATACTAAAAAACAGAATAAAATAATTAATTTAAGGGGGCTCCCATACAACAAACGTGATTTCTTTGGCGTTTTTATATGGGAGAGTTGGTGCGATGGGAGAGTTGTTAAAAAGAGATGTAAGTAGACAACGTATGTAAGAGTACAAGGGAAAACAAAATACATACACATAAAATCAAAAACAATTATTTAATTTAAACACAATATGAGAGTATACTTATTTATAAACTACTACTTTAATATATACTTATTTTACTGACTTTCTGGTAATTTATTTTACAGTACATCGCTACAAGGTTATTTTGGCGCGTGGCCAAAATCGGAACTAACGTCGCCATCTTGTTGTGTCAAACAATTTCTGTGATTCGATTTCACAAAATAATGTTTACCAACAACGCCTCTCTATCAATGTCATTCAAACGCCAAAATATATTTGTAAACACTCTAGCTCGACCTTCGTTAGAATGCGTTCCTGACACCCGTCAGTGTGACAATTTTATTAACAAATAAAGATCAAATTCGCAAAACACGTTTGTATGAAACTGACGGGTTTCAAAAACGCATTCCCTCGACGGCCGGACTGTACTATGTTGATTTTTTTTTTTTCTATTATGTTCCATAGTTTATTTTATGGCCACCTTTTCTTCAGAAAAAACTCTGTGACTTCTATAATCAATGGGACATTTCAATATATTTTGGTACTTAACAACTTAATCAATGAGACATTTCAGGCTTCAGCTATTTTCATCACACTATCCTGATCTAAAACGGTAACCCCAATCACTCACTAAGCCTTAAAAACATGTACAAACTTAGACAATGGAAAGCTAGTAAAGGGAAGCAACTATCTCAGACAGTTACTGAAGACAGACTTATCTAATATTATTAACATTTCTGAGTCAGACCCGCCCTTTCACAAGATAGGTACCTATATAAGATTCGAGAAGCTGAAACCGTAACGAAGTGACCGGAAACTTGAATTTGTACACACTAATGCCCCTTTCACTAACCAAAGCGTCACCTAAGCGAATGCCTAAATAAAAGTACGCTGTGGGATTGTCAACTTTTGTCGCTTAGCCGAAAGGCATTCATTTTGTTGTTATATAGTGTTAGTGAAAACGTGCAGAGATACGATACGAATATTTTTAACTTATCTTTTCGAATTTACGTAAAATTTTGGTACTTCTCGCGTTCGTGGTAAGAACGTAGACGTAACGTACCGTCTCTAAGATGAATGTATATAACGAAGGACAAACTGACCCATTCTTTAGACAACACTTGAATTGAAATGAAGTTGACAATAATAGAATTTATAACTTAGTTCCAGAGAGGCTAGACAAGTCAGACAATTTAGGATGTAATTTCAGTAAGATTGGTTGAAACAGGGAGGCATAGTGTATAGAAATGGCCTGATGGACTGCTGTGCCTACAAATTGTATGTTCGATTTCCAACTAAAATACCTACTATTCATATGGCTTGCATAATATATTTAACTGGCATCTGCCGGCGACTTCATCCGCGTGAAATTACTTGTTTTAACATAAAATACACTCCCCAACTCCTTTAATCGAGCCACGCTGCATTTTTTTCTATAAAGGTCTAACTAGGACTTTTTAAATGGTCTACATTCAAATTTTGAAATGATGACACCAAAGACCAAAATGATCGCCAATATATATTTTTTTTCAATTACGTAGATATGTTATCATTATTCACTACAAATCCGATCACAAAGGACGTATTTTTTGCTTAAAACCAAAACAGTGCAGAAATGTTGTATGAAATTTCATGATTGAATAGTTATTCATTAATAATAATAATAATAATAATATAATTCATTTATTAGACATCAGAGGTCCAAGGGTTAGTTACAAAAACACTTATAAACTATGTTAGTAAAACACACTAAGAAATAAAAAAGTAGAAAAGTAAAAAAAAAAAAAATTAATGCACTGATTTTAATTTTTTATTTAGATATAAATTTACCACAGAGGTTTAATGTCTCGCAATAAGTGTATGCATTGGATCAAAAAAATACTGGCTGAAAATAAAAATCGGCTAAATAAAACCGACTTGGTGAAAAAAAAATCATATGGTGCGCATTTTTTACCATTGTAAAACTTTGATGTTTCATATTTAGCAAGAAAAGTTTTAAATAAATGGAAATAGACAGCGATATGAATTCAACTCCAGAAAGTATAAAAACAGCTGCAAATGAAATTGTTAATAACCTTTTGCAGCAAAAGTCGCGGGATACTTTGTTTCATTAACTTTGGTATTTATTTTGAGAAGATATATTTTATAATGATACGTAGATTGGTAGTAAAAAGAAAAGTAGATTACGCACCTTGCTAAAGTGAGTAATTAATGCACTTTGCGCTCGATGTAACAATCTACCTACTATTAATTGTGACATGCGGACACGCGGCAATACTGTAACTTCATATTAGTGAAGTTCCAAAGATTACCCCCGTACATATAAACTCACAAATTTTACCTCTTTACACGACAGCCCATTTCAACACGTTCAGCACGTATTTACCGAACAAAATTTAAGTTCTACTTCCACCCCACATTATTCACACCACAGGCTTAGTTCATAAAGTGATTATTTACCAGTTGCTGAACGCAACAATGTCCACGCCGACTCGCGGACACAAAGGTCCTGTCTATCTATCCGTATCGTCATTTATCATCGGTATTGATAGCCTTGATAGCGCCGACCTCTATACCCGGGTGGAGCATGAATTTGCCTATTTATTGAATTCAATGTTGTTGCTGAAATGAAGGCAAGAGTAAATGGTTTAGATGGAGATTTCTATTGAAAAGAAAATAAAGAATAACGTTTATTTGGACAAAGTTTGTGAAACACAAAATAAAATAACAAAACAAAAAGTGAAAATAATGTTTTAACTACAATAGTGTGTGCCTCACAACTGCGTCAAAAAGGTTAATTTTAGTACCTATAATACAGATGCTGTCTGACGCTGGTTTTCTGTTGAATGAAAAGTTGTAAATCTAAAGGTTTTTGTTTTAAACGTTTGTAATTAGATTCCTATTTAATTATGTACGATTGGAGTTAAATAAATACCTTGGAATTACGTTTGAACAAGTGTAACGGTTTAGTGAGCGTTACACGTGTTCGAACGCGATTCCGCCCGCACTGGGCTTACCACGGTTCCGCTCAACTGCTACAAATAGACATGAGGCTTAATTCCAAGAAGAATGAATATTATCTTGTGTATCATGTTATGTTGACTGGCAGTGTCCTGGCAGTGTCTACTTTCAATAAACTGGATGTAAAAAGCTATGTGGATAAAAGCAGTAATGCTACCTACTTCATAGAATTTTATAACCAACAGAGTAGCTTGAAGAATGATGAGATGATGATGAATAAGATGAAAGAAGGAAGTGGACTGGGTTGAGCTGCTAATGTATACAAATAAATAAAATTAAAGTTTCTATTTTAATATCAAAAGAACAGCCATGCTATTCTCTAAGGATACAGCCTTGCGGGCAGCGCTCTCGCAGCGGTGAAAACAATAGTTTCAGCGCTGTGACAGCGCTGCCCGCAAGGCTGTATCCTTACAGAATAGCTCCCCAGCTCTTTACAATATTTTTACAACAAAAAAAAAACAAACATTTTTATCATTTTTGACTGTCTGTCAGTTTGCTTCGGTTAATCTCCGAAACGGCTGGACCGATTTTGATAGGACGTTCACTGGCAGATAGCTATTGTTATACGGAATAACGTACGTTCCTTTTATTTTAGAAAAATAATTAGGGTTCCGCGCAAAAAAATAAAAACCCATGAAACCGACATCCACGCGGGTGAAGCCGCGGGCAAAAGCTAGTAAAACTTACAATTGAGCAGGGGTTATTCTGACTTTATAACTAAACGTTTCTAATAAACTTTTACACCCCATAAAAAAACTAATATCTACATTGTGCGGCATAAATTCATATTCCACTGCATAACCGACACTTTACGTACAAAGTAATTTATTATCACACGTAGGTAATGTAATGCCTAGTAATATGCAGCGCTTATTCCTACAGGCAGGGAAAAGGACCTTAATTTATGTTCAATACTGAGTCTGGAGACAGTACCCGCGCCACTTACCTGTGATAACTTTATTACTTAAGAAAGGCGACAAAGGCGACTTTGAAGATGGGTAAAATCTCTTGGTGTGTTAAAAATTAGGCCCTTAGAAGTGACAAAGCTGTACGTCTATTGGTTGGATCCCAAAAGAAAGATCTCTATTTTTTTAACCGCCTTCAAAAAAGGAGGTTCTGTATTCGACCCGTATGTATGTTTTTATGTCCGCGATTTTCTCAAAAACTGATAAATCAATTTTGATAATTCTTTAATTAATGTGGTCTACATACTTTCAGGAAGGTTTAAGCGTATCTTACATTCGGTAATTATTCTTATATACGAAATTATATGCATAAATGCATCTCCGGCATTTCTATGCGAATTTTGATGATTCTTCTAGTCGTTGTCCTCGATTCTTCAATGCACTAGTGTTAATTGAATTTGTGTGGGGTAGATACCTACAACTAAATAGTGAAAAATAAAAACTTTTTTACAAAAAAATCAACCGACTTCA
Source organism: Globia sparganii (assembly GCA_949316385.1). Lineage (NCBI taxonomy): Eukaryota > Metazoa > Arthropoda > Insecta > Lepidoptera > Noctuidae > Globia > Globia sparganii. Next base: position 19,696,027 of record OX438658.1, read on the forward strand.
AAGAAAAACACTACAAAGTGATAATAACTTTAATTTCGGAATTCGGTGTTAAAAACGAAAATGTGGAACCAACGACACCGACTGGCAACATGCACGAATACCTACACTTTTTCTGTAAAATAATAGTACCTATTATCTATCTATACTTATAATAAATCTGTAGAGAGGTCAATTCTGTACATGAAATATATTTCCAAAATAACTATCAGCGGGTGATTAGTGATCGATACTGACGCCAAAAATGCAATCAGTAAAATTTTTGTCTGTCTGTCTGTCTGTCTGTCTGTATGTTCGTTATAGAAACAAAAACCACTCGACGGATTTCAACGAAACATGGTACAATTGTTCTTCATACTCCTGGGCAGGTTATAGTATACTTTTCATCACGCTACGATCAATAGGAGCAGAGCAGTGAAGGGAAATGTTGGGAAAACAGGATTTCTTTTTAGGTGAAGTAGTAGTAGGTAAGTTTTGGTTAATTTATGTTCAGTTTTTTTAATATTAAGTAGGTAAAAGCGTAGGTACTTTTATTAATTATAGGTATAGGTATTATTAATTATAGTAGTTATAGGTATTTAGTTTTAAGTGAAGTAGGTTTTATTATATATTATTTTATATATTAGACGTAGTTATATATTTTTAGTTATTCAAGCCCCAAGCGGACGCCGGCGTCCGCCCGCTATTGTCTTGAAAAACGCGTTGAATGAGAAATACGCGTTCTCAAGAATCGGCAGAAGAAAGAGCACATCGGTTAAACTCTATGAGAGTTAGTGCCTCAATTTCCGGAAGTCATTATTCCACGCGGACGAAGTCGCTGGCAAAAGCTAGTGTTTAATAAATTAGATTAAGATATATTAGAAACATTTTGCTTTCCGTACAAAATCAGCCAATTTCCGTGTTCCCAAGATATTGCAATAAGTGACAGAATTATAGCAATATCCTCTATAAATCGCAATTTGCGACCCATTGGGAACCCTATTTATTCGGGAGGCATTAAAATAAAATAATGATATTTTTTCAAATCCATTCTGAATTCAATGCCATCTATATTATAGACCTTGGCACTAATTAGATACACTAGCTACTGAAAATGATAAACCAACATCGTCGAAAACCTGAAAAGGTTCACCACTCTATTGATTACAAACTAGTGGCGCCATCTACTCACGGTAATATAAACGTCGTAAGTAGAGCAAGTTGTTGTGTTGGATCCAATTCAGTTTGATTTAGACAGATGTCGCTTATAATAGTTTGCATTAAATAAAACTTGATGGTAGTTCAGAGACAGTAAATTGGTGATCACAATTAACGCCAGTATAAAATAATACCATCACTGCACTTGCAATAATATCGTAGTCACCGTACCTTAAGGGCGATACGTCTTATTTGTGTATTGACTGATAAGTTACAGGAAGGTTTCATAAAAATGTTTTGTTGCAACGTTTTGATTTGCCTGGTATGAGAGAGATGCAAAGTTCACAAAGCTTATATATAGTTTGGAGAAAGAGCTACCTATGGTTAATAATTCTAAGTAGAAATAAAACAACTGACTCCCGAAAAAAAACATTATAGTGAAGAAGTGAAAAATAACCTTAATTTCGGAAGTCGGTGTCGCTGTTTCCGCATTTTCGTTTATTGACACCGACTTCCGAAATTAGCTGATTGAGAAGTCACTATCAGGCACCAGCTCCAATTCACCCCACGCACTGTGACGAGCTTAAATTGCTTAGCAACCACAATTTTTAAAATTGTAGCTACATCATTGGACGGCCAATGTGAGTTTTTATAAGTAGGTACTCTACTAATGATGTTAAATATTTTACATAAATACCTAATTGGACCTACGTCTGGTATACCCTAAGCAGTCACTTCAGTCAGCACCGCTACTAACCTTGCTGACTTGCTAATCTTCGATCGCTCGCCCATAAAAATGCGTGGTTAGTGCTAATCATACGTACCTAAGCAGTTAATGTGATCATTCATACATAATCGAGTTGGTACCAATAAGCCAGTCGGGACGGTTCCGCCGGTATGCCTTTATGGTGTAGCCCTAGAGAGGGTGTCACAATTTAAGTATCTTGGCCATATAGTTAAGGAAGACTTAGATGATGACTGTGATATTGAGAGGGAGCGGAGAGCGTTGTCAGTCCGATGTAATATGCTGGCCCGCAGGTTTGCACGTTGTACTAGAGAGGTGAAAATCACTCTTTTTAAGGCGTATTGCCAGTCTTTTTACACGTGCAGCCTGTGTGTTAGGCATACGCAGAGGGCTAACAGCGCTCTCCGTGTCCAGTATAATAATGCATTCAGAATGCTGTTGGGGTTTTCGCGGTTCTGTAGTGCATCGGGCATGTTTGCAGAAACAAAAACATATGGTTTTTTTGCAATTATGCGGAAAAGAACGGCATCTCTGATGTGCAGGACTCGGGGGAGCTCCAATAGTATTTTGAGAGTTATTGCAGACAAGCCAGACTGTCCATTCCTGGGGCACTGGACGCGTATGCACAGCTGCGGGTTGGGTGCCACGGGTAATGGACAGAGGTATATAAATTAATTTTATGAAAGAATTAAATTTAATTTAACTTAATTTAATTTAATATTTATTAATTTATTTGTGGACTAATTTCATCTTATTATCTATGTGACTTAGAATTTTAATTTTATTATATTTTATTTTATATTATTTTATTTTGATGTTTTATTTAGAATGTGAATTGATTTGGATTACTGTAATGGAATATTTTAATGTTTTATTTTTGCTAATATAGTTTATAAGTGAGTTTTACTAACATTATGGATCATTGTAATCTGATATAAACAATAAATAATAATAATAATGCACAATATTTCTTTATTTTCCCCATTTCACCCCTAAAGGAAAAAGGGGTGATAAATTAATAACACGAGGTAGTTCACGTTGTCTTTCCGAAAGGGAGACCAACCCCAACCTCCATGAAACGGGTATTTCCATGAATCACGTTGCAAACGTGACGTCTTACGACACTTGATTTATTAGTTTTTCTTCTTCTTGAAACATTTTGGAAAGTTTTCTCTATTAAAACGGCTTTTTGATTTTCAATAAATTATTTCCCCATGCTTAAAAAACAAATTGACTGTTTCAAAACGTAACGTGTCTTTTTGGTAGTACAGGTTACAAGTGTGACGACTACCAAGAAATGAGAAACCTCTTTGAACATTCATGGGCGGTTATTGAAAAACTCGTGTTTGTCGAACATGAGTTTTTCAATAACCGCCAGATAACTTTAGCAGACTGATAAATGATGACTCTACAACCCGCGACTCTGCAAACGTAAGGTAGGACGCCCTCAGGCTAGGTGGAGCGACGATCTTCGCAAGGAGGCTGGTACCATCTCGATGAGAATTGCCAAGAATTGAGCAGAATAGCGTGGAATTGGAGAGGCCTATGTCTAGCAGTGGACTGCTGTAAGCTGATGATGATGACTTTAAAACAATTATTATCTTCATTTTACCCTCTGTAAGTCTGTGGGATGTACAGACGCCAGCATAACAAGCTACTACAACACACTACTACTGATCTGACAAATTTCGATTTTCAACTTTATCGCTAAAGTTCACGGTTCAAACTTGATTGGAAAAAAATTACAGTTTCGGCTAGCTTGATTGTGATGTCGTCTGTACTATACGAGCATTGCTGAATTCGTAAATGAGAAAACAGCTGTTCAATACGTTTTGAATTAATTCAAACAGGTGCCTTCATGTGCCAAATCAGTATTGTTCCCTCAACAAAAGCTGTTAAAATCCATGAACAATTAATTAACCCCTTTTCCTGTAACTTAAATAATCTAACTTTAATAACTAAGCTTGTAACTAGGCTAAGCTTAGGTGTCCTCTATCCAACCAAATTGGAATAATAAACGAGATAGCTAATCGTAACTTGATAAAGAGAAATATCACTTGTTTACGCAATCATACCACAAAAGTAAGTAAGTAGGTAAGTAATTTGATTGGAATGACCTTTAAAATTTTCCTAAACCCGATCACGTGCCGAAAGTTCACGAAACATCGGGTAGCTGAATATTGTTTTATAAACTACGAAACAGTCCTGAAAGAGCAGTATGTACCCGACACATTGGCCAAAGGACTTTTTGATAAATGATGTGTCAAAAGTGTCGATTAGGTTCATTTTTCTGCCATTATATATGTCCTCGTCTTTCTTTACAGAGAAGACTGGTGTGAAATCCAAACCACCCTGACCATATACTTAGTACAGTCACATTCAAAATTACCTGCGTAGTTGGTCGCAGGGCGCTTGCGCGGCGTGATCGACCCATGGCTTCGTCGACTTGCTCTCATTCGCCCGGTATCTACCAAATCGGTGAGTACGCAAAACATTTAACCGTGTACGGACTATGTGATCAAATTCCATTAAAAAGACGCTTAAAAAGGAGTGCATGTATCTTGCGGTGGCGCTAATCATAATTATAGCAAGTTTGGTCAGATTACATGTAAGTCGTTTTTTAATATTAACCTGAGTTCTGCTCTTTGCTTACACTCTATTTCTGGTTTTCTTTCACTGAAGTTCAAGGCACGCCTAATCTTCTTACTTCCAAGGGTACTTTTGTTTCTGTAATTGATTTCTGCTTATCATTTTCGCACCCACTGATCGTAAAATATCAAGTCACGCAATAAACCGCAAGTTAAAAGTAGGCATACGTTACGATGTGTGTAATTGATGAGGGTAGATAAACTTAGATAGGTCTACTTTGTGTGACTGATACTGAAAATGGAACTTCTTAAAGTCTAGGTATTAAATAAATAGATATTTAAATTTGAATTTTAGTGACTAAAATTGTTATTTACGTGCTGTGTATAGTAAAACAATCAGTTTACATGATTGACCGAACCACATGTTGCATACCACCGTATGCCACGTTGACCTACCTTACGTGGCATGCGCACTACGCCTTTGCACAGTGCATTTTGCACCGACTGTACGCAATCTAACCCTTCAAGGATTATAGGCGTGATGTGGTTTGTTTATGTATACAAATAACAGAAGAATTTATTGGATTTTTCAAATTTTAAAATTTTGGGTAGTTAGGTCTTCTTTCTTAAAAAAATATAAGTAAAAAAGGAAAATTAATTGTTTATCAAATTCCCCATATCCCCTAGTGTGTTAGGCAAGCTTATAAAGTTCGGTAACAATAAAAAAAGTAATTGTGTCTCATCAGTAACAGTAGAAAAAGTTCTTTGTCACTTTCATGAAATGTCTATAACACGACAAATTGACGTATCTATTGTTTGAACATTTATTCATGCCAGATTTCATTTATATATAATAATAATAATAATAATAATAATAATAATATACATTTATTTCACAAAATGAGGTACAGTATCTATTGTTTCTATCTTTGTATGATAACGGCTGTAGATGCCTATGTTGTTTTCAGGTTTTCAACTGTATTGTTACATAATTGTCGAAAAACCCCTTATTTCTATTGAAATAGGGTTAATTACAGCAAACTAAAAATATGTTGACACTCTCCTACTGTAAAATACAAGAGTACATGTTACTGGAAGCTTTTGCATAAGCGCTACGTCACAAATCAAATTTTCATGCCATCAATTTAAAGTCAAACATCACGATTTTTGGCACTTACAGCAGAGTGTTATTATTATATACATAACGTTGAGAAAGAAAAGAAAGAAAAATATTTTATTTGGAACGCGCACAGGAAATACAAACAATAAAAAAGAACATTCACGGCCCGTTTCTTCATCAACAGTAACAGCCAAAGTTACGTCACAAAAGTCAAAGTAACGGTTAAATTTGTTTTTTCACTATTTTAGCTGTTACTTGAATAAAGAAAAACATTTGCCGTAGTATCAGTAAAGGTCAAATAAAAGTCAATACCTTGACTGATAACTTTCGTTCTTGATGAATAAACTGACCGTAAATGTAATAAAATCACGTATTGTCTATAGATGTCTACATCGAATATAAATTGAAAACAAAGTAAGGGTGAACAAGGCATCTTCTGGGACGCTAGTTCCAGCATAGACCTCATCCAACGCTTTCCATCAGGCGTGATCGAGGCCAAGACCCTTCACCAATAAATAAAAAGCAGACTGAACTTTACCTACTGCAAAATTATTGACACATCTTTATTATTGAGATAGAAAGAAAAAAAAAAATTTGTTTGGGACACACACAGAAAATACAAAGTAGTAAATAATTGCGAATTAAAACTAACAAAGTTATATTAAAAACAACCAAAAAAATAAGACAAAAGAAGACGGCAAAAAGGGTGATATCTAGGTATAAGGTATGTTAATAAGATAGAGGGGTAGGAACAACTGAGTAGATTTTCAGCCAAAAACGAAAATGAAATTCGGTTTGATGTGCATTCTCGGTGTTCTTTAATTAAATGAATTACAAGTATTGATTTTCCGGTGCACAGCAATGTTTTTTTGCCGAATACTTAGCCATTTTCAGCCGAAAACCGAAAATGAAACTCGGTCAGACTCTGCAATGTATGAACACAGGACAATGTATTATTGTCCCACGTGTTTAAGATTCAATATTTTTCTTAACAACGAATAAAAAGACTCATGCAGTAAAAGCTTGCCCTAGACCCTACATTTTAGGAAAAAATCACAAGGTCGCGTCTGCGCCCTACGCTCAGGCTAGTTGCAAACAATTTTGGACCCTATTGAAAAGATATTAAGTTTATTATCGCGTGAACATTATTTACCTCATCAACCAAGTTTGATTCGAGTACTGACGCGTGAACTACGTCACCAAGTGCAACCCACCCGTTGCTATAAATTAAGAAGGAAGCGCCGGGGTAGTCCGTTTTTATTGATATTTCATTAAATAATCATTCAAAGGGGCTATTACGAACTTAGAGGGTTGTATTGATGATTTTTTAATGATTAAACATGTTACGATCGCGAATCATATTGAAAAAAAAACCGGTCAAGTGCGAGTCGGACTCGTGCACCGAGGGTTCCATACAAATTTATAGGCATGTAAAAAGTTTATCACGGTTTTTTTTTTTGTATTGTTTCTACAAATTTGCGGTTTTCTGACTTGATTTTTTCCTTTACTTGTGCTACATGACATTGCTTTTTGCCAAATCTCATGATTCTAGGACAACGGGAAGTACCCTATAGCCTATAGGTGTTGTTTTCGGAACATATACGCTCGTATCTTTTGATTACGTTGACATATAAGTTTGATGTTTTCACTGCTTCAAGGATTGCAGCTTTGAGTATTTGATATTAATTTCAACTTAATAACTCCACTCATTCCTGAGAAAAAGGATCTTGACTAACGGACAGACAGACGAACAACGAAATGATCTTTTAAGGGTTCCATTTTTCCTTTTGAGGTACTGAACCCTAAACACTTAAGAAAATTTTAATTTCGCAGGCTTATCAGGCTTTTCCCCCTTATGTGAAAACAGAGAGTTTTTACATGTCCACACTGTCCTCTCATACCTATTAACACTGTAATATGAGAACACTGTAAAAGCGAATTATTTTTAAAGAGTAACCGCAGAGTTTTCTTGCCGGCTTTTATCTTTAGGTACAGTCAACAGCAAAAGTAGATGATAAAAATCAGAAATTCAATACTAATGAACGGAGTTCGCGTCAGAACTGTGTGGCGTCGAAGTGATTCAAAAGTATGTGATTGTAAGTTATACCAAACATTTACTACTTCCACGCCACACAATTCTGACGCGAACTCCGTTCATTAGTATTGAATTTCTGATTTTCAACATCTACTTTTGCTGTTGACTGTACTACCAATTGGAACCGTGTACCTAGGTTGTGACGTTTCAGTTTAGTTTAAGTGTCCATCCGCGAAGGCTTATGTAAAATAACGGGTGTAATTATATGCTTAACGAAGCCGAGAGCCACTTATTCTTCCCGTTATTGTACTATTTATTTTATACTGAACTATACCAGGAAACCTTCTGGATTACGGAGACACTAAAGCTCAAGATTCAACTTTTTAGGGTTCCGTACTCAGCTAAAAAAAAAACAAAACCTTTGTACTTATAGGATCACTTCGTCTGTCCGTATGTCTGTCAGTGTATCAAGTTTCTTAGAGCTATAAAAATCAAACTTCTAAGTCAGCGCAATAAAAAATGCGGCTGTATAAACGACATATTTTAATACTCGCAAGTAAATCAAAACCTATGGTACTTTCCGTTGACCTAGATTGATGAAATTTGGCAAGAAGCAAGGCCTCATAGTAAAGAAAAATCCTGAAAATTGTTTTTTTGTAGTTTGATGACATAAAATTATTCCTGTCTCACAATGTAACTTTAAATACCCCAATAATCAATGTACTATTACATGCACCGATAAGCACAAAGTTTTGCGATCGTTTCTTATGCGAAGCGTGCAATGAAACACTGATTTCACACCTAAAATAAAAGTATTTTCCCAGCATAAAGTTTTGCTCAAACGTGATGTCTTATTACACCCTAGACAAAATAATTATGCATGTTCAAATAGCATACATAAATATTCCGTCAAAACGAACTAACAACAAGTCGTTTTCACTTCGATCGAACGTAGACTTGAATACACGCGTAGGCGGCGTGGCGCTACGTCAAGTGCTACGATAAACTTTTCAAGACAATGTTACCGCCCACTCGGTTTTCTGTTACACCTCAAGAGAGCTTCGCATAGAACTATGTATACAACAAAACTTGACAGGTGCTTGAAGATTTTTGTCTCGGATCGGATGTCATGTATAAAGATCAAAATTGGGAGTAAACGTTACCTAAATAATTTGGTTAATTGTCATTATGTAACCATGATTGTTGTGTGTTAAGTTTATGTTGTTAGCAGTTAAAACTACATAATATATAGGTATATCTGTCATAAGATTTGAAAGGTGAATCACTAGACGCATATTTTTTATAAATTTAATTTATATATGTATTTTTTAAACATCGAAGCGGTCAGATCTCTTAAGGTGACCTTGTTTTCTTGGTGTAGTAGTAATATAGAGCTGTTATACTGAAACAATGACGTCATACTGTTGTTGTTTTGAACTTTTAGCCAATAAATGTTAGGATTTAATATTGTTAGAACTTTTTCAGTATGAAAGGGATCTTTATTGTGATTGGCGTTAGGATATACTGATAAAAAAAATTGTTTTTACTTATTTTTTGTAAATTGGTTTTAACAAACACTTACACGTCAAATAATATTTAAAAAAAAAGTAAATGCGGTCGTCGTTTCCTATCCGACTATTTTGAGAAGAATGACCGGCAAAAGCTGAAAGGTACGGTAGGTAAAGGTAGATACCTTTTAAAGTCCAGATAACTAGTCACTATAATTAACTTGATAATCTACATATTCTACTAATAATAAAGCTGAAGAGTTTGTTTGTTTGAACGCGCTAATCTCTGAAACTACCAGTTGGATTAAAAAAACTGTTTTTGCATTTGCTAGCCCAATTCTTGAGGAAGATTTTAAGCTACTTAATATCACGCTACGACTTTTAGGAGCCGAGCGAGGAGAGTGTAACCGCAGGGCACAGCTAGTAATAGATAAACCTTACTAACTGTGACTGTCATTTGAGACTAAACTGCTGGTTATTTGCTGGTTTAGTTAGTTTTCAACGGAGAGCGATGGTCGAACTTTAGGAGTTTATTTTAATATTAATTCAAAACATGTAGGAGAGTATTCAAACCTCTACCTACTCATTCGGAAGAGAACAGGCGTAATGATAAAATAATCACGTTTATTCATGCAGAAAGAAACGACTTTCCGTTAAAACTGGTTAATTTTTGTAAAAACTAAATGTTCGGTGATCTGTGCTATGCGTTATGCAGTGTGGCGATTAGGTTATTATAATAATTGAAACCACATATTCTACATTATGTATTTTATACACAATAAAAATAATTAACAGTCTAACCGCGGGACCACTTTTTTCGTTTTACTATTTAATAACAGTAATAGTAGCTTGTACTACTAGTGCATAAAAGAAGCCATTTTACCCCGAGACGTTTTCAGTCGAGGGGTAAAATGGGTCGTTTATGCCCGAGTTATACATTCTGTTTTTCACTTCGATTGCGGGAAAATTAAACAAGGATAAAGTATCCTACTAATATTATAAATGCGAAAGTTTGTATGTATGGATGTATGGATGTTTGTTACTCTTTCACGCGAAAACTACTGAACGGATTTTGATGAAACTTTACAGTAATATAGCTTATACATCAGAATAACACATAGGATACTTTTTATCCCGATATTCCCACGGGATCAAAACTTACGCGGGTGAAACCGCGGGGCGCAGCTAGTTTATCAATATTTTCACTGTTCAAAAATGTTGCCAAATTGAAGAAGAGAATAAATAGCTAATTCCCGCCACGAAACTTTTTAAAAGTGTTTTTTTTTCAACGTGTGTCATTCGACTTGGGTACTTCATACTGGCAAGTCAAAAAAACGTTTATTTGCGGTTTAAAGAATAAAATACAACTATTAAATGAACTAAAAAATGAATGGCTTTATTAAATGAACGATACAAAACACGGAGGTGATATAAATTAAAGCAAATGAAATAAAATAACACTTTAATCTGCGACGTTTTATTGTGCGTGTGGCTGTTGGGCCTAATTCGTCTTAGAAAAAAAAAATACTTTAGGCACTAGAGCATAAAAAGCGACTTTATGTCGCCTACGCACAACATAAAGACAAACTTTTAGTGCATGAGAAGTGAAAAATTAATTTGTGATTATTTGGTAACAGTACCATAAAGTTTGCATTGAATTGTTGATACCATCGGCCCGCGCGTGTCTAGTGCCTTATTATCAAGGATGGTTTATTTCCTGCCAAGTTTACGCTATTTATTCTGTTTGAAAAATTCAGTTTTGTTATTTTTTTTATTTTAACAGACTGATAACAACTTGTAACAATCGCTGTAATATTAGGGCTGACTTTTCCAACGCCTAATATGTAGTTTTATCGCAGGAATAATTTTGAATTTTTGACAGTTCTTCCATACAAAAACTGTCAGACGACAATTTTATTCCACAAATAAATATTATCCGTCGATTGAAAAACCAGCCCTTAATGTGATAACCTAATCGCTACCCTGTATGTCACTCAGTCAGTCAGTGAGGAAACTAAATTTATTATTAAGGAGTCAGGTAAGGGGTCGTACCTAGGTACTTACTTAAAAAACGTTCAAATTCATGTTACAATTTTTTAGCGACAGTCAATGTCAAAAACATGGCATGTCATGTCCTGTTTCACAAATAAATGATCTTTATATAAAACGTGTCAAAACTGTTGGTTTCTTGACAGATTGAGACTGATATTATCATGCGAACGTTCTTAGAAATACAGGAATTGCCCCTCTGTTATAAACGCTGTATGCAGTTATGCTATGCTAATGTTCCTATTAACCAAAACTGCGAAATAATAATCAAGCACGCGCCTGCGCTCTGTTCACAAGCCTCTTACATATTAACAAACAAAACTGAATTTTATGTGAAAGCAATAAGGTCCAATGTAGAACGTTCATGTCAAACGCATCCCCATTTTCATCCCCTTGCACTGAGTCGGCTAGCCCGTGCAACAGTTATGCGCGCTACTCCGGCCTGTACGGACCCTGTACCCGATAAATAAAACGAGACCTTATTTTTCAAGAAATTAAGCTCAAATCAGATCGCTAACTCGGGAACCCGTGCATAAAATATTTTTTAATGTCACATTGGGAGTTAATGGAGGAGTTCTCTCCTCCTATTAATTATTGGAAACATAAATTAACTCAACTACTTGTCGTGTCATTTCTAGTCGGTATTTCCGTTGCTTTGAAAATATTGTTTTATGTTGTGAATAAAATGCAACATTTTCTCATTGTCAGTATGAATTGGCAGTCTTAATTTAAAAAAAAAAACACATTAAACTTTGCCCTTCATTATATTAACAGTTCCTATTAATTTCTTAAAATGTTATATTAAGCCGCGTAAGATTCCGAATGATACTGCTGCGGACAACAAAAATCGGTTAGTAATTAGATATTATTTTATTATTAGAAGTTGCACTTTTCCTTATTATGTAAACAATCGCGATGCTTTGCTTCTTAAAGATAATAAATGAAGCCAACAGTAGTTCCTGAACAATATCGAACCTTATTCTCCCCAGACAGAGCTCTATTTTAGGAATCAACCTATTTCATCTCGCGCCTGCGCGTTTTTCACTAGCACACAAAAATAGACTCTACTAAACTCTACTAAATAGTAGTTGGAATAAAGACAAATTTGCAATAATAATAGTTCTGTTTAAATATTATTAGGAAATATAATCAGAAATTTCAATAAAATAATAAACATGGTATTCTATAAAACCCCTTCGGGTTTAAAGCAAGAAAGCTTCGAAGCTATCATAATCTCTTTTTTGTATTTTTTCCAATGCCAGATAATTTTATTGGAGGAATAATTTTGAATGTTTGACAGTTATCTGTCAATTGAAAAATCAGCCCGTAGGGGCTGATTTGTCCGCTATTGAATAAGCATTTATATGCTTATTCAATATCGGACAAGCTAAGGACAAAGATAAACACGGTCAGTGGGTCGTCTTAGGAATTCGAAGACGTGATATCCGCACTGAGCCCGCGTGGTAGATTATGACGTTGCCCACTCCCACTCGAAGAGAGGAGGCCTGTGTCCCAGCAGAGGGAACATTATAAGCTGATGATGCAGCCTTAGCACAAATGCGCCTCTGTTAAATTTATAACACGAAAAACGATTTATTTTATGAATTTTGAATATTTTAGTAATAGTTACACAAATACTCAGAAAAAGCTCTTGTGATGATATAAATAAGTAGGTAAGTATATACATTTCCCTATGCTTTACGTATGTATGTCTATAGTCTTCCTATGTGCTATTCCTTAATTTCTGATATTAATTTTAAATAAACACAATATATGTATAGTTTATGCGAAATCTAGCTTTGCCTAGACCCCAGGCAGTGCTATAATTAGGCTTCAATCGTACTGTGGCTCACGCCTGCGCGTTTCACAAAGGCATCTATCATGCTAGCACACAATATTGAACTTAATGTGATAACGTTTAAAGTTTAAAATAGCATGACTGCTTTTTCGATGCGTTTTCAGGCTATGAAATAAAGCCTTCTGCACTGAACACCACGTCAGGCGTGCAACAGTTCTGCGTCGGCGTCCGGTTTGTGAAGTTGTAATAAACAAACAGTAAATAAAATCAATTATTATTTTTACACAGTACGCCGTAAAGTAGCCCATTCATAGTCAGTCATCAAAGATTTTGTTCCGCAATTTCATTTGTAAAAAAAAAGTTTTATCGATTTTGGCATTTTCTGCATCAATCATTTCTAAGAAATCGAATCAATGTATTTAGCTCTTTGCCTCATCATCATCATAGCAAGCTTGATCAGGATTCATGTAAGTAATATTTCATAACTCATAAGCTTCAAGAAATAGTAAATAAGTTTTATTTGCATGATGTTTATTGAATATACTCGTACATAACAATCTATCAGTTCTTGCAAACACCACACGCGGCGTTGCGTTTTTGACGTCATTTTCACATTCTAATCTCGCAAGTAGTTTCAAAACAAAGCTTCATCCGCAAGCAATAAAGCTCAAAATAGAGCGGTTTATGAAAATGAGCCTTCACTTACCACGCTTCTGGAAGAAGCCTGTTGCGCTTTGAGATCTCGTGTAGTCTTTTGTTTCTCTCAAATAAGTTGACATAGTTAGCAAAAAAGTCTACGTTCATTTATTTTTTATTTAATAGGGATAGGTCATTTAACGAAAATATATTTTTGTGTTAGTTTCTTTTAATTTACTCAAACATTTATAGGTAGGTATTAAGAGTTTTCTACTCTATAACATAACTGATTTTATAGAGATAAATCAATACATTTGATTTTGCAATGAAAAATATTAAATCTTTATGTTTACGCAATGACATACGAATACATAAAACCTTCCATCAAGCTGGCTATAAATCAATATTTCCCTCGGGTACCTATTAGAGCCCAGACGGAGCTCTATACCTATTATTTATTCATCGACTGCAGTGCACGCCTGCGCGTTGCACAGATGCCTCTAACGTCATAGCAAATAATTCTCGACTCTATGTGGAAGCTTTAATGTTCAATATACAGCGCTACTGATGAATGCGTTTTCAGGCTTGTGTAGGAAGCTTCGATATTACGCGGCAACACGACCTTCACGGTGACATTTAACAGTTTCGGGGTGCTTTTTGTTGTTGTTACATAATATTTTAAAATCGATATTACAGGCTAAAATATTTTGATTATTTTGAATACTGAATGGCTATTTCAAACTTTCACGCCGCGTGTCATAACAATGACACTAAAATTGTGCGTCATAAAAGATTCTCCCGATTCTCTCAAATTGGTAATGGTCTCAATATTTTATTATTTACGTTTTTTTTCTCACTTTTTAATCCTTGTTTATAATATACATATTTTGCAGTCAGTCTAATATATTCTATTACAACTGTGTTCATAAAACACAAAAAGAACTAAAATATTTTTATTGCTTTACTTAATGGCTATTTTAAACCAATCATGCTACGTGTCACGTAAAAAAAACAGGAATTTGCATCGCAAAATATTTTTCCTCCCTTTTGGTAATCAAAGTCAAATCATTTATTTCGAAATTCGGAAGGCCATCAAAAGGTACCTACGAAAGTCTAAATTGAAATAAACTAGTTGCTCTTTCCAAAAGGTAGTTTCATTTGGAGAATAATGGGCAAGAAACTCCATAATTAGGTACATTTTTTTCACAACATTTGTATAATTTGTGGAATAAAGCACCTGCCTGGAATAAAGTTACTTTAATACAATAGGTACAAAGTAATGGCCTCAATATTTTAATTAGTGAAACCAGTGTTTTTTAATATTTCTATGTACACATTTTTCACACAGTCTAATGATTGTGACAGTGGGCATATCCACACAGTGTTTTTTCCATATTATTAAAATACAAACTTTATTTTCTATCTGTCTTTGCTCTAATGTTGATGTTATAAGAAAGCAATAAATAACAGCGTTTCTTCAGTAATTTAGCTTTTGCAAATAAGGGTGGATCATAATATCTTCTTTTCGAAGACAACATTAATAAAATAAAATCTGAAATTATTTCGTTTTTCAATTGTTTGCTGTGTTGCGAGTACATTTGGGGCACTTCCTGTTTTCCACGTCTTCAGCAGTCGGTTTACGACTCTATTTTATTTCCATAAAGCCTAAAATCGCGGAGCGTTTATAGGCTTGTTGCACTCAGGGGTGATAACAAATGTTTGAGAACGATTAAGGTCAAGGAAAAGCTTGCGAGCTTGAACCCACTACTGAAATACGTATATTCAGTGCTAACCACATCAGGGACATAAATGTTGGATTTAGACAATTAGGCAGGTATTTCTGAAATAATAATTATAGTCGAGAAATCTGGCAAATTTCCTGTCATTTAAGCTCTATTAATTTAAGCTTTACAAATTAAGTTAATGCATTTTCTTTCATACTCTTAAGTGCGAGTTACT
This sequence comes from Globia sparganii, assembly GCA_949316385.1. Classification (NCBI taxonomy): domain Eukaryota; kingdom Metazoa; phylum Arthropoda; class Insecta; order Lepidoptera; family Noctuidae; genus Globia; species Globia sparganii. The sequence goes on from OX438658.1 coordinate 19,711,599, forward strand.
TGGTAGTGTTGGTGTTAGTGGTAATTTAAAAAAAAAAAAATGCGCTAGATTTAATAAATTCAGTAACAAATCAACAGGATTTTATCATAAAAAACTTAAGGATAATCATCGTTAGTTATAGTGTTCCAATTACTCGTACATAATCTCCTTTCTGTGAGAGGGAGTAGGCAGTAACCACGCGAGCCTAGTGCAGGCTGGTAAATGACACGTCTTCAATTTTTGGTTCTAGGACATGCCGGTTTCCTCACGATGTTTATTTTTGATGTGTTGAAATAATTTTACACAAAGTAAAGCGCCTGTCAGATTGCTGTCATAAAAGACTTATTTAGATTAAATTATGAATTGAATTAAACGTTTTAGAAGCGTGAAAGTAAGATTCATCGCGTAATACATATACAAGGTGTAAGTTGTAACAGAATAAACGCATTTCCCAGTGGCGGACTAATAGGGGGGCGGAAGGGGCACCCGCCCAGGGCCTCCGGTCTTGGGGGGCCCCCAAATGCCTCCGCGTTCCCCTGATGAAACCCTAAACAAGACTTTAAAAATGTGCTTAGTTCTTACATAATTCTTAGTTCTTAGATAATTTCATAAAGATCAAAACACTATTATACAGCCATCTAGACATTTTACGCGATACTAATTGAGAGAGGAGTTGATCGAAACTTAAACTAATTAAAAATTATCTTCGATCTACAATGGATCAAGAGCGACTGGTTAATCTAGCCGTACTTTCAATAGAAAGAAAAATTTCAAAAGAAATCGATTTCACAGAAGTTATTGAGGAGTTCAGTAAATTGAAGACAAGAAAACACATATATCACGCTACAAAAAATAAAAATAAACTATCTTTGATTTTTTTTTTGTCTATCGATTTGTATTTTATTTTCCTTACCCATATCCATTACATATTGTAGGTATGTATGTTTATTTAGCCGAAATAATTTAATTCGAATTTAAATTTCACTTGCCAGATTTTAACGAAATAAACATAAAAAACTAAATTTTTTTTAAAGCTGGGGGCCCTCATTCAGCTTTGTCGCACCGGGCCTCTGGCGGGCTTAGTCCGCCACTGGCAAGTCCTGAAAGTAATTTGTTCATAATTGACTACTGCAATGCGATTCTGTAACCATCTCACCGTGAAAACTTAGGTGAAGTGAGCGTGGAGTGAGCTGTCAGTGTCATCCTGATGCTAGGGATTGATATTCTTGACAGCTCACTCTAAGCTCACTTAACCTAACTTTTCACGGTGAGATTTTTACAGAATCGAGCGGCAGAATCGATTTCAGTAACTTTTAATATAGGTATTTTTTCAAAAGTTATGTACTTTTTCATACTAACCGCCGATTAAGCCAGATAAAATTAAATCTTATTTTAGGGCAATAAGACTCAATTTTAAATGCATAAAGTAATGCTAGTGTCAACACAATTTTCTTAATAAAAATAGCAAGCTTTAAAAAAAATAAGTTTTGGTCACTGTATTATGCTTTTAACTCAATACTCTAATTTGGTGTATGAGGTCTTGCGTTAATTATGTTACACCTTGTACGAGTATATACATTACTATATCATATACCTACCACCGATAACTTAAAACCAACGGCTAACAATAAAATATTCAATAAAAATAGTTTCCGATCAATAATCTGACCTTTAGATACCCTACAGTATCCTAGATTCTGCTATATTATTTAACATCCATTGCAGCACCGCACGCCTGCGCGTTGCACAAAGGCGTCTATCGCGGCTGCAAAGAATACTCGACCCTATGAAGTTTTGTTAATTTCAATTTAAAACGCGATCGCGCGAACGGGTCTTGTGCACAGAGAAACCTTTTCCGAGATAATGATCAGTAGTTTCTCGGTCAGTTTCACCAAATAATGTCGTTGCATTCGAGAAAAGAAAAAACAAGTTAATGTGTTTGGTTTACAGTTCAGTTTTAATTACAAGTGAGTAGCGTGTTTTCGGTCACGCAATAATTATTTGCACGTCATTGAAAGCCAAAGTAACGTGACGTGAATTTATGTATCAATGGAGCTTTACAGTATCGTGTTAAATACAAAAATTGTACAACACGGGATTATATATTTTGCTTTTTGCTTAGTTTTATTACTGCTGAGTTTCCTAATTAAGACACATGTGAGTATTTTTTAAAGAAAATGTTACTAAAACTTACATGATTAGCCACAGACAGCTTACTATTTTGTCATAACGTATGCAGAAAAATATAAAAGCAAGCAAAGAATTTGTGACGTTGGTGACGAAGTTAGTCAATCTGCCGGGTAGCTAATAGAGCAACCTACCGAAGTACAACTTCCTTCAAACGCACTCACGTAATAATAAAATCTATATTAACTAACTTTGTCCTAAACTTAGTCATAGTTACAGACATCAGAGTTTCTATTTCCAAGAAATCATATCGAATTTGGCAAAATTTTCTTCACTGATCATTTCTAAGAAATCGAGTCAATCTGTGTCAGCTTGATCAATTTAAGTAATAGTTATATAAAATATTATTTTTCTATATGCGTGATGTTTCTTGAAAATACTCGTAAATAATAGCAATTTAACGGTTTCTTGTAAACACAAATTGCAGCGTCGCGTTTTTCACGTCCTAATCTCAAAAACAGTTTAATAACAAAGCTTCATCCGCAAGCAATAAAGCTCAAAATAGACGAGTTTATGTAAATGAGGCTCCACTTAACACGCTTCTGGAAGAAGCCTGTTGCGTTTTGAGATTTCGTTTAGTGTTTTGTTTTCCTCAAATACTTATAATTAACATATCAACTTCCGTTGTTTTAATGTAATGTGGGTTGGATAATTCAGGATAGGTCATGTAATGAAATTATCTGTTTAGATAGTTTGGTTTAATTTGCTAAAATGTGTACACACTTCACTTTTCTTTATCATGGAGCCTATTAAAAGTCTTATTGAAATAAATGATTTCACTTTGACTTTGACATGAAAAATATCCAAAATAATGATGTTACGCAATCATTTAAACGATTACATGAAATCTTCCATCAAGCCAGGTACAAATCAATATCGGGAGATATAATAATATATATCAGGTACGGGCAGAGCTCTATATTATTTATTAATCGAATGCAATGCACGCCTGCGCATTGCACAGATCCTCTAACGTTGTAGCACAGGATACTCGACTCTATGTGGAAGCGTTATGGATTAATATACAGCGTGACCGATAAATGCGTTTTCAGGCTTGTGTAGAAAGCTTCGGTACTACGCGGCAACATGACCTTCACGGTAACATTTAATAGCTTCGGAGCATTTCGTTTGTTGTTACATAATATTTTAAAACCGACTAGATGAAAATATTTCGATTACAGTACTTAATGGTTATTATAAACTTTTTAAACTTATCACGTAACGTGTCACGTTAATAAAACCAAATATGCACGTCATGAAATACATTTTTCTTCCAATCTAGTAATGATATTTTTAATTGTCCTTAAGAGATTAAAAAAAAAACAAAATTTCTAAAAAGCCAGAAATAAAAATGTTTAACAAAAAAAACTATTTCCAAAAAAAAACACTATAAAGTGAAATTAATTTAAATTTCGGCAGTCGGTTGCAAAAAACTAAAATAAATATCCAGAAACATCGACTTCCGAAATTAAAATTATTTTTAACTTTGTAGTGTTTTTTTTTTTTGGAAGTCGGTTTTTTTTTTGTTAACAATATTTACTCTTATATTTATTTTGTGTAATTTATAGGTGCATTAAAAAAAAATTATTGGGATTACCCAATAAATATTTTTTCTTTAGTTAGGTATTTCTGTAATAATCGTACTTAGCAGTATTTGATCAGTTCTTTTTTTTTTGAATTATCACTAACTTAATTTGAAAAACCTAAAATAAGAAAGCATGAAAACTTGAAGACGGTTTAAACGCGAAATAAATACATTTATGCTCGACTACGAGAATTCACGCATACAAAAATAGTTTCAAATCAATAATCTGACCTTTAGATAACCCACAGTTTCCCAGAAACAGCTACTCATATTATTATAACATCCATTGCAGTGCCTCACGCCTGCGCGTTGCACAAAGGCGTTTATCATAACTACAAAGAACATTCGACCTTATGAAATGGAGTTAAAGTTCAGTTTGAAACGCGATCATGCGAATGGGTCTTGTGCACAAAGCACCCACCTCCTAGAAAAAGCACAGTCGTTTCACGGTCGCTTTCACCTAATAATGTCGTCAAAAAATCAAGTTTAATGTATTTGGTTTATAGTTCAGTTTCATTTACGTGTCAGTAGCGTTTTTTCTTTCACGTATTTATATATTTTCACGTCATTGAAAACAAATGCTAAATGACATTTTTGTTTTATCAATCAATGGAGCTTTACAGTATCGTTTTAAATACAAAAGTTGTTCAACACGGGATTATATATTTTGCTTTTTGCTCAGTTTTAATCTTTCTGAGCTTCCTGATTAAGACACATGTGAGTTTTTTTTTAAAAAAAAAAAACGTTAAGTGGTATAACGGTGTATGACAGTTTTTATTTTTTTTAATAAGTTATGAAAACTCTTATGCTTTAGTGACAAAATTAGTCAATCTGCCGGGTTACTGATAGAGCTCCTACCAAAGTAACTTAAGATGCACTACTTAATTATCGAATGAACTATTTAAAGTAACTTTGTTGTGCTATCATAATTAAAACAAAAATGCAATTCCCGAACACACGGAAGTAGTACGTCTTTAAGAAGATAGTTTAAAGTTCATAATTGGTTAGAACCATATTCTTTCTATATTAAAGTGCCAAATTGTTTACTAAGCTTACTTATTTATTTTATAATTTCTAAGACTTCATGTAGCAATTTTACAAATTTTAATCTATACTTATATATACTTCTATACTAATATTATAAAGAGGAAAGGTTTGTATGTAATACATACAAACCTTTCCTCTTTTACTTTTTGAGCCAATTCGTTACAAACATAGTATGTTTGAATTGGCTCAAAAAGTACTGGACAGATTTTTAAAATTCTTTCACTATTTGAATGCTACATTATCACAGATTAATACAGGCTTTTAATTGCAAGATTTTTTTTTTTTTTTTTAATAAATGTCAAGCCGGGACAGGCCCGCTAGTAGGTACTGAATAAAACATATTTTTTTAGGTCGCGATAAAAAACGTGCTATTTTTTCACCTGTTTAGGCGTTTACGCATAGGCACAATATAAAAACGAATAAACAACCCAATTCAAAATAAATTCATTTTTATGCAGACCTCAATTGCATGCGCAAGTACATACGTAAAACATGATAACTGCCCGCTCTATCAAAGTACCATAAAGCTATCAATCAATACTCTCTAAGGACCCTTGACAGAGCTCTAAATAACCATCAATCTGGTGCAGCCAGCCACGCCTGCGCGTTGCACACAGGCCTCCATCAAGAAAGCCCGCAACACAGAGCTTTATGACGCAGGAAATAACGTTGAAACTAGAACGGGATCGTTACTTGCGCTTCCCGGCTCCTGAAATAAAGTTGTGCACTGCGCGCAACGTCATTCTGTGCAACAGTTCCGTGTCGGTCTCCGGGTTGTAACGTTGTTGCATACGATTAGGTACTTTATGTTACAGTGATAGAGATTAATTTGGCTGTTCTTTAATTAATAAGCTCGTGCACGATATTTCACGTTGAAGCACAGTGCTGAAAATTAACGCATCATACAGTGCATTTCGCCATATTAACTTTCGCGTCTTGCGTCCCTTTTTCATTTTCCGGTATAAATAATTTTTATTTAACTCACCGATAAAACGAATTCATGTATTTCGCACTTTGTCTGATCGTGATTATCGCCAGTTTGCTCCGGATACATGTAAGTCTTATTTTAATTAGGGTTATTTTTATTAAGTTTTTTTTATGTGTAATCGTGCGCCATCTTTGACCGTATTATTGATTAGTTAGTAAATATCACATATTTATTAACTAATCAATAATTAGATAGTGATGAAGAATATTAAAGTAATATTTTCTCGCTTATTTTTTTACAGCTGCAATGTATCATTTGATTGCTTTTTTAATTGTCTGTAGCCTTCATTGGCCATTGCCGTTATGTATTGATGTAGACCCGCTCACCCCCACACACGTAGAATTTTCCCCTTTGACCTGAACGTCCTAAATACAGCTATAAATTAGCCATCAATCGAATGCAGCTTCCCGCGCCTGCGCGCTGCCCAAAAGCCTCGTTCGCGGCAACGCGCAACACGGAACTCTACGCAACAAAAATAAAGTTGAATATTGAACGTTAGTGATAGATGTAGCTCTCCTTTGTTCCGGTTACAAGGTTTGCAAGGTCCGTGTCCGTGCAGCAACTGATAGTCCCAGGCTTTCCCGTCACTAGTCGTTTCCGCAAACGGGAGTTTAATTATTATAACCACCGTTTAGTGCGTGCCATGTGAGTTTACCGCAAAATAATAAGATTTATAAGCTAAAGTTTAAAATAAAACGTGATTTATAATGTATCTTGCAGTAGCAATCATTATAATCGTAGCGAGTTTGGTCAGAGTACGCGTAAGTTTCCACACAAAAGTAATGATTACAACTTTTCTTTTACTATATTTAATTCTTCATTATACTTTAGATCCACAATTACTTCGTCCTTATATCGTAAAATTGAAAGAACGGCGGTATTAAACTATCATATTCAAAGTACCTACCTAAAAAAATAGTACTATACTTATTTTCACGACTTAACGTCTCGAAGACATTTGAAAACACTACAAAGTTATCGTTATCAACGATAATAAAAATGATTATGCCTCAATAAACCTTCAGATGTCACGCCTGCGCGTTGCACAGACGCTTCTGACACGCCCGCGAACAATATACGAATCTATCGCGTGGGAATAAAGCTCAAAATAGCACGCGATCAATAGTCGGAAAACCTCTGAACTGATGAAAGAGCCTGAAAGGAGCACGACGTCTTGAACGCAACAAGTCTCGTCGGGAGCTTTATTGTAATTAACGACCGCGTCTGAGAATATTTAATATAGTGACAGTTTATAGCTATAGACTATCTACTAAACAACGGACAATTACCTAAGGTATGTTAATCCGCCTTATATCTATTCAACTAATTGAGCCATTATTAATTCAATATTTGATTTATATGACTACCACGTCAAAGACAACATGAAATAGGGTTTATTCTTGAATAATAAATAATCTAGTCGCACTTAGCAATGTTTATAAAGTGCTTTTTACCAAGCCTTATTCAAACAGGATTGCTTAATTACTACAATTTCGTAATTTCAACAAAGTTCCTTGCGAACATTGTAGGTTTAATTACTTAATCGTCAGGGGAATAATGTCAATTTTATGTGCCAATTACGAGAAAACAACCTATCATTATATTCCTACCTAAAGCAGTGTTCACAACCACAGATAATTTACATTCCATCACCACTTAATTAGTTATCTACTTTAGTGAAATATATTCAAAGTTGATTTTTGAGTGACCATTTGTAACTAAAAGGTCATAATAAGTTTTTGGTTGCAATGGAATTTGAACTTTGTTAAGTATGACATACAGTTTGTTACTCCATAACTTGATAATTATTTCAAATTCTTAATTCGAATATATACCTATATCTGATAGTCTATAGGAACTATCAGTTATGCCTCGATACAGGTAAGGTGCCTAGATTTTATTGATTGAGTCTAGACCTGCGCAGCTCAGACTTTGTTATTGATGTGCGCAGATGAAAATAGAGCTTCCACAGAGTGCCTAGGAACTAACCCCTCCCTCCGCTACCCCCGTAAGCCCTACCGACAGGGCGGCCATGATGGGTCGGTCGATAAATGTCCAACTAATGGATATGGATATGCATTTTATATCGTTTTCGTTCGATAATAGGCACTTAGTTACATGTATGTCAACTTGAAGAAGTGAACTATAAAGAATATCTTGTAGATTAGTAGGTAAGAACAGCCGCACAGGTCGATCGATCAGGTTAAGCTACGCTTGCCGCGGTTGGTCTGTGGATGGGTGACCATCTTTACATACCGAGACCCCTCCGTGCCTCGGAAAGCACGTTAAGCCGTTGGTCCCGGCTGTCATTCGTGGATCTTTGACAGTCGTTACGGGTAGTCAGAAGCCCGAAAGTCTAACAACCAGTCTTACCAAGTGGTATCGTATTACCCAGTAACTGGATTGTGGAGGTCAGATAGGCAGTCGCTCCATGTAAAATACTGGTATTCAGCTGCATCCGGTTAGACTGGAAGCCGACCCCAACATAGTTGGGAAAAGGCTAGGCAGATGATGATGTAGTAGGTAAGCTTTTCACGAAGCTTTCCCCTTATCTTTTCTGTATAGAAAAGATAAGGGGAATTAGTATTAGTTACGATTATTTTGTGTCGACTTAGAACATTGACAATATTAGCATAACAAGCCTATAATATTTTCACTGCCGGGACACAGGCCTCCTCTCGGTGAGAGGGAGTGGGCCGTAATCCACCACGCGGGTCCAGTGCGGGTTGGTATATGTCACAATATGTCTTCGAATTATTGGTTCTAGAACATACCAGTCACCTCACGATGTTTTCTTTCACTGTTTTGAGAGCAGTGGTGACGAAATAATTTACACAAAGTAAAGCGCCTTTCTGGGTTCGAACCTACGACCTACGAGTACAACTCATAAGTCGCGGCCATCACCACGGGACCGCCACGGCTCGACAATATTAATAATTAATAGGTATTTGATGTCACTCACTTTTGTTTTGCCTCGTATTCCTTTGTTTATTTTTACCGACTTCACAAAAAGGAGGAGGTACTATGTTCGGATGTTTGTATGTTTTTTTTTTTACATTTTCTACTAGTACAACAGAAAGCTCCATTTCGTTTTTTCCGGCGGATTTGATAAGTAACTAATCCAATGACGTCAAACATTTAATGCATTGATATCTGAAATCATGATAATGCTTAATGTTAATCATTTAGTTGTATATCACACGCAATAAAGTCACTTTCTTTTGGATAAAGGTCAGCAGAGTTAAATAATAAAAAGTGTTAGTGATGTTTTCTGTGCAGAAATTCATAATAAGTATTATTTTCTTCTTAAATTATCAATTAGTTTTTTAGAGGCTTAACTAATCTAACTTTAATTTCAATTTCTAAGTGGAACAAAGGATAATTATTGAGAATACTTAATTTAATACGAAACCTTCTGTATACATCCTGTTTTACCTACTAAACATAAAATCACTTAATTAAATACAATACAAAATCAGAGACTGCAAATTATATCGGCAACACTTGACCATAAACAAACGTCAATCAGAATCATCTCTCTTGTTCACATTCTTTATCTGTGATCTGTGACTTTGATGACACTAATTAATGGCGAGTAGAAATAGTACAATGGACTGTAAATTGTTTATAAATCTTAATTAAACGGCTCGAGATTGTCCCTCCCTTTAATTTTCATGCAACGGTCACAAAAGCATCTGTGTCACAACTAATTTACGTTTACAGGACGTAACGGCTATAAACATGTGCTACAATTGCATTAATTATTATTAGTTAAAAATTGTAACAAGCACCTAACTTACAAATGAAAAAAAATCGTAGTTTACACACCTCGTTTAAAAAATAACTGTTGTTTTTTGCCCCGCGAGCACGAAATGATGGTCAGTGGGTCATCATTAGGCGTTTGGTCTTGCATATGTGCCAAATTTTCTGACTCTTGATTATATTGGCTGATTTTGTAACAATTACATCACCATTCTCAATATTCATTCGCACACAAAACTAAAACGAAAATATAGCAAAAAAAAATACAGACACGCAACGCTGCGCTCTGTCTTTTGTTTTTCGATTTCTTTTTTTATATAAAAACTAGCTGACCCGGCGAACTTCGTACCGCCTAACAGTCAAAGCCTTTGATCAACATATTAATATAAATAGAAACATAAAAGTATTTTATTATGATTAATTATGATAAAAACATACAAAATGATACTAAAATAAAAATAATTGGGTACTTCAAACTCATGTTAAAAAAATGATTGAAAACTACACACATCAAAAGTGTCTAGGGATCAACATATATTTTTGCAATAACTTTTCTCCTGATTGATATTAATTAAAATTTTCTTTAAGGATTCATCAAATAAAGTGTTTTCGTTTGTCACAGTAACGATAAACCAAGTCACCTTTGCATTAATAAAGAAATTTGCCATTTTCCTAATAAAGGGATTTTTGACATTTGAACCACTAACACAAAAGTTCGAAAAAAAGACTGAAATAACAGTTTTCTCTAAAATTTTATTGGGTAACTTAAACAATTAATAATCCGTGTTTCTACCGCGAACACTAACAACACAAGAACATCGGTTTGGCATACTCAAAATGAGTTCATCCAAATCACGCTGTGGAATGGCCGCCCATGTTCGTTGCAACAACAAAAAAAGGTCTTCTTGCGACTGGATACCCTCCATATTCGGCAGAGCTCTTCTCTGTAGCATATCCCATGCATGCTCAATCGGGTTCAAGTCTGGCGACTGAGCAGGCCAGGGCAGGACATTGATGTTAGCTGCGGCGAGAGTCTGTCTTACAACTCTTGCGGTGTGCGGTCGTGCATTATCATGCATTAACTGAAATAAGGGACCGATTTGCACTTGTAGAGGCACGATGACGTCTGATACAATCGTCTCAGCATAAATTTGAGCGTTGAGGTTGCCTCTGATCCAAATCAACTCAGTTCTTCCGCCGATCCAAATACCCGCCCATACCATGATGGTTCCACCACTATAAGGATGGACTTCCTGGCAGGATTTTAATCGCTGTTGGCGTCCAGGGGTTCTCCAGTGTCGTATACGTCTTGTATCCGGTCTCATACCAAAACGAGACTCATCAGAAAAGCACACGAAACGCCATTGTTCTTCTGCCCAATTTCTGTGTTCAAGAGCCCATTGATATCGAATCCTACGATTGTGCATTGCTATAGGTGGTACCCGTAGCGGTCTTCGGGAATGAAGGTTCACTTCATGCAAGCGGTTTCTGACTGTTTGGTCGCTAATTAAGTTCCCTGAAGAGTGATGAAGCCTCACGGCTAACATCATGGCGGTTATTGTTGGAGCTCTTCGAGTTAAGATTTGAATGTATCGGTCTTGTCTCCGTGTGGTGCAGCGATACCGTCCTCCATGGCGCTCAGCCACGGTACCAGTGCTTCGGTAACGTGTCCAAAGTCGACTGATAACACTCTGACTTGTATTCAGAGCTAAAGCCACAGTACGTTGCCGGGAACCAGCTTCTATCATTCCCACGGCTCTGAGCATTTCTTCCCTGCTTAAATGACGTCGCCGCTCCATAATAACGTTGGTTTTAATCAGTAGTAGGGAAACAGTAGCACTAATAATGTCTTCAATGCGTTGTATGTTTTTATAGGGAAAATATTGACAGCTGATTTTCATCTTTTACTCGAATTTGATTCACAGTTCCTGATTCAAATTATGAAATGCACCAAAAAGGATCCATATAAATTTATAAAATCATAAATTTATTACAAAGCCACATCTCAATCTCAAGAAATCCGCATAAAAATGCTTGATCCCTAGACACTTTTGATGTGTGTATGTTGTGCAGATTGAGATACATTCTGATTAATTCGTTAATGGGATTTTCATTCAAGCACCTTGTGGTAAACGACATTCTTTGTTTTTCGGTCAGGCGCAAGAACAAATAAAGCGGATGGTTTGCCGACACGTGAGCATGCCACGTACAATTGACCATGAGAAAAACATTCATTTTCTAGATTGAGACCACAAATAGTCAAAGATTGACCCTGTGATTTGTTGATCGTCATGGCGAAGGCAAGACGAATCGGGAATTGAATTCGTTTAAACTCAAAGGGCATATCCGTTGGGATCATCGGAATCCTTGGAATAAGAACTTCCTCATCTTTAGAATTTATGCTGTGCATCTTCTATAGGTTGCAATGATCCAATGCGATGGCAAATCTGGCCTTGAATCTGTAAAGTTAGATTTACAAAACCTTTTTTACATACCCTTTTTTTTCAATTAATAACATGCCATTTTTATTTTAGAGACAATAAAAAAAAAAAAAAGAAAAAAAAAATTTTTAACATAAATTACCTTAAATGTCGGATTATATCCGTGTTCTTCTATAATTTCCGCCCCAAATGAAGTCATTTGGAAACAAACATTGTATTTTTGAGTGTTCGCTAGAAAATGTCGTGATTCTACTGTTTCGCCATCAAGCAGGGAGCACAATGGCTCTGGTGGCGGGACCAATAATGGCAGTTTCACTTTACCACTAAGGCAGCACAAACCAGGCGTTTCACCAGCAAACTTCAATGCTCCACAATGCTGGCAAACAACGTCCATTGGACCAATGCAAACTAAACGATGCAAGCTGTAGACGATGGTGCAATCATATAGAAACGCTGCTCGATTCAAATCAATACTTGAACCATTTCTTCTTGCACTTCGAAGATTATTCCTGTGTTCATCTGTACGATAAGCTCTACGATTTCTCGTTTCTAACCTAGCCGTTTCACGAGCTGCCTCTCTTTGCTCTTGTGTTTGAGAAGCACGAATTAAGGCCCTTCTTTGCTCCATACTAACGCGGCGCTCTTCTCGTGCAATGTCTCTTTCTTCATTTGATAATTGACTCGCGATATTCCGATGCCTAATTGCATTACGGCTCCGCTGGGAAAGATTAGATCTTCTAGGACGCGGCATTGTTATTAATAGTAATACTGAATGTACACTCGCATAGAACCACCAAATAAACTTTCGAGATATTGACAGCTCAATACGTATGAATAGCTTATCATGAAAAATCATAGACAACCTATAAAAAGACATTTACACTTTTGTTAACCTTTACAATAAATCTTTAAAATTCAATAATTAAATTAATAAATATTTTACAGAAATTAATGTCTAAAAAAAAATATTACCTGAAATATCGAGAAATTTTACAAAAAATTGGTTTCTGAACGCACACATGAATAGTTGTTGTGTATTTGACAGGGTAAGACAACAAATGTTTTACATGTAATAAACAATCAACATTTATTGAAATGATTAAGTATTCATTACACATATCGTGTTTTCATTGTTTTTAAGATGTATTCTGCTATTCTGGGCGGAGACAAATCCAACGAATCAATAACCATGAAAATTGGTTCAGCAGATCTCGAGTTATAAGTATCGTAACAAACCCGTCTTTGTTTTATATTATATAGATGATTGTAAGTACATTCGGCCATCATTGTTTATAAATGTCATGTAGGTCTTCCATAACGACCTCTTTTCGTAGTTTGGGTCTTTCACAGTACCCTAAATAAACTTTTTTTTAAACAAGCATGTATAGCGCAAGCTGCAACTAAATTAAAATTGTAAGACCATCTATTACGCATTGGTATTCTCAAACAATTTTCAATCATTATTCATCTTACATTTTTTTATACTAGAAATAACATTTCGTACTCTTTGCTGGTAATCGATTAGTATCAGAGGCCGGATCTCATCACTATTCAGTCCTCGTAGTTTTCGTTTAGGCATGTTAACTCCGGGATCCGGGATCAATTGTTTAACTTAATTTGTCATTTCTATTTTTACTTGAGTGATGTGTAACGATAACTGGCTGTTAAATTAGCTTCAAAGTTCCATAGCCACATATTAATATGGTATATTCACTTCATCGTTAAAGTGATAGGTACCTACTGTACTGGCAGATTTCAGAGGTTCTCAAAGGTTAAAGATTTTTTATTTACGGAATCATCTTTATACCATTTACAGTAATAATCAAGAGAAATCAAGTAAACAATGAGTGTTTGTACCATCAGATCATATAAAATGAATGTTTTATTTAAATCTTCTTTTATTTTTCAGATTTCAGTTGTCTAACTCGTAAGTTTTTATACATATTGTAGACCGCTAGACATTATCTATATAGATTATTTTGACTTGTATTTTTGTCACTGACTGCTTAGAATCTAGTAGTTATCATCTAGATGTTGATCATTACCTACAGTTTTTGTTCAATATTTTAGCTCATTTGTTTAATTATCATAGTATTTGCTAGGCATATCAAATGCTAAATGAACGGCTAGACGGCGCGGTGTAACGAAATATGAAACTTCAAATCAGTAGGTAAACTGAAATATGGAACTACATTCAATCACTCAAATTACATTAATTGGTTCTAATTCAACAGTCCGGTTAGATGCATGACTATTTGTATGAAAATAGGATTCATAGAAATACCTTGTTATACCTTGATTTACACGACAATCATTGCTACGGCTACAAGAATCGGTTATTGCCAAAGCAATTGCGAAAGGGATATCTGAGAAAATCGTCTACGTTTTGGCGTGAAAATATAACACCTACTTACACACCACTGCAATGAAAATGTCGATACAGTAATGCAATGATAGCTAGAACGATGACGTGTTTACTGTTTAGCTTTTTACAACTTAGGTACCTACTTGTCAAAAGAGCTCATTAAAAAGTTAACCAAAACTCATTTAACGTCTAATTTTTCCAACACACAGGAACTTTAAGAATGTAGGTAAATTATAAAGGGTCGTGCAAGTACCTACAATCTCACATGATCATATCAGCTCACTTAGGTACAATCATAAAATGAGCCTACGCGTTTACGTCACCACATGGGTACTTCATACTTAGTTGCAGTGCGTGCGCGTACGGTGCTATCTCTAAATCGATCGCAAATTGGAAGCTCCAATTGATTTATCGATTTGACATTGTTGTCGAGTTTATCGACCTGGTTTTCAACTCCGAACCAGTGTAAAACTGATATTTGTTCTAAAATTGTACCTATTCCCCAAAGGGTTAGGTATAGGTGCACCTACGAGGTGGTAGGGACTTTGAAGCGGAACTTTGAACAGCATTTTTTTTTTATAACCGACTAAAAGTTTAAACTCAAGGGGATTCAGAATCACCTCCTTTTGCGAAGCAGTAATGCTTGCAAAGGAGGTGGCAGAACGCGTGAGGGGGATGCAATCTTTGCGCCCTCACGCCCCTAGTCGCCGCAGGAGACGCCCTGGGCGTCAGGAGTCAAGAGCCGATTTCCGGCCACCGTAGGCGCAGGCTAGTGAACGGCGAGCAATGGTCAGCTCGCTGTCCGGTAAGGACCAGGCCCGGGTCGACGGCGCGTTGTGTTCCACGCGCGCCTCAAAGAGATGTCAGCACTAAGTGATGGGATCCGCTAGGGCCGATGCCTGCCAGGGTCGGAGGACGTTCGAAAGAGTTACCGTGGCCCCTTGCACAGGCAACTGAAGGAACATGGGTGGGTTTAGTCAGTAAAAATCTGACACGACCTCCCACTCCGCCCAGAGCGCGAGAAGTTATTTGATAATTTACCACCCAAAACTGCACTGAATCCATGGTAATAGATAGGTGGCTCATCGACGTCCCTGCCACCTGCTACTGCACTTGTTTAAGTCCCATGTAATAGGAAACGAGCCTCTAGTTCTCAACCGAGCACTAATACAAACTCAGCCGAGCTGTAAAACGGCAATCGAGTAGCAAAGCTTTGTCATTGTTAAAATGTTTTACTTGCAAATGACTGTGAATTGATTATATCCACTACATATTATTCCCATAAAAGGATCTCTCATTTAGGTACTCTATAAGAATTAACAGCCTCCTACTCCGTTTATATAGCAGTTTTATTTAAACAAATTAAAAATCAATAAAATTCCCCTTAATTGTTTCCACACATTATCTGATTAACAAAACAGTACCGAAAGCACTAAAAATTTGCAGAAACAATTTTTATGTTTATTTACAAAATCATAAAAAGCTAGTATAAGCCCTCGCCCACACGAATAACTTGTAATCTGTTTGCCCGATAGCAAAACATACTTTAAATAAGGATTAGTAATTAAAAGAATAAAATCATTTCGAACAACATACTTTTATGCGATTTTTATTAGCACCTGATTGGTCATTGATTTTGATTATCATCTTTATAGGATTCAAATTCACGAATAAGCTTTTCCTTTTTACTCTTATTATTCGATCAGACCGCACAGTCTTAATGTTGTTTATACATACATACCTACATAAACTTATGTCTACTTCGCATGGGAGTTAATGTTATTCAATCTTTCTAAATTACTTATTAAAAAAGTCTGTCTTTGTCCTTAAGAAGCCTCATTAATTTTAGGAGCATTATTAGATAATAATATGCCTTTGAAACCTAAGAAGAGCAATCTTTATGCATAGTTTCTTTATATAGGTGCAATAATTCGATTTTGAAGGTAATTTGTAAATTCTGTTCCTCCAGATTTCCTTCTATTATCCAAATATTAACACTATCAATGAGTAAAAGCCGCAATGCTTAGATTTCGAGCAGTGAAAAATCTTAAATCATTCAATTTGCAAAATTTACCATAAATCTGTTATTCTTTGGGGCGAACTTTAATCACATACTACAGTTATTCGAGATAAAGTTAATTCAAGGTAAGTAAAGTAAATCTTGATAACGTTCATTCGGGATAAAGTTATTCGAGATAACGTTCATCCGGGATAAAGCGATTCGAGATAACGTCCATTCGGAATAAAGTGATTCGGGATTGCGTTATTTCGGGATACAGTTATTGGAGATTCCGAGTTTCAGTCTAACGTATAAAAGTAGAATACTTTCTATTGACCACGGATCAAGATAAGTGAATTCATTCGTCCGTTCGTGTTACTAAATGTAAAACAAAATACAAGTATACGTTGACAATGATAAAGGTGTAACTACAAGACAGATTCACTCAGAAGGTTAACTCCTAACAGTGGTTGTAATTCTCTAAGTTCCCTTAAACAACCTTTTTGATCAATGCTTATGCCTCCTCTGTATGAGAAGCGCGTTTGTCCTGCAGTAGAAAAATAATAGGTTGGTATCACTATATTTTTTATCACCATAGTGTATGCAAGTTACGATACAAATCAGAATGATCATGCGACTTCTGCACATTAATTGCGTAACACACTATCAATCACAATCTGAATCATTTTAAAGGATATTGTTAATCCATTGCTTCATATGTTCGAAAAATTTATTTGCTCAACAACGTAAATAACGCAATGAATGTTGTTGAACTGTCAAAATGACAGTCATTCCTACTGTTAGTGTATTACGCGATTACCACGCAGGCTTGGTTTTGAGACAGCAGATCTGACCTTCACCCAACAGCAATGCAATCTAGTAGCAATGAAAGGCTGATAAGTCCCGACCAATAAAATATTAGCATAACTGGATTGACATTTGGTATCGATATCATACCTATCATATCATGATTAGTCAGCCGTCAATTAGGGCCGCAATTATAAAGAACTTTTAACAACATAGCATTATTCAATGTTTGATCATGTCTTATTATAGAGATGATTCTCAGAGGCTGACATTTAGGTTTTATTTCATTGCCACCTTATTTTAATGGCTTTGAAAATTTTATGAGCTTTAATCAAGATTTATTTCACCTTCTGAACCTTATTCTCGTACATTGTTATCGTGGTCCGCGGGCGGGGGAAGCATGGACGCGCCGACAGATCGTCCGCCCACGAGCGGCGCCCGCGCAGGTGCGCCCCGCCCCCCTACACCCGCATGGGACATAGAGCAAAATATACGTTTTATTGTTTTTTTTTGTTTGTTTACATTTAAATTGGATGAAAAGGGAATTTTCTTTGGAAACATATTTTTGAAGTCGAAAAATTATAGATTTGTAGACTTAGATATAGGTCAAAACCAAATAGTTTCACTATCAACACTAGAATTTGGACGTAAAACAATTATTCATTCTAGAACTAAGTTATCTTTTTAAATGTACGTGCTTCTGTAGCAATTCAAAAAAGTCTTTTTTTTTAAACATATCAACGATCAAACAAGATATTATGAATTCATGTTTTTAACACAGACACACAGACCTTTTCTGTTTTCACCTCTCTCTCATTCTTTATGAAATTTAGTAAAATAATGTCACATCTACACACCTCTAACCTACTCTTTGGCAGTAGAAAGCTTGAATGAACACTAGTGAATGGACATCGTGTATAGCCCTGATTCGAACCTAGGCCATGTCTGGACCATGTTCGACCAACTCGGCTCAGACCGGTACTTTATCTACACTTAGGACATATGCATTGATATTATATTACCAGACTTTCTTGCATTTTGACGCAATTCTACTAACCATTTTGTTCATAGTTTTATGACTGTCGTTTGCATTTCCAATGTGTCATTTAGTTTGAGTGAGTAAACAAATATTTTAACCACATTTTCCACAATTGACACACAGGTACATTAATTTTTATCAATAAATAACTTTAACGATAACATTTCAGTACAATCAGCCTCCAATGTTGCCACTGCTGGGATCCAGGCCTCTGTAATCTACCACCCGTGCCCAGTGCGGATTGATAGATGTCACATCTCTTTGAATTTTGGGTTCTACGACATGACGGTTTCCCCACACTGTTTTCCTTCACCATTTTGAAAGCAGTGGCGATGAAATTATTTATACAAAGTAAAGCGCCTGTCTGGGTTTTAAACCCACGGCCTACAACTCGTACTGAAATACAACTGCTCTAAGTTTTTAACTACTACAGCAGGGTAATTGCGTAACACACTATCGCTAGCAATCGGTTTCATTTTGACAGTACAACAACATTCATTGCGTTATTTACCTTGTTGAGCAGACACATTTTTCAAACACATGAAGCAATGGATTAGCAGTATCCTTCAAAATGATTCAAATTGAGAGTAATAGTGTATTACGCAATTAGGGTGCAGGTCCTTTATATCAGCAAAAAAATTTTTTTTTTCTATGCAAATATGATTTTAGCTACTACGCTTTACCAAGTATAAATACACTCATTACGAATAGTAAATTGATTTCATTAACCTAACTGGCTAGACAGATAGTAGGAAGATGAAACCTGAATGAAAATCAAGTCAGCAGGTTTCGAGTTATAAGCGGACGCAACGACAGACAGACCAATACGTTTAGCATTTTATACGTCAACATATCAAGAAAACCTATAGGATATGCGTAAAGGATATTGATATTTTTATTAAGACGCTGTAAATCAATCTGGAATAATTAATTTCTTGGGTTTTCCTGCCAGAGGGTCGACTATAATAAGCTGATAAAAAAGGTTTGAGAAAAAGATTAAATATCGCGTTTTAAATTGAACGCATTTAATTTTTTCTTGGATTATTTGGAACGCACAGAATAAATTATAATATTCCATCTCTAACCTCAATGCTATCTACAAAATGATGTTCAGACGGTATATTCTGTAAAAATATCACCGTGAAAACTTAGATGAAGTGAGTTTGATATGAGCTGTCATACCACATGATGCTAGGGATAGACACTATTGACAGCTCGCTCCACGCTTCCTTCACCTAAGGCTTATATCTCACTGGTACATCATGGGGGCGTAACCATGGTTGCCCTACCAGCAAAATATATACAGCTTTATGGCGGGTATCCCACCAGGCATCCAATGCGCAACTAACCATACATTTTTTGGCAGTGCGACCATGGTTGCGCCGCCATTGGTGTCCTAGCGAGATAGGGCCCTATGTTTTCACGATGAGATTTATTCAGAATAGCACTGCTGATATAATGCTTTTTATCCACAATATAGATAAAAGATTTATGATTATACAAGCAGATACAGAAATCTAATTAAATCAATTATGTACTTGACGTTAAGCGGATCAAAGGACGCCGGTATAAACATTTTGATAGCATCTTAATCTCCCCGCCCACACCACCTCACACAATGGGCCACGCTGGTTTTTTAGCAACAAACTCATCAGACAATGATGTTATGTCATGTATCATTTGATTGATATGAATTATACTTCACCGATGAGGATTAATAAAAACCCTCCAAATTCGCATTATAATTATGATGACTAATTGCTAAACATTGATGGATTTATGAATGTTTTTTATACGATTTCCGAAACATTTAAAAGTCATCTCAGAGGATAATGATTAATTTTGATGAGGTTCATGCTTGATCAATACGTTTTCCTTATTTTCAGATTCGCAATGGGCCGGCAAGAAGTGTTAATTATGGCGATAAGCATCGTCGGGGCCATGGGCTTTATCCCCCATGGTTCTATTGGGGAAAAGGTTTGCATACCATAAATATGATCATAGTATTTTTAACTCGTTAAGTTCAAATTTTAAAAGATTCGATCACGATATGAATGTTAAGATTCATAATATCATCACATCACATTGTATTCCCCCAATGGGGTGCACGGAGGCGAATCCACATTTTTCCAATTACGTAATGGTAATATTGGTATTACCCAGTAACTGGGCTGTGCAGGTCAGATAGGCAGTCGCTCCTTGTAAAATACTGGTATTCGGGTGCATCCGGTTAGACTAGAAGCCGACCCCAACAAAGTTGGAAAAAGGGCAAGCAGATGACGTAATAGTAAAATATAGGTCCCATATAATAGGGTGTCTCTTGCAGGCTACGACTGAAAAATACCAGATAAAAAAAAACCATTAACATTTTTCCCGACCTTGAAATTAAATTCATGAGCACAATTGCAACTCCTCTAGAAAAAACTATTACGTATTAAAACCTTTATTCTAACCTCCTCCTTCCAGGATCATATGCTAACGGAGGCTTTGCTTCGTGAAGTCGTCGAGCGTATGGGCAAGGACTTCAACGACGCGGCGTCGAGCTACCTAGAGTACCCAGCAAGCGAGCGTCACCTCGCCCTGATGGCCCGCGCGAACAAGGACCTGGAGAACGAACAACTGGATTACGACTCGCTCATCGACGGCAACCCCAACCCCAGCCTTCGCGACCAAGAGTACATGCAGCACAGGTACGTACTCTTCCATTCCACTAATATTTCTACTGGTACTTGTAGCTGCTGTTCTGCCGGTATCACAGCTTCTGTTTACTGCTAGGTAATACTGGGTAATACTGAAAACTATTACAGCTAGGTAATACTGGTAACTGTTACTACTAGATAATACTGGTAACTGTTACTGCTAGGTACGCACGGCTACACATCAAGCTATGCATAACCAGTATAAGCTGACTTCTGATTGTACGAAAAACCTATACATTGCGAGGTCAGCTAAAACTGGAAATGTATAGCTTAATGTGTAGCCATGTGTACTACTGGTAACCGTTACTGCTAGTTAATACTGGTAACTGTTACTGCTAGGTAATACTGGTAACTGTTACTTCTAGGTAATAATGGTAACTATACTTGCTAGTTAATACTGGTAACTGTTATTGCTAGGTAATACTGGTAACTGTTACTGCTAGTTAATACTGGTACTGTTACTGCTAGTTAATACTGGTACTGTTACTGCTAGTAAATACCGGTAACTGTTACTGCTAGTAAATTTTACGATTGATGAGAGAACATTAACTACTAGTGACTATTACTACTGGTGCCGTCCACTAACACTTTTAGAAACACCCTGATGTACTGTGAACTAGGTACCACCGCAATGGGATAAATCCAGTTACGTTAATTCGGGATTATGCAGAAGAAGTACTAAACACTAGCTTACGACAGCCCTAAATGGTCGAATAGGTTAACTAGGTCATTTTGGGATCACAGTAAAGACTTTTTATTCCGGTTCTAATATTTACTGCCGCCTTCAAGAACAATTGAAAACAAACAAACAATTGATGTACAAACACTCAATAACAATAGAAGTGGTCCATTGTCTACAGTCGTCCTAATTTAAAAAGACAAATCAAGTCTAGACGAGAAATTAGAACGAATTAACCACATTAAGATGGACGGATAACACGATTAGACAATACTATTGAGGTGCGGCTCTGCCACACCACAAGCTAAACTATTTATAGCTGACAAGTATCTCCATTTATTTCTTTCCATTGGTATCGAGTTCATCATACACATTAGACTTTATCGCGTATGAAGCGAAGCGAGATACTACCGAGAAAGAGGTCGAAGTAGAGTGTTTAAAATCTCTGCGTGTGATTAATCGTGAAATGGTCCGTCAACATTATCACTTGGATGAAGATAACGATAGCTTTAATATTTATATATTCTAGTAATCACTGCTGGCGTACCTAACGTCTTTAAGTCTTCGGGGCCAACAGCTTAATCGTGCCAAGTCCCCATTTGATTAATCTAATTTTTATTTGGTTTAAAACAATTGAAGGTCTTTATATAATTATTTGGCTACACATGAGCAACTTGGAAGAGGCCTTGGTCCACCAGTGGTCTACAAAAGGCTGTGTTGGACTATGTATCTCATGCAAAAATAATTAATTCTGGGATCTATCCGGATTTCCATTCTTAACCAAACAACCATGGTGTTATTTCATCTAGTTCCTTCTTCTGCATAACTTCGGCAGCTCGCTGTGGGGGCATCAGTACGTAACCGGTGGTGCTGGAGAGGGTGAGCAGCGCCTACAGCCCTCAGGCGTGCTCCCCAACCGGCAGATGGTGAAGACTGATGGCGTGCTGCCGGCCTACTGCAACCCGCCTAACCCCTGCCCCGTTGGATATACAGGTACTGTGGTTGGAACATTTAGGTCTATATATCCAGAGAATAAAATCGAAATAAAATAATTGGATAGTCAATTGGTCTCAATCCTGAAACTTCGTCTTTTGTCTTCTATCTTCTTCGGTTTCTCGTGATCATCACTGTTTACTTATGTCGTCAGTCACTTTACATTCATTTATTTTCCAAAAAATAATTATTTCCATTGTGTGCCATTGTGGTGTTTAATCTGATCCCTTCGCCAGAGGAGCAAGGCTGCATCAGCGAATTCGAGAACACAGCTGCCTTCAGCCGCCAGTACCAGCTGGCGCAGCGCTGCATGTGTGACGGAGAACACATGTTCAGCTGCCCTCCCGACTCTTCCAGCAAGCCCCTTGACTTTGGCTACCCCGAGCACCACAAGAGTCTCGTCGCGAAGAAGTATAAACCTGCTGTTAGTATGCATGGTTTAATTCTATAAATTATCTCTCGGAAATCTGTCTTACACAAAATATTTTTAGAATTTTTATGACACTAGAAGATCTTTTCACCATCTTCTATCCTTTGGAAGCGATTTACTGAACTGCAGTTCTTCAGAAATTTATATCTGCAAGAGTCAAAACCCTGGTCTTACTTTAATGATACTAAAACAACAATTTCCGTTTCCAGGTAGAAAATCCTTATTTGACGGGCGAACGCTTACCGATCGCAGCTAAAAAAGGTTTTGATGTTAATGTGTACTAAGTCACTAGTCATAAATAGATGTATACTATATTAGTTAGTGTCTATCTTGTCGGAACGTGGGCACGGTACGATCATCTTCTAGCCCACTCTTTTTGGCATAATTATTATCTTTATATAATAGTATTGTAGTTCTGTTACAACCTCATTTAGGGTAAACTGTGTGCCTAACAAGGCAAGAGCACCATAACACGGTCTGCTAATGACACACAAACTGATGGATATTTGGTAAGGAATTGTTGCGGTAATAAATACACGAATTAAAGTAAAAATTAAAATAATATATTTTTGTAATCCCAATGAAATACTGTCTCCTCAATTTCCTCTTTCTCTCTTCTAGTTTAAATTTCTTGAAAGTAACAAAATTATTTATATGGCTCATCCGTACATTAACGGCAAAAGCCGGGAAGTATCTCACATAAATGAAAATGATTAATTTGGAATACTTGCAATTCGTGAGAAACGTCATTAAATATAAACGTTGAAGCTGTGAATTTCGTTAGTTGTAAATACTACTCTTTACTAAGCTGTATTATTATGTTAGTTTCATACCAATCTTTTTTTTTTTGGTTCATGATTTAAATAACATAATCAGCCTATAATGTTCCCACTGCTGGGTCACAGGCCTCCTCTCTACGAGAGGATTTAAATAATAATTTAAATTATATATTATTCCTAAAACTTATTAATAATTATGTACCAAACACTACCAAGAGTACAATATGTATTGTATGATACTATTCCTATTATTTTATTAATTTATTTAGTTCTTAATAATATATATTATAAAATTATAGATTTATATTAGTAGGTAAAAAGTCAGTATCATATGGTTCCAAAAACAGTAGAGTTTAGAATGCTAAGATTAGTTTGTAATGTAAATAATTATTATGAAAAGGAAAGCTGAGATGGTTAAATATAACAGCTAAGTCTTGCGGAAACGTGAACATTTGATTAGAATATAAAAAAAATATCTTACATTTAGGTAAATAAGTTATTCGATAATCTATATCATAGCAATTTAATTGCATTATTTAAAAATAATTTTTGTTTCATCAAAAAAGCGGTTTTATTTAGTCTAGCGCGCAGTCTTGTAGCCTATGATACTGTGATTAAAAAAAAAGAACACTAAACATACGTTTCAGTAAATTGGAAGAAAATAAACATTATTCTTTTTTACAATTAAAAGTAAATCCATGATTTTTTAAAAACTTAATGTAATAACCCTTTCTCTGGTTTGGTTATGTTTAGCGCGTCAGCTAATAAATACCTAAGTACACTCAAAATATTAGAAATAAGTTTTATACATACTTTATTTACTTTATAGCATTTCCCAATAATTTGAAAACAATACGTCTTAATAATTAAATCAAGATTAAATAAAAAAAGATTTGTACAGGATTTCTTTCGTCATAACTGTAAAAATAAAATAAATAACTGTAGGTATTATTCCAATAAATGTCTTCCTTAGTATTTATATTGTAAAGAAATTATTTGAAGCATACTAATTTATTAGCCCAATCATAAATTAATTATACTAATTAAATGAATAAAATTTTATTTAAAATTTATCTTCGCATTCCTTGCGCATAATGTCGGCTCTACGTACTTACTAGGTTTAATTATTATAAATTAATTATATAAAATAGGTAGGCTAGTTTTATATAAAATTAGATTTATCGATGGCGCTCTAAAAGCAATCTATTAACCAAACATTTAAAGGCTCCGTCAGACAAGCGCGACGCGACGGTGTTCCGTGATTCTGGGAGACCAATTTTCTTGAAATTTTCATAAAAATTGTTCTACTAGAGTCACGTCACGCCTGTCTGCGGGAACCTTAAGGCGATAACGCCAGGAAAACTCGAGAAATTCAAATTTAATAGGTATTTTGCAATTTGCAGGTCAGTATTAGATTGTTTGTGGATCAAAACATAACTCCGAGTTACAACCGTAACAAATATTATGCACTTACAGAATTATAATCATTAAAACCATCAATACAACTCTCTCAAGTCAAAATTCACCTCAAATATCATGAAATAGTCGATCAATAGGGTAATATGAACTTGATAGTTGTAATGATAATTCTAATGTTTATAATTCTGTAAATATAAATATTTATTACGGTCGCGAATCACATTTTGATCGAGATACAACCTAATACTGAGCTGCAAAAAGCAAAACACGTAAAAAAAATCTTAGACTACTTACCTTATCGCATACCCCGTTAGCTAGATAGAATATCGAAAAAAATAATTAAAGTGATTTTTTTTTTATTTACAAGATCAACTTACGAATTCATATCTTACGAAATCATACATTTTCATTAAATATGTCATAATTAAGTATATATTAGATACAAAAAACTAACTAAAATCGCAGATTTCAAAAGATTCTACCATTCAAAATAAAAACAAAACAAAATTTGTTTGAATGTCAAACAAATTTTGAACGCCAAAATAACGTAAGACCACCAAAACGCCCACCCTTCGCCAGTTCCTAGAGCTTTAGCTGGGAAGATTTGGCGCAACTAAGTCCTCAACAGCACAGGTGTCTGTTCAGTTAGTCTAACTTGATTCTTACAAGAAATGCTTCTGCAAAATATACATTTTCCAATTGCCAAAGGAGATCATATCCTGATAGGCAATAATAACATCTACCTAAAGCCATCGGTAAATACCCTAGATAGGAAAATTCATAAAATAGGTTAGTTGATGATAGTGTTGATGTAGGCATAAGAATATGTAAATAACAGACAAGAATACGCGGACGTAAAAACGTAGATAGTAGAAAATTAATTGAATATGGATTTACAGAACAACATGGCAGGTAAGTAAATAAGGATTAAGTGAATACCGATTTAGTGAGTAATATACTAGTAAATAAGGATTTAGTGACAGCTAATGCACAATCGCCTTTCATTTGATTTTAATTAAGAAAGTAAAAACCTGCAACCCTCGGGCCGTGAGAGCGCTCATGGTCTTTTTAAGTAAATTTCGAAACGGCTGATTGACACTTCCCGTGACCCAAGGGCTAGCTTTTACCCTGGCAAGAGGCTAAGTATTGCCATACAACGTGGTAATGCCGCGAGATTCTTGGGTACATTACCAGTCGACAGCGATCCCGATGATTTTTTCAACGCTATATTTTATTTTGTGTATAGTTTTAGTTAAGTTAGGATTTAATTTTGTTTTTTTTATTATTAAATAATTAGGTATTCGTTATTATTTGATTATTAAACCTAAAATCATAATTTTAAATGTATTTACAGAATTATAATCATTACAATACAGTCAATGCTAAATACAAGGACAATTAAACAAAAAACACTATTTAAAAAAAAATACTATTATTTGATTACTTATTTTTTTTCATTTACAATAATAAAGTTCACTATATAGAAAGTAAAAGATTTGAGTACTAAATTGATAAAAAAGAATAATTTATTAACTATGTTCCAATTTCAATAGTATGAGCGCCAGTAAAATTACTTCGACATGTGTCCCTAAAGACGAAGATTATCACCATGACACCTAAGAACTGATCTAAAGCTACATTATCGTAGAAGAGCGGTGACCGCCACATAACGGCCGCTGTCATGAAAATTACAACGGGGTTTGACTTTACAGTGTCAAAAAACACACCAACTTACTTTCACGTTATAAATAACGTTTGGGCAGCGTCTTTCCCCGGTTAATAGCGGACGCTATGTGGTGGCCTCCGCTCTTTTGGGAAACCGTAGCTTAAGAGATATTCCAATTAAGATATCACTTAACATCAGGTGAACAGCATAGTCACTTCTTCAATAAAACCAAAGATTTATTCTGAAAAACTATTGGATTTTGAATGATCAACATTACGTTAGCTTTTTGTTCTGGAACTCGCAATAGCTATTTCTAATGAAATGGAAGAGCATTTATTTTTCCATAAAATCTGATTTCGGTATTTGCTCATTTGGCAAGCAATCAAATTTATTTGAAACCAAAGAGTCGGTTTTAAAACTGATTTAACAATTTTACAAAAGAATACTAAAACTTTAGAATTTTTTTTCACCCGAGATAACTAAATATCCTCCTTAAAATTATGAGGAAATATTTACAAGGTTCTCTTCAATGCTTTTTTCTTTTAATATTGAAAGGTTCATCACCCCTTTCCGCGACGGCGACGCACACGACATAATAGAATAGCATAATCTAGTCAAACCATATGTATGTATTATTGATAAGAATGTAGATATAAGTTGTGAAGGAATATGTCACGGATACAATAACATCATAAATGAGTAGTGGTAGTTTTAAGAAAATGAGCCAAATGGCCACAGATGCGAGTTACTCTAGTCAAAATAGTAGTGTGTATATAAATATATAATTAATTTAGGGAAATAGTTCAGCTGAATTTCGCTGAGAATAATACTGAGCAGTACTGAAAATTTTAAATTACCATGAAGCCTTTTCAGGTTCTCATTGTATTTAAATATTTTCAGCGCTTTAAATGTTATCCCCATAGAAACAAATAGCATAAATTGACGAGAATATATTTTTGTAAAAAAAAAAATAGAAAAAAATACATAAACACAAGAAATTAATATATATTTTTATAAATAGATATATTTTTCCATGCGGCTGTCTTTAAACTACATGAAGTTGAGATTGACTTCCATCTCTTATATTAGGTAATGTAAATATAGGTAAAAAAAAAACGTGGAAAAATCAGCTGTCGTTATCAGAGTCACCTAGTTCCTAGTTGTATCAACAAATTACTTAAAATGGCATAATGCTAAAATAAACATCTCTAGTCAACAAAATAAAAAAAAACCTGTTGGAAGAATAGAAAAGAGGAGGTGGAGGTCTCTAGAATAGGTAGGTTTAAACTCACTCTCCATAATAAGACGTATTTTCAAAAGTAATAATTTATAGTATTATAAGTTTCCTTATATTTGAGTGATTTCAATATAATTGCAATAATTTAAAATATTAATAAGCTTTTATTCGTTCTGGAGTTAAGAATTTGTTAATAATAATTATGCTTGGTCTGTTTTGCAATAATTCATGTTTAATCTAAATTTAATTGTGTATGTACATCGTGCTTTACTGGCGAGAACTTCAGGGGTTAATTTTATTATAACTTACCAATTTTATCTAATTGTAAATAATAAAAAAATAAAATCTTCTCATACAAATATCACGTCACATTTTATAGTCTGTACAACTTATTTATTGACAGAATAATTTTTACCTTAAATACTTTGATACAGAAACGCGGTGTACATGTTAAATGTCGTGGTCCTTAAACTTACTAAACTCAAATACTACCTCAAAAAACTCAATAGTATTACAGTTGCAAGCATCGTAACTTGTAGTTAAGACATTTCTGGAACTTAGGTTAACTTAATTTAATGAATCCAGTACATTACGTACTACGACGTGTAAGTATTCTCGGGAAAAGTGACAATAGTAACTTATCACTATAGCTGATAACTTACAATATACGGTCTACATAATCAAATATTGATAGAACCACGATACCTCTCAAACCAGTTTATAATGTAAGATTATTAATTATAATTAATTATGTAATTTCATTGATTTCTTATGAATTTATTTAATTAACAATAACTATTAAAATTATTTTTATAAAAATAGGTAAGTACCTACTTAACATAATATTTTTCGTACAAAGTTTTATATATTTGTACATTTCACTTTGATCGGTATTGTTTTCAATTAGTTTTTTTGTAACCTTTTTATTATTTTGATAATAAATAATTTTAATTGATAACTTAAATTATTATGAATTCTTATATTTAAATATTTTTATTTCGATGATAACAAAGTTAAAAAAACAATTAATACGCCGCATCTTTTCAAACAGGTTCATAATTTTTATTTAAACATATAGGTAATTCAATGAACACACATAAACCATAAAGTTCTAATTTATTTAATTAATCATTTAACTTTCTGAATAATCTCTCTAAGTTACCTTTTATTTACCTCTTAAGATAGAATAGGATCACTTAAACCCTAGGATATCTAAAAAAATTAAATTAAAAAAAAAACACAAAAAAAATATATGTAAGTATATATTACTCGTATGAGCAAATGTGGATAAAAAAAAAGAAAAATATTAGAACACATAAGATTAATACCTGTATAAATAACGCTGGATGAAGATCTAATAAGTATAATTATGAATGTATTTGTAATCTTAGTATCTTAGTTTTCAATGAAGTATCTCATACATTGAATGCGGTCAAATAAAATGTTCGACTCAGATTGTAAGTAAAACGCTAATACGCTACTCGCGCGGTATTTTAGGTATAATTAGGTATAAAGGGAAAGCAACAGTTGTTACATTTATGTAAGCTGCATAAATATGTTTTTACCTTGACATAATCCTACGAATTAATATAATTCTATTTAATATGCACAGCCAGAATCCATCAACATCAGGCAAAAATAAAATTAATATAACACTGGGTAGAAAATTAGTAAAACCAGCTAAAAATGGCAATGTGAAAAAACCTGCAAAATGCGTATTAACCCAAATTCTGTCGTAGCAGTCGCAAAATTACATCTACGCCGCCACATACGAACTACGCATCACACTGACGTCACGCAAAATCACGTATCGCGCAAGCATAGTTTACCGCGTAGCATTTATAGAACGTCCCGACATCAATCGTGGGGCAGTACCCCCCAGATACAACATGCACCCACCACCCATCCCATCTGCACCATCCCACCCATCTGGCCCATCTGGTCGGAGGATCCTCCCTTTTCTATGGAGGATGAGTGAACTTTACACCCTATTTCTCATACCTCTATAATATCTTGAAGTAGTAGTAGAGCTTATTGTGAAGAGCTCGCCCGGGGAAGTACTACCACCATACCTATTTCTGCCGCCATGCAGCATTGCTGTGTTCCGGCTTGAAGGGTATGGGTGCCGGTTTGTGATTACAGGCACATGAGACATTTCAGCTTTGTCTCTGAGATGGCAACATACCTGCAATGCTTCTGGTATTGTAGATGTTCTTAGGCGGCGGTAATCACTTACTATCAGGTGACCCGTCGTCTTGTTAGCCATCCAATAAAATAGAAAAGGTCTGCGCACTTACTCAAATTCCAAATCCTATTGTTCAACATCACACTTGTGTAGACGTATCTACAACCACATAAGAACTATTTGCGAAAGTCCAAACACCACTGACGTACCAGAATCCTGCATCTTGGTGTAAAAACCGCGCGATCCGTACATACACAATAGGGCAACTAAATCAATATCGGGCACCACATTACACCCTACCCCCCAAGCTTCAGTCCCATTTGCATAAAGGAACAACATAATATACATGACCAACCGCTAAACATTCAAGACCAGGCCGACTTGGTAAAAAAACTGAAGTATATTATACTGAAACTCGCTAATTAAAAGATCAGCACAGGCGCATTAAAGTAGTAGTAGAACTCATTGTGTCAGAGTTCGTCCGGGGAAGTACTACCACCATAACTATTTCAGCCGCCAAACAGCATTATTTCTGGTTGAAAGGTATGGGCGCTGGTTTATAACTACAGGCACATGAGACCTGTCAGCTTTGTCTCAGGGATGGTAACGCCTTTCGCGAATCGTGAAATTCAAGATGGCGTACGTCACCATTCGAAACACCCTACCATTGTCGTTTGATTGGAACTCATTAAGTTTAATTGGAACTTGGAAGATCCTCCCTTCTATCACAATGGAGGAACACCACATTTGTTCCCTAAATAATCTTGTACGCTACAGACCATAGTGCCATGCAGTTTAATATAGCAGAGTAGGAGGTCTTGGCTGATGTAGCTACAAGGTTATGACAACCACCGAACGACTGCAAAACGCACATGCGCCATTTTAAAATCTTGATTGCGATGCGACAAGAAAAATCGGTATACTTTTGCCACACTATGAATAGAACTTCAAAAAACAAAAAAATAAATTGAAGTCACGAAGTCAATCATTAAAAAAAAACACTAACAAATAGCTGTTAAAGCTCGTGACGTATAGTATCCTATAAAGATTCAGAGAAAACCACCTTTAATAACAAAACAACAAGAACTCACCCTGAAAGATGTAACCAAGCAATATTCTTCAGGTATTGGTTTCTGGTAGTAGCTTTGCAGAATAATAGGACACTAAATAAAAAGATCTATCATCAGTAGCATAGGGCACATGATCACTTTAGCACGTTATACCTTCGTCACTGTCTTTTATCTGTCACCCGAGCAATTTTTCTCAATTGGAAAGATCTGAACTAATTACACCACCAGAGCAACATATTAAACATCTTCATATTCTACATTGTGGTGGACTTCAGAGCGGCGGGGGGTGGGTCACTTTATACAATTTTAATCGCGTCCAAACCACGAGTACATCTTCAACTATTTTCGAGTATACACTACAAGAGAATGTCATGCAAGACAGACAGATATTGAATTAGCGAGTTCACCTCACGCTACGAATGTTAACAGGTGTGCAGATCCCTTTAGCGTCGACCATCTTTGTTATCTAAGTGTTGATCTTTGACGATCATTCACTGTCACGCCAGTCTTCACCAAAGAGTGGGCAGTATTCCACTTAAATGAACATCTATCGCCACTAACATGTGATGAAGGACAGTCGCAATTGTTGGCTATTAGCTCGAAGCCAAAAGTAGGTAGTTTACCCGATTTAACTGAAAGCGAGAAACTTTAATGGAGACATTTCATTTTCAGAGGTCAGTGGGGCTCATATTTATAAATTCAAAAATGATACATAGTTTTAATTGTTTTATTGATAAAAATGAAAACAAAAGTTCACGCTATTTTTAATTCAAATCTTAATCTTTATATGTTGTATGCTATAAACTATCTATCTATCTATACTATACAGGCTTACATAAATGAAACATATGTACTGTGCAAACAATGAACATAAAAACAAAAAAAACGAATGATCCAAAAAATATTTCATTAAGAATAACGAGGCGAATAAGCTCTTTGTAAATATGTCGCCGGAAGTACCCAGGAAGTGGTTAAAGTAGGATAAAATGTATCTAAAAGAGCAGGAAAGCGCCAACTACTAGATTAATATGTATTTAATCATTAAGCCGTAAATACACATCCCTTACACTAGCACAAAAGTATTCAAGTAGCTTGCATGCCAATGTACCATAAAATCGGCGTAATGTTGCTTGCCTGTCGGTGTTCTACAGACTGTACTTCGGATAATGTGCGCAAGAACTCCACACCCTGATCTCGCTATCTTTCCCTTTTACTAGCGGACTACCAGACTTAGATACTGCAGCGTACCATCCGCTTGATGTCCCGACTAGTCGTACTCAGCGCTTCTCCTCCACATTTGTTATGCGCACGGCCAAATTGTAAAAGCCAGCTTCAGCGTTTCGTTCCACAACTCGTCAGCCTTCAAAGCAAGAGTAAACAGGCATCTTCTGGGCACGCTCGTTCCACCGTAGAGCTCATATATTGCTTTCCATTAGATCGAGGTCAAGAGCAGACTCATTTCCCATTAAATTTTTTTTTTTTTAAATCTTCTGGTTGGTGAATGGTTTCTTGCTTACATTTGTGTAGGTTAACAACTTCTGATTGGTGAATAGAGCAAGATACTTGCAAGCTTTCGTGCAAGTTAAAGGCGTTTGCGGTTTTCATCTAAATTAGTGCAATAAGTTGTAAATAATCCCCGCTCTGCGCCGATATGTTGGGAAAATTCTGAACGCGGACGACGTGCATAATAGCCTAGTAAGTCTCAAAGACATTAGACTAAGTTAGACTAAAATGGCCCAATCGGCAAAAGAAGCAGTCAACCAAAGAACGTTATTATTTGCGAGGGTTGAACGAACGAAAGTATGACTCTTATGATAACAGCCGAGAGTATCGGCTTGTATTAAGAATTTACTTTTTTTTAATGTTGCGTCATTACTTACCTGATTTGGATGATAGTAATTACGAACAAGTTTTTTTTTCTTTTAATAAAAAAACGGTAACAATATAACCTATTCGTACTTATTGTTGTAAATATAACTAAAAAAACGTATCAACAATACCAAAACCGTTAGTAGTTCATACCAATGTTCAATGCGTTTAGTTAATTAGACGGGTGCCAGTTTGCGACCCAATGGGGGCTAATTGCTAGGATTTTTCCTCATCGCTTGTAAAACAATTGATTGCACGTCCATTACTGGGCTGCAATACGACAATTGACCTATCAGTCACTTGATTACAAACACTTGGTTGATGTCCAATTAACGTAGTGTTTTAGGTATTATTTAGGCTGCATATTTTGAGGATCGAGGCACAAAAGTGTTGCAATAATATTAGTATGGATGGATGGAGTGCATGTATTTTCTTGTGAGAGAATATTTTTTTTAATAATATTCTTGGTTTTTTTTGTCTTGTTAAGCAGTCAGGGGCGGAGCACCCTATAGAAAGAAACTAGGGATTTATAGCTCGCCCTGATTCCAGGCATTAATCTTCTTTTTTTATATTCATATCCCTTCCTTAAACATCCCGATTTTTGTACGATTCATGAAGACGGAATAATTATTTGTATTTGGTACTAAGATTATGATTATAATACTGTCAGGATGACGAACTGAAAATATATATCTGCTTCCAAAATACTTGTCCGGAATCTTTTGAAAACAACTCCGATACCAATCTTACTATGAACCACTCTTTCCACTACCAGAAGAAGTATCAAGTTAGTAAAGTTGCTTTATTCCGATTGGATAATAAAATAATTACTCCTTCCAAATAGATACCATTGGAAAAACAACGTTTACTAAACATTATAATAGTTCTGAGTTCATGAGGAATATAGTCAAAGATGGTAAAGCCATGAATATCGAAGTATTGAAGACATCCGTCACCAATTTATAAAATTCAACACACGAATTTAAGGACCATCCAGGCGTTTCAAAACTGCGAAAAAAAACAATTTGGAAAAGAATCTTCGCATCCACTCTCCATTTAGGGGATATCAGTACCTATTACTTTTTTTTTTCTTTATTTAAGTTGGGTGAGCGTGAAAGGATTTTTGGTGAACGATTTTCCTATTCCTTTTTTTCAAATATTCTTAACTTATCGTTGAGTTTTTCTCTAATTAAAAACAACAAAAAAATAATTTACAAGTAACTAAAATTGCGCAATAGTCGGTATGTGTTTCAACAAATAACAATGTGATATTAAAATCTTTTCATATAGATATTCGTACATTTTCGCAGTTCACATAAAATCTATATCTATTGAAAGTGTTAGGCGTTTGTGAATACATATTTAAAATTGCGTAGTTGAAACTTATTACATTTGTAGTTATAAAAAAAAAGGCTTTTACGCTTTATAATTACGTCCTGTAACTATTTTATTTGTGTAACCTAATTCGTTATGTACCTATTTAATAATCCCTAATCATAATTTTAGAGGTTTCGCAAAAACGAAAGGTGTTATGAGAGGGTGCCAAAGGCATGAAGTAATTACGTTATTGTTATTTGTTTATTGTGTTCTTTATATATGTGTTTATACAGTATATAACGTGTGTCCGTCGTACGTTCGTTAAATTAATCATTTGTATTAAAAAAATTAAATAAGAGCTGTACTTTTTGTAAAGGATATCTTTCATCCCTCGTTGTTAAATGATTAATTTTGTGTTAAATGTGGTAATATATTCCCAAAACGGTAGTTTAAAACTTAAGAAGATATTTTTAACTTAATATATTTGATGTTTAGATATTAACTAAAGCAACAGCTGTGAGCCATGTGTCATACTTAAGTTATAGTTCGATTCCTTGATAGACGAATATTTCAAAAGTCCTTACTTATTTTTTTTTTCTTATTAGAAGCATAAAATATGTAATTATGCTAACATTTTCTAGTCAGCCCCTTGGTGGGGGTCATGCTATAACCTTAAGATACCAAAATATCGAATTTATTTTATTTTTTATATACCGTGATTTATTTTTTACCGTGACTTCGTACGCGTAGAAATCGAAAAACAGAACAAATACTACCTGTACCAATAGTTAAACCTGTGACAAGTAACAAAACAATAATGTATTATCGAATCTTAGCTTCAACATCAACAATAATAATCTACTAATTATACCTACTTCATTTGTAACCATTGGCCATAGTATAGGTACCATAGCAAATTGTACATTTTAAAAATAAGGCATTTGTACTTTATTAGTTAAGTAAAATAAACATTCCAAGATAGTCGTTAGTCTCAATCATACATTATGTAGTTAAGTCTTAAAAAAATAAGAATAAAACAAAAAAGCTGGCCTATCGGCATCCTTGTGCACATAAAGCAGTTTAATCTTTGGCACCAGTGACAACATTAACCAACACTGCGAACAATATACTGTGTCCGTACTGAGGATGGAGGCAATAATATAATGCAACTAACAACTAAAAACTTACATCAACAAAACTTATAAAACAACAACAACCAAAACTATGACTTTCACTAACATTATTTATTATGGAATTGAGATTCAAATCAGCCAACAAATGAAACCAAACAACTCAAAAAAACTGATCAACCTAAACAATGAATTTTGTTAACTCTGCAGTAAATGAGGCGTAAAATACTAATAAGAGTACAGGAAATGAATCAACGAACTAAATAGAAGCAACTAAGAAATAAAACAGATAATTTCCAACAGTGACACGGTTCATCTATGAAACAGATCAGTTATGTCAGTACAGAATAACAACACACTCACTCAATGAAGCAGGTTAACTCAGGCGTATTAACTCGGTAAAACAAGAAGTACGTCATCTCAGTTAATAAAGTAGATCCAGTTAGTAAAAGACACAAAGTTAAGGAAACGGGTCAACTGAGTTACAGAAGCGTATTAACTTAGTCAAAAAAGTACATCTATTAAGTCAATGGAACGTCAACGACGCAACTCAGCCATAGAAGGACATCATCTCAGTTAATGAAGAGGTTCAACTTAGTCAAAGACATTTCATGTCAGTCAACAAATCAACTCAGAATTCTATCATCTTTATCAACTGGTCAATAAAATGGAACAACTCTATCATGAAACGGAACCATTATGTGTCAGAAGCAGGTCAACTCACTAAATGAAGCAGATCAACTTAATCAATGCAGAATGTCATAAAGTGGATTTCCACTTTCTTAAAATCTTTATTGATTAAGTTGATCTGCTGCCTTGGATGAGATGACCTGCTCATTGACTCAATGAATAAATCACATCTTTGGAGTGGTTCGGATTAACTCGGCAATAAAAAAACACCAACAAAGTCAATGAAGCCAAACAAATAGGTCAACGAAGTGGATCAAATAACTCAATGTAGCACATCAACTTAGTGAAAAAGACGGATACACTTAGTTATTGAATCCATAGACCAACTCTGCCAACCAGTAGATCAAATTTATCAATGTAGCGTATAAACTGAGTCAGTAATAAATAAATAAGATAAACTGAGCAAATCAGATGAATGACAAAATTAACGTTCCATTTCTATCCTAACCTGAAACTAAGGAGTAGCGCCTACATCAATTTATCAGGACTTGCTATCACTGAAATACTGCCCAGCTATGATTCACCATCTTCTCTAGCAACCAGAAACCTTCCAAGCCAAGTTCATCAACAAACCGAGACTGGACTGTGTCTATTGGTGGGTCATCATACGTATAGTGAATCACCAATGAACACAGAGCAGAATAAAACGTCACACCAACAACTAATATGAACCAAGAAAACCAGGTTTTTTTTTTATAATTATCTCTTACGGCTATTCAAATTAAATGAGGACAATAGAAGATGAGCTGGTTTTCTTAAAGTGGGAGAAGGACGCCGATGAGACCCGCGATAGTACAAGACTAGTTGAAATAAATACCCTTGTACACTAGTTTCTCATAAAAGCTGGCCTCACCTATGGTAGGACTCAAAAGAACCAGAGGTCGCAAGGGTCAAAACAGAGGACAAAGAATGCGAGGGATGGAAAATTAGACCTGGAATGGGAGGAAGACGAACTGTAGAGAGGATCTCAATACTCGAAGAACATCCACTTGAAAACAAAGCATCGATCCCTAAGTTTGCAGCAATATATAAGACAGAAGACTAACATTACGATGGCATAACATGCCTAGCATCATCAGCACCTTTCTATTAATGATGGCTGGGTAGTTGGGGTGAAGAAAAAAACTAGTATTTCAAAAATATAGAAGTTAGTTTGCAGTTGTAAATCCAATGTATGTTACCTATGTATGATAAATATTGAGTTACGTATTCATAAGTTGTAAATTATTGTCACAATGGAGACAGAAACCAATCTATGTATGATCTAAATGTGTATAAACCTTGTCTATATCGTTCTTAAAAAGTCACATTCAACCAGTGGGCATTTACTGCGTCAAACGTAGTTAGTAGTTTAACATTTAGCACAATTACATAATTATATATGTATTTATTATATTTGGAATATTTAGAAATCATGTAAATATGATGAACTCAATGACGCGATGATCTCACAGCAAATAAAGTAGATGTAAATACTAAAGATTAAAATAATATAGGTATGATATGGTATGAAGCAAAGTCACATAAATATCAGTGAAATTTTGTGTGACATAAATAATAATGTCAGAATGGTTCAACTCGTCAAGTGAGAAGGAGAAGCATAAAATGTGATCTCAGAAGTACTTAATGTAAACTACCTACCTTATAAGACCTAAGAAAACAGAAGCACGGGGTATATCCCCAATGAATAATATAACCGCGAATAATAATAATTTTAACACTTAATGGTAATTATATCCCTTGACTTGAAAACTTTTTAACACCTAAAATTTTAACAAGACAGAAAACGAGAGACATTATTGGAAATCAGTCGAAAGAAAGTTAAATGAGGTTGTAACAGAACATTTTATTGGTGTCGTTTTAACAAGCGATGCACGGTAATTAACGATTATAGAGACAACCAAAGCACTATGCAATTCCATTGAAAATATTGTATTAATATTGTGAAGAAAACAGTGAAAATTTATTTACAAAGCAACCTGTTATTAGCTAAGCAAAGCATGTTAATTATAACCTGTATAAAATTGGCATCTTTATCCAAAACCTTTGGTAACGTTATACCCAATATGTGTTAATACTTCTAGCACAGCCACTAAATAGTAGGCCGCATACAAAATACAGCATCTAACTCAACCTAGATTAGAATTACATACACCAATATGTAGGTATTTAACCTTTTTAACATGTATAAAAAGTTATATTTAAAACACATTTGGGTACAACGTTTTCGAAGCAAGTCGTTCTGAAAGCAGTGTTGTTCTTTCATCGGCAAGTCATCATTGTACTCTTATGACTTGCTGACCACTGTATAGCTGTATAAGTGTGTTGTGATCAATTGAGCTGGTTTTCCGTAGCTTTGCTCAGAAGTGTAAGCTTTTCGATGTTGCTTCAGTAATTCTCTTGAATATAACATATTCCAGAATAATATCTGCTGAGGCCGGATTTTTGTGGGACTATTAGTAGGGGGTCTGACTTTTCAGGAAATGATAATGGTCGTTTTTCCGGCTTGCCTTAACTGGCCGGCCGGATGGATTAAACCTCCAGGGTACAAGATTTCAAACTGGGCCTTGCTTAAGTTGTTATTGATTGTCTATATATGTATAATATGCTTCACTTCGTCTATCCTTAAAAATGTTAAAAAATAATATCTCAAAAATTCAAACGTAGGTACATACAAATTCTCTCGCTCCAAAAAATCAAACGAGCTTTTCCATCTCGCTTGCATAACTAACCGGCCGCTACTAATA
Source organism: Globia sparganii (assembly GCA_949316385.1). Classification (NCBI taxonomy): domain Eukaryota; kingdom Metazoa; phylum Arthropoda; class Insecta; order Lepidoptera; family Noctuidae; genus Globia; species Globia sparganii. The sequence goes on from OX438658.1 coordinate 19,750,708, forward strand.
CACGTACAGACGCCAGCACATCACGCTATTATAAGCTGTCAAATTTCTATAATAGATTTTCAACTTTATCTCTAAAGCATAAGGTTAAAGGTTGATTGGGAAAATTTTAGTTTCGGGTAGCTTGATGTGCGTGTGTACAGCACATACTCCAAGAGTAATTATATAACCTATTAAATACTAACTGCTTATGAAAACTAATCACTAATAACAAACTCCCTTGTGGTTTCCGGCAAAGAATAGGTTCTCCCGGGATTGTCGCAAAAAGCGACTAAGGGATTCAGTTCAAAAGATATCACCATTCTACTGTACCGTCACGACAACGTGCTATGATCGCCAATCCTTATAGCAAGTGCTAATTATAGCATCTCCCTCATCATCTGCCTAGCCGTTTTCCAACCATTTTGGGGTAGGCTTTCAATTTAACCGCAGCTGGATACCAGTATTTTACACGACATACACTCCAATAAACTGTTTAATATACAAAGAAGATACTGTGTTTAAAACTGATTAAATAGGTTATTGATTACATCCTATCAATATTCTCAGGCTGTTAATTACTGTTGTTTGGGAGATAAATAATTTATTGGACCTTTTCTCTTATTCAGATCTTGAGGAGAAATTCGTACTCACAAGTAACAGACTAAATTATTCATAGTCCCAAACATCGGTTATAACAGGCTGACTTGAACATTCAAGTTTTAAATGGATCTGGCTCATTGCTTCGGATTCAAAGAAAAAAAAACGGCCTAGTGGAAAAAAAATCGATCAGTTGATTTAAGCATGTGAGGGAAAAAAGTTTCTAGTAGCATGATCTTGCAATAGGAAACTTGCCTGAATAACTCTCATCGAATAAGCAGGATGGTGTTCATAGTCATGGCGTCCAGAAAACAGAGAATTCATCATGAAGACACTGAAAATAGAACAAATCAAGGACGGGTCTATAAGGAAATGAAACGTTAATTGAAACACTCCATCGATTAGATCCAAAACAGCACCTGAAGAAGATTCTCATCCCGTGTAAGATGTATATCTAAATCAATCAAAAATCTTTAAAGAGGCTCTCATTGGGCGGCTGGACCAAGAGCTTTATGAACAAAATATTCCTGTCTACGGCACGATAGTGAAGACATTCGTGTCTATACAGACCTGGCCACTGGTGAATATATTCAACACTTCTAGCAACTTTAACGATGGAACAATAAATTAACTCAGGAATAAAGTAATAAAGAACCAGGCTAAACCAAAGAAGGAAAGAAAGCAGCCATCTGAAAAGGAAACGGCATTTAAAACGTGACTGGACATCAAGGCAAGAAGACCAAGAAGGATAAGAACGGAGTGGTTAAGAAAACGGCAAAGTAGAAGATCAGTAAGAATTGCAAAGAGGAACACCATCAAAGTAAAGATGTCTGGTCGCCGTGTCATGCGAGAAGATGCATCATCTGAGATATCTATGAGCCCACCACAACATTTTATAGTTTGGTTGAGTTGAATCTCCAAGATTAGTCTTGGAGATTCAACTCAACCAAACTATCCATAAAGATCAGCACCATATAAAATCTTCCTCCTAGCTTTATGTTGGTCTGTTGCATCTCTCTGCTATTGAAATCTTCTTCACTGAACATCTGTTACGGTTTCATTGAGGGCATACAAAGATGTAAAAACTCCATACACCATGCCATGCAGAAAATCAAGCAGTAGTAGAACTCCTTGTGTCAGAGTTCGTCCGGGGAAGTACTATCACCATACCTATTTCTGCCACCCAGCAGCATTGCTGTGTTCCGGCTTGAAGGGTATGGGTGCCGGTTCAATTTACAGGCACATGAGACTGATCATCTACGTCTCTCCAACTCCTAGGATTACGGTAGGTACTGACGTTTATCACTTTCTATCAAGTATTCCAAAGCCTGTATCAACAAGATGAAAAAATGAGTGATTAAACATAAAACCATTAAAAAAAAAAATATAACATCCTAAGCTAACTAAAACTATTAACAACCTAAAATATGCCGTCGAAATATTTCACCGCATCGCTGTCAACTGGTAATGTACCCAAGAGACTGGATTGCCACGTTGTGTACTTATGCTCTAGTCAAGGTAAAAGCCAGCCCTTGGCTCACGGGAAGTGTCAATCAGCCGTTTAGAGATTTCATTGAACAAGCCATGACCACTCGGATCCCACGGCCCGATGGTTCTAAACCAAACGGCTCGAAAATATAATTACCGATAAGGTTTATTATACTTTCACCGCTTGAGGTTTCCGCAGCTGCAGCAGCAGCACCAGCGCAGCACGCCGAGCCAGGAAGATGAGATGGCGCAAGTGTATCGACGTACGAAACCAAACTTTAAACCTATTAAACTTCATCAGTGCCAACTTAATCTACAACCCAAATAGATTTTTCAATTCTTTAACAACAAAAGCTAGCTCACAATTCGACTAACACGTTATTCAGTCATTTCTCTTAGCTTGACGTTAAATACTTCTTCAATATGGTTTATTCACTTTGCTATTTATGTGATGTCACAAGCCTTGTATATGTCTATTCTCTTATCCCTGTCTATTCTCATACTTCTCCCTGTTAGATAACGTGCTGCTTGTAGTGCGATGATACTTTTATCTGATGTGCATCTTGCTGACTAAGATTGAATTGTTTAATCGCTGACAAATTCCTTGGATTATAGAGCATCAGAATGATATCACACCGGTCTATTAAGCCAAGTGTCAAACAGTCTTCTGGTTGACCCGAGTACAACTGTATAGTTTTAAATGTGACTACCATCTTACCTCTAAAACCCAAATACAGACAACCGATGAATTCTCAGACTTCAGGCTACTCATCTGCTGTAAAGTGAACCATCGATGAGTAAAACACGCATTATAATAAGCATGTTATAACAACTGGCATGTGCTGCAAACATGAACATTGCTTTTACATCGCAAAACTGTCAAGAAACCTAACGCAAGGGTCATGTGCTGTATCGTGAAAAAATTAAACATCGAAGTTTATATTCCTAAAAATTGTGTTCTTTTACGCCGCAGAGGCTAAAGAGCAAGCTAATAAAGTCTAAAAAGAAAGCATCAAAATTAGAATTTCATCAAAGCGCAAAAGAATTACGTATCCAGGATTATGGGCGTGCAACGATTCGGAGGAAATAAACTCCTAAGTACTCGAAGCTTGGGATAACATCCCATAAAAATCCTCAGGCTCAGTCACTGTTGACTGGGATATAAATCATTTATTGAACTCTTGTTCTCACTCAGATCTTATGGAGCGACTCGTTTTTACAAGTAACAGACTAAATGATTAATTACCCCAGACATCGGTTCATAACAGGATGACTTGTACATTCAAGTTCTAAATGAAACTTGCCCGTTGCTTCTAGTACCAAGGAACAAAATCTGGTCAATCGTTCTTAACGTGGAAAAAATAAGTGACATAATAGCACCATCTTGAAATTCAAGAAATAAGGAAAATCTCAGGAAGCCGGACCAAATTATTCAGACAATGCTAGTTGAACTTACTGTTACACAAGTGAGAGGATATACTGACCTGTTATAACCTTGGCTAAGAGACGATGCGGCAAGTGAAATAATGTCAAATACAAATATGGACTATAAAAAACCAGACCATGTTACAAAATTTAAATAAATAAAAAACACCTGATGGAGGTTCGAAGGCAATTTCAGCCAGTGTCACATTTAGTATAAAGAACAATGGTTTCGAAAGCATGGATACAAAAAAGACAGAGTATAAAAACAACTACCTACATGACTATAAAGAACATTAGAAAAGAGCATGTTGATTATTGAGGACAAAACAACCACGACCCATTACCTAAGCTGCTGGTTACTACAATGGTATCAAAAAACTTAGTCACAAAAGACAATACGCACATTAAGAAATCAATCCACTGTGCATACTGAGAGCAATCTCTGATTTTAGTTCCTATATGTACCCTCTTTTTCATCGTAGGTAAATGATATGTAGATAATGCTAATCTTCTTTTTTTATCTTGGAGAAATGCTCATGCATTCTGCACTCTCACGGGGAGATAGTGCAGTTATGTGGGACTCTAACCCACTTAAACTCCACGGTGTCCTCCTCTGCTGCTTACGGCGGGAACACGGGCACGCGTTAGCACTCATCCGAGAACCCGCCGCGGCATTCCGTCACCGGACCCTCCTCCGCGGAGTACTCCCCATCACCCGCGCACCAGAACACACAGCACGTCGTGACCACCCCAGAGACCAAACCAACACATGGGCGCCAGACGACCCGTCTGGGCACCCTTGGTCCCCCTGCGACGGGTCAGGTCATTGGCCCCGGCGCATGCCAATTTTCGGCCGCAGAGGATAGGAAGAGCGGCCAACGTCATACCAACACTCCTCCTCCCCTACGGCCCCACCGCGTCCGCCATCAGACGGTGGCGACCCCGTTAAGGCCGCGGAAGGTAGGGAAAGCGGCGCACCGCACTCCTCACCCGCCGCGGCCTCCAACCCTCAGCCGCGATGCCTCCCATACGACATCGCGGCCCACCTCGGTTGCGATGTCGCCCAAGGGGCACCGCAACCTACTTGTTGGGTGCTACGTCGTCGGCTTACCGGCAAAAGCCCTGACGTGCGGCCCCTCCTCGGATTCCTCTTCGCTTCACCGTGGGTGACCAAGCCACGGCTACTGAGCCCCCCCGCCTCGAAAATGCAGGAATCTACCGGGGGGGAGCTAATGCTAATCTAAGCTAAGTTAATGTTTGACAATCAATCAGGGTTATAAACTAATAGGAACAACAGTGACAATCAGACAGCTATGATAGCTCACTTTAACAGACAAACTTCAGATATCTGAACGGTTCCAACAAAGAACAATGTCATATAAAATTGTACTTCTAGCGTTATTTCGGCCTGTTGCTAGGATCTTTTAAAGAAATCTTAATCAATATCCAGCCGTATCCCTTTAAGGTACATCCACAAATTTATATTCCACGAAGTTAATCATCTCAATAATTGTAAACCACAACACATACCTACATTTTGACAGTGATATTTTTAAAGCGCCGTCCCACTTAGGTATCACTATCATACCTTGGCCATAACTTGCCCCCTATTACACTAGACATAAATATATGTATGTCGGTGTTTGATGCAACTCTGCCTTACCCTGCGGGGAATGCAGGCGTGTTGTCAATGTCTATTTCCAACGAATATTATAGAAATCTCGATGTTTTGTCAACTTGTAAAAGCTGTGCTGCAAGTCGCTAGTTGTGTTATACATATAATTATATTATTATATATCTTATGACTATCCAACACTGTAGTAGCGTTCTTTTAGTGTAAATAATTACATAATATGTATTATAGAAAATATGTGTATACTATAATATGTACTATATACTATACACGGTGTAAAAGCAATTTTTGTTTGGAAAAATGACTCATTTTTTGTACATAAGCTCCTATTCAGATCTTTAGCGCGATTCTGTTCTCACATTACGATTCATTGACCCAAATATCAGTTGCCTATACCCTGACTTTAGCTATGTAAAAAGGTTTTATTCAGTAAGCACCGATATTTGAACAAAAAAATATATAATAAATAAATAAATAAATATATAATAAATTGTATTCTAACTCTCTATATATATCTACTGTCTATATTATTATCTACTGCATAAGTTCTGCTAATCTCGGAAAGTGAAGACGTATAAAGAAAGCATAACATCTATATGTACCTAAAGATTTATCATTAGTAATCGTGCATTGTTTAAATAATTATAAGCTTCTGGTTTAATAAACAATATTATCTGTGTACCTGTGTTGTTTTTTTTTTATAACTTTTCCTGAAAATGGTCCTGTTGTCTGCATGGTATCTACATAATCAGCTTAGAATGTACCCATTGCTGAGACACAGGCTTCCTCTCTGAGAGAGGGGGTGGGCCATAATCCACTAGGCGGGCCCAGTGCAGGTTGGTGAATGTCACATGTCCTAAGAAATTTTGGTCACGATTATTTCCTTCACCTCTTTGATAGCATTGGTGATGATATAAATTACATAAAGTAGGCCTGCCTGGGTTTGAACCTATGACTTACAACGCGTGAATCGGGGCCATTGCCACTGGACCACCAGTGCTGAACTGCTCTATTTAAGTATGTCATAGAAAACAACAATATACTTACCCAACGTTACGTTTTTTCTAATGTTTTCTTTGAAGAAAAACTTACATACCCGACTGAGTACACCACAACTCTATAATTGAGTCATCATCCTTATAAACTAAATTTTTCAGGGAAAAGGAAAGGTATATACAAAAATAGAAATATTGAAACGAACTATTGTTTATTTCAGAAAAAATTGAAACATCGACTTCATCTTCGTATTATGTTCTAAATAATAAAAATAAGTCGACGTTGTAACAGATATGAATTTATAGCCGTATAAAACAATCACAACATGGCAATAACATAATGTTCCTGCTGTTATGGTCTCTATACACATGTAATAGTGTCGGTAATTGCCTGAACTATTTCGATAACCGCAATTGTTGCATGTACTTTATCAAATGGAAAAACAGGTTTTTATTTAATCAAGACATGGAATCTGTTGAAGTCTCGTGATTATATTGTGAATGACATAACGAAAGTAGTGGGGACACTTATTGTGTAGACTTTGTAACAATTCAGACAAATATTTTATCAACTTATTCTTTCGGAGACCAATACAAGTGTTAGTTACTTAAAATCCACTGAATCTAGTACATACACAGTTAAAGTTTTAAATGATAAAAGCTAAAAGCTAGAAGGAAAGAAAACTAAAAGAGACAGTAATGAACATACAACTGTTTCTGAAAGTATTTAAACAATTTGCAATCAAAAAACATTTCAATTTCTTAATTGATTAGGATACCTTTCAAAAAGTCAATTCATCGGTATTTATATGAAAATTAATAAATATTGTCTTGATAAACAGTTAAGATTACTTATTCGTGAGTTCACGGCATTGTGACTAATTAACTAATCATGGTACCGTATTGACACTATTTGCTAGTTTTCTGACATAATAAACACATTCTACTTTTATTATTAAGGGGGATGCTTGGTAGCCCGTGAAATTAAAATTTTATTACGTTTTTTATATTTTTTTTCAACATACAACAGGTTGTATGTTGAAAAAAAATAAATATGATTCGCGAGCGTAACAAGTATGTATTTACATAATTATAATCATCAATGCAATCCATTAGGTTCATATAATCCTATTGATTGATATTAGATGAAATAGTCATTCAATAGGGTTAAACTCAAACTCAAACTCAAACTCAAAGCATTTATTTCAATTAAACCATTTACAGGCACTTTTGAATTGTCAAGAAGTCGGTCAGTCAGGAAAAAATGAAGCTAGTTGCCCATTCCAAAGCGTAGTAGGTACCTATGGAGAAGAACGGGCAAGAAACTCCATGGACACTCTTTTTAAATAATATTTTTACAAAATTATTAGTTACATCATATGTTGAATTTATAATATGTGAGAACGATGTAAAAAATAAATAAAAATCAAGTACGCGTTAAAAGTGTCCAGAGTACAGCAAATAGTAACAAAATAACAACCCAAAAATAAAATAATTAAAAATAAGCCGTGGCAGCTAAAAGATGACCAGCCCCAACTGACGGCGCCCGTTCACGAACATGACGCATGGATCAGCACCATCCAGCTCAACCATTTTGTAGGGAACCGAATGATCCAACACACACGCCACCGTCAGCGAGACACTTGAGCGAGCATGACATACTATCAGCCGCCAGGGCCAGTTATATGAACTTAGAGTGTTATATTGATGATTTTAATTATAATACTTCTGCAAATATATACTTGTTACGCTACCACCTGACACTGACCTCTTATTTGCAAAAAAAAAAAACGTAAGGCAGTTTTAATTTCGCTGGCTACCTAGACCATCCCCCTTAATTCAATATACGGCCACAGACAACCAATTACATTATAAATCCATGTACTAACATAATGCTCAACTACGCTTTCATACAAAACGTATCGAACAACAAAATGCGATGGCAAGAATTTCTACAACCTACTACAATATTAACGTCTACTTCAAACTATACAATAGGTACTACAGTTAACAATCTTTTAGTTCCCATCAGCGACTCCAACGACACTACATTTCTACGATAAGTACGTGACATGTTCAGCTATAAACACTCGCTAATTTAGACCTCTACATAACATGTTACAACATCTAAGATAGTAAGTACATAGACTCATGATGACCTGCACAGTACGTGGGTACAGTCCCTTAAGTCAGATCATGTAAATGGATATATTATGTTAACGATATATAAGATATACATATAAAACAAATGCATACTTCTTGAGAGCAAAACAGAGATCATAATTTTGTTTCGAATTATCGTAAAACCTAACGTTACTTTATACTGCATTGAAATATATTTAAATACATATCGTATACCACTACCTACTCATATTTATTGCGAGATAACAAGATGAAACTACGATCAACATTAAATTACCAACTTAGTTATAAGCGTATTCTGTTTTAGCTACAATATCTTTATTACGATACAAAATAAATAAATAACACACGTAGAACTGACGTGAATTAAGTCGCTACTTCTAAATCTCGTTTCAAATTCGTGACTCACCGATACGCGCAAAGAAACACAATTAACTGTCAAACTATAAACTAGTATCACACATTATTCTGCTGACATTAAGAACACAACTTTACTCTCAGAATAATCACTTTTAGATAAACGGACATAATCCACATGTTTTGTACCAAAACAAATCCTGAATCGCATGGAAGGCCGCTATTCTAACACACTAGCTAATTAGTTTCGCTACGAACAATTAAAGCTTTTGCTCGACGACTTGCAGTCGAAGCCGCTCTATTACAATGTAACTCTAAATAGGCATCTAATCTATGCATCACATTACGTCATCCGCATTGACGTATATGAGCAAGGCGTCTCAATTTATTTGACCAGTTCATGCACAGTCTATACACTGGCCGTGATCGAAACAATCAGCGGCAGCGATGTGGAGCACCCGAACGTCTGGGCGCTCGCTCCCGATACCGTCTGTCACCTGTCACCCTGGAGAGCCGGGTGTGCGCACGAGTGCGTCGCAAGCCGGGGTCGCACCGCCTCTGTCACTGCAGGGTCCGTCACACTATCAATGTCAATTCACTCCGACCGGTAAACACTTGCACTGTTTGACCTTCTGTAACCGCTTGCGTCTGAACGGCGGGTTCTGTCCAGGACAACGCAGAGTCACTGTCACCCAGGTGAACTTCTTAGGCCTACAAAACGAACAAGACTTGAAGGCTGGCTGCGGCCGGTCGGCGTTGTTGTCGCGTCGCCGCGGGCCCTTCGGTATGTAAAACGAGTTGCACTGTCCGTAACAGAATTTGTTTATCACTGTTGTGGGCAGACATCCCGGTTCTCGGATTTTCTGAACCAAAGGCTCTGTTTTACACCAATCTTCCTTGAGATAATCTTTCTTGGTGACCACCAAAGCATTCTTCGAGGATTTCAATATTTTTCTGAATTCAACTCCCGGGGGCAGTTCCGTAGAGTCTTCTTGCTCCGGCATGGAGACCACCATACCTGTTTCAGAACTGCCATCTCCGAGTTCGTTTCTTTGAACAAAAGACGTCGATGATGATGCAGTGGCCTGCTCCGCGCGCTGTCTCTCCGCGAGGAACCTCTGCACTTGTTCGGTATTGATGATGTCCAGGATGGAGTCGGTCGGGGTGAACGGCTTCCTGTTGCCGACACCAGCGCCGGCGCACACCCCGCTGGCTGCCAGGAGGGCTGCAGCCGCGAACCAAATTTGCGATTTCGATAAGTTCTCCATCTGCAACAATAAAATTGGTCATTAATAAAAATATTTAATTCGCAGCTATGAAATTGCCCCCATTTAAAGAAGGCGTCGCGTTAATTTTAGTCCGTAGGCTTCGGCGGAGCGGATGTCGTAGGCTAAACTCACGTTGTATCTAGAGATGGGAGCCAACATGTCGTAGGCAGTGCGTCGGTGTAGTCGGTCCGCGAGCGCGCGCTGTGTGCGTGTGCGCAGGGCCGGCCGGCGGAGCGGTAATGAGCGCAAGCGCGGCTCAATGGACCACCGCTCAATGAACGAGAGATGAGTCACACACCGCGCCTCCGCCACAGAACCGTTACTACCAGTCGCCGCGCGCAGACGCGACACCTCGCACCACATGTGTTTCGGATTACTACGGCCACAATAGAAACGATCCTTTTACAACGCGCTTTCTTTACGTTAAACGGCATCTGTTTGCAAACAATTGTAAAACCTGCCTTCTCGGCAATCACTGAAGTTACCGACAAGCATGAGCTGTTTTTAAGCCGATTAAAGTATCAACTAACGACAGCTGCAAAATACTTGTAAAATTCTGCTCCTCTTTTAATTTAATTCTATATTTTAGTCTTTCTTTTATTTTATTTCTCAAAAATAAAATCCAGTACACTGGCATTACCCATCAATGCAATCAGAATCCCCGCAGAGGTGCTCAACATTTAGGCAGAATACCCATTGTAGTGACTCCGCCAGGTATGATCGGAGAGACTTCCTCACGTATCGCGGTGCGCGGCGCCTGCCTGGGCCACAGGCTAGGCGCCGGCGCACATGCTGCCCATCTCGAATCAACGCGCTTCCGCCCATTTGTGCGGCCCACAATGCCCATACAAACGTGAACGTTCTATAGTTCTCTGTACCATCCACAGCCTTCTGCGAACCGTAGGCGCTACGTGTGGGTGCCGATGTTCAATTACTAATTTTTAACAATATATTTTTTAAAACCTCTGTGTAGTACCGACGGCATTCTTTATTTAAATTGGCAGGAAGTCCGTTGAACTGCATAATGCTTGTAACTTTTTTTTAGTTACTAAAGGCAACTGTCATAGATACGTAGAAATTTTCGGAAGTCGGTGTCGTTGGATGCACATTTTCGTTTTTGACACCTTTCGAAATTAAAGTTATTTTTAATTTTTAGTGTTTTTTTTTTTTTTGAAGTGGTAGTTTTTTTTTGTAAAAAAGTTTTTATTTTTCACTTTTTAGTGGTTCCTACGCCACACAAATTCAGTTAACACCTGGTCACACCTGACCTGAACACCTGATCAATATAAACTAGGTGGAAAAATCGTATTATTGAAGCTAACTCAAAAACTACCCAAGCAAAGTTAACCAAATTTATAGGATCACCCCTGAGGCATATCTTATCCATTAAAAACAATACCTAAATACATACAATTGCAGCTAAGCGGAACCAAGCTAAGGCGCATTGAAGAATTGAAGACACCGACTAGAAGAATCATCAGTATTCGCAAAGAAATGCCGGAGATGCAGTACATTTATGCATATAACTTCCTACATAAGAATAATTAATTACCTAATGTATTCTATATTAAAATCTTCCCAAAAGTATGTAGATCACGTTAATCAAAATTGGTTTATTAGTTTTTGAGAAAATCGCGAACATACAAACATACTGGTCGAATACAGAACCTCCTTTTATGAAGTCGGCTAAAAAGGTTTTATTAACAAACACTGCTTGTGACTTAAAGTAACTGTCATAGATACGTAGACTAAAGATGTTTTATTTTATACACACACCATAAATAAATAATGACGTAGTACCTAGAAAACTAAATAAACACGGATCTAGAGAAACAAACAAATAATTTGATTACACCTTCAATACTAGTAATTGAAAGAAAATATATAAGTATAAGCTACCTACACTTTATTGGTTTCTGTGAAGGTTTAATTAGAGGTTTGATTTATAATCAAGGCAATCAATCCATTAAAACATTAACATATAACTTGTGCAAATTGTTCGAGCCATTTTAACATGGATATACAAGTTATGTGAGATGTGGTAGGTAAATAAGTAATACGTGCTTATAAAATATAGGGACAGGTATTTTATGTTTCGAAAATTTATTCCATTATTATAAATAACAGTGGAGCTATTAATTCTAATGGATCTCACGTTCTTTGGCGCAAAGGAAAAAGTTTACGACAATAGGAAGTCCTTTTTAAATCGTTCATTTGTTTTTTCTATTACAACAGGGGCGCTTCGCATTCCTCGGCGGAGGAATTTCATTCATTCATGATCGTTTTGTTCGCGTAGGGCTGTCAAAAAAAATGAAAGCATATTAGGCGTTAAGACGACCCTTAGCGACAGGCCGTCTACATCGCCCACGCGTATACAGCGGGTTACACTTTAATCCTTTTTTCGATATAAAATAAATAAAAAAAGTTAACATTATGTTAACTTTTTTTCAATTATTTTATATATTTCCATACAAACATAGCATCATGAATTTCCCTAGTCTAGGTAAGCAGAATGCCATTGTTCTTAGATCATAATATACTCTGTAGCTTATCTCCCATAAAATCTTAAAACATTTACGACATTTTTATTTCTTTTTGTAATCATGAAACGTTGATAAGTCATATCTCAGTTGCATGATCGCATCATAATAATTTGTCCGCCCAACTACATTTATTAAAACATAGACCAATTAGCACGAAGATAAATATTCAAACTTCACAATATTAAACAGTTAAAATGACATGAAAATGTCCATAAATTAATATCACGACAAGTTGCAAATATTTTTATTATTCATCATTGCGTAGTTTTACGATAGATGATTACAGGCTTTTATGCAGATGAACACTATTATAATAAATAACTATAGTAATAAATAAAGTCTACACTATTATTGACAAATGATAAACACAATTACGATTCACAACTGATTGAGTATTCAAAACAATTATTTGTCTTTCCATAAATTTTAATAGTGGGATGCAAAAGCAATGTGTTAGTTCCATTGAAACCGATGCTTTGATATTGACAAAAAACCTACGTTACATTAAGAACACATAAATAAAAGATAGCAAGAATCTCTTAAGATTTTGTATTTCTATAAACGATTGATCGATAAACATTTTAGCATCGATACAGTTACGCAACAGCCTGTATGTGTCGGGCTCCTGTGATGTATGAACGATACACCTTTACGTGTTTGTGAGACCAAATTCTAAGAAGAATCTCAGGAATTACAACATTTTAGTGTTCCGAATGATGTCATAGATCAATATTGTTCAATCGTAATATTATATACTTTATAAAACGTCCCGGATGCTATTGTAAATTGTACGTGTCAGTTAATTATTTTATTAATAAGTATGACTGTAGGTAAACACAGAATAGGTAATATTTTCATTATTATTCAGTCGAATGTGTAAAATCCCAAGTCCGCGGTCTGCATTTGAATGAAATAAAATGAATGTTTCTACGACTCTATTTTTAAAGTATTCAACGCTAACCAATTTTTTGGTACAGACACCAGCACATCAAGCTACCCGAAACAGCAAAATTTCCCAATCAACTTTGAACCTTATGATTTAGCCATAAAGTTGAAAATCTATTAAAGAAATTTGACAAATTGTAGTAGCTTGATGTGCTGGTGTCTGTACAATTCAAATTTTTATTTGGAAACGGTTAACTATCATGCAAAATTGTGTTTATATAACGAAAGAAACACTGGATAAACTTTAACTAGATTAACTAACAAACTATTAAAATATAAAAATATAATTACCTAACCTAGCAAAAACAATTAACAAGCTAAAATTGTCACGGGATGTGTTAACCAGTTAACTACCTATATATTATTTTGGTAAGTACCTATCTCGCAATGTTTAATTAATATACACTCTGTACACAAAATTCGGCGTCTTTGTCACAGACAAATTACAAGTTAAATTGTCTAAGTTGTTAACTGCACTCATTAATTTGTTTCATTCGCCATCGCTTACATCATCTCGTGTAGTTTCGTTATTATTCCGACTAAAATACATGGAATTCGCGCCACAGTCAAATACATTACTATTGTTACGTTTGGTTCGATGCACAACAGGAATGCATTACAAGAAAACCATTTAATCAGCGCAGGAGCATCGTCATTTGAAATGTGTACCGCGACTGGGAGGCGCCGCTACGTTTTGTTGACCATCTATATATCAAGTAAGTTTAATCGTCTCCAATCGCTTTGATCAGCGCTTGAATCGCGGCGCCGGCGCACCGCCCGCATTATGCTGCGCTCACACAAAAAACGGGAACAGAAAAAGGTAAAGTTCCTCAAACGCCAGGTACAGGCGTTTAATGCGAGCAGACAAATAAATCAAATCGAGGGTTCTAACAACTTATGACATAAAATCCTTTATTATTCACACGGATTCGAATAAAAAAGTATCAACGGTGAATAGCCGGCGCGGGCGCAGCGGAGGCCGGCGCGCCACGCATCGAATAACATTATAGGATTAAGAACACTTTTAGTTTCTTTTTGAATGGAACAATTAGAGACGGACGTGATAGGTGTGACAAAATGATATCTTAAAGTTTTTGCTCCCATAAGGGATCAGCTTTACATGCCTGCTGCGGCTGCCTAAAATATGTTTCTGGGAAATTGGATTAGGTGATGCGCGAAAACGCTTTTTGTACCTTTTTTTTAAAGGTGTGAGGGAATCGATTTAATATTATAATTAATTGAAACTTATGTTACCTGCCTGTGTAGGTATTAAAATAATAAACAAAATTATTTATCGACATCAAATGATTTTATCCAAACCGAAATCCCACGATTGAGTAAGTAGGGCAAAAACGAACACATTTTATTTGAAAAATCTTATATTCTGTCAAGAATCAGTTAGCTATGTCTCGATGTAAATTATCTATGCGCAGTAACGCTATATTAAAAACTCTATAAAAGTGATTATGCACACTTGTGTTTCCTGGGAAATTTGATATGGAGATACGAACTGACGCGAGTCTAGACTGGTCGTCATCTAGACAATAAAGACAATACCTATTGGTATATACATATAGAGCGTTTATTTTTAGTAACATGTGAACGTACCAATTAGTACGAAACCAAACCTAAAAATACTTATTGACTAGTCGAGCGATTCTGTTTCGCCTGGACGGAAAGACAAATTTTTTCACTGTATTTTTGCCAATTTTGCCGTGTTTATACCAGTTTTTCACTGTATTTTTGCCAATTTTGCCGTGTTTATACCAGTTTTTCACTGTATTTTTGCCAATTTTGCCGTGTTTATACCAGTTTTTCACTGTATTTTTGCCAATTTTGCCGTGTTTATACCAGTTTTTCACTGTATTTTTGCCAATTTTGCCGTGTTTATACCAGTTTTTCACTGTATTTTTGCCAATTTTGCCGTGTTTATACCAGTTTTCACTGTATTTTTGCCAATTTTGCCGTGTTTATACCAGTTTTTCACTGTATTTTTGCCAATTTTGCCGTGTTTATACCAGTAGCCCATATAGTTTCCTCTGTTGTACGTGGATGTTCCAAGGGCCCCTTAAAATATCCTCCGCTAGGCACATACGTTCCTATAACCTACGCAATAAACGGTCCCACCGAAATTGCCCAAACACAGTCATGGGAGATAAATGGATTAAGTAAGTATAATGCAGTCTCTTTCTCTCTTTCTTTTTGACAGAACGTTTTCGATGATAGAAGGTTACACAACACTATTCTCCTAGCCTTTTTGCTTGTTTTTAAGAGATAGACAGTAACATAAGACCGAAGCATTTCACTTCCCGCGCAAGTTGAAACAGGTTATTGTGGTGCTTCTACGCCAATAATAGTATCACAGCACTTAAGCAGTATTATGATCTTTGCATGCAACACTTTATTGCACGAAATACCTACAATACTATACTATGCATTTCAATAACTGTTACAGTAGAGCTGTTCTGTAAAATCTCACCTTAAAAACTTTCCACCTGATGCTCACTTCACTAAGTTTTCACGATAAGTTTTTAACGGAATAGAACGGCTGTACTATTTAGCAACGATGTATTATAGATAGCAGTATAAAATATAACTATATATATACATATATCACCCAAATAATAACCTATGAATGTCAGGCTGGTCTCTATAGTTATTTACTGTGTTATATGTGTATGTATGTTCTTAGAAGGTTTTCAGGGAAAGTGTTTTATGAAGTAAAGCACAGAAAGACAAGCTAGGTATTTATTTCAATTTAGGCTTGTCAGTAATTAATCAGAAAGCTAGTCGTCCGTTCCAAATCTAGCTCATCAAGGAGAAGAAGGACAAAAAACTCCTTGGAGTCATTCTTTAAGTAATTTATCAACATTTCTCACATTGCCATATATTATTGTTACCTTAAAAACAATTTCTTCTTTCTATTGGACCATTATCCAAGATAACTAAGAATAATAGTAACATAAAAACTGCTAGGAATATTAAACTATACATTTTGAAACATTAGCAATGTTGGCCATAATATAACATATACAGAACACCATAGTCATCAGCAATAATCAAGATAATAATATCAATTAACTTACGTGACATCCGGCCGATCTTTTCCACATAATAACGTCACACGTCTAATCGACTGAACATAGGCCGGAGCTTCGTTCTGGTTGACGTCTCGAATCAGAATGCTCCCTGCCACTCTGAGCTCCGCCTTTTATAGTCATAAACAAACAACTTCGACGTTTCTATCTACCCTCATCCAAAATATCAACGATATAAAAGATGGATATCCGTTTGGAATATATTCTATGGTTTGATATATTATTCCTTAATATTTTAACTAGTCTACAGACATACCAAGAGAATTATTGAATAATGTAGAATAGGTATTACATATTTGTTACAATCCATAATTAGGATAATCTATCAAGCTCGTGGCTAAATAATAACAACCGCACGGGTCGATCGGTTCGTGGATGGGTGAGCATCCATTACATATAGAGACCACTCCGTGCCTCAGAAAGCACGTTAAGCCCTTGGTCCCGATTGTCATACTTAGATCTTAGATAGTCGTTACGGGTAGTCAAAAGTCAAACAATCAGTCGTGTCAAAGGGTATCGTGGGGTTGTGGAGGTCAGATTGGCAGTCGCTCCATGTAAAATACTGGTATTCAGCTGCATCCGGTAAAGACTGGAATATAGTTGGGAAAAGGCTCAAAATCAATCTGCCTCTTGATGGACTATACATTGCAGTAAGGAAAAATACCTATTTAAATGATTATATCATGAAACGCGTAGGAAATGACACGGGTAGAATTTTAGTGCAATTGTTATAAACAAACGTACATTTTCCTGTTGTTTTGTTGGATTGCGTAGACGTTACTATGACTGCACAATAATTGATGTACTGTACTACTGGCCAAGACCAATGGCTGATTGTGTATTTGGTAGATGCAATCAACGGTACATGATCACTTTGACCGTGCTAAAGACGAGGCCAGTTAGTTGTACATATTAAATCAATAAAGTGTTATGATGCAGCTGATACTGGATAGATAGAAGAGACACTGATTAAGGCTCTTTAAAGGAATGCTTAATTCGATAGTTAATCTAAGAATTTAGTCAAGGATTATCAGCATCGGCATTCTTCTGCCCGTATCCCAATGTATTTAGAGATGTCAGCATTAAGGAAGGGGCCCGTAAGGGCTGAAGCCTGCCGGGGCAGCGGGATTGTCCGAAAGGGTTACCGCTACCTACGAACATAAAGGCCTAAGGAAGTAAGAAGTAAAGTAAAAAAAAAAAAACTAAACTAACTAAACTTTCTTAAGTAAGTGTGCAAGTTGTTATTAATCTTAAGTTTAAGAAGTATTTTGGCATAATTCTTAAGTTCTAGCCTTTAGTTTTGTTATTATTATGTGTGAACACTTATTTCTTAGATTGCTGGTAAACCTTTAATTGGCTACTGTGTAAGACAGAGACCATTATGAACTATAGTACTTAAGTTAAATTATACATATAAGCTGTTGGTGTACCTTAATAAATAAATAAGGAAGGTACACGGGTGGGTTTTATTCAGTAAGAGTCTGACACTCCTTCTGCTCCACCCAGCACCCTAATTGCGAAACACACTATCGATCTTAATTTGAATCATTTTGAAGCATATTGCTAATCCATTGCTTCATATGTTCGAAAAATGTGTCTGCTCAACAATGTAAAAAATTCAATGAACGTTGTTGATCTGTCAAAATGAAACCCATTGCTACTAATAGTGTATTACGCAATTACCCCGCAGATCGGGAGGGGACATTTGATGATTTCTCATCAAAAAAAAAAAATCCCAATGTGTTTGTGGTCGGCGCAACATTGTCTTTTTCTTCTATATTTCTCTATAAGTCGTCAACTCGGTAGTCACCCCCTTTCTAACCATTTATCATCTTTCACACAGTCCATCCATCGTTTCTTTGGTCTTCCCCTACTCTGCGTGGTGTGGACTGCGATAGGCTGAGTTGATTGATATCAACTCAGCCTATC
Source organism: Globia sparganii (assembly GCA_949316385.1). Taxonomy (NCBI): domain Eukaryota; kingdom Metazoa; phylum Arthropoda; class Insecta; order Lepidoptera; family Noctuidae; genus Globia; species Globia sparganii. Next base: position 19,769,107 of record OX438658.1, read on the forward strand.
GCAGTCCACTGCTGGACATAGGTGTCTCCCAGGCTGCGCCACAACACCCTGTCCTCCGCCTTCCTCACCCAGTCCATTCCAGCCACTTTCTTTAGGTCGTCCGTCCATCCCTACTCTTATAGCTATCAACATTCATACCCAAACCTCTCCTCACGACATTTTCCTCACTACGTCACTTGTCCCTAAAAGTTCACTAGAAAACCAGCGTCAAACAGAACCTTTTTGGTGCACCCGTGAGGCAAACACTATTATTATTTGAAAAATTATTTTTATTTTGTTAATTTTTAACCGACTTCAAAAAAAGGAGGTGGTTCTCAATTCAGATGTTTATGTTTTTTTTTTCTTTCTTTTTTCTATTCCTCCGTGTCACATGCCCATACCATGACAACCGATTTCCAAACAACTTTTCAGTTACCGGTGCCACTTGCCACTTTCAGACTTAGTCAAGCATAATCAGCCTATAATGTTCCCACTGCTGGGACACAGGCCTCCTCTCTTCTAGAGTGAGTGGGCTGTAATCTATCACGCGGGCTCATTGCGGGTTGGTAGATGTCACAATGTCTTCGAATTTTTGGTAGACACAAGAACTTCTAGATCAAGCACTAAAAATGTATGTAATACCTACAAAAATAAATAAATGTATGTGATGTATCTTTATTTCAAAGGTGATTCTCTTTTTTTTCTACGACCTCAGCATAACATAATGTCACGTTTGTTTTCGCCGAAGGCAGATGAGTAGGTAGATGAGTGCTTAACCCTATCAACCCGCACTCCCTTTCGAAGAGACGAAGCCTGTCGCAGCATTGGCAACATTACAGACTGATTATGCTATATATCCTGTGCTGATGATACTGATGATGCAAAAGTCTGGAACCTAAGTTCCAGACTTTTGCATCAAACCCAACAAATAGATGCATTTTGCAAACTTTAAGCATTTCCAGGTTGAAAATGAGCGCGCTTATCAACGTGCGTATAAATTCATTGGTAAAACCGACCTATTTAGATACTAGTCTTGTTTGAGGTTTGTAAGGGACTTCCCAAAAAAAGCCGTACCGACTTGGTGTACACACATTGAAGGGATAAGTATTTTTATAATGTAGGTTCTGTCAATAGGAATTTCTTGAAAACCCTAAATTCCAGTAAATACCGCATGACATTGAATAAATCCATAAATTTTGAATTTATCTGTAATATTTTTACGTACGGGAAAGTTATTTGGGCGTACGAAAAATCCCATTATGTACCTACGGTATTACGAACCTAACTGCGATTTCAGTTTTCCTCTTAAGACTATGCCGACCGCACAGTGGCGCCCTCATCGTTTATTTGGTTATTTCATACAATTTAGAATGAAAATGCAGAAACTAAGCACGTTAGGTTGTGCTTCACAAGATTATACGTTGACATTATTAGAAACGGTAGTTTTACATTTTTAGTTTTATTATAATACTTAAAACTGAATATAGTGGCCACTGTTATCCGAATTGATCCTAATTCCAAACAACAATCTACAATCTGGGTCTTGCAAGACGAGCCACAGCCAACTAAAGTTGTTCGTTCTCGAAGCACTTCAAAGAAGATGGTGGCCACGTTCGTTGGAAAAACCGGCCATGTTGCGACTATTGCACTTGAAGATCGTAGAACGGTTAACACAGAGTGGTATACCACAGTTTGTTTACCACAAGTCATCGCCGAACTTCGAAAATCTAACTCAAAGCGACGCATCATCCTGCACCACGACAACGCAAGCTCACACAGCGCTCGTCAAACGATTGAGTATTTGAAGTAGGAAAAAGTATAAATTCTTGACCATCTTCCATACTGTCCTGAAGCCCTAATGATTTCTTTACATTTCCTAAAATTAAGAAAAGCATTCGTGGTCAAAGGTACCAGTCTGGTGAAGAAGCAGTCGACGCTTTCAAGTCAGCCATTTTGAACACCCCACTTTAAAGTGGAATAAATGTTATAATAACTGGTTTGAGCGAATGGAAAAGTGTATTAAGCTAGGTGATGAAAACTTTGAAAAACAATAAAAAGTACTATACCTAAGGTTCTAGATGTGTTTTTTTCTTCAAACGACAAAACTTAAAAGGCATGCCTCGTATCCTTTAAAATTATTCAGATTGTGTTTGATAGTGTGTTACGCAATTAGGATGTAGGTACCTAACTATTATTAAAACCTCCACTTTCCTAGTGGATTTTCCTGTTCCAAGTTAGGTGGTACTACCATTAGGCTTCGTTATCGATTAGAATTGACGCAACCGTAGTGACCGCTAATGCCTAATATAGTTCCATGACGTCACGCATTAATGATTATTATTGTTATATTCGTCATAAAAATGTAATTAATTCACTTATGTATTTGATGTGTGTAAGGAAAAATTATGTTTTTAATTTTGGACTGATTGAAATCATCGGATACTTTTACGTCTATATCTACATATTATTATAGGTACCTACCTAAATTGAAGTCTCTTTTCGTGTTGGTCTGTGTGACAGCGTTGGTCTTCTAAACTACACAACGGATATGCTGTCTCTGAAAACCAGCGCTGGGGCTGTCTTGCATAGGGGCGCAGCATAATGCTGAGCGATAACCGTTTTGCGTGGATGTGACGCATTTTTCCCCCAACCTTTTCCTTTTTTTTTGTGCTTGTGTTCTTTTTTGCGTCATGTTTACCGCAAATAACCGTATTTTCTTTCTTTCTTTCTTTCATACGAAGCGATTTTCACCATCATGAAAATTCGGTGTTTGGCTTAAAACCCGTGGGAACCAGGGTCAAGTACCCAACCAGTAATACATTTATAAACTTCTCATAATCTATCTACTTTGTTAATCAAATATTTTTAATAACTTTTACGGTAACATAATGAGTATCATGGAATGGTTAATCATTGTTACTGCATGTAGGACATGGCAAAAAATAATTAATAATGTAAAATATTTTCACTACAGTTCAAACATTCATTCAAACAAAAAACATTAATTGATAGAAAAGGGAGTAGAGTGCATGAGGACTCTACTCCCCTTTCTATCAATTAATGTTTTTTGTTGCCATAGTAAAAATATCAATTTATTTATTTATTAATTATCATAATTATTGAACAAGATTGGATTGAACGGGGTCCCCCGAAGTAGGCATTTCCCTGTATCTTGGGGGTTGATAGTTATAATAATTTATTTTATAAATACACAAAGTTCCTAAGAATCGATGTAATACAATAATATTACAAGAATTACGTCATAAAGTAAAGTCTTCGCGACATCATATAAATCACAAGTTTAGTTTGTTTGTTATCTTTGCCTACTTTTCTTCGTCATATTATTTACTAGCTTTTGCCAGCGACTTCGTCCGCGTGGAATAATGACTTCCGGAAATTGAGGCACTAACTCTCATAGATTTTAACCGATGTGCTCTTTCCTCTGCCGATTCTTGAGAACGCGTATTTCTTATTCAACGCGTTTTTCAAGACAATAGCGGGTGGACGCCGGCGTCCGCTTGGATCTTGAATAACTAAAAATATATAACTACGTCTAATACACACATCAAAAGTGTCTAGGGATCAAGCATTTTTATGCGGATTTCTTGAGATTGAGATGTGGCTTTGTAATAAATTTATGATTTTATAAATTTATATGGATCCTTTTTGGTGCATTTCATAATTTGAATCAGGAACTGTGAATCAAATTCGAGTAAAAGATGAAAATCAGCTGTCAATATTTTCCCTATAAAAACATACAACGCATTGAAGACATTATTAGTGCTACTGTTTCCCTACTACTGATTAAAACCAACGTTATTATGGAGCGGCGACGTCATTTAAGCAGGGAAGAAATGCTCAGAGCCGTGGGAATGATAGAAGCTGGTTCCCGGCAACGTACTGTGGCTTTAGCTCTGAATACAAGTCAGAGTGTTATCAGTCGACTTTGGACACGTTACCGAAGCACTGGTACCGTGGCTGAGCGCCATGGAGGACGGTATCGCTGCACCACACGGAGACAAGACCGATACATTCAAATCTTAACTCGAAGAGCTCCAACAATAACCGCCATGATGTTAGCCGTGAGGCTTCATCACTCTTCAGGGAACTTAATTAGCGACCAAACAGTCAGAAACCGCTTGCATGAAGTGAACCTTCATTCCCGAAGACCGCTGCGGGTACCACCTATAGCAATGCACAATCGTAGGATTCGATATCAATGGGCTCTTGAACACAGAAATTGGGCAGAAGAACAATGGCGTTTCGTGTGCTTTTCTGATGAGTCTCGTTTTGGTATGAGACCGGATACAAGACGTATACGACACTGGAGAACCCCTGGACGCCAACAGCGATTAAAATCCTGCCAGGAAGTCCATCCTTATAGTGGTGGAACCATCATGGTATGGGCGGGTATTTGGATCGGCGGAAGAACTGATTTGATTTGGATCAGAGGCAACCTCAACGCTCAAATTTATGCTGAGACGATTGTATCAGACGTCATCGTTCCTCTACAAGTGCAAATCGGTCCCTTATTTCAGTTAATGCATGATAATGCACGACCGCACACCGCAAGAGTTGTAAGACAGACTCTCGCCGCAGCTAACATCAATGTCCTGCCCTGGCCTGCTCAGTCGCCAGACTTGAACCCGATTGAGCATGCATGGGATATGCTACAGAGAAGAGCTCTGCCGAATATGGAGGGTATCCAGTCGCAAGAAGACCTTTTTTTGTTGTTGCAACGAACATGGGCGGCCATTCCACAGCGTGATTTGGATGAACTCATTTTGAGTATGCCAAACCGATGTTCTTGTGTTGTTAGTGTTCGCGGTAGAAACACGGATTATTAATTGTTTAAGTTACCCAATAAAATTTTAGAGAAAACTGTTATTTCAGTCTTTTTTTCGAACTTTTGTGTTAGTGGTTCAAATGTCAAAAATCCCTTTATTAGGAAAATGGCAAATTTCTTTATTAATGCAAAGGTGACTTGGTTTATCGTTACTGTGACAAACGAAAACACTTTATTTGATGAATCCTTAAAGAAAATTTTAATTAATATCAATCAGGAGAAAAGTTATTGCAAAAATATATGTTGATCCCTAGACACTTTTGATGTGTGTATATAAAATAATATAATAATAAAACCTACTTCACTTAAAACTAAATACCTATAACTACTATAATTAATAATACCTATAATTAATAAAAGTACCTACGCTTTTACCTACTTAATATTAAAAAAAACTGAACATAAATTAACCAAAACTTACCTACTACTAACTAACTACTACTAACCTATTGCTGCTTCACCTAAAAAGAAATCCTGTTTTCTCAACATTTCCCTTCACTGCTCTGCTCCTATTGATCGTAGCGTGATGAAAAGTATACTATAACCTGCCCAGGAGTATGAAGAACAATTGTACAAAGTTTCGTTGAAATCCGTCGAGTGGTTTTTGTTTCTATAACGAACATACAGACAGACAGACAAAAATTTTACTGATTGCATTTTTGGCGTCAGTATCGATCACTAATCACCCGCTGATAGTTATTTTGGAAATATATTTCATGTACAGAATTGACCTCTCTACAGATTTATTATAAGTATAGAATAGATAGAAGATAGAAGATATAGATTAGGTGGGAACATTTTTTTCGCAAGTTTAGTAAATTATTTTATTAACCGACTTCAAAAAGGAGGAGGTTCTCATTCGACTATATGTTTTTTTTGTATGTTTGTTATCTCCGGCAATCGTAAATCGATTTAAATCGTAAATTATTTTTAAAGGATAGGGTATGCCTCAGGGGTGGTTCCATATAAATTTTATTAACTTTGCTTGGGTAGTTTTTGAGCTAGCTTCAATAATACGTATTTTTGCCAGTTAGTTAATATTGATGATGTTATAATGACTTCCTGACACTGATATTTACATAGCAAGTAGTGATATACGAATTTGTGTGGGATAAATACAATTTAAAAATGAAAAATAAAAACTTTTTCACAATAAAAAAAACAACCGACTTACAAAAAGACACTACAAAAGTGAAAAATAACTTTAAATTCGGAAGTCGGTGGCAAACAATTAAAATGCGAACCCTACGACACCTACTTCCGAAATTAAAGTTATTTTTCACTTTGTTGTGTCTTTTTGGAAGTCGGTTGTTTTTTTTTTTATTGTATTAAAAGTTGTTTTTTTAATATACTTACCTCAAGTACTTACAAAACCACTTTTTTTGAACTACATTGTGTTAGCAAATAAATAATCAGAGTTTGTCTGTCGACATTATCCTATTAATATTATAAATATTATAAATTTGTGATGTTTGTATGTTTGTTACTCAATCACGCGTAAACCGTTGAATGGATTTGGATGAAATTTGGCACACAGATAATTTATAGCCAGGATTAACACATACGACACTTTTTATCCCATTATTCCCACGGGATTGAAAGTAACGCGGATGAAACCGCGGGGCGCTGCTAGTTAACACACACACACAGTTTAGTTTAGTTTAGTTAAACGAAGCGACCAGCACCCTAAGGCCTGAGTTCACCAAAACTCAAACCACCGGTTAGGTATTTAAAAAGTTGGTTTATATCAATTTCCTAAGGAAATTTTAACTAAAGAACTGATTAAATATGGAATCAGTTGATTTAAACGTTGGTGAACACAAAGCTAATTTGCGTAACACATTTTCAATCACAATCTGAATCATTTTGAAAGAAATTCTAATCCGATCGATAATATGATCGAAAAAATTGTCTGCTCAAGAAGGTTAATAACACAATGAATTTTGTTGAACTGTCAAAATTAAAGTAAATGTGTTACGCAACTACCCGCCTATAGTCATCATCCACCTAGCCTTTTCCCAACTATGGTAGGGTCGGCTTCCAATCTAACCGGATGCAGGTGAATACCAGTATTTTACATGGAGCGACTGTCAATCTGATCCCCATAACCGAGTTAGGTACTGGGTATAGATATTGCAATCCACGAAGACGCACCCCACTCTTCTTCCGAATCGTTAGTATTTATCGCTAGTTAATTCCATTAGTGTTTTAGTTCTTTCGATACACTCTAATTACCCACTAATAATAATTCGTGTGTATTTACAAAACTAAAACACTAGCGGAATGTTGTTACACTTCTGCTGTAAGCATTAGGAAAAAGAGTGGGGCGCGTCTTCGTGGATTGCACGATCTATAATACGATACGCCTTGGTAAGACTGGTTGTCAGACTTTCGGGCTACTGACGACCCGTAACGACTGTTAAAGATCCACGAATGATAGCCGGGACCAACGGCTTAACGTGCTATGCGAGGCAATCATCTCCGAAAGTCTTACAGCAGGCGTAGCATGAGCACCCTTTGTCGACGGAAGAGTAGACAAAGATGACATTCCATGTAGACAGTACGACGGCAGCAAAGTAGAAAGAGTCAACTGCACTTTTTACGAAATACCTACTCTTTTACATAATTCGACTCAAAATTCTGTTTTGTCATAGGATTTTTATTCGTTTTTTTTTTTACTGATAATAAATAACGTATATAAAGACAACTACAACAATTGTTCTCTGTGTCGAAGTACCGTGTTTTGGAACAAAAAATATTGTAGTTATATCATGATTTTGTAGATAACCGTATATACTTTGTGGCCGTCGTGTAGAAAGTTTAAAATATCCTTACAACTGTCAGTCGTCAGCGTCATTTTGACAGTTGGGATAGAAAACTTTCTTCTGAAATAGTCTACATATAAAAAGACCTAGACAAAGATCGTTAGAAACGAAAGACAAAATAACAGATTGTAGAAGGATTTCTACGGTGCGATGTCAAAAGTGGAGAAACGAAATGTCACTTTGTAAAGAAAGAGCTGTGTCTATTCTACGTAGAAATAGAATGCGTCATGCTAAGCCTGCTGGTGTTAAATGTGCGAGTTCAAATAGTATTTTTGACGCCGGATACTAAATGTTACAAAGACAAAAAACCAATGGGCAATGATATAATCCAATCGAGCCTGTACATTGCTGCCCTCCCCCAGCGACGCCTTAAGCCGAGGCTCGCACCCCGAATGTAGTCGCTTAGCTTTTAAGTTTTTTAAGCCCTGGCTGGAGGCCCTAATTTATTAAGGCACTCCACAGGCATTTTCAGTTAGGTAGACGACAACCTCCTAGATTTGAACAGCGAAATTAAATTCCAATAAAAAAATTAGATTATCTGCCATTGTGGACAGTCCCTTACAAAAAATCTGAGATATTTTTACACGTAATATAATAATACTTCGGAAATGCCGACACGAATACTCAAATAAATTGAAGTGGCTCCGAAAAGATGAATGCTCTAGCTAATGAACTCCAACGGATATGTATTCAGATCAGATCGACAAATTACGAATTCATGGAAAACGAGTGATGTGGGACCTGAATGATGAAGTATTGTCTGCCTTCAAATTTTCTTAGGTATGTATGGTCACGGTATGGTATCACTGGATACCTACCTACCTATAGTAAAAATTAAATGACTTGTATTGTGATTAACAGGTATGTTTAGGGTACCACAATTAGGCATTAAATTAAATGCGTCGCCTGAAATAAATGAATTAATAAATTATGTAGGAACAACAAAACTCAAGTATAAATACCTATCGATTGAAACCTGATAGATTTCATACTACCTTTACTTTACCAAAATCGAATTTCGGGAATTAGGAAACGTATGATTTAGCTAAAGACTCGTATTTACTTGTTTCCTAGTCATCGATATCGAGTCTTCAATATCTTGCGCGAAATTGCAGAGGCATTCACAATTACCTTTTTCTGGTAGGGTAAATACGAAATAAACTTAGGTATATTTAAAGTTAGATAGTGGAATAACTTAAAATTAATTAGCACGGGTCGATCGATCAGGTTAAGCTACGCTTGCCGCGGTTGGTCCGTGGATGGGTGACCATCAAACATACCAAGACCCCTCCATGCCTCGGAAAGCACGTTAAGCCGTTGGCCCCGACTGTCATTAGTGTATCTTTGACAGTCGTTACGGGTAGTCAGAAGCACGAAAATCTGACAACCAGTCTTACCAAGGGGTATCGTATTACCCACTAACTGGGTTGTGGAGCCCAGATAGGCAGTCACTTCATATAAAATACTCCGTCTAAATATTCAGCCACTTGCAGTTAGACTGGAAGCCAACCCCAGCATAGTTAAGAAAAGGCTAAGCAGATGATGATGATCTTCGAAAGTTGGACAGTGGAACATCTTCAAATTAATCAGGTATAGGTATTATGAATTCCAAATTATTATGTAAAAAAACGCTATCGTGTTTCGTTTGCTATTCTGTGGTTTCATCGTCAAACGACTCCCTAAATAAAAATAACACCTGTTTCATTTACCTAGACATGTTTAACTCATTCATCATCAATTCATAAGGTAACCTTTATTAAATTAATTAAATTAACCACAGGAAAGGTTTCATCTAAATTATTTACCCATACTTATATAAAACTTATGACACAACTTACCTACCTATTTTCCCTGCCTCACACATATTTTGTCCGATGTAAGTTAAGACTGAGGGGCCCGTGGCTAAATAATAACAGCCGCACAGGTTGATCTGTGGATCGTCTGTGCGGTTGGTCTGTGGATCGCTGACGATCTTTACATACCGAGACCCCTCCGGGCCACGGAAAGCACGTTAAGTGGTTGATCCCGGCTGTCATTCGTGGATCTTTGACAGTCGTTACAGCTAGTCAGAAGCCCGAAAGTCAGCCAGCCAAGAAGCCAGTCAGCGAAGTCAGTCTTACTAAGGGGTATCGTATTACCCAGTAACTGGGTTGTGGAGGTCAAATAGGCAGTCCCTCCATGTAAAATACTGGTATTCAGCTGCCATTCGGTTAGACTGGAAGCCGACCCCAGCATAGTTGGAAAAGGGCTAGGCAGATGATGATGATGATGTACGTTAAGACTCTGCACCATAAAAACAGACTTTTTTCCTAAAATAATAAAAAAACAAGCTTCTTTCTTACATCTATTCTTCTTCGGATTAGAGTATGAAATTAACATGCTCAGTAAATATACTTCAGTTTTATGTCAAAACAAGTTTTTCAGTGCCTACATTTTGATAACTATGCCTTTATCTGTTCTGTATTATGCTGTTCTGCTTATGAAACTTTTTTTGCGATTGCGTCCACCATGATTGTTTTCATAAAGCAATATTCTGCTTAAAGTAATGCGCTTATTTCAAACGGTATTAAGTCGGTCTTGTGTACTATTGGTTGTGCCATAACGGTGAAGGAAAACATCGTGAGGAAACCGGCATGCCCTAGAACCAAAACTTCGAAGACAAGTGATATCACAGAGAGGAGAGGCCTCCTCTCTGTCCTCTCTGTGTGGACATAGGCATGTCCCACCAGTGGGAACATTATAGGCTAATTATGCACAACCTTAAACTAGTAAAAATGTCGGAAATTTCACAGCGAACCTTGCGGTCAGGTCTCATGATTTATGATCAACATTAAAATAAAATAAAACATGAAACTAATTGTGGTGTTAGTCATAAACACGTTTCCTAATGTTTAGGAGATCTTACAACTTGTTTTACAAATGGTTGGTGTAGTATTACATTGTGCCAGTTTTTGCTAAAAATATGCGCTAAGTGATGACTAAGTTCTCTAATATTATCTAGTCACCAAGCAACAGAGAGCTTGGAAAGGAATGTGATGGTAGTGGCTTGTGCCATTAGTTTTTTGTCAACAGCAACACAATATTATGTTGAACATCTTAATCACATTTTTACAGTTCCGTAGTCAACAAGGAAGCTTTATAGTTTCGCCATGACATTCCATCTGTCTGTCTGTCCTATAAACCTCCGCTACATGGCAATTGGGGATGATTTTTTTTTCTTGTCTACCCCATTGTGTGTGATAAATTTATCTCAACTCAATTACGGAACCCTTCATTATTTACTAGTTATTTGAATTTGACATTAGGTAGTAACATTATCCAGATATTACCAAGATTTAACGAATGGTTCCCTTTATGTCGAGTCTGAGTTAACCTCGTGAAATTATTTATTTATTTAGAATCTCCAACAAAAGATATGCACTTAAATAAGAGCAACATTAGGAGTTAAGTAGGTGTACAAGGGGTAAGTACATCACTTATAGGAGACCACAGCATGCACAATAAAACAAAGTTCAAATACTTATACCTAATTAAATTTGTAAAAAGTTAAACATTGTTAAAGGGCATTAAAGAAAAGAAAATATAACAATAAGACATACTTCATTTAAATTAAATCAGCATTTACCTATTGCAGGTAAAAATCAAGACAATCTTTCTTTTTCTAATTACAAGCATTTTCAGAAAAAATTATACAATAACACAGAGCATTGCAAAATTAATGACAATCGTCAGACTCATCATAGAGATAGGTATGTTATTTAGGTCTATCAGTGAAGCGCCACATCCCGTCATCGACCAACAATAAGCTCGCACTAGAGATGCGACACCTCTCGCACTGTTTACACAGGCGTCATAATATCTGCATAATTAGCGCTGCCGTCGCCCAACACACATTAATTCATTATAAACAATCCTCGGTTAAATTGCACCTTTAATTTGTACTGTTCAGTCGTGCGTTAACACGACACAGTGTCATTATGTCATGACATTTAATGCGCCAACTCACGATTTAGCATAACAAATAATAGACGTGTACATTTTGTAACGAATGCAGAGTATGGAATGTTTCCGCATGGATGTAAACCGATGGACATCTCTAGCGTTCCGTAATTGCGCGTTTAAATTCTTTAAATTATCCAGTGTTTGTGTTGTTAATAAATAATTTGCATACGAGTTGACATAACAATGTAAACGATTGACACATGTCTGTTGTCGATGACTTAGTTGTTTGTTTATTGGTAATAAATTACTAACTGCTGTTGTAACTTGTTGTTTTGTTTTGAAAGCTTAGTTGTTTTATCATTTTATAGTGTTGTAGTCTAGCTGGAGGCTAAACTTTTCGTGTAACTACAGTTTGGAACTTTGCGTAACTTTACCTTTCCGCTTTCAAACAGACTCAGTTTTTTTTAATAAAAATCTTAGCGCTTGAATAACAGCGATAAATATCTTTTGCTTGAAAGACTATGCTTTAAAATCATTTTTAGCATATAATTTTTTGCATATTTTTAACATAACGGCCTGGCAACTTGACTTTATCTGTTACAGAGCAATTACTAAACTAATCGTTTCTCATTGTAGTTATTCTACTACCTTAATTTTGATAAAAAAAACAGGAGCTTCAAATTTTTACTTTATTTTTATATAAAACGATCATCGGCATAATAAATTCGATAAAGACAAAATTAAGGCCGCCGAGGCCGGCCCAGTAAGAGGTGGCGAGATTAACTGGCCGCGTACCTTAATGGCTGATTTGATGTGGCGCGGGAAGAGTTTCTGTAAGGACTTGGGGGTAGGGACCTTTGCCCAGGAGTGGGACAGTAACAGTACCTATAGGCTAAGTTAAAAAAATGACAAAATTGATACACCCATCTCACGGAACTCCAGATATACTGGCATGATCGTCTTCATTTCATCCATCATTAGGTACTTGATGGTATATCTTTTGCTACATTTAAATAAAATTCAAGAATTTCTTATTATTTTAACAGAAAAACCCTCCTAAAGGATAATAAGTCAGTACATTTAGATACAAAAGAGGATCTTCAAGCTCCAAGCTGTATTATTATGCCTCTAATAATACTTAAATGTTCGCTACAATCCTAACCCACAACATTAGATCTAAACTGAGCTTGCGGTAAGTCATTTTAGTTTTATCATAAACACATTATCTGGCAGATAGCTAGGTGGACCGGCGCCAGTTATATTATTAATTTAGTGTTTCACTGTTTGAGCAGAGAAGAGGTAGACCAGTGCTGTCGACCCACTGTTCTCAAAACGGTGAAGGAAAATATTTTGAGTAAACCGGCATGTCCTAGAACCAAAAAATCGAAGACGTGACAGCACAGACCCCGCGTGGTGGATTACGGCTCGCTCCCTAACATAGAGGAGACCTATGTCCCAGCAGTGGGAACATTATAGGCTGATTATGCTTTAAAAGGTGTTAAAAAATGAACCCTACAAACATTAAAGAGGTGCTTAAGACCATCGAACTAAACAACTTTCACTATGGGACCAACTCTGAAATCACGAAAACAAAATCAGCTGTTTAATACCAAAATGGTCAAGTAGGTATTGACTTCTGTAATAAACAGATGATTTTTTTTTACAGACTAAAGAAATGTTTGGTGAATTAACATCTGAATTTCAGGTTTCGCTGACCGACCGATCCTTTGAAATATTTTTTTCAGAGATATTTTGGATGTTTACCAACACTAGCGGGTCACGTTACCTACTGATTATGTTGCAGCACCTAAAGGCCAATTCTGGTAATTTAAAATATTCAAAATCTAGGCAACTAGATTTTGAATATTTCAAATTATCTCATCTCAGCGACAAACAAATGTCAAAAACTTGTCAAAATGTAGGGAAATTAGAGGTATTTTTTGACAGATTGAGACTGAGATCAGTAGGCCAATTCTGCTAATTTAAAACGTTCAAAATCTAGTCGCAGTCTCATCTCGGCGACAAACAAATGTCAAAAACTTGTCAAAATGTAGGGAAAATAGAAGTATTTTTGACAGATTGAGACTGAGATCAGACTGTGAACGTTCTTAAAAATTACGAGAATTGCCCCTCAGACTGTGAACGTTCTTAAAATTACGAGAATTGTCCCTCTGATCTCTCTCCGGTCGTGTAGAATTACCGTCCCATCGGACTATGAGAGTGGGGGAAGAGTGAGTGCACCTGTGTTTGTGCGCACACTCACTATAATATCTCCCGCGTAGATGGTCAGTCTCTGAGATTGGCCATGGCCAACATTCTGTCTGGAAGACAACAGAGTAATAATAGTCTTCCAGACAGAATTTTTGGATTTTTTACTGAAATAGGTGTTTCCAAAGAGCTCGGCGGTAAAACCATCTGGAAGAACCAGATGACTAACATCATTATAGGATTTATTTATTTATTAAAACTTAATGCACAAGTAAGAAAAAATACTGTACAAAGACAACAACAACCTTAGGGAGAAGCAGAGACAAAACATGGCAGGTGCAAAATACGGGATAAATGTTACGGACAGGCTTAAAATATCTGATGCATCCTCTTTTAATGAGAAAACAAAGAGGTAACAGCATATGGGATTTTCCTCAAACAGCAGTTACGGACTTTGACATACTTTGTTACACCTACATTACTCTGTCTATAATATTTAGACCTTGAACCCTCAGTTTTTTCGACGTTTTTTTTTTATCTCAAACATGATTCAAATTGATACAAGTGCCGTGTTTATAGCCAGATTGTTAACAGTGGCAAGTTATCCTAAGATAATATTTTGGCAAAGATTTAAATAAACTCAAACGACAGCTTATACATACGTATGGAAGACCACAGTTAACAAATAAATTTGAATATCGACAGTAATACAATAGATATGATTTATAAAATTACTCCTAAGCCTAGAAACTAACTCCCTAGGAAACAAACACTACTAGAAGCAACCAACAACAAAATCATTTACATACGGTTGCAAACAGAATCCGCATAGCACGTACATTTCGCGGTGAGCTGCGTACGATCTGCCAATTTACTATCCATCTGTCCGTTGGAGATCGCACTGAAACGATAGCTGATAACCGAATAAACATAGTGACTCATCCATCCATCCATATGTCGATGTGCTAGCGTGAAATACACAGGGTCCATTGCACTTGAGATTACAAGTCTATCCTGCGTTCGAAAATTAGTTTAAAAACAGGTAAACATAAATTTGGTTTTAGATTTGCGCTAACACTCCCGCTTTTTTATAGGCTTTATCAATAGTACCTACAAGTTATTCTGAAATCGACTTAATTTACACTGATAATAAGTTGAAATTTTATCATTATCACCATTTCAGCCAAAAATCGTCCACTGCGATACATAGACCACCCCCAAGCATCTTCGACCGATTTTGTGCTTCTCGCCTCCAGCGGTAAATTGCGGGAAGCGGGATTGAGACTTTTATATAAGTGAAAACAATCATCAATTGGAAACAAGGATTTAAATACGAAATACCTAGTTATATGCATTGTTTTTGGAACAGAAAAAAAATGTGGTAATAGATGTAAATTGATGTTGGATTACGTTTGGAATTGTGTTATACAGTGATGGAAATTGAACGAATGAAGTCTGTAATGTACTCGTAACTGTTATTGGGTAATTTAGGCGTGTGCTCGTTGTAGCCTTCCTGAGAGATAATTATGCGCGACAGAGTGGGTTTTAGAAGTGCAACGAAAGAAGAAAAATGTATTTTACTCCCTCAAATCGTACAGAACTCTAAACGTTTTCGTAATAGCATTCAATCCTCATCAACATTCTCCCTTATCCCAATTTGTTTATTAGACGGCTCAACATGTCTTTTTCTTACAGACTTCTCTATTAGTCGTCATCTCGGTAATCACCCACAATAGCATTCAATCCTCAATGGTACAAAATAAATATATGTCAGAAATCTATAAAGACTCTAATATTAAGGTCAAGAGTTTTATTCACCCACATCTGGTTACCATAGAAGACTAATCTAACCTTAGCTGTCGAAAACTAAGGTTAGATCTTTAGGGCACGCTCATTTCATCATAGACCTCATGCACCCTGGTGCATGCTGGTGCGAGGCCAGTAGGACCAATCACCAATAAAAACAACTAGATCACAACAAAGACAAGAAATTAAAACTTCAAAAACCACAAAAACCACTGACCATCACAAAAAAAACAGTTGTAAGTACGAAGACAAAAACGTATCGCATCGGACAGTGGACACATATACCAGACGTACGTCATAATGCGCGCAGTGAAATTTGGCAGGAGAGCCACTGTTATCAGACCGCCTGTACGATTTATACCACTAATCTGTTCCCCAATACACCCCGTTACCGAGATATGCACACAGTATGCTAGTGAACATATTATCATATTGCCATCGTCAGAGATAACACTGAATATATGGGCCCTGATTCACCAGTTCCGGGCTTTCGGTAGTGGCCGTGAACTAGCTGGTGTTTCGGGTTGCTATGATTTTGCACGATCTGATATTGGTATTGTTATCAACAATTTAGCATCAATCCTGAATGTAAATGGCGGTTTCATGTTTAGATCTAACTTATAATAAAACAAAATTTCAGCAGAAATTGTGGTTAATTTTACCTCAGGTGGCACATCAACTAGCAACATTTTACATTCAGTAAATAAAAAAACGGTGTTCCATACATGTTGACCGATGCACTTGTCAATGAAACAACTGATTGTTTTTTGTTAACCGACGAAAAATTTCTACGCTACGGAGTCTAGAATCATATGCTGAATTCATGGTTACAGTTTCTGCGTTAATGTGTCACGGTTTCACCTTGTCCCCTAGGGCATCATAGTGGAACAATGAGTGCTGTATAGTCCCCTGGGGGACTGGTAGGTATAGGGGATTTTAGTGGAACGAGTGATATAGATATGATTGATTTTTATCAAATGTAGGCCCGTCTTACAGAACGTCACTCAATACTCAAGCATTACTTAAAACTAGTTTCAACCAATCAAATGGCTTTTTTTTTTTTGTGGATGGGAAATCATCCAATGACCCCTCCCGCTCTGGGTGGAGCAGAAGGGAGTGTCAGACTCTTACTGACTAAAAACCACCCGTGTTCATCCCTTAGCCCTTTGTGTTCCGGGGTAGCGGTAACCCTTTCGGACAATCCCGCTGCCCCGGCAGGACCAATCAAATGGCTTGAATCTAGTTTTAAGTAATGCTTGAGTATTGAGTGACGTTCTGTAATACGGGCCGTAGGTAATGTCATGCACCATGTTTAATTGAACGGCAAATGTACTACCACGACCCAATCTTGTAGACTGGCTAATCTTTCGATCTCGAACATGAGTTATTTTTAGTAAAGCTCGTGGTGTCACGAGAACAGCAGAATTCTTCTTCTTTACGTGTCGATTTGGCTAACATTTTGTCCAACCAGTTAGTAGCCACCTGGACAGCGGAGTAATTGCGTAACACACTAACAGTAGCAATGGCTACCATTTTGACAGTTCAACAACATTCATTGCGTTATTTACGTTGTTGAGCAGACAAATTCTTCGAAGATATGAATCAATGGATTAGCAAAATCCTTCAAAATTATTTAGATTATGATTTATCGTGTGTTACACAATTAGGGCGCTGCTCTAACATCTTCGTTTATATCCTGGAAGGTGCACATGATGGCCAGGAAAGAATATAAGTCATGACATTGCTTAGGTACAGACGCCAGCAGGTCAACCTACCCCAATCTGTCAAATTTCTTTGATAGATTTTCAACTTTAGCACAAAGGAATAAGGGTTATATTCAATTGGGAAAATCTGACAGATTGGGGTAGCTTGATGTGCTGGCCTCTGTACCTATAGAATTCCTTAAAATTTATAGGCGGACAATAACCCGATAAAGATTCTATAATATTCCGTAATCTTTGATACACAGAGTTCCTTCCTGCTTCTATTAAAGGAATATTTTTTGCTAGCTGCACTTAAAATTACAGCAGAATTCCATACAGGAAATCCCTTACTTCTTACCTAAGTAGTTACTCATTTGACACTCAGAAATAATTTCAACATTCAATTGAAAGCAGTTCTGTGAAGTTCATACACTATTAATAACTTATAGGTAAGGCTGTATTTATACATTATGTATTTAATTACCGCCTTTGATTTAAATGTAAACTTGTTGTACATGAAACATGTATCTATCAATGTATTTATTCTTCTTACAAGTCTAAAAGCTAATTGATGTATGTTATTGGATTTTTATTACCTATCTTATTAATTGCAAATTAGGTTCTGAGGAAAATGAGCGTTTCTTAATAATATGTTCGTGCTATCCTTGTAATAATAAATCAGTCGGTTGTCACGTCTTGCCAGAGGCAAATAACTCATGGTACCTAATTTTGTATTGGAATCAAAACTAGGTATTTCGATTTAAGCTTCCAGACAGGCGCTATGCGACAGTGCGGACCAACTCTAGAAGAACATTTTTTTTATAAAAACTTAATGGAAATTGTTCCACGAAAATCGCGTCGCACCGTCGCATCGCGCCTGTCTCCTTGAGCTTTTACTGAAAGCACTTGGCAAATAAATAAAGATCATAAAAATTCGACAGCATCTACGCAATAAGTACAAACAGCTTAGACCATGGTCAATGTTTTAGTTTCTTTTAAACTATAGGCCCCAAGACGCCAAAACCTGACATAGAACACATTGAAAGCACAAAAAATAATGACCAGACAACGGACACTGCCAGTTTTGTAAACTATTGCATACAATTTGTATTCAAACATAAATAATGCCTGTATTCGAACATAAATAATGCAAGTTTTATCTTAAATCTAGATTACGCAATATCATAATCTTTTATTTTTACAACATAACGCACATAAATAAAATTAATAACGACCTTAATCGTATTAAAATCAATTAAACTGTTAAATTACCTTTTTTTAATCTGACTTTATCTCGAATTTACAACATTAATAAAGACTATATTTATTAATAAATGTCAGCGACAGGAAATTCAGCCATCTTGATTCTTTGGAAACAAAATAAAGAATCGCTATCCTTATAACGTGCAGACGCCAGCACGTCAAGCTACTACATTCTGTCAAATTTCTGTAGTAAGTTTTCAAATTTATCGCTAAAAGCATTAGGTTCAAAGTTGATTGGGAAAATTTTACAGTTTCGGGTAGCTTGATTTGCTGACGTCTGTAGCTTGGAAAAAGTCATAACATAACATCACGCCTTGTTTCCCCGCAGAGTTAGGGAGAGGTGTAGGTACAGTCAACAGTAAAAGTAGATGATGAAAATCAGAAATTCAATACTAATGAACGGAGTTCGCGTCAGAACTGTGTAGCGTCGAAGTAGTAAATGTTTGGTATAATTTACAATCACATACTTTTGAATCACTTCGACGCTACATAGTTCTGACGCGAACTCCGTTCATTAGTATTGAATTTCTGATTTTCATCATCTACTTTTGCTGTTGACTGTACCCCCCCCCCCATACACGCCCCATAGATATAAGAAAGAAGGCCAATTATGTTTCAGTCCCATCTAATAATCCAGAAAACACTAAACTATAAAAACACTAAATAAATCACTAAATTATAAAAACAGATAGAAAAATATTTTTATCTCTGTAAAGACACCCAAGAAGTCTGGTTTAAATTCCCAAACTCGGTGATCAACAAAGGTATCATTAGTATGATTAGTCGATTATTCAATCAGATCGAATGGATCGATTGCGACACATCTGTCACTCAGGCGCAGGCGGGATTGTTGAATGGTTCGGCACGTTTGTGGCCGGTGAGTTTTTGTGCAGTGAAGTCATAACCCATAATATCGTCCTTGTTAAGGGGAACACCTTATTATAATCGTTATTATATAATTATATTAGTTTGACACATAATTATTATTGGGCAGTTTTATTTGGATAGTAAAAGGCGCGTCCTTTTCACATTAGGCTTTGCTAAATAAGTTTTTGTGGCTAAATGTTTAGATTTGTCGACCTTAGGAATAATTGAGTAACACGCTAACAGTAGCAATGGCATTCATTTTTACAGTTCAACAGTATTCATTGCGTTATTTACGTCGTTGAGCAGATAACAATTTCGAACATATGAAGCAATGGATTAGCAATATCCTTCAACATGATTCAGATTGTGATTGAAAGTGCAATTAGCTGCTGTTTCACTTTCTATGTCTAAAATTTATAAGTTTCTATGTAAGGGGTAATCTTCGGAACTATTGATTCGATTCGGAAAATTCTTTTACAATTAAGAAGCTACAGTGGTGCGGAGTGTCGTACATGATATTTAAAGTTAAAACAAGAATTTTGACGTGGAAGAAGTCACAGGCAAAAGCTAGTGTATAAATAAACACAAACATATTTTTAGTTTTTTTTTTTTTGTCACTAATATGGAAAACATTTTGAAAAATTCTCCATAATTTAAAAACAGGCAGCTAGAGATGTGATGTAATGTGCATCAGTCAAATGCCATTATGGACTATTGTTTAACTTTTCCCACAGTTACTGAAACAAAAGGATAAAAACTAAAGTCATTTGCAAAGTAACAAGCTAAAATACTTACCTAAATATTCATCACTTAAAAGTGAAAATGTATGGAAATATTTAAACTACAACATATCTGCGCGTTATAATGTATGTAGTTTATAGCGGCTGATTGTTTTTACCATCTGGGTAAAAACAGATTATAAAAGGTGAACGAAGTAGAAGCTTATGGCACAGTAAACCTATTTTTTTTTTAAGTTTTTTTTTTTACATTGAATGTCACTACAAATTCATTACCTAATAATTTCCGGAAGAGAAGGTGCCTTTAAGTTAATTTTTATATTATTTGCAATTTATTACTTTTTTTTTTGTGAAAACTTCTACTCCTTTCACCTTTTATATCCTGTTTTTGTTCAGACGGTATTATACCCGGTATATTTTCATATATAATTATCTTCCTAAGTATCTTGGCAGAGTTCATACTTATTCTGGCAGAAACCTCTTTACGAGATAATCTTACATAATTCGAATTCTTTCCTTAGTTTCACTTTGTATAGTTACACCAAATAGTCAAAATCATACTTCTTATATCATTTCCGCAATCGGTTAAAAACATCAACCTATTTATCAAGCATAGCACAAACTGCCCCTTAAATAAAAACTAGTTTATTTCCTAACACAACAGTTAACCGATAGCAGTCAATAATAATTACCATTTGATAAGGTGCGCGTGAGTGACGGGCATGCTGGCTTAGAACGCACAACTGCGACATATCTCACAAATTCAGTCGAAAATCTCTTAGAAACATGTGACAAGATTGGCAACTCAACATTATGTCACGCGTGCGACTGTGGCTGCTTAGATTAACACACACCTTTCATGACAAATTATGTTTTAAATTATTTTGACGTAACATTTTTGCGGTGTTATTTATACTGCATTTTTTGCACGAGATTGTCTTAGATAGTTTGCGACAGGATTAGAAAAAAAATCGACGGGTTGCACTCCGGGAGTGCCGGCAGAAGTGAAAACTTAAATATTAATGTTCTGCATTTTTGATATTTTGGAATGGTTACAGAATAATTTTGTACGAATTGCTTTCGTTATCAGTATAAAAGTATTATTATTTATGTGGTAGGATACAATATTTATTCATTGCGCTATCGTACACAAACATGACAATTATTGAACATTCGCGCAAGCGCCTTGCGCCGCCTGCCCTCTCTCCATCCGTCTTACGAATTCTCGATCAGGTCACGTGTCCTGACACGAGTTTAGAGATTTTTACCCATTCCAAAAAAAATACGCAGCGCCGCTAAAGAAGTTTTCACTTCAACATTCGCGCAAGCGCCTTGCGCCGCCTGCCCTCTCTCTATCCGTCTTACGAATTCTCGATCAGGTCACGTGTCCTGACGCGAGTTTAGAGATTTTTACCCATTCCAAAAAAAATACGCAGCGCCGCTAAAGAAGTTTTCACTTCAAAAATATTTTGCTTGCTATTTTGTTAACAGTTTCACTCGCATCCTGAGGAAACTAATCACACGGTTAATGTAATTACAGCAGCATAATCAGCCTATATTGTTCCTACTGCTGCGACACAGGCATCCTCTCTGTGAAAGGCAGTGGGCTGTAATCCACCACGCGGGTCCAGTGCGGGTTGGTAGATGACCAATGTTTTTGAATTGTTGATTCTAGAATACTAACGATAATGATTGAGTAACAAACATCCAAACGTCTTCATAAACTTTTAAATCCGTATTAGGCTCCCTACAGACAGACACGACGCGACTCTAGTAGAACCACAGATATAGATACACCTGGCTAACGCAAGAGCAACTACTTCGCGTGTCAAAAATTGCACCAACTTACGTTCAAAAATCGTAAACCGCCACTTTCGCGTTCAGTCCTGTGTACTGCTGGTTGGGTGAGCGTGAATGAAAAAGAGTGCTTGTGACGTCCTAGTAGGTAGTCAAAAAAATGGCACGCTTGGTTTTCATACAGATCGTGATACTTGCGTTATCTATTGTTGTTTACTCACTGGTGGTGGTATCCTTGGTGTAAATTTGGGTCATGGTTTACCTGTGTGCCAAATTATATCGAAAGACGAGAAAAAAAATATCTGGAAATGTGGGTGTGCTATAGTTACACCTCTGTCTAACCATTCAGGGATTCCAAGCGTTATGTTTTGTTGTATATGCAGTCGGTCCAGTAGAGTTTAATTGAGTTACAAACACCCAAACTTTCATATACCTAACTCTTAACAGTAATGTCACTGGGAAACGGAGAAAAACAAATGTCATGACACCTAATAGATTGGACGTGGAATTTTCTTTCCCCAGTATCATCATCACATATTATGACTAAGACATGTAAATGAATTAATCATCTAGTCACGGTAATTCAGCATAAAATTCCCACTGCCCTAGGTTATGAATTCCTATTAAACTACAAACGTTTAAAATTCCTCGATTGCGAAGACAAGAGGGGCATCTTTATGTCGGCAGGTAATCGTAATGTTTATATCAAATTAATATTTATTCTTTGGTTATCTATCATTAGGAACATAGCATAATCAGTCTATAATATTCCCACTGATGGAACACAGGCCTCCTATCTGTGAGAGAGAGTGGGCTGTAGTCCACCACGCAGGCACAGTGCTGATTGGTAGATGTCACATATCTTCTAATTTTTAGTTCTAGGACAGAGGTTTCCTCACGATTTTCAGGATGTGACATTATTTGGAGAGCCACATAAAAGCCATTAGAAATAATCATGAACTGAATCACGATAAAGTAAATAAAACCAACGAAATATGTAGGTAAACACCTACAACAGACGACACACAATACAAATATATCCAAAAAAACACACAATTGAATAAAACTTGGCAACAGTTGCACGAATTCTGTAAATGTCCATTATAAATCACAAATGAATCGAATCCCGGCCGTAATCTTAACCCTCGGATGTAAAATATAATCGTGTTACATAAAAACGTTACAGTTGCTGCCAAAACAACGCCCTCACGTAACTTGTTAATAAGTACAATGTAAACATTGTACATGCAGCAGAATACATGATAAATTAAAATTATCAGCCCACTATACATCAACCGCTGTTACAAATCCGCCTACTACCTCCGCTGGAATCGAACCCACAAGTACCCACAACCACCTACATTGTGCTGAATGCTGATATCTTAAACTTGAAACAGGAAAACATGAGAGATAAGAAACTTAACATCGAACAGTAAACTGATCGTGACGTCGCTAACGAGAGTTTCTTATCCAACTCTTGTAATCCGCGATCACGCTGACCGACCATTTTTGGGAGTGACATCATAACATTGTTTTTCACCATAAATGACGGCATATTAAATTAACACGTGTACACAATCTAAAAGAGAGCACTTTAACGTTTTTTATTGAAGTTTTTATTATAGAATAATTTGAGAGACGCAAAAAATAATCGAATGTGGTTCTATGAGTCAACATCGGGAAAACTACTGGGTTTGGGTGCGACAAGAACGCAGACATAATATATTATTTTAACGGAATTTTATTACCTAATCATTATGGCATAACGGTGCCTTATGATTGTCAACTAATAAAAGGCTTTGTTGGAATAGTTTTATAACATTTTAATGACTTGAAATCTTTATATTAACACATCGCTTAAAAAAGTTTATTAGACACAAAACACCGTGTATGTATTTTTCTAGATTTGTTGTTAATCTGTCTTTTATTAATGCCCATAGAACAATATGTGCTCATTAGTTAATGCCTACCTACGTGTTCTATTCTATGCATTTGATAGATATTACATAATGGAATAACACAATCTCTTGTCATGAGTTAGGAGGGGCAAAGTGTTATATCATGTTAAGTGGATATGGTTTAAAAAAGAGATGCATTTTTAGTAGAGAAGCGAATCACATTTATCACGAAATTGCAGGCCTGATTTTCTGATAGACTAAGCTAATCGTTTAGGGCAACTATAATAGGTAAGAGATTATTTCAAAAGAATAAGCAGCAAATAAGAATTTTGAAACTACTTGAACTATCGATGCGATCACCAATTTGTTTGCCAAGCTTAGTAGTTATAAAATGTTTTCCGAGTATAGATAGTAATCCAGACGGCCTAGATAAAGTGACACCCATCAAAACCTTTCATGTAAAATAAAGTAAGGTAGGTTGCCAAGACTCATATAATGCTATAACTGTTAAAAACTTATCAGATCTAATGTAGAGCCAAGTTCCTAATTCTACAAGGCCTACAAACCTTACATCTTGGTCAAAATGCACGGCTGTTCTTACTATAGATAACTATGATGGAAAAGTAAAAAATGTATGACTGACAAAAGCTACCGAAAAGCCCTGTTGAAAGTCGTAATAGAAATGCGAAACGCTTTGAATAAAAGGAAAGAAAAAAGAAAAATATTTTATTCCGGACACGCACAGGAAAAACAATAATAAAGAACATTCGATCTAACAAAATATTCAAATCAACAAAAAAAAGGAGAAGACCTGTACGAGGTCAAAAAGGCAAGTGTTATTATTATTTACCTCAGCACGATGCTGCAATATTTGAAAAAAAAAGTAGATACCACAACGCTGGTATTCTGATAGATTTTGCTGTGATGTCACGGACACACCTACGAAAGCGATTGCCACTTGAATGGTCTCCCAGGTTTTATTATCTCCATGTTTAGCTCAAAGCCAAATGAAGAGCTAATATTATAGAGAAACTGAGCGCTCCGTTGCTTAGAACCACCGCCCAACTTGTAAACACCAACGATATCATAACTCAAGAAATTAGTAACTTATCTTAATTATTGATTTATGTTTATTATTATTGAATAATACTGGGTTAGACAAGTCTGTCGAAGCATAATTAATGGACTTAAAAGCTCCGGCTACCTAACTTATTAATTTTAAGAGCTAGACGAAATTGCGCAGGCGGTGGCGAGACAATTTTGAATCAAATTCAACAAAGAATCTGTATCTGTCATTCAGATACATGTAATATTCTTTGTTCGTTGGTTCTTTTTATTTTTATTTATCCTCTTTTTATTGTTTGTATTTCCTGTGCGTGCCCCTAATAAAAAATTATTCTTTTTAAATAAATAAATAAATTCTGTGATAGACAAAATTAATAAATATATAAATCAACCTTCTAAGATAGGATCTTACTCCGGGTTCCCAAACCATTTAGAATACATATTGGGACTCCTATTTCCAGTCAGGTTCGACAAGAAAGCCAACAAACCAATAAATCTCAATAATTTGACTTTAAACGGTGATAATTGATAATTTGACCCAATTCCCTCAGTGCTGTCTCATGTTAGAAGGTTGGCAGTCTTGTAACATGCGCCAAACATGCTAAATTATCGTCATAACTTAGCGTGTACAATGGCGCCACAGCAGTTTATATGAAAATAACTTTAATCCGGACAAAGGAGACACAAGACTCGATAAAATAATTTAAGTGGTTACTAGTCGCTTACATCAGTCCTGTATTCCCTAAAAAGGGAGTGGATGTGAACGAGAGACAAAAGAGATTGGTATGTAGGCAGCTAACTACCACTAGCCAACTACTAACTTTATGGCAAGTTGGACGTATATGAGAATTTAAAGACTCCTGCAGGCAGGCGCGATGCGAACCTAGTAGAACAATTTCTATGACTTTTCATGGAAATTGTTCTTCCAAAATCGTGTCGCACCTATCTACGCGCCTGAAGTTCGATGAACATGAATTTTACCTACTTAATAATAATGTCTTCTGTAACAGTTGCTTGTGTTAAATGAAGGTTGTGCTCAAAGAAATTAAAACACCTAAATTTTAATTTCTTTCCCTTTCTTACTTGAAGACCAAGTTCTTTTGCTATGTGTAAGTAGTTAGGTACCTACATTTTGCCGAAGACAGTAGAAAGTTATTAACAGAGGACGAACCTATTGATATCTCGCGGGTATTTATTTATTTATTTAAACTTTTCGCACAAAAAGGTACAAAGGCGGACTTAATGCCTTATGCATAGTTCCAACTAAACTAACAAAACGGCATTCAGCTCCATAGAAACCTCATTGACATTTACCGGGTATAAGAGGACTGTAGACTAACACCTGACCAACTTGAATTAAGTTCAATAGAAAGCTCAATAACGCTTTGTCCAACCACTCCAGCCGCGCCTGCTCGGGCCATTGAGGCTACAGACTATAAATGGTGTTAAAATAGACATTACGATAACAATGACTAGAGCACAAGCCTAATAAATACCAGAGCGACACGTAACAGCACCTGAAGTGCAAATTGTTTTAATAGCGACGCTATGGAGAGATAGAAGGCTTAATAAGTGCATAGAGGTCGCATTCGTGAAATTAAATTATGCATGAATGGTTTATCGTACAGATGTAAACGTGTTTTTGTAAAATTATGTATGAAAAAGGAGCTACGACTGTCAGCAAACTGCAATGCAGTTTGCAGATATAAAATGTATTAAAGAATGTCTGTAAATAAACACTTACACAATCTTGCAAAAAAAAAAAACATAATATTTTTTTCTGACGTGAATTTTGTTGCAATTATTTGACAATTTGCTCTCAAAAGAGTCAAAATCAGAAAGTTCCGAAGGCTTAGTGACCATAAACAGTCTAGCCGAGGCACTATAGAATGCGGATAATTAAAAAAACTGTGATTCATTCTTATCGTGTACCGATTGAATATAAAATGAAATGGATACACCATTTCATTTTATAATAAGTTATCGGTTAAAACGAACTATTTTACTTACGACAATTTCGTCGTATTTTTGAACATAGCTAATTTTTTGTACAATTTTATTTCATAGTAAAAGTTATATGTAATTCAATTAAACATATCTTTTACGTACTATTAATTTCGTACTTTAGTGCTGTGCACTTCTGTAAGTGAAGAATTCACAATTCCTATAACTTTATGTGATTTTTATTAGTGTTACATGTCTTAGTGAATAAGTTGTTGAAGTGCCATATCAATAAATTTTCTGATTTAGACATAAACTTTCTAAGGGATCAGTTACGTACAATCGTAATATTTTACATCCAGTAGAAATTTTCAAAAACCAAATCTTAAAGGTAACACTGATATTAGTTCTCAATTCCACAAACTGCGCTCAACGCCATATCTACATTCTTACGCAGAACTCTATGGCCCCTAAGACAGGTGTTAATTTTATTCGTTATTAATTGAAGTGCGACGTACATAAATACGCGAGATTTATGTGTTCAAGTCCCACAGATATACAGCGAGATACGCACGAACACACCCACTTGCCTGTGAGCGTGTAATTGGTTGTTTACTTAATTAATATTGTGGGCTTATTTGTGGAAAAATTAATAAATAGTTGTAGGGAAAGCAGTACGTAATAATAAGTAAAATCATGCTGAGTGGAAGCCTTCTTGTCACAGTCATGTCGATTATCTCTGCTTTGTTCTCATGTATAAAGATTTTTTTTTGTTTTTATTATATATGCGGCCATTAGAATTAATTATCTTTTTGTTTGCACGTGTTTCTGTGACAAATAAACCTATTTTTCTTTCTTTCTAAAAACTGCGGCTTCAGTTGGATAGATTTGGGAACCTACTGAAATAGAACCCTACCAATGAACTCCTTGTCGCTATGAATGTATATCGTGGATTTTTCTACAGGTTTCATCAACAATATCTGGCCCTTATCCCAATTTATTTAGCGTAGACGCAACATGTCTTTATGTGTAATACTTCGTTATTAGTCGCCATCTCGGTAGTCATCCTCTTTTTAGCCAGATCTTTGGATTTCCCCTACTATGTGTAGCCATTGTATTTTTGACATGTGTTGGTACAGTTGAGTTCATTAATATATTCGGTTTAAAGAAGTTTATTTCTCAAAAAGAACATACATAGTTCACTTAAATATGAAAACTTAACGAAAATAAAATATTATCTATACATATAATAAAATCGCAGAAAAGTCAAAACTGTACATTGAATATTTTTTAAAAAGAATACTTGGGGCGTGATCTACAATCGATATCGAAGCCAAAAA
This sequence comes from Globia sparganii, assembly GCA_949316385.1. Lineage (NCBI taxonomy): Eukaryota > Metazoa > Arthropoda > Insecta > Lepidoptera > Noctuidae > Globia > Globia sparganii. The sequence continues at coordinate 19,797,324 of OX438658.1, forward strand.
TATAGTTTTTAGAATTTTTGTCTGTTTGTCTGTTTGTCTGTCCGGGATAAACTCAAAAAGTACTGCATGGATTTACTTCAAATTTTGCATGAATATTACTAAGAGGTCGGGTCAACATATAGGCTACATATTATCACGCTATCACCTACGGGGGAGGAGCTGTGAATCTTTATTTTTCTTACGCGTTCTGTGACAGCGTGTAATCTAACGACGCATATTTAAATGTTGTTTTTGAGTAAGCCATGCTATTATCTAGCTTTACACTATAAAAACTACGCCTTTAAGTAACTTGGGCAGATAAATGTATTTTAATGAATGTTAGTAGTATAAAGACAATTTTAAAACAGCGCCATCTATGAGATTTCATAAAAATCAAATCAAGTTACATGTTAACATTTTTTGGAAATTAATAATTTTTTGATCATGTTGGCGAGGTAAGTAGTTAGTTATTCTTAAAATTCATAGATGGTGATGTGCATTTTCTTCATAAAAGTTGTATCGTATAGTTCGTTTTGACAAATTCAAGTTCCAACAAAACCCTCAAAATCTTGAGCAGAGTTGAGGAAGACAATTTAAAAAAAATGCGGTGTTAAGTATTACAAAAAAGTTATGTTCATTGATGATGATCATTTCATTTCATGACACCCTCGCGGAGGTTAGCGTCAGTGATAGTACCAGCCGTATGTGTCATCTGTTTGCCGTCATCTTGGTGTTTTGTGGAGTCGCGAACCAGGTAGCTTTGTGGGAGAAGTATTGCCATCATCTGTTTGAAGATTTTCTACGAGCTTTTAGGCGTGCTACTGGAGACGAAGTCGAAGTAACTGATGAACGCGTGCTGAACACCTGTCTCAGTTCACTTCAAGATGTGGTCATTTCTATCGGCGGCAATCCACTGATCGAAAATGGGTTACCAGCTCCCCAATCATCACCGTATCAAGACCGTGGAAATCGGGAGTTTAACGCTGAGACAAATTACGATCCGGGCGAAATGACCACCATGCGAAATGACCATGTCGCTTTGTTCTCTTCAGAGCAAAAACTTTATGACACCGTCCTTGAAAACGTTGGGCAAAACCAGGGTAAAATGTTTTTCTTGGATGCTCCTGGTGGAATAGGAAAAACATTTGTTACCACTGGCATACTTGCAGAGGTCAGGAGGCAAGGCAAAATTGCTATTGCTGTAGCGTCGTCGGGAATCGCTACCACACTGCTTCTGAGTAGCAAGACAGCACATGCCATGTTTAAAATTCCCATCGATTTAGAGAGCGCCGAAACGCTTGTTTGTGGTGTGTCACGTGACAGCGACACGTGCTCAAGGATTGCTCTCTGATCGTATGGGATGAGTGTACGATGGCCAATAGGAAGGCAGTTGAGACCGTGGACAGAATCCTGCAGGACATCCGCAGGAACGGACATTTGATGGGTGGTGTCACAGTTCTGTTCAGTGGTGATTTTCGGCAAACGCTTCCCGTGGTGAATGCTTCGTTGAAACGATCTTCGTTGTGGTCACGAGTTCGTACGCTGCGCTTGACCATTAATATGAGAGCTCGGCTCGGCGGCAATGCACGTGCTCAAGAATTCTCCGATGTCCTTCTAAGTCTTGGCGAAGGCACTCTACCAGAAGAAATAGGTGGACAGGTGGTGCTTCCAGTCTCTCGGTAGAGTGGTATCCAGCTTAGAAGAACTAATTCGCTGTGTGTACGGGGACATCAGTCGTATACCGCACCAGCAGAATTCTTGGGTGTGTGAGCGGGCCATTTCCATGAACCACACATTATCCCGTGGAATTTCTGAGCTCCCTGTCAGCAAGTGGACTTCCAGCGCATACCATCAAGCTGAAGGTCGGTGTTCCGATTATGCTTCTTCTTAAACTTATATTTTAATGCTATTTTAAAAGTTGTATACTTATAATGCTATAGCGACACTGGCATCTTAGGTATTTTTGGTGCTGTAGAGCCTTCGCGCAGACGACGTCGCGGGCAGCAGCTAGTTACTTATAAGAAACATAGTTGTCGTTCGATCTATCGTACATACAGTGGTAGTCGTTTATTATTGTTGGTTGGCCAAATACAACTTTAATCTATTTTTAAAAATGTTCATTGATGAGGAGTCTCTTATTTCTTTAGGTAACTTATTATAAAGCTGCGCTCCCTCAAACTGTATGGTTCTCCTTCCGTACAAAGTTCTTACTGAAGGCAGTTCTATACTATCCCTATTCCTAGCGTTGGGCATTAAAAAAGTTTCAAAATAATATAAGCGTTAAAATGACGATCATTTAAAGGTTATAATATTTTGAAACTTTAAATGTATGTTAACATTGTATTTATGTCTAAGTTTGTATAGAACTATATGATCATTTTAACGCTTATAATATTTTGAAAATTTCTCACTGCCAATATATTATTGAACTCGACTGTACAACGTTATAATCATTAGCACCCAGGCTTTTGCAAGTAATGAGGTTACGTCTGGCGCGGATATATTTTATCTTCTATCTATACTTATAATAAATCTGTAGAGAGGTCAATTCTGTACATGAAATATATTTCCAAAATAACTATCAGCGGGTGATTAGTGATCGATACTGACGCCAAAAATGCAATCAGTAAAATTTTTGTCTGTCTGTCTGTCTGTCTGTATGTTCGTTATAGAAACAAAAACCACTCGACGGATTTCAACGAAACTTGGTACAATTGTTCTTCATACTCCTGGGCAGGTTATAGTATACTTTTCATCACGCTACGATCAATAGGAGCAGAGCAGTGAAGGGAAGTGAAGTTTGTATGTAGGGGGTCATCTCTGGAACTACTGCTTCGAATTGAAAAAATATTTTTGCGTTAGATAGTTCATTTATCGAGGAATGCTATAGGCTATATAATATCACGCTACGACCAATAGTAGCGGAGCATCAATGAACAATGTTGCAAAAATGGGAAAAGCCTTTACTAATAATAAAGCTGCCGAGTTTGTTTGTTTGAAAGCTCTAATCTCTGGAAATATCGATCAGATTTATAAAAATCTTTTTGCATTTGATAGCCCAATTCTTGAGGAAGGCTTTAAACATCACGCTAGAACCCTTAGGAGTTGAGCAAAAAGAAAAAAGTCAGAAAACGAAGTAATAGCGCAGGCAGGCGATGCTATGCGACGCGGTGTGTCGGGGGAGCAAAAAATTTCACGCGGACGAAGTCGCTGGCAGAAGCTAGTTTGATAATATTTTACGTAATCTATGTTATTTATTTATTTTTATTTCTTTTATTATTTTTTTATTTCTGTAACTGCCCGTGACATCACAGCGGGCCCTATCAGAATACCAGCGCTGCGATATTTATTTTTAAATATTGCAGCATCATGCTGAGATAGGAGCCTTTTGGCCTCTATACGAGGCCACAGACTTTTTGTTTCATTTTTCTTTTTGTTAATTTTTTATTTTTTTGTTTAGTTTTTATTTTAGTATTTTAATTTAGACTGTGTTTAATTTAGTTTGTGATCCTCCTGTACGAGTCGCAATAAATACTTTTTCTTTCTTTTGTTAAAATTCCATTAAAACAGAAGAAAAGTGTGTGCTTTACTTCATATCTAATAAACTCATGTTTTGTTTTTAGCCGTTAAATAAAGTTCTCTAAGTACGGTCACCAAAGGAGATAAGTTATCAGGATTGTCAAATATAGTTGAAGTTTAGTAAGAAACTGAAAGATATTTTCGAATGAAATTTAATTCAATTAAAAGAAAATATACAGTTCACTTATCAAATTCAATTTCATTCTGAAACATCCACCGGTTGCTTACTAAACTTCAACTGTATCCGACGACCCTGGTTACTTATCTCTTTTGGTGACCGTACTTAGAGCACTTTATTTAACGGCTAAAAATAAAACATGAGCATATTAAATATGAAATAAAGCACACATTTTTCTTCTATTTTGTTGGAAATTTAACCTATTATCTTACAAAAGTCTGGGTGCTAATGATTATAACGTTGAACCTACACATGTCAAAAAATACATTGTAGACATAGTAGGGAAAAACCAAAGATAGATGGTCTTTGTGAAAGATGATATGGCTAGAAAGAGGATGACTACCGAGAAGGCGACTAATATAGAAGTATCTATATATATAAAAGAAGAAACTGACTGACTGACATATCAACGCACAGCCGAAACTGCAAGGACTAGGAACGTGAAATTTTGCATACGGCTTCCTTTTATTATGTAGGGGAGCACTAAGAAGGGGTTTTCGGAAATTCGACCTTTAAGGGGATGAAAAGGGGGGATTTTGTTTGTATGAAAAATCTTATTGTTTGAGTTAATAAACTTGAAATTTGGCACGAATACACGCAGACAAAGTCGCGGGCGAAGTGCTAGTTGAACATAAAGACATGTTGCGCCTACGCTAAATAAATTGGTATAAGGGCCAAAAAATTACAGAATCGAGGCACAATAGCCGAGATAGTTGACAGTTAAAATGTTACCCAAAAGTGTAGGAATCTTAATGATGAAAAGACTGCCAGTCTTTTGAGCACGTTTTCGGATGACGCGAATGAAGGCGATGCGAACAAGTACTTCGACGCCTGTCTTTTTGTTTTTGTAGGTAGTTATTTTAGTACCTAGCTTAAATAGTTATTTGTGTTAAATATTGTAAAATAAATAAACATATTTCTTTACCGCATCATGATACAACATGATACAACCACACATCCTAAGCGACACACTGAAATCTGAATCTGTCTAAAATCTGAACAAAGTGTGACCAGCCTTCAATTAATTTACACCATCAGAAAGCGATCTCCAGAGAGATAAGCGTCATGATCTCATTGGTGTTATCTCCATCCGTTATCTCACGACAATGACGAGGTGACTTCGAGTCGACTGTCAGATAACCATTAAGAACCAATCACCATCAGTCATGGTACTGAATGGGATTGGTGACGTCACACAATGGTGATTGGACAATGGGATACGCTTTGCTGGTTTTGGGGTGAAGGTTATGTGATGCAGTTTGGGTTAAAAAGTTATATTGTACTTATTGAAATATAGGCTGGGCTGGGATTGGTTTGTTGTTGGCATATAGGATGTGCAGGTTTTGTTAAGATTTATGTTTGAAATGTTTAATTTCCAGCTTTATACATATACGATCGTGACATGACATATATCTGGAATAATTTAAGACTATGCCGACCGCACAGTGGCGCCCTCATCGTTTGTTTGGTTATTTCATACAATTTAGAATGAAAATGCAGAAAATAAGCACGTTAAGTTGTGCTTCACAAGATTATACGTTAATATTATTAGAAGCGCTAGTTTTATATTGTTTAGTTTTATTATAATCCTTAAAACGGAATATAGTGGCCACTGTTATGCTTATTTTCTGCATTTTCATTCTAAATTGTATGAAATAACCAACAAACGATGAGGGCGCCATTATGGGGTCGGCACAGTCTTAAGATAATTTAGGTGAACTGAGAGTACAATATACAGGGTTATTGGAAAAACACCAACAAACTCTTAAGAGGTCATTGTACTCATCATTATGAACAACTTTTAATATGGGACCAAACCTGAAATCGCGAAAAAAAATCAGCTGTTCCCTACATTTTGACGAGATAGACGAAGATAAATGGGAACAGCTGATTTTTATTTCGCGATTTCAGGTTTGGTCCAATAGTAAAAGTTGTTCATAATGATGAGTACAATGACCTCTTAAGAGGTTGCTGGTGTTTTTCAAATAACCCTGTATATTATTCCAGGGTGTCAGCTACTTCCATACAAAATTTCATCAAAATTGGTGCCGCCGTTTGAGCGTGAAAAAGTAAATACATACTGATAATATATGTTTTAGTGTTAGCTTGTATATTGTAATTAAGACTTTTTGTTTGTATTAAAATAAAAAACATAACATACAAAACACTGTCGCAATCACAATATTCATTAACTAATATTACTTATGTAAAAAATCTACAGGAAATAAAGCAACAACTACAATTTGTCAAAGCCGTCATGCGCAGACACAACTCAATTAAACAGATACATCGGGTGACAAATAATTTACTCAATAACCTACTTCTACCTACATATATATTATTTATTACTATACCGGCTTCCATATTTACATACATCGCATTAAACTAAACTAATTAATATTTAAGAGAGCACAAATTAATATTGAAGTAGGTATGCAAAGGGAAGTGTGTAATTATTTTTGATGCCGTGTTGTGGTTTTATGCTTGATTTTATTACTAGACCTAAAGTCGCCTAGGATATTATAATCTTGATCGGTATTCGCCTAATTTGCCGGTGGAATAAGAACGATTTATTTACGAACCTAATGGAACTTACGGAAATTTATGTTATGGCAATATGTGCACGTCGTCAAGAAACTTCAATAAAGAAACAAATATCTAATTTATCATTGTATCACTTAAATAATTTCACGATAGCAGATTCCAACGCTAAATATGAGTCTTATTGCAGTAACAATATGGACATTGCAATAAAAATCAAGCATAAGCATTGGTCATGTCAGTATTGTTATCAAAAGCTGCTGCTCATCCGGATGACCTTAAAAATACCACCCTCAAATCGGCCAAAAGACGTTCACAGCTGGACATTGCCTTACCTTGTCCAGACTTGTATCATTTTGGTGTATCAGATCTCTTTTGCGTGGCACTGCCGTGTACCTCTAGTTTAGACACCAAAATGACTCATATAATCTTGTATCATTTTCCGTCACTAGTTTCCGTCCGTCACACAAAGACCGGTCCTGCGCTACCCGCATGAAAAATACGCACTCAATCCTGACAGTTCAAATTCATACAACTCCTTAACACTAGAAAAATGCATGACGCGACCTACTAGCATCTCATCATAAATATAAATAAATAACCAGTAGAATTAATTTACAATATTTACACCCAGACCAATAAAACTGGCTCCATTTGGATAATTCTAACTAACAAATTGTTGAACGGTAACTGTGGGTCTGTTGGTCGTATTTTACATAGGACTTAACTTGACAATCATTTACCACCTGAATGAATTAGTTTGCCTGTTTTAAATACGTTTGTTTATTGGGCTTGAAGTTCTAGCTAGCTCAATTCGTAAATTAACGGTTAAAGAACTATTTTCTCGAAAGAATTCACCAATTATCTTCAGGGAAAATACAAAGGGAATGAGAAAAATATAAATCTTTCTGGACATTCAGCTACAAGAAATCATATAATTTATTTTATATTTACTATTCAAGTAACAATGGAATCAAATATGTTAGTAAAAGGATATTTCTTAACAACTTTGATAGTAAATTCAACCTACACACTTAACCTAACACTGCAATATAGTTAATGAGAATCCCTGCTACAAACTCAACTCCGATGTGGAAAGTTTGCAGCAGCGATTCACACACAAGCCATACAAAGACTGAGACCTACCCATAACTCATTTCATGAAAAATTGTCTAACTTTTTTAGATAAATAAAGGTATGTTGTTTGTTGAGTAACATTTTGGAAAGTCTCACAATAACTTAAGATTCTTTGCGCATCAACATTTTGATTGAATAAGTTTTAAACGCTCACATATTAGTAATCAGAGCTTATTTATGTAGATTATTTTTTGAGATATAACTACACAAACATCCACTTAAAAGTTCGTATCCTACTATAAATAATATTTCATCACTAATGCTGGTTAAGGCTGGGGCTCGTGGCTAATTATAACAGCCGCACGGGTCGAACGAAGGTTTAAGCTACGCTTGCCGCGGTCGGTTCGTGGATGGGTAACCATCCGTTAATGAAGACCCGTCCGTGCTCGGAAAGCACGTGTAGCCATTGGTCCCGGTTGTCATTTTTGTAGATCATAAATGATCTACTATGTCAAGGATTATATGTCTAGTAACTATAATCTCTTAACGAAGTTTGAATATCTTTAATGTTACCAATTTTCCATTATTATATTACAAAGTCTGCGTAAACATAGGTTACATTACGCATGCCAAGTTTTAGGTACGCAGTTGCGTCATTTTATTCGTGATGCCTTACGGCAAATTGCAATAAAATATTATAGCAATTAGCGATAGGTATTTAGCGATAAAACTGGAAAATACCATGGTAAAATATATATCACGGTCTAGGCAATTAGGTCATCGCTACATGCGCTATAATTGTTGTCGAGGTATATACCGGTAACAATAGGATGTGATAATAATATCAATGGGTATCACAACCACGGTATTACAACCTTTTAATCTTGTTTGTAGTATTTTATTATTTATATTTTAATTTAATAATAACAGCCGTACGGGTCAATCGAAGTTAATGCGGGTTGCAGACCAAGAGCTAAGCTAAGTTAGTCTACCTTAGCTCGCATTGCTGATGTAATTTTTCATACCTCTATTCATAGTTTAATTTTTAGTTTAAAACTTAAATTTTCGGTCTGTACACAAAATGAGATATCACAATAATATGATAATTATAATCTTACAAGAAGATGAATAAGCTAGATCAAATAAATAGAAAAGGCCGAAAAACTACATCAGCTAAGCGAGCTAAGCTAGACTAACTTAGCTTAGCTCTTGGTCTACAACCCACATAAAGCTACGCTTGCCGCGGTCGATTCATGGATGGGTGACCATACATTACACATCAAGACACAGAAGGAGCTTTTCGTTTTTGTTTTTTTCGGAAATCATGCACGTTATACTGTTGCGTTGGTCTAGCTTTCATTCAGTCGTAGCGGGTAGTCAAAAGCGCAAAAACTCTGACAACCAGTCTCACCAAGAGGCATCGTGTTACCCTTATTACTGGATATTGGTCGCTCCTGCTCAGCTGCTTCGTTTTTTTTTATTACATGCTTAGGCACCTACTCCTTATTTAAATATATAATAAACCTTAAAATTCTTCATTCACTGATTGAGGAGCAAACAAAAACTAACCTATGGCTATGTAGGTACTACGAATTTACGTAAAATAATGACAGTCGAAAACCGCACAACCGTGTAATAGCAAGACCTACATCAAATATCCGTTTCCAATATGACATCCCAAACAATAAGTACTACCACACAGAGCAATGAGCAAAACCAATAATCACTCGTAATTAATGACCGCATACACTTTATTAGACATGATAATTATGTCACGCTAGGGCGCGCGGCGTCGTTTGATGGCTCGCTTCGAAACCATCATATTACGTCACCTTAAGGCTGGACCACACAGGCGCAACTTATCGCACGACGACATGTCGCGTACTCGCGTTACAATTTACGAAATACAGATAGTGCAATCCACGAAGACGCGCCCCACTCTTTTTCCTAATGCATAGAGCACAAGTGTGCAACGTTCCGCTAGTGTTTTAGTTTTGTTGATACACACTAATTATTATTAGTGGCTAATTAGTGTGTATCGAAAAAACTAAAACACTAGTTGCATTAAATAGTGATAACCACTAATGATTCGGAAGAAGAGTGGGGCGCGTCTTCGTGGATTGCACTATCTGTACAATAATTTATAAGTTTTATCATGTAAATTCTTGTATGACCTGAAAATAATAAGCATTGGATGCCCGGTGGTAATGGCCGTGACTTACCAGCTGTAGGTCGTAGATTCGAACCCAGGCAGGCGCTTTACTTTGTGTAAACTATTTCATCACTACTCTTAAAACGGTGAAGGAAAGTATCGTGGGGAAACCGGCATGTCCCAGAACTAAAAATTCGAAGACATGTGACATCTACCAATCCGCACTGGGCCCACGAGGTGGATTATAGCCCACTCCCTCTCATCGAGAAAAGGCCTGTGTCTCAGTCAGCTGTGGGTTGGGAACATTATAGGCTGATTATGTTATGCTAAAATGTGAATGTTTATTTGTCCGAAACATGTGTCGACTAACAACCCGGTTTCTAAAAGGTTACAAGCCTAGGCTAGGCTGCAGGACAAGATTATGTCAAAGGATTTCATTTCATTTTGATTTCATTTTAATCAGCTAATTAGAGTAGTTCACGTTAGTTTGACAGACTTAGTAAATTTTTGAGTTGCCTTTCAGAAACCTTGTAAGTTGCGTCGCGCCTGAATAATTATGTAGTCAAACTTAAACTCAAATTTATTAACGCATTTATTTCCATTAAGTCAATTACGGGTACTTTTGAATTGCCATGAAGTCGATCAGAGAGATGAACCTAGTGGATTTGCATGCGACTCGTTGAAAATGAACGCGATAAAAATCGCAACTCGAGTTACCGCGCGATATTTCGCGTCGGTGTGGGAAAGCCTTAACTCTCGTTACCATGACGTACTCCCAATAGTAAAAAACAGTAACAATACTAATCGTGAAAGATCAAGTCATAGAAGTTAAACTACTTGTAATCAGGCGTAAAATGTGTCAAAAAAGTTACGCTAAAAAGTGAGGTGACATCATAATTTTATTATTTGTAAAGCGGTGACGTTATTGTACTCGTAATATGGTTTATTATTTAATTACAGTTCGTAAAGTTAGCAGCTTACGTTAATTATAAAAGATAATTACAGTCTGCAACTTTTTTTGGTTTAGGAAAAAAACGCGTAGTGAGCTCTCAACGCGTGCGGTTCTGTGTTTTTTTGTTTTTACTTTTGGCTCCTGTTGGCAGGCTTCAATTTGTCGATGGTTAATATAATATATGGTGGTTATAAAAACCGACATGTCCTAGAACTAAAAATTGGACTGGCACTGTGCGCACGTGGTGGATTACGGCCCACTCTCCCTCACCGAGAGGAGGTCCCATCAGTGAGAACATTATAGGCTGATGATGTTATACTGAAAATAAATGATTATTTGTTAAAAACATGTTACACGTAAACACGCTTAGGCTAGGCTACAAGACAATATTATCTCTAGGGATTTAATTTGCGGTAGTTATTAAAATCACCCCATTACAGCTTTTTTCACTAACATTTAAACCACCGGTTTGGTATTGCAACAGTTGCTTTATGTTAAATTTCTTAAAGAAATTTTAAACTGAACTGATTTAATATGTAATTAATTGATTTAAACATTGGTGACGAAAAGGTTTAGTATTTTTTTTAAGGTGTCTTTCAAATTCGGGTGTCAGATACCGCGATTCCTTCTTGGGTCGCGTCGCGCCTGGCTGTAGTCAGCCAATGTTACAAAACCTAACTCAGCATTACTTAAAACCAACCAATCAAATGGCTTGAAACAAATTTTAGTAACGTGGTGTTTTGAGTTAAGTTTTGTAACACCGGCAGTACAGCCGCATGCGTCTAACTGAAAATGAATGCTATACGTAAGCAATCGCAAAATCCGCGTGATATTTCGCGTCGGTGTGGGAGAGCCTTAACTCTAATTACCATGACGTACTCCCAATAGCAAAAAACAGTAACAATACTAATCGTGAAAGATCAAGCGATAGAAGTAAAACTACTTATAATCAGGCGTAAAATGTGTCAAAAAAAGTTACACTAAAAAGTGAGGTGACATCATAATTATTTGTAAAGCGGTGACGTTATTGTAATATTATGGTTTATTATTTAATTACTACATTCGTAAAGTTCGCAGCTTATGTTAATAAAAAAGATAATTAGTCTGCTACTTTTTTTAGTTTAGGAAAAAAAACGCGCGGAGATTTCAACGCGTGCGGTTTTGTAAGTTTTTTTTTTTTTACTCTTCGCTCCCGTTCGACGCGTTTCAATTTGGTTTTGGATGCTAATTAATTATTTATTTTAAGCTGTCTTTGTTTAATTTATGATCTTAGATTATGTTAATTGAAACAAAACGCTTCTTAGTTCATAGTGATTTATAGCGAATTGTAGACGTCTGAGGCTTCACTACACCTTAACTCTGAGTTGGTTTCATTCTTTCTTCTCAGAGTAGTCGGATAGGAAACACTGAGTAGTTTTAAAACTTAAACTATTTTTGACGTGTAAAAGTGTTATTTTGAAGACAGGAATAAAAATATAAGATTTTAATTTGTCGTTTCTTCAATTTTTACCTTTCGCACAATACTCGTATGGTACAAGCTAGAAAGACTATGAGAAATGGCGTTCTCCACTATCTACACTACAAGCATTGGCACCGTTTACGAAAATCTCCACGGACTCCCACCGACTAAAACCATATTTTTGTTTTTATTACCAGTCAGAGTCAGGGCCCGGGAGATACTTGTACAGACGCCAGCACATCAAGCTACTACAATCTGTCAAATTTCTTTAATAGATTTTCAACTATATCGCTAAAGCACAAGGTTCAAAGTTGATTGGGAAAATTTTACAGTTTCGGGTAGCTTGATGTGCTGACGTCTGTACATTCGCAACACCCCCGACTGGGCAAAGCACCCTAATAAAATCAACACTAGACTTATAATAAAGCCCTTACTAGTGACGATTCAAAAATAAGTACAGTGCGTACTGTCTAACCAAGTAAGATAATAGTAACCACTATTCTGGCTGTTAAATCTATTGACAGCATGATTTGCCGAGTGATTGCGTAACACATTAACAATAGTAATGACAGTTCAACAACATACCTTGCGTTATTTACGTTGTTGAGTAGACAAATTTTTCGAGCATATGAAGCAATGGATTCGCAATATCTTTCAAAATTATTCAGACTGTACCTAATTGAAAGTGTGTTACGAAATTACGGTACAGTTCTTCTCTCTAGCTCGCGCATAAACCACACAAAATTCTTCAATTTAATAACAACAGAATATAAAACCCGTTACAATGGTTGCAGTCGGCTGTTATATCTCCTATTGTTGGCGATGGCGTCATCTTGTCAACCATGGTTAAAGTCAGAGCCTTAGAGCTAGCACATAACCTAGAAATAATTCCTCTGTTGAAAAAGGTTGGGTTTAATGATGTCATTTTGTGCAGAAAATGAACTTTCGAAATTGAAGGGTCTGGGTTGAATCATCTTTGGATCAAAATGGAAGGTGAAAAATTGATTTTTAGGAAAGCCCGTTTTTTTTTTGTTTGGCTCGCGAACAGGCAGTCTCAACGCAAAGTAAGTGATCACCGTAGCCTGGCAGTCGCATTGGATATCAGCAATATCAAAGGCATACCAAATGCATTGCCATTCCACACACAAATACAAAGCAAAAAGACAGCTGAAATATCTTATAGGGATGTCATCATCATCTGCCTAGCCTTTTCCCAACTATTCTAATAAGCTGAATACCAGTATTTTATATGAAGCGACTGCCTATCTGACCTACATAACCCAGTTACTGGGTAATACGATACCCCTTGGTAAGACTGGTTATCAGATTTTCGGGCTTCTGACTACCCTTAACGACTCTCAAAGATCCACAAATGACAGCGGGACCAACGGCTTAACGTGCTTTCCGAGGCACGGAGGGATCTTGGTATGTACCTGATCGATCGACCTGTGCGACTGGTATTATTGAGCCACGGGCCCCTCAAATATCTTATATGCATATAATTAGTGTAATTAGATACACCTGCCAAACTGGAAATTAGCTAAGAGCATTTTTTATTGGCAAATATAGAAATGGTGGTAGAACTTTACTAATAGGAAAAGCACCTATACAAAGAATTCTATAGCATCACTTCAAAGGCTCAATCAAAACGCAAGTGGGACATTACGTTAACGCAGACTATTCGGACATCATTTAATTATTTCCAAATATGTAAACAAATTGTTTTCATCCATTTACTATGCAAAATAGATATCAAATATCATAGATACATTATGACGGCAATATACAATCAATTCATTACATTATTTTCATATCACGCGCACTAAACGTCAAAATATATACCTTTCAGTAGGCCGTAACACCAATACATACTACACACATCAAAAGTGTCTAGGGATCAACATATATTTTTGCAATAACTTTTCTCCTGATTGATATTAATTAAAATTTTCTGTAAGGATTCATCAAATAAAGTGTTTTCGTTTGTCACAGTAACGATAAACCAAGTCACCTTTGCATTAATAAAGAAATTTGCCATTTTCCTAATAAAGGGATTTTTGACATTTGAACCACTAACACAAAAGTTCGAAAAAAAGACTGAAATAACAGTTTTCTCTAAAATTTTATTGGGTAACTTAAACAATTAATAATCCGTGTTTCTACCGCGAACACTAACAACACAAGAACATCGGTTTGGCGTACTCAAAATGAGTTCATCCAAATCACGCTGTGGAATGGCCGCCCATGTTCGTTGCAACAACAAAAAAAGGTCTTCTTGCGACTGGATACCCTCCATATTCGGCAGAGCTCTTCTCTGTAGCATATCCCATGCATGCTCAATCGGGTTCAAGTCTGGCGACTGAGCAGGCCAGGGCAGGACATTGATGTTAGCTGCGGCGAGAGTCTGTCTTACAACTCTTGCGGTGTGCGGTCGTGCATTATCATGCATTAACTGAAATAAGGGACCGATTTGCACTTGTAGAGGAACGATGACGTCTGATACAATCGTCTCAGCATAAATTTGAGCGTTGAGGTTGCCTCTGATCCAAATCAACTCAGTTCTTCCGCCGATCCAAATACCCGCCCATACCATGATGGTTCCACCACTATAAGGATGGACTTCCTGGCAGGATTTTAATCGCTGTTGGCGTCCAGGGGTTCTCCAGTGTCGTATACGTCTTGTATCCGGTCTCATACCAAAACGAGACTCATCAGAAAAGCACACGAAACGCCATTGTTCTTCTGCCCAATTTCTGTGTTCAAGAGCCCATTGATATCGAATCCTACGATTGTGCATTGCTATAGGTGGTACCCGTAGCGGTCTTCGGGAATGAAGGTTCACTTCATGCAAGCGGTTTCTGACTGTTTGGTCGCTAATTAAGTTCCCTGAAGAGTGATGAAGCCTCACGGCTAACATCATGGCGGTTATTGTTGGAGCTCTTCGAGTTAAGATTTGAATGTATCGGTCTTGTCTCCGTGTGGTGCAGCGATACCGTCCTCCATGGCGCTCAGCCACGGTACCAGTGCTTCGGTAACGTGTCCAAAGTCGACTGATAACACTCTGACTTGTATTCAGAGCTAAAGCCACAGTACGTTGCCGGGAACCAGCTTCTATCATTCCCACGGCTCTGAGCATTTCTTCCCTGCTTAAATGACGTCGCCGCTCCATAATAACGTTGGTTTTAATCAGTAGTAGGGAAACAGTAGCACTAATAATGTCTTCAATGCGTTGTATGTTTTTATAGGGAAAATATTGACAGCTGATTTTCATCTTTTACTCGAATTTGATTCACAGTTCCTGATTCAAATTATGAAATGCACCAAAAAGGATCCATATAAATTTATAAAATCATAAATTTATTACAAAGCCACATCTCAATCTCAAGAAATCCGCATAAAAATGCTTGATCCCTAGACACTTTTGATGTGTGTATTTGCGTATATTACGTTAAGCTTTATCTTTTACCTATTAACCCAAAGCAGTATATTTAATAAACCCAGAGTAATAAAATGGCGTCAAAATAATGTTTTTTCCTAGTTGTTTATGGACGACGTCTGTTTTTAGTCGAAACCGACAGGTTCGATATTTCTATTTTGTTTTTCTTTTTTTTTTCAGATCCGTCCTTTTTAGTGTTCCGTACCTCAAAAGCAAAAACGGAACCCTTATAAGATCACTTTGTTGTCCGTCTGTCTGTATATCTGTCAAGGCCCATTTTCTCAGGTACGCGTGGAGTTATCAAGTTGAAATTAATATCAAATACCTGGAGTATATGATATTAATTTCTTGAAGCAGTCAACGCAATCAAAAGATACGGGCTTTATGTTCCGTTTATGCCGCATATTTTGACACTCCCAAGAGAATCAATACCTATAGGGTACTTCCCGTTGACCTAAAATCATGAAATTTGGCAAGAAACAATGTCGTGTAGCACAAGTAAAGGAAAAAAATCAGAAAACCGTAAATTTTTAGTAACATTACAAAAAAAAATCCCGTGATATACTATTTACATACCTACTTTATACGAAACTATCGGTGAGCTTAGTCCGACTCGCACTTGACCGGTTTTTTTTTTATCAGAACTCTCTTAATGAGTAGGTAACTACTCATTAAGAGTGGAAATTAAGCAAAATTACCAATCTTCAATTATACATATTTTTCATTAAATTGATAAGACTTAGGTACAAAACAAAAACAATATGAGTACCGATATTTCGAAACTTTTTGTGGGGAAGAAACACAAAATATTAAAACTTTTTCGATAAAATAACATCATCAGTTTAAGGGGTACTTAAAATTACATTTATTTTTGTTTTACAAATCAGTTGCCATCGCTCTGTTGAGACAAGAAGATTGCGCTCAAATTTTCGGCTGCGCTGACATAAAATTTATTTACGTAAAAAATAAATAACACTCTTGAAAGGAATGCACTGAATTTTTTTCTTAAATTTATTGAAACCGTTTTGAAAATGAAAAACGCAAACGGTTTTTAAAACAATACAATGTGTTACCACAATACCTAAATAGGTATTGTGGTAACACCTTGTTTTGTTTTATTATTATTATTATCAGCCGTTTCTGTCCCACTGCAGGGCAAAGGCCTCCCTTCCCTCCTTCCACTTATCCCTATCCAGTGTTGTTTTATTTTTCAGAATTTAACGCGCGCCGCTTTTAAGTAACCTACATAGGTATAAATAAGCTTTTACTCGCAATTTTTATTCTTATCAAGGTTCTAAAATACCGATACTTATCGATATTATATATTAGGTACTAGCTACCCCGCAAACGTCGTTTTGCAAAAAAAAAATAGATAGTAGCCGATTCTCAGACCTACCCGATATGCACACAAAATTTCATACAAATCGGTCCAGCCGTTTCGGAGCAGTATGGTAACTCTAACTAACACTGTGACACGAGAATTTTATATATTAGAAGATTGTATAATAATCAATGTCTGACTTGATTATATTTGAGCTGCTGAGAAGTTTTTTTGCGCCACTACTTCCTCCCAGCTAAAAGCACTAGGGAGTGAAAGCCGGGATTTGGGGGACTGTTTTGTGTAGTATTAAATAAATAAAATTCAGGCAAAACCCATATATATTACACACAATAAAAATTTAAAAAATTAAAACAAATTTCAATGCCTACACATAAAATAAATTAATTAATACAAATAAAAAGGTCGCAGAATTATCCCATCTTATTGACTTCCAAAAAGTGCTGATTCTTAGCCTAATTTGAATAAATCGCTTGTTTTTTTTTTTATTCTGATTTCAACTTTCGAACTCTCTAACTTCAATGAGTCTTTGTCTCTCTCTCTGTGAGAGTTCATTTTTGAACTCTCGAACTACAGTGAGAGAGAGAGAGAACAATGACTACAACAACGACAAACAACAACAATGATTTTTGCTACAAAAGTAGCAAAAATTATAATCTACCTATTTGTGTAACCATGTAGAATTTAAAGCAGTAGCTATAATTCTCCACGTGGTGCTACAATAATCTACAATAGCACAGTCATGTTGTGTTATTTGCTTCCTGTAGGCACTTATCCAGGGGAAATAACACCGTATTTTATAGCCGCGTCATCCGATTAATGTCAACCGTCAGCATATGATTGATTGATTGACATACAAATATACGCATAAATAAACATTTGTATTACACATAGCGTTTTCCCCTGCTGAGATATTGGTGGTCTTATTGTGGTAATGTGATGGTTATCCTTAATATTATGTAACTGACGAGACTGTGTGACGGTATGGTTATAATATTTGTAATACTTTGTTTCTCTATGATTTTTTGGTTGTAGTTACAAAAAAGCGGCCAAGTGCGAGTCAGACTCGCACTCAGAGGGATCCGTGCCGCCGTAAAATATTTAATATTCGTTCTATTTTTTATAATTTATGTTCTCTATTTTTTTTTTTGTATAGGTACCTAGTTATATGTGCATGCTGTGGTCTCCTGTAATTGAAGGAGCACACGTGGAAGAACCTTTTTTATAATTGTAAACCTGTATGGTATATGTGTATCCTTTGTTGGAGATCCTCAATAAATAAATAAATAAATAAATAAATAAATATTTTAGTGAAAAACACGTTGCTTTTACCTATTGTTATAGCGGCCATAGCAGAACATATTCTGTGAAAATTTCAAGTGTCTATTAAGTTCAAGCCAAGGAGAAGATCTTACTAAACATAGCATGAGACCTGAAGGCCAATTCTCGTAGTTTAAAACGTTCAAAATCTTTAAGCAACAAGCAAACAAATTTCAAAAACTTGTAGGACAATTAGAGGTATTTTTGACAGACTGAGACTGAGATCAGACTGTGAATGTTCTTAATATTAGGAGAATTGCCCCTCAGACTGTGAACGTCGTTCTTAAAATTACCAGAATTGCCTCTCTGTTTTCCTCGAAGGGTTAGGTAGAGGTGTACCTATATAGAACACCGCCATTTTGCCAGTTACGTAATAGAGGCCCCATGTAATAGAGGGCGAGCCTATTGTCATCAACCAGGCACACACCGTACTGGTTTTTTTTTTTGAGGATGTGAAATTATCAAATGAACTCTCCCGCTCTGGGTGGAGCGAAAAGGAGTGTCAGACTCTTACTGACTAAAACCCACCCGTGCTCCTTCCTTACCCCTTTATGTTCCGGGGTAGCGGTAACCCTTTCGGACAATCCCGCTGTCCCGGCAGGCTTCGATCATTCCCTATAGCTGACATCTCTTTGAGGCCCGCGTGGAACACGTACGCGCCGTCCGGCACGGGCCTGGTCCTGATCGGACCCATTACTCTCCGTCCGCAGGCCACATTGTACTGGCTGCTACTGAGCGGGAATCGAACCCAGGACCTCCTGCTCGGCAGTAGCGCTTGCGATCGCTAGACGAACGCGGCAGTTTTCTAAATCTACTACGTTACTAAATGAAATATATCAACGTTGAACACTATCATCACAAGGAACGGTTTGTAAACAACCATTCTTCACCAAAACGGTTCAACTCCACTCTACTCTAGCGTTATTTACCGAGTAATGTATGTCCCATCTTATTACAATTTTTCATAAAAACAATTAAGTTTTAGTCGGCCATTACAGACCACCGACCATTATATTAGCAACTACTGGCACGAATCCAGTTTATGATAAATAGCTGTCATGCACATATAAGTTTTACGCGAAAAGCAAATTCAGTGAAATTAATTGTTTACTAAATTGACTACCAACTTAAACTGTCCCGATATTCGAAATTCGAATCACAACTGTCATTCTTTGACAGTTGTATGAAATGGCTATAACACGAAAATTTGAGTAGTCTTCTTTTTAGCGTGTTATAACAATCTAGTCTATAGGCAATCTAATCTATATACAGTAAGCCCAGAATTTGGCTACGAGCTTGGCACCTTCAGTAGCGACCATCGAGTCCTGTAGCTTGCAGACAACAGAGGGGCAATTCTTGTAATTTTAAGAACGTTCACATTCTGATCTCAGTCTCAATCTGTCAAAACATTCTTCTAATTTCCCTACATTTTAAAAAGTTTTGAAATTTGTTTGTCGCCGACATGAGACTGCGACTAGATTTTGAACGTTTTAAATTACGAGAATTGTCCTTGACTCGCTGGACACGACATTAAGCACCCTATTGTTTGTGGGACAGCACCACAGTTACACTCCAGGGCGGAGTCATCTGTGAATCTCCATATGAGCAAGTTTGTGTCAATTTTAAGAACAATTGATTTCTCTAACTGTAAGAGTACTTATTGCCATGCTGGGCAAAGTACCTTGACATTTATTTATAAGAACTGCAAAGTTACTTGCTGGTATCTTTTTATGCTGAAGGTAGCAACCTAATCTCGATGAGTAAGGGTGTTACTAGGGCCCCATAAATAGAAGGTAGGTGATATTATCAGTCCATCATGATCTTCTGAACAAAAAAACTCCCAAGATCGAGTGATCTTTGGATTATCACGCCTGACAGGCGGATTTTAGGGATGTATCTCGTCAGTTTAATTTGATATAGATTTTACAACTCTTATTAGATTTATTTTAGGATACCTCTTAAGTCGGTTCCAGACTTGTGTAATGTAACGGCTTCAGGTACATCGTTGAGCGTTAATACCCAGTAAAAACAGTAAAACATTAACTCTTTTTCTTCAATCGTTTAACATGAAGTTCTGCATACCCCGCAAACGAAAACAAATTGATACCACTTCGTTGAAGCGTTTAAACCGTTTAGTCCACCATTTAAGGCAATAATGTGTCCACTGAATACCTAACTATAGTTTATTCTCGACCCTCCCAAGGGTAAATAAAATCCACTCTCAACCCCCAGGTTGAGAGTGGATTTTATTTTCCAGCCAAGTTTTAGTTTCTTCTCGACCCCCAAAGTACAATCGAGAAAAAAAAAACAGCTGTTCCCTACATTTTGTCTAGTTATGCGAACATAAATGTATTGTATAGAGAGAGATTTCACTGTTGGTCTCTTAGTAAAAGTTGTTCATTTTCATGGGTACGAGTACTACACTCCCTTAAAGTATGTCCATCGTGTAACTTGACACACTGTAGAGAAGCACTGCAGACTGAAACTGTATAAGGCTAGGTCAAATTCTTAAAATAATATAGTGAATCTTCTATACATATTATGAATTAGCTTCTGCCCGCGATTTCGTTCGTGTGGAAGTCGTAAGACAACACCATTTACTAAAATAACAGCCACATTTTTATGAAACTTTCCTATTTACTACTTTTATAGTTTCGGTCTCAGCAGCCAAAATATAAAGAGAGTCAGAAGTCAGGACTAGTGACGAGGGAGCAAGTGACAGTTGTACGTGTGAGAAACAGCTCGTCCTAAGGTCGATACCCGCAGCCAGGGAATTTATTCCGGAAGATTATGTGTATATGTGTGTGTATAATACTTTCGTATTAAATTTATTCAATAAATCACGATGTTTTGTCAAGTCGTAAACACAGTGGGAAGCAGGGGCGAGTTGTTAGTATCCATATAATTTAGGTGAGATTGGTCCTCTGTCACCTCGATCTTAATGTTGTATTGAATAACCAGTAAACCAGTGTCTAACTTAATGCATTCATTCAGTCAAAATCACAGACCGTAAAACTAGACATAACAATGACATCACGAAACAATCAAAATCTCATACCACCACTTTTTTACAAGATTATTTCAATAGAATTCTGTGATGTACGCATTAATTATGTACCACATAATATGAATAATTGGGATTACCATTCAGTACACCGTCTTCATCGCAAGATGTTGATGTTCGTGTAAAAAATCTGACAAAACTAATACTTATTGAGTGCAATCCGTAATTGAAGTTTCCGCGTAGGCGAATAATTCCCGAAGTACGTAAGCAGTGACATTACCTACACATAGAGATTATCAGAATCTCGACTGCAGATTAGAGAGATAGACTAATAGACGGGGATAATCAATATTTAGAAATCCCAATAAATGTCTTCAGGATTAAATTTTCGCATACTTGTCTACTGAAAATGAAATATTATTCAGTTTCAACCAAAGACAAAAATCAATGGACGAATCTTGGAAAATTGCCTGAAATTCATTCGATCCTGGTAGCTAAAGGATACCTACCCATCGTGCTATTCTGAAAAATCTCACCGTGCAAACTTGGGTGAAGTGAGCTGTCAATCATGGTGGGATGATAGTTCACTTCACTTAATTTTTTACAGAATAGCACGGCTGATAAGCTTGATAGCTGTGAATTTGTTAAGCTCCTGCAATTAAGGCTAGCTACAATAAAAGCAAAGGATGTCAAATAAAAAATCAAGACGTCAAAGGACC
This sequence comes from Globia sparganii, assembly GCA_949316385.1. Taxonomy (NCBI): domain Eukaryota; kingdom Metazoa; phylum Arthropoda; class Insecta; order Lepidoptera; family Noctuidae; genus Globia; species Globia sparganii. The sequence continues at coordinate 19,819,059 of OX438658.1, forward strand.
AATAATCCAGAAGCTGCAACAATGTCGTTTCAGTTAAAAACGAATACTCATTAAACACAGTGAAATAGAAAGGACACGATTAAAGGTTAATTAATCTGTTAAAACAATCCATAAAATCCATTCCAACGCGACCATTGCAAACGGACACTGACAGAAATGTGTAGCAACAATAAAGAGAACATAAATAACATGCTTGTTATAATTATCAAGGCGAAATCGTTTAGTGTAGTGCCGTGATTTTATGACTAGAACGCCAGATAACACTTGTTCAGCTAATTATTATGTTTATTGAAATGAGACAATAATAGTTGAAAGTTGATTGGGTTGGCGCCGCTCATGTTGTGTGAACTACGTATAATGTGTATAGACAGCTCGCAGAAATAGAACGATCGTCAAATTCCTGTACGCAATCCTGGACATTAATCAGAACACAATAAGGATGGGAGTTACTTGAAAATGTTAGGTGTGATTTTGAGAGTATGGACCAATCATAGTGAGTAATTCGAGCGAACTTTATTGTAAACATGGCTGATGTTTAGCTCCAATCCGTATCAAGAAGTACACTTCCAATAGAGCAGGCGCATGGCTTCGTTTTACGTACCTTGAAAGATCAAACACGTACTAGACAAATGCTAAAATAAATTTTTCCAAATAAAATACCACGTGAAACTATTTAAAAGGTACCGAGGTTACTGCAAAGTGCTATTAAAAATCTTTTGATTTGACAGATTTCGCAAATGGCACACTTATGTTTTTGGCGGGAAATGCCTCGTAAATAGCACCTGTCAAATTCGGAGCCCCAACCACTGACGGCCCTCAATAAAATTTAAAAATAGAACCATTGATAATGGCGCCATGATTTTGACGGATAAATTAAAACTGTTGAAGTGTGTGGCGTGGCGTCCTTGCAAATCTTAACCAAACGAGTTGCATCATAATGTTCGGTTTTAAGTAATTTTCAGAAGTGATTGATTTGTTTATTTCGCTTACTCACAAAAATTTTAGAATTTTAAATTTTAGATGATAAAAACAAAGTGCACCTTTATCTAAAATATCTTATCGAACACCTTGGCATTCGGTGGTGCGCTTACAATTTTATTTACGTACCCTATTCAAACGCCTACTCATCAGAGTAGTTTTAAAATTACACACAGTAAAAGTAATTCTGAACTTATCAATCATTCATCATTTATCAATTTATTCGTTTAAAGATAATAATAATAAATCATCAGCTATTCATTTTCGATAAAAAGAAAGATCTCATATTCAATAGCTACTGATTTATTGATAAAGTTAATAGAATAAGCATTTTATTTAGAACATCAAATCTTTAATACGATAAATTGCAATCAATAAATATTGGATTACAAGTTTATTTAACTAATTTTCTGCAATTCCTACGTAAAGGTAAAGTTCATGCTTCCTACAGTCTCCATTTGGCGATGTTCGAGGTAACATCGCAACAAAATTATTGACATACCACATTAACATTAACGCGATAATTAGTGTAGTCATATTAGTATTTCCATTTACAGATAACGAAAAAGATGCTAATCTGCAATATTAACAATGTAACTTGTAAGTGACACTGATGTTTTTACTAAAACGGTTCTCCCCCGAATATAGTAAATATGTATTTATATTATCTATATATTGTGACATAATATTGTAGCCTTAGTCACGGTAACGGTAATCATTGCCGTTAAGCTTACAAAGTGAGAAAGTTAGCTTCACATATTAAGAAATGGCTGTATTTAAAATCATAAAAACTATTCACGACAGAAAAATGGAAAAAAAAAATTCAGTCATGATATAAACCACGACGTACATAATGAATCAACAAAAAAAATCTTTTATCAACAAAAATTGAAATCCGACAACTCACCTTCAAATCTCACTACAATACAGCACAATACATACACCACATCCTCACACAAAAAATCCTTTAATCTTTAAAAAAAATGTTGGTCCTAAGTTCCGAAGTGAACAACAGGAGCAACGCGTTCGCTCCGTGGAGGAGACCGACTCTTTTGACGAGCGCCTCGCATTTCCTGAACGTGAAAGTTTCAGAATGTACGCACGTATAGATTACCGAAGTTGGCTCAAAGATAAGTGAAGATCGTGAGACTGTGAGTAAACAATGCTTGTCTGTTGTTGGGCGAGTATGTTTATGTGTGAAGCGTTATTGAATTGTCTATCGTAAAATTTGGTATTTAGTTTTATATCTTTACGACTTGTTTTTTTTTTTCGTTTTTGAATTAGTCGTTTTAAGTGCACGAAAGTCAATTAATATTTCATAAGATTGGATTATTTATAGAACTGAGGAGCATTTGAGCAGCTTTTATTCCTGTGTTTACAGAAATGTTTAGAAAGACCGCACACGAAAAGACCACTGAAAAACGAAAGACGCCACTGTCTTCAATGCACCAGATAGTTTCAGTTTGACGATCATCTCGTATTACATCATTTACTATGGACCAGTAAACGTCATAGTAAACTTGATTTATGACTCAAGAGAATTCCTACTCTTCATCTGCCTCACGTTCCAGTTTTCCCCGCTATGTTGGGATTGGCTGTGGGCTGTGTGTGTAAGCAAATGCAATCATACAACTAAACATCAATACTTATTTTGGAGCGACTGCAAGTTCGAATCCGTCGGAGCTTACATGTGTTCCAAAGTTATTACCAAATATTCTTCCGACTACATTCAACTACTGCCATTGGTGCAGAAAATATGCTCTACGAAGCATGGAGTGCTGTCGAGTTTCTCGATTAATAAAGAATACTTCTCATCCACAAAGCAAACACGGCCAATGCCTCAACCTCGCAGATCAATAGATCCCCTTCTCAATGATGTTCTAATACAACCTACACTAAAGAATAAACAAAGTACGTTCCACCTACATAAACGTCTAAACATGTACTAACAAACTGCAAGCTCGCGTCGACCCACCATTATTAAACGATAAATCACTACGAAATATGTGTAAAAGCATTTGTCAAATTATCATAAAACATGGCTGGCGCATTTGAGACGTTTGATCTGTCCTCATACACTTTGTTTAAACAATCAGTTATCTATTTTAAAGCGTAAGTACGGAGCAATCCGCGGCGGGCGGTAGTTAACTCAAGTTTATCGTAGTTACTGCGATATTTCGCCGCCTTTTAACCACATCTCAGAGGCAGTATTGCCAGCGTAGAATTTTGGGTCGGTGTACTATTATTACTGAGCTTTCAGATATTGTGTTTCTATTCTCCTATGAATACAGACAGAGGACTTTATTTTATTGGAGTTCGGATGTTCCTGTATTCTACAAATAAGTACTTATTTCAAAAATATCGATGAATTAAATTACCAACGGATCGTCACTAGAATTCTTAAGAAAACTTAATCAACATTTAAATATTTTTGATAGCACCAAAGAAGTAACCTGGTCTTCGTTTTAGTAATAGCTTGGTCAAGAACTTATCAGCTGATTGACTTTTTCAGTGAGGTATGTTTTTGTTATCCACCCTGGAGAGAAACCGCATCTTATCTTGATGAGCTTTAACATCATGAGATGACCCCATTTGACATGAAAGCATTTCAACAATTGCAATACATCAAGCCCCCATTTCATTCTGAGTCTCGACATATGAGAAGGCCTATGATCTCACATAGTGACACTCACATTTACGGGCTGATATATGACGATCTAAGTAAATCATAAATAGTCTGCATATCTGGCAACCCGACGCTTGTCTCGTGGCGCCGTCTGCGCGGGCGCCGTCCCCCGAGCGCCGGCGCCTAACGCCAAATTATGTAATAGTACGCGTAGAATTAATTCTGAATGCCTTGGCGCCATTACATCGCCTTATCAGCATTATAATTAGCCCACGGTTTCTTCACTTAGATATTCGTGTTTATCGTTTTTTTTTTTTTGGAGTTAACTATTTTCGTGTTCTAGCACAGTCCAGATTGATATCCGTAACTTTGTGGAGCTTTAAGGTTGGCTGCAGATTTGGTCCCCAAATATGATAGCCCAGGTGATAAACATACTAGGTACTCAAATACAGACCATTCAGGATGAAAGCAGCTGTCAAGATCACATTCAAGGGATAACTACACAGTATTGACTTTGGCAAAATCATAGTTTTTTAGCAATTAAACTATAAACATATTGACATGAAGAACCGAGGTTCCACCAATACAACCTCAGCCCCTGTGACAGACCTTGGATTGTAGCACTAACAAGTTCTACTTTGCCCGCATACCCAAAACAATTTCAAAGTGCAGCATACTACCAATACATCCTAAAAGCTTTAATCATAAACATCGGACTCTCAAAAGCTGCAATGGACGGCTACAAGGAAATTCTAGGACACCAACTAGATACGTAGCTATGTAGAAATATTTTACCAAAACTTTGAGAATCGTACCAGGGATCTCACTGCAACTGGTGACGAATTCCTGCATCTGATTACCTGTGCTTTTAAACAGTTTACCATTAACATTTACCATTTTCATGGCCAAAATGTCACCTTTCTCTAAAAATAATGTACGTACGTGGTTTGTTTAGTCAAAGGAATTAGAAACATCACCGCTGACATCATTGGGTACATCCGCACACCTGCGTACGAGTACATATCTAATGGCAATCAACACTTCGATTCCGTATCGATTGTTGGTCGAGTTGAACGTTCGCACGGTGCTTTCTCTATTTTTACCCTGACCGCAAAATATCATCTCCAGCCGACTAGCGTCTCGCTGTACCGACGATGTTTAAACCACAAGGGACCAAAGGACCAATATTATTGGTATGACTATTTACTTTTGAGAATTTAAATTAGCATTTCAATGCAAAAGTATCAAATTTCTAACTGTACTACAGTTTCTATTTCTAAATACAGTCACACATCTTTCAAATAATCTTCGGGTATTGAGCGAAGCTGGTGCAGAGACCTTGAAACCCAATAAATTCAGGTGTTATAATAACTTTCTATGAATATTGAAGAGGGTAGTTTGACGCCTCTAAGTCAGCTGCTATTTAACAGGACCAGTTTTCCCATAAGGACCTGTAGTACTATTAAGCGTAATTATTTAAATAACTACGAATGTATGAAATTCCAAGTAAAATATCTAACACAGCCTTAAAAGCACGCTCTTGTTTACATTCTTGGAGGAAAAAACTAATTTTTACTAAGTATGAAGCCAAATGTTTTATATGTCATTTCGACATATTAGTTTTCCGACATCTTTTTTAAGGTGGCGCCAATGGAATACCAAATGCTGACACGAAGTCTCTGATAACCATTTAAAGTAATACGTTGCATAAAAGCCATATATGCCTTATTAAATTTTAAGACTGCAAGGTTGGTCCCATCGGATCGCCTAAAATACCATGTATTGCACTTTACCTCTGAGAGCTGTTTTTATTCCATACAAGTAGAACACAAAATTAATTATACCATCTAATATATAAAATTCGAGTCGTTCCACTAAAATCCCCTAGACCAGTCCCCCAGGGGACTACACAGCACTCAATGTTCCACTACGATCCCCTAGGGGATCACATAAAACTGTAATTTCCTTTTGAATCCCCTAATTGTATGAGAACCTTGAACCAGTCGGTCATTTTCTAGAAATGATGAAGTAAATAATAATTGATGGATAACCGACTTGCAATTTTTCAGTTAATTAAGTAGAATTACAAATTTTAATTTTGTAATTAGAAAAGTTATTATTATTATAAAACATCTAACTCATTGTAGAAAAGTTAATTTACGTCATTGTTATCGCCTCTGTAGACAGATTTTTAATTATAATTATATATTACGTATTGTTATTTTGTAAGTGGATTTTTTATTTAGAAGGGACTATAAAGGAATAGTACTTATTAGTACTTAAAGAATCCCCAGCATAGGGGATCGTAGTGGAACATTGAGTCTGTGTAGTCCCCTGGGGGACTGGTCTAGGGGATTTTAGTGGAACGTACCTAAAATTCTCGTGTCGCGGTGTTTGTGGTTAAACTCCTCCGAAACGGCTTTCCCGATTCTCATGAAATTTTGTGTGCATATTGGGTAGGTCTGAGAATCGGACAACATCTATTTTTCATAGTTACCCCTTTTTTTTTTGCAAAACGACGTTTGCGGGGTCAGCTAGTTAATCATATAAATTTATCTTTACTTTTCGCAGTAAATGTCAGCTTGTACAGATATGGCTGATTTTCTAAACTAGACACAACGTTTGGCCGATAATTATGTTTCCTGTACCGTAACCCCAATTATCTGTCCGTATTGGAGGACCAAAATCAGAAGGACCAACTTTTCTTACCTAATCGACCTACTTATAGTAAAGTTGAGTTGACCTTTTCTGACTAGCCAACAATCAAGAGCGGTGGTCGGTGGTGACCCAGTGGTAACGGCCTCGACTTGCGAGTTGTAGGTCGTGGATTTGAACCCAGGCAGGCCCTTTACTTTGCGTAAATAATTTCATCACCACTGCTCTCAAAACCGTGAAGGAAAACATCGTGAGGAAACTGGCATGTTCTAGAACCAAAAATTCGAAGACATTTGTGATACTACTGACCCGCATTAGGCCCACGTGGTAGATCACAGCCTACTCCCTCTCGAATTGAGGAGGCCTGTGTCCCAGGACATTATAGGTCGATTCTACTTATACAACAGTCATGGTGTCAAGTGCTTTTTAAGGGGTTCTCCGCACACATAATCATACGTTCACGGATGTTCGCAGCCGACGCAGCTTAATTTTGCAGTTGGTCCGATCGGCGCCAAAGCCATTTAGCGCCGACCCTCTCAAATTGAAATTAATTATCTGAACAAATATTAGTCGTGTGTTAGTATTAATGAAAAGGACCAAAAAGCAGTAGGAAAAAAGAAATACCACCATATTCGAACCTACGACCTACAACTCGTAAGCCGCGGTTTTTACCACTGAGCCACCACTGCTGGAAAAGTTCTGCTGGCTAAACAAATCAATCTGACTAGCCTTTTCCCAACTATGTTTTAGTTGGCTTCGTCAGACAACCCGAAACGACAGCCTAAGATCTACGAATGACAGGCGGGACCAACCGCTTAACGTGCTTTTGGACCCACGGAGCGGTCTTGATATGTAAAGATAGTCACCCATCCACGGATCAACCACGGCAACCGGAGTTTAACCCGATCAATCGACCCGTGCAGTTGTTATTACTTAGCCACAACCCTCTAAAAGAAATACCACCAATCTACCTTTTGTTTCGGCCCCCAAGATTGCTGTTCCGATCCGACGGGTCACTAAACGCCCAGACATAATAACAATGACACTTCTAATGTCTCTTTATGTTTATTGCTGAATGGTCTTAATCTCGATCACGCATGATGGAACGCGATGGATGAGATCTATGATGGAACGAGCGTACCCAGAAGATGTCTCGTTGCAATCAGCAATCACCTGCCCTCGAAATTTTGGACGAAACATTTATTATGAGAACTAATGTTCACATAATATTTTAATTAAATAAAAATAAAATATTCAACCACAAAAACTGTAGTGAATGGTATTATCTTGCATAACAACGTCACCGGACCGCGTCTGTCTGAGGGAACCGTATTAAATGGTTTGTGGTATGACGCACGACCGTCAATGCGCGAGGCAATGCGAAAATTTCAGTGCCTATAAACTCCCTATAGGTACGAGGCACAATCATACATACAGGCCTACATACACGCACAGACGGACATCACTCAGGCGCCCCACATAGTGTGGGTAAACACTTTAAACTGATCAATATAAAACGCTTACAAAACTTTTACTGCTACATTTTTCCTAGATTCTTACTGGAATAAAATGTTGAAAAATTGAAAATGAATTATGACGAACTCGCGACCCGCCCCTGAGGGTTTAATCCAGCACCAAACCCATAGATTCTTCTACACCGTATCGCATGTACGGGCTTAAGATTAGTTGGGGCCCGAACACGTATTATTGCATTATCATTCATGAATGATAATAATACGATTTGACAGTTGACCTTCGTTGGCTCTCTCGATGTATTTGCTCGTCCGAAATTGAATTTGACACTCGTTTCGACGGATCAACTACTTTCCGACCCATAACTTCGTTGATGGACTTAGAGTGTAGAGTGCTTCGCAAGGTGTTCACGACTTGACAAAACTGAGATTTCTTTAATTCAAATTAAAAAAAAAAACAAATTGTAGAACATAGGCCAAACAAAAAGGTACATATGTCAATATTAATAAAATGAACGCTATCTCTTGGCGTCAACCGCGTACAAATATTCTAATGAATAATTAGTAAAAATAATAATAACATTCAAAATTAATTATAGATAAAACAATTATAATGAATTTTAATTAAAAATAATAATTAATTAAAATTAATATAATTATAATTCAATTATTATTATTATTCTCAATTATAATTCTCATAAATATAAACATATACACCATATAAACTCATTTGTTTTACATTAATAAAAATAAATTTAACCAAATAACAAAACATTCAAATTAAATTAGATTAAATAAAACAATTAGATTATTACCAATAAATGAAAATAAAGAAAAAAAAGATTCCAATTTGTCTTCCAGGTACTAAGTACTCATTGACTGTTTCTAAAGTCAGCTTATACATAATATGTAAGTGTTATTAAATTTTCTAAATGATGTTGAAAACCGCTTCAAAATCCGTTGCGTAGCAGGCACACAGTAAGACACGAAAAGTGACTAATTTATAATATGTACAGATATTATATCTTCATATTTCTAATACGTCATTGTTAATTTACATTAGCAATGATAAATATGCCAGATAACCTTTGAAACCGATCAAAATATCGATTTATATTATTTCATCTGCACGAGAAGAAAGATGTTTCTGACATCACAATTTTAGCGCCACTAAGGATTTATAAAATAACGTCAGCACTTACTAAGAAGCAAAAATATAAATAAACAAACACATTTTCTTGAAAGATTCTTTGAATTTCGTCTGAATTTTAGAGTTTGACGCGAATGAAATAAATAAAAGTCGACCATGACCCTGAGTTTGTTTCGCCGTTTCATTTTAAGCGGTCAGTAAACCAATAAACGCCTGAGCTAGAAAGAATAGTAGGTGAATGATGGTGGGTTGTGATACAACCCATTACCTTTCGATTCAAAAATACAGTACCTACATAATATGTAGAGTCCAGCTCTGGACTCCTTCAACAAGAACTGTGCTATTCTGTAATAATCTCACCGTGAAAACTAAGGTGAAGTGTTCTACCTGATGATTACCTTCATTGATAGTTCACTTCACGCTCACTTCACCTATGTTATCACGGTGAGATTTTTACACAGTCGATAGGCTGGTCCTTAGCAGGTTTAAACAGAGAGAAGTGGAAAGAGAGTTGGGAGGCCTTTGTTTTGCAGTGGGTCATCACAGGCTTTTAATAATAATTATTATTATATTTTTTTTTATATATCCTAATATTTAAAAAAAATTATAAGTACTTTATTGATAAAGGAAATAATAACATGTAGAGTATTACGAACAAGAACTCATTGCACTTCTTTTTGGGACTGTCTGTCATCGGAGAAGATGTGTGTGCGTGTGTGTGTTCTATATTTACATATGTCTGTAATGTATATGGTGTACATAATAGTGGTACATAAGAGTATTCTGTTCTATTCTCTGTAAAAACAAATTAGCTCGAAGCTTGAAAATAAAGTAATTTTGAAATAAGTACCTACTATAATCATTTTCATCTGTCTAGCCTTTTCCCAACTAAGTTGGGGTCGGCTTCCAGTCTAATCGAATGCAGCTGAATACCAGTATTTTACATGGAGCGACTGCCTATCTGACCTCCACAACACAGTTACTGGATAATACGATGCCCCTTGGTAATACAGGTTGTCACACTTTCTGGTTTCTGACGACCCGTAACGACTGTCAAAGATCCATAAAGTAATAAAAACTGGTCAAGTGCGAGTCGGACTCACTCACCGAGGGTACCGTACTAGGTATGTAAATAGTTTATCACGGGAAACGTGTCTCGAATATTATAAAAGAAAAACTTTACTTGTGCTACATGACATTCCTTCTTGCCAAATTTCATGATTCTAGGTCAACGGGAAGTACTTTATAGGTTTTGATTCCCTTGCGAGTGTCAAAACATGCGGCATAAGCGGAACATAAACACGCGTATCTTTTGATTGCCTTGATTTAGAAGTTTGATTTTTTCACTGCTTCAAGGAATTGCAACCCTTAGTATTTGATATTAATTTCAACTTGATAACTCCATGCGTTCCCGAGAAAAAGGGTCTTGTCAGACGGACAGACAGAAGGACAATGCAGTGATCTTATAAAGGTTCCATTTTTTCTTTTGGGGTACGGAACCCTAAAAATAAGTACAAGAATCTCTCAAATAGAATTAAATAAAACTTAAATCTAGTGTATTCTTGATCGAAGCCATTTACAGTTTGAAATCCATTTTTACTAAACGAAGAATATAAAAATGTTGTCGTAGTGACAACGTTTTTATATTCTGCATCTAAATTCCCCAGCAAACGCAGGAACGATCTAATCTAATAAATCACAGACAATACATAAACATTTTACAAACGGGACGCAATTGTAAACCGCCGACAAACGCAGCGTTTCCAATCTACGAGTGAATCCAATTCCTTAAGTCGGCAGCGCTACGTCAGCACACATTTAGGTAGACAAACCATCGCGACAGTTGGCAAGGCAACGCATGTATTATGTATACCAGTGTACCTATGTACAGTTCGGGGCAAAAACATATGTATTATTCTACACTGATTTTGTGCTAAAACTTGTCAGTATCGTCAAATAATATTATGACGGCCGTAATTCTTATACTTACTACTTATATTTTGACCCCGTAATGACATCGTCGTCGAAAAATTACAGATTTAATGCCTATAGATTGAGACTATGTGGCCTTCTGCATAAATCTGTAGCATGACATCAAAGGCATTTCCACACATAACCGCATAAATGTAATTTGATTTAAAGGTGCATTCCATTATTTAAAAACTTTCAAAACCTAGTAGCAATCTCAACTATGTCAAAAACTAGCTTGTACCCGCGTGGATATCTAAAACGGGCTACTTTTTTTTAAGTTTAGCAAGGAGATAATCTTATCTCCTTGCAAAATTTTATCGAAATTCATAATTAATTCCGTGGTTTATGGATGTACTTAAATTAGAGGTATTTTTAACCGACTTGAAGAAAGGAGGTTCTGTATTCGACCAGTATGAATGTATGTATGTTTGTATGTCCGCGATTTTCTCAAAAACTAATGAACCAAATTTGATAATTCTTTCATTAATACTTTCAGGAAGATTTTAATATACATAGGCCCGGGCTGAAGCATTTTAAAATGCTAAATAGTGAAAAAAAATAATAGTAGGATGAAACCCGTTGGAAAAGGAAGAGAATATAACAAAAATAAAAGGAAAAATAAATTACGGGCGATCTGAGGTCGGGAAGTGGATGGGGGGGCGTTTTTAAGGGTAAAAAACGGTTTATCTCGATTTCCGGCAAAACTACAAGTCCTATGGAAAAAAGTTGAGGCAAATTTGTAGGTAATGAAAAGATCTACAACTTTTATATTTACACTTTTTTCACATAACCTCAAAATTTATGTGAAAAATTCAAATAACCAAGTTTGTGGTTTTTTATTTGTATCTTTTACAAAAAAAAACTTTTTTGTCACGAAATTTGGTGAAAACTTACCTTTTTGTATCCCAAACACACTGTATTTTTTTTAATTTAAAATATTTATTTCTTCACCTTATTTTGACTTAATACCGAAAAAGCACCCTAATTTTCAATCGAAAATTCTCACGTCAAAATATCTGCTTTTTTAAAAAAGTCGATGGTCTTTTTTTTTCGTTGAAATGTCTACTTTCTGATGGTAGAAAAAAATATAGGTACATTACTATAATAAATGTTTTTAGAAAATGCAGGAAACCAAAAAAAATCGAATCAGAATTTTTTTTAAATCATTGTGTACAATTTAGAGCTATTTATTAAAATTTACACTTTATTTACTCGAAAAACGTAATTTCCCATGTGGGGAAGGGGCTAGGAGGGTCTGGGCCTTACTACATTATTTCGTAGCAGCTTTAAAAACCGTTAGCCAGTCCAAAGATAAGAAGCAGTGAACAACATCGTTCATAATAATACACGTGCAGGCTGACAAATTTACTACATGAAACTTTTGGAATCTCTTTCCCCACTTCTCTATGAAATACCTTTTGATGGGCTAAAATTTACCGTAGGTCACTCAGATAGATAAGTCATCTTAAAATAGCAATAAATAGGCATCTACGCATATAATTTAAAGAAGATTCTACTAGTCTTATTAAATATTAACTTATTCGGTTGTTAATAAAATTATAGTAGTATTAGTAGCAATTTTTTTGTTTATCAATATAACATGGGAAATTACGTTTTTCGAGTAAATAAAGTGTAAATTTTAATAAATAGCTCTGAATTGTACACAATGATTTTAAAAAAAATTTGAATCGATTCTTTTTGGTTTTTTGCATTTTCTGAAAACATTTAGTATGGTAATGGATATTTTTAAACCATCAGAAAGTAGAGATATCAACGAACAAAAAGTCCACTGACTTTTTTAAAAAAGCAGATATTTTGACGTGAGAATTTTCGATTGAAAATTAGGTTGCTTTTTCGGTATTAAGCCAAAATAAGGTGAAGAAATAAATATTTTAAATAAAAAAAAATACAGTGTGTTTGGGACACAAAAAGGTAAGTTTTCACCAAATTTCGAGACAAAAAAGTTTTTTTTTGTAAAAGATAAAAATAAAAAACCAAAAACTTGATTATTTGAATTTTTCACATAAATTTTGAGGTTATGTGAAAAAAGTGTAAATATAAAAGTTGTAGATCTTTTCATTACCAACAAATTTGCCATTCAACTTTTTTCCATAGGACTTGTAGTTTTGCCGGAAATCGAGATAAACCGTTTTTTAACCTTAAAAACGCCCCCCCTATCCACTTCCCGACCTCAGATCGCCCGTAATTTATTTTTCCTTTTATTTTTGTTATATTCTCTTCCTTTTCCAATGGGTTTCATCCTACTATTATTTTTTTTTTGTTTCAAAAATTATCGACCTTGGTCTAACAATACATTAGGTAAATAATCATATGTACGAAGCTATATGCATAAATATACTGCATCTCCGGCATTTCTATGCGAATTTTGATGATTCTTCTAGTCGGTGTATTCAATTCTTCAATGCATTAGTGTTAATTGAATTTTCTCAAACATGTTTAGAAATTTGAGCATTATTTTGACATCCTTCTTCGAATCGAAATTGCTGTAGGTACTGGCCAAATACATGCGAGCAGCGGCCGGCAAAAGTTGTATGAAAATCCATATCTGTTGTGGTTTAGCGGCCAAATAAATTACATAGTAAACTCATATCTGTCGTATAATTTAAAAATGGAACGATCTTTTACTCCGAAACATGGCAACCAAGGAGGTAACTTATCAAAGGTTTTATTTAAATTTCGAACTGGCTTGCACATAGAAAACTGTTTATTGAAAAAAAAAACAAATGAGCACTCTATCGCGGGGAAAATTATTGTTGTTCGTTATTCGTCATTGATTTTGAAGAATAATTAAATTTTCTTATTAAAAGTAATTGTAGTTCTGCCTAGGTATTACTTAGTTTTAATTTCCGCGCATTATTTGAGAAAAGTACTATACAAGCCTTGGCCACAACTAGTCATCGATGGGCTTACGTATGTGTGCCTCGGCTTCGCCTCCGCCCACTTTCGTCCATCAATGCCTCTTTTGCTGGCCGCTGCAGTAACGTACTATTGTGTGGGGTATGTACAACTAAAAAGTGAAAAATAACTTTAATTCCTTAATTTCGGAAGTCGGTGTCATAAAACGAAAATGCTGAACCAACGACACCGACTTCCGAAATTAAGAAATTAAAATTATTTTTCACTTTGATGTTTTTTTTGGAATTCGGTTGTTTTTTTTTTTAGTTTTTTTTTCCCTTTTTGTTGCCAGATTGAGACTGAGATTAGAATGCGCCTGTTCCTAAAATACAGGAATCGCTTGTTTTGCTAAGTGTTTTGCCCTCGCCTGTACCTACAGATTCGGTTGTGAACATGTGCACGTCAACAATGAGCTCATCCGTCACTGTCGTCGGCCGGCGCTGTCAAAAAACTGACGCCGTGACACCCACCGGGTTGATGATGATACTGCACCGTGATACTGCAGATTCAGTAAAACAATTGTATTAATTAATGATTGAGTCACTCGGACCTGCCTGTGGCAATGATCTTGTTGCTATGGAGTTGTTATTTTTCAAGTGGTAACTAAGCGCCCGTCTGGCTGCATATATCCTGGACAGTTAGCCGCGCTAGCAACCTACTAATTAGCAAAACTTTTCAACACTGCATGAACTATTATTTTTATAGAGTTTTGCAACCGCGTACTGGAAGGTCCATCGTGGATAGGCCTCCATAAGCTAAAGCTCCCTAATTGCGTCACACACTTTCAATCACAGTCTGAATGATTTTGAAGGATAATGATAATCCATTGCTTCATATGTTCCAAAAATGTGTCAGCTTAACAACGTAAATAACGTAATGAATGTTGTTGAACTGTCAAAATGAAATCCTATAACTACTGTGAGTGTGTTATGTAATAATTACCCCTCCAGACCGATGAATCGGTGAAGGTCGCGGGAATCAGCTAGACAAGGGACACAGGACAGATTGATATGGTTATTTCGGCTAAGTGAGGATGATAATGATATATTTTGTGGCGACATGAAAGAAACTTCAACTCTAAGGCATAAAGGTTGGAAATAAGAAAAAACAAACAAGTATCCTCAATTCGAAGTCTCCATTTTAAAACGGAATTATTATCTAGATAACCCAATTCGAGTACTTATCTAACAAGAATCTAACATATGCAAAGTTTGGCACGATTTTCAAGTTAACTCTCTAGAAAACAGACACGAAATACGAAAACGAAAATGTTTGCCAACGTGTCGTGTTCCTCGAATATTTTCTATTACAAGCTAAATTTATTCCAGTGTCGTTTGGCAAAACGTGTCTCGGAAACTCAGGCTTTTATATCCAGATTCTTGGATACGTAAGACTGGAAATGTAAGATCTTATGCCCGAACTTTATCGATCAGGGACGATAACAACTAAGGTCGAAAACACACAGTTAGAGTCTGTCCCAAAAGTATGTAACAAAAATGTAAATAAATAGCTCAGAGCGGCAATTCTCGTAATTTTGAGTCCCAATCTGTCAAAAATACCTCTAATTTCTCTACATTTTGACAAGTTTTTGACATTTATTGTCGCTTTTAATTAAGGGAATTGGCCTTCTGATCTTAGTCTCAATCTATCAAAAATACCCCTAAAATCGTACATTTTTGACACGTGTTATCTAGACATTGAATATCGCTGAGATGAGATTTCTATTATAATTTGAACGTTTTTAATTACGAGAATTGGCGTTCTGACAACGTATCTGTGGTTACAAATTTCTAGTGCCAGTTGTTGTGCTTTGATTTCATTATTCGAATAGGCATTTAAAGCCAATAATAGATGTTTTTCAATTGACAACCGAGATTAATATTATTAATCTCAATATTTTCGTCGATAATTTTTCAATTACAATTTAATAATGTTATTCAAACAATTACATTGTTGGAAAAAGAGCATCAGCGAACCAACTGACATTCATGGTCATGGAGAATACTACCCAATTGCTATACTGACACTTGGTGTGACGCAGCATGACTAATTTGTCACTGGTTCGAGCAACGCTACTCCCCAAGCGATAGTAACAAACTTGGATGTTCCTAGCTTATATGTAGTTAAGATATTTTAACTAAGTGTTTGCAATTTATGATCTTTATGTCTTACTAGCGGCCCGTCCTGGCTTCGCACGGGTGGAAAAAAAAGCTTATATTAATCAGTGATAATGTAGCATTTAAATGGTGAAAGAATTTTTAAAATCGGTCCAGTACTTTTTAAGCCAATTCGTTACAAACATACATACAAATCTTTCCTCTTTTGCTTTATTATAAATCTATACTAATATTATATTAGTATAGATTTATAATAAAGCAAAAGTGTACTCAGCCTAGTATACTCTTCTCACTGCTCGAACTCGAACTGGACCTCGAAGACATGTGTGTGTCTTCGAATTTTTGGTACCTAATAGAACATGCCGGTTTCCTCATTATGGTTTTCTTCATAGATTTGAGAGCAATGTATAGATGATTTTTTTTACACAAAGTAAAGCGCCTGCCTGTGTTCGAACCAACAACCTACATCTCGTCACTACTGCTCTCTAAATTTTTAGTCAATCATGAATATATGAAGACAAGTCGAACCTAACCTTCTGCGCTCACGCTACACTACAACAGTGGTCATTTGCTAAATTTTTACATACAAAAACCTTTTCGTCACATTCTCATACATATTCAGCGTAATGTCACATTATGATGTTGCGATCCCATCTGATGTATATCATAGTGACGTCATTATTATGTGGGTGAGACAACCAAGGGGCTTGCAGTATTGATAACATAATTGCTTACTTAATGAACAGTGCTATTCTGTAAAAATCTCACCGTGAAAACTAAGGTGAAGTGAGCTGTCATTCCACCTGATGTTAGGGATTGCCTCCACGCTCACTTCACCTATGTTATCATGGTGAGATTTTTACTGAATCGATTGGCTGTACCTTAATTGCGCGACGCACTATCGATCTCAATCTGAATCATTTTAAAGGATATTGCTAATCCATTGCTTCATAT
Source organism: Globia sparganii (assembly GCA_949316385.1). Classification (NCBI taxonomy): domain Eukaryota; kingdom Metazoa; phylum Arthropoda; class Insecta; order Lepidoptera; family Noctuidae; genus Globia; species Globia sparganii. The sequence goes on from OX438658.1 coordinate 19,835,898, forward strand.
GTTCGAAAAATGTGCCTGGTCCACAACGTAAATAATGCAATGAAAGTTGTTGAACTGTCAAAATCAAACCCACTGCTACTGATAGTGTGTTTCGCAAACACCCCACAGTTTTCATTGTTTGAGATCTACGTTTTGGAATGAGCAGCTAGCTTCAACTTTCTGACTACCGCTACGATTTCCTAGAATGACCTAGACATAACAGCCGCAGCACGGCTGGCATTACAGTGTCAAAAACACTCTCTAGGAAAACAAACCTACTTTCTTTCATAAACAACGTTTTAGTGACGTCATTAGCCGGTAAATTGCGGACACTAAGTATGTGGCGGCCCCAGCTCTTCTAGGGAAACTTAATTAACTTACCTGGCTGACTCCTTGACAATTCAAAAACGTGAGCTTTTGCGTTGATCGACAAAGTGTGAACTGCTATGGTAGAATTAATGATTGTCTAATAACTTTCCTACGTGAATATTTGAAAGTATTTCTGAAAAGAAGTATCTAAAACCAGATATGAAGTAGATAGGTACAACTGTCGCAATAAAAGAGGTCAATAGTTTGCATTGGGAAGGCATTGTAGACAAGGGCTGAGAAAGAAAACCATTTGGAGAAATTGAAGTCAAAAGCTGGCCTATTAAACCGGAAACTGATTTTGTAAAGGTTTTTCTTTCAGGGTCGGAAGTTCGGAACCCTAAAAATAATGAATTGGAGAATGATGGGCGTTGTATATGTCACCGTATACTTAATTATTAACATGGTTAGTTTATAATCTATCTCGCGAGATTATATCTAAACTGTCGAAAAATTGTGACCTGCAACAAACCGTTTACAATTTAACGCATTATTTTTCGAGAGTTTATAATCTGTCCATAGCAAACCAACAAATTGTGAACATTGAGCAATTGGTATACAAATCTAAATCTAAGACCGGTCAGCAGCGTTCATATTTTGTTCACATCATTATTTTATTGCAAACTTACCTAAATCATTATCAGAAGCACTGATTTTAACTCAATCATCCATCCAAAAGATATTGCGTCTAACAAAAAGCATGATTGACATAAAAATAATTATACCTTCCTATGATCAAAGCGTTTAACAAATGCATGAAGAGATCAGTCGGCTACAAAGGCCAAATCAGCTCGAAAGATTTAATTTTGTTAAATTAAACAGGGTTTCTGTACACATCAACCATATTGCACGACCACAAATCGAACGTCTGTCTAAATGAGCCCTAACTAAAGCAAAAAATAAATTAAAAAAGCGGCCAGTGCGTGTCAGATTCGCATGCGATGGGTTCAGAAAAAAAAAAAAAAATTCAAATAGCAGTAGATTATTAAACCTCTTTAAATCATTTAATTTGTCAAATGTGTTCTTGGAACCAACGCGAATAACTACAGCTACTGCTACATGTATTGATAATGTTTTTTGTTGCTGCGAATATTTAGATAAAGCCATTGTAAATTATCTCCCTTCCGATCACAGCGGTCAAACCGTTTCTTTTGAGTCCAACACAACAATACAAAAAGTGCAGATTCAATTTAGACCAATAACATCGGGAAATTTGGAAAAGTTTAATAACACTTTAATTAATAAGTTACGTGCTCAGGGCCTAAATATGAATAGTGGTAATATTTTGTATGAAGAATTCTTTTCGTTAGTGCAAACAGAGTTCAATAATTCTTTTAAGAAGAAATCTAAAACTATTTGCCCTAAGTTTTTATTCAGTGACTGGGCAACTAAAGGAATCAGGAAAAGTAGGGAAAGATTATTTGAACTGTATGGCCTTAAGCCGTATATTAACACGGATACTTTTAATAAGTATGTTGCTACATATTCTAAAACTTTTAAAAATATTTGCAAAACAGCTAAAGCTTCCTTCATTAGCAACAAGGTTAAATCAGCAGACAATAAAATAAAGACAGTTTGGAAAATTATTAACAATGAAACGAACAGGAATAAAAAACATAATACTGATTACACACTGAACACTTCCCGTGGCCTTATTAGCGATAACATCGATGTTGCTCAGGAATTTGCAACTTTCTTTACCAATATCCCAATTAAAACCACAGAAACTTTAAATTCCTCGCCCGCACTTGCTATTGAATTATTAAGAGCGAATGTCTCAGCCTGTCCTGTGGAATTTAAATTTAAACATGTAAACCCTTCAGTAATTATAAAGGCATTTAAGCAACTTAAGATCAAAATGACCGAAGATCTGTGGGGCTTGTCTACTAAAGTTTGTCAATCCATTATTGAGACAATTGCACCCTATTTAGCTTTAATATTTAATTTGTGTGTTGATCAAGGGGTATTCCCGGATTTAATGAAGTTCAGTAAAGTTATTCCACTTTTCAAATCTGGGGACAGCAAAAACACTAATAATTATAGACCCGTATCGGTTTTGCCTGTTTTCAGCAAGGTGTTTGAAAAAGTAATGTTAAATCAGATGCTCAATCATTTTAATCGTAATAACATCCTACACGATCAACAATATGGTTTCACCAAAGGACGTTGTACAACCGACGCCGGTGTAACCTTATTAAAACACATATTTGACGCATGGGAAGAGGCACAAGATGCAATAGGCATCTTCTGCGACCTATCCAAGGCATTTGATTGCGTGAATTACGAAACACTGCTTTTGAAACTTGAGCATTACGGACTGGGTAAACTCGCTCTTAGCTTAATAAAATCATATTTAAATGATAGGTTTCAGCAAGTTCAAATAAACGGTGAAAATTCATTGGGTTTAAAAGTCAAAATGGGTGTACCGCAAGGCTCAATATTGGGGCCGTTCTTATTTTTAGTATATATAAATGATTTACCTTATTTACTGGAAAACCGACCACAAATGGTGTTATTTGCTGATGACACATCACTGATTTTTAAAGTAAGCAGACGTGCACAGGAGCTTGACGACGTAAATAACGCTATGCTTGTGGTCCATAATTGGTTTACTGTAAATAATTTGGTATTAAATGAGAAAAAAACTAAATGCATTAGATTCACTTTACCGAATGTTAGAAGTAGTGAATGTCACGTTGTATTGAATAAGGAGATACTTGAATTCGTCGAAAATACGGTTTTCCTGGGGATCACGCTTGACTCAAAGCTGCAGTGGGGTCCTCACTTAACATCACTTGCAGGGCGGCTAAGTTCAGCCGCTTACGCTGTTTGGAAAATCCGTCAATTAACAGACGTGGATACCGCGAGACTGGTCTATTTTAGTTACTTTCATAGCATCATGTCTTACGGTATTTTGTTGTGGGGACGGGCTGCAGATATTGAATCTATCTTCATTCTGCAAAAGAGGGCTATCAGAGCTATCTACAACCTCAGCAGACGTGAATCTCTAAGGGAACTGTTTAAAAAAATTAACATCATGACGGTTCCTTGTCAATATATATATGAAAACATTATGTACGTTCGAAAAAATCTACATCTTTTTAGTAAGATATGTGACAGGCATAATTTTAACACTAGAAATAGGAACAAATTAGATCAACCTCGTTTCAGATTGTCTAAAGTAAAAACTTCTTTTATGGGTTATTGTGTAGAGTGTTATAATAAAATACCACTCGATATTCTTCAACTAAATGAGAAGAAATTTAAAACATGCATTAAACGCACACTATGTAGACAAGCATACTATAAGTTGGATGATTATATCGTAGATAAAAATGCTTGGCTAAATGCTGGTCCTGCTCCACAGACACTTGGGCTCACTAGTTAAAATTTCAATATTAATTTGGAAGACATGCTTCCCTTTTTTTCTTTCTTTTTTTTCTTTTTTTTTTTTTTTTTAAGTGTTTCTGACATTCGAATTTAATGTGTATTTTTAATTCAATCAAGTTTTAATTGTTACTTTAATATCTTATACCTCTTTCTAGTAAAATTTTATTCATCTCGTAAATAAATTGGTAACGATAGTTTTGTATAATTTAGAAGCATTTTTTTTTTTTTTTTTTTAATTTTGTAAATGTAAGAACCATGGATCCGTTCATTATAATTTTTTTATATTGACTTGAAAGAGCATGGCAGTTGAGAATGTGTCATGCTCACTTAAATGTCTCACTGATGGTGGCGCGTGTGTTGGATCATTCGGTTCCCTTCAAAATGGTTGAGCTGGATGGTGCTGATCCATGCGTCATGTTCGTGAACGGGCGCTGTCAGTTGAGACTGGTCATCTCTTAGCTGCCAGGGCTTCTTTTTAATCTTATAACTGTCTTGAATTGTTTCTTCATAACATTGTTCTCACATATAGAAGCAACAAGAATACTGTACTCAGGATTTTGTAATATCTTAATTTAAAAGAGTGTCCTTGGAGTTTCTTGCCCGTTCTTCTCCAAGAGATCTACGTTTTGGAATGGGCAACTAGCTTCAACTTTCTGACTAACTGACCGACTAGTTAATTTTGACAATTCAAAAGTGCCTGGAAATGGTTTAATTGAAATAAATGCTTTGAGTTTGAGTTTGAGTTTGAGTTCAGTATTAAGATCAAGCAAAAAACACAAAAACACGTTTCTTGTATGGTCCCCCTTTAATTTTTTCGTTTATTTATTTTGTTGTGGTTATTACACAGTCTGTGAAAATTTCAAGTGTCTAGATAGCTATTTCGGTTCAAGAGATAGGTACATCCCCGCGACAGATCGACGGACGGACGGACAGACAGCGGAGCTTTAAAAATAGTGTCCCATTGTAAAGGCACCCTTCAGGTACGGAACTCTAAAAAACAAACAATGGCAGGAACTTTGCGACCTTAAACTGCCTGGAAGAGACCAGCAGTGCTATTCTGTAAAAATCTCACCGTGAAAACTTAGGTGAAGTGAGCTGTCACTCCACCTAATGTTAGGGATTCCCACTACTGATAGCTCACTTCACGCTCACTTCGCCTAAGTTATCACGGTGAGATTTTTACAGAATCGACTCGCTGTATATCGATTCTGTAAAAATCTCACCGTGATAACATAGGTGAAGTGAGCGTTAAGTGAACTATCAATGGAGGCAATCCCTAACATCAGGTGGAATGACAGCTCACTTCACCTTAGTTTTCACGATGAGAATTTTACAGAATAGCACTGTTCACCCACAAGCAAACAACGCAAGCTTGCTTTATTTATACGTTTATGATTGCACTTCAGAAATAAAGTCGAATCCTCTCCGATACTTTCGGATAACGAACACTTACTCCTTAATGGTTTTTAAAATATATTTATGGTCCTTGGACTAAATGGGCAAATGGAAGTAAGTACACTTCGTCTTACATCAAGCAAACGTAGGCAATGTTCCAAAAATTTTATAGACACCAAAGTTGGTAAGTACCAACATAATAACAAAAGTATCGGCCGCTGTTCACACCGTACACTATGGAACAATATTACCAGTAAATTACTATTAGGTACGTATTTCAAATAGCTCTTACTTATTGAAGAGAATGAGCAAGCTGAAGTGGCAGTGAGTCGACCATATTAGGCACAGGCCACGTATAAATGGCGTCGGGCACGGTCGTGGCACGGGCGGCTTCCTATTCCGGATAAATTTCATACAAAACGCATGGAAATAAAGCACTATTTAGGATAGTTATGACGCGCCATATTGTGCTTTATTTCCATGCATTTTGTATGAAATTTGAATGGAATAGGGAGCCGCCCATGCCACGTCCGCGCCCGACGCCATTTATATGTGGCCTGCGCCTGAGCCGTAGTACCGATGACCGTTGGCGTAGACGTGTTCTTGAATGGAGACTGCGATTCGGCAAACATAAGGTTGACGCCCTCCGGCTAGGTGGAGGTGGTGGATGAGAGTTGTCGAAAATCGAGTTGAATGGCGTGCAATAAGGGAGACCTATGTCCAACAGTGAACTGCTATACCTAGGCTGATTATAATGATGATTGAAGTGAAAACTTCTTTAGACGCACTTTCCGCTCTTTTTTAACAGTGAACGAAACACACTCGGGTAGGTAACGCAGAATTTGGTGTACTCGGTTCCAAACGGTCGGTGATCCTGAATCGCGTGTATTCGGCTCCAGTTGTAAGTTTTCAGTTCTATTGTGTGGTTATAAGCACTCACCCTCTTTTTATGCAGGAGAAATTTACTACAAGCTTTGCTTAGAACACTCATCTCCAAGTTTGTGATGAAAACAAATAATATGCTCAGAAAATGACTGAATAGGATACGCAAAAGGTGACAGGCAGCCTGCTGGGATACAAGCCTCCTCTCTTCAACAGGGAATGGTTGTAATCTACAACGCGAGCCCAGTGCGGGTTGGTAAATGTCGCATGTCTTCGAATTTTTAATTCTAAGACATGCCGGTTTCCTCACGGTATTTTCCATCACCGTTTTAAGAGTATTAATGATGTATACACAAAGTAAAGCACCTGCCTGGGTTCGAACACACGACCTACACAACTCGTAAGTCGGGGCCCGTTACCACTGGGCCACCAGTGCTCCACACGCACAGGCAGGCTTCAACGAGTATTCCAAGTATGGAAATAAACGTTATGTAGTTCCTAATGCAAACGGGTATAATATTAAACAGTCGTTTACATGCAACACCGCCTCCAAAACTGCGTAACTGATAGCGACAAATAAATTAGACAAGTGACAGGCGCCACCATGTAATCCGTTGAACCCAAGCAAATTAGCAACTAAATACTACAGTTTAATAAAAAATACACGAAGAAGACGTATTACTATCCTTGTCTAGTTATTAAAAATATTATTGACGTGTTTGTATAAACTTACTGACTTCCCCGTTGATCTCATGGTTGCGAGCGCGACTTCTGAGCGTGGGTCCTGGGTTCGATTCCCGGGTCGGACAAAGTATTAATGGGTTTACCATTAGAAATTTCTTAGTAACAGTCCAGAGTTTGGAAGTTCGCGATTTAATACCCCCGTGCCTCGGAAAGCACGTAAAGCCATTCGTACTGCGCCTGATCTCTCCCCGGTCGTGTTGGATTGCCGTCCCATTGGACTATGAGAATAAAGAAACAGAGAGTGCATCTGTCTTTATGCACATACTTATGCACTATAATATCTCCTGCTTACCTGGCTAATCTCCGGTGAGATTGGCCACCGTGACCGAAATCGGTCGGGCGGCTAATAATTTTATAAAACAATGATTCTAAATTTGTCATTTTCTGTCGATTTTAAATAGGTAAATACGCCAATTTTTGGACCCTGAGCTAAAGAAAATCCTATTTTCGACACAAAACTACAAATTCAAATCCCAGTATCCACCAAGAGATAGAAAAGAGTTTAGTTGTTTGAAATACATATATAATCAATTGATAAGGCATTATGACTGCAAGCACTAATGTTACTAATCTAAGATTCCGATACCTATATAAAATATTTTTATATGTAGGTACCACAGGTATTATTATACCAATAGGTATGTCATTATGCCAATGACATTAAATTAAATTATAGTTAAGTACCTACTAGTCATGTCTCATGTTTAATGTATGGGTAAATTATTTCCACAATTTTACGCGTACACTGTTAGAAATAAAGCGCCAGGCTCTACTAAATATGATTCTGTAAGTAGGTGCTAATAAAAAGTTTCGCCAAACAAGACTCCAAAATCCGTTTTCAGAATACCAAACATTTGTAAAATGAATCCCGTTCGTCAACACGTCATATTATATTTCACAAACAAATACCTACTTAATTGTCATTCCTTTCACGTTGGTGGGCAAACAAGTCAATGTTCGTTGTCGTTGACTCTTACATGCCTTCACAAAAAACTGATATTTTTTAAAACTATAGGTATACTTGATTGCTAATTAAGAATTCCATACGCATAAATGTAACTAAAAACACGCAACTTTGTTAACACAGGTCGCGCACACATCTCTCAAATAAGTCAACGAACATCACGAGTAACTTACCAAAAAAAACTTCGCTATATTATCGATGCGATACGCGTCGGTGTGACACGGTGCCGGTCGCGTCCCGCCGTCGCCTCGCAGGTGAAATACGACGGGCGCCGACAGCGACGCGCGACGCCAGCCTCCTCTTGTAAACATCGCACTCGACTCGTGTAGATGCACACTATCTAAATTGGAAGACAACTGTGAACTGAAACCTATTGTTTTCTGTGTTGTTAAGACTGCTGCAGTTTTTTCGGGAATGTCTTTATAGTGGTATATTGAAAAAAATATGGATCGATATTTCTGATAAATAGTCTTCTTCTAGAATAATCCGAAGCTGAAAAACAGACTCTTCTCCTGAAAAGCTTAGAAATCAATTAGAGTTGGAGATAAAACTTAGGTACGAGGGTTCACGCATGACAATGCAAATAAAAGTGAGTTTAGATGTGCCTAGAAAAAATTCAGAATTTCAGAAAAAACATGAGGTATAGCGCATTCGAGTTGCGTTTAGAAATTAGAACCCACCAAAAACATTTTGATGTAAAATGTTGCCAAGACAAGACCATATGGCTCGCACAGTAGCACTGTCAAAAAGTTATCCTGAAGTGCGATTCTGTAACCATCTCACCGTGAAAATTTAGGTGAAGTGAGCGTGGAGTGAGATATCAGTGTCATCCTGATGCTAGGGATTGATTGATACTCTTGACAGCTCACTCTAAGCTCACTTCACCTAACTTTTCACGGTGAGATTTTTACAGAATCCTTCGGCTGATCTCATGTAGAGCCAAACTTCTAACTCTACACGCCCTAACTCTACAACTAAAAAAAAACGTTACTACTCGTATAAGAACTATTCTATAACAGAACAATAATGAACAATTAATAAATTTTTCAACTTACGCCCATGTGACGGTATTTCACTTCTTTTTTTAAGTTGCCTATGACAATATTTTTTCCCATGTTTTAGATTATGTTATTGTTTGTGTACTAATACTAGCTTACATATCAAATTTCAGCTTTCTGGGACTTCAGGAAGTACCCTAAGGATTTTGATAATCATCAGTGAGTGATGAGTCAGATGACGAAATCCGAGTTTTTTAGATATCAATAAAATCTAAAGTATAAGAGCTATAGGTACAAGTGAATCTTTATATGTTTAATAAGTTCACTATTGACATCATATCTTAAGAATTTTGTTTATCTGGTATAATCCAAACCCAAGTTACGAGGGTTCAAAAAAACGACGAAGCGCTTTAAGAAAAGGTAGGTAGTGCCCTTGCGCTTCGCTTGGCTCGTCTTGGCGGGGGCACTACCGTGCTGCCAGATCTCGTAAAAATTGTTTTTCAATTTCGAAGCAAGGATTGCTTTCTGTCGGAGATTCGTTCGCCATATATTTTAATAGGTAGGTAGGTACCGTCGCGGCCTTTTCCGCCTAATCACTTAATTTTTTTTTCGCCTGAATCCTGCGGCGGCGCCAAGCCACGGCCCCTGAAAGTTTTCACCTATTAGGAAAGCGATATCGCAATTACTTGAAACCTGCACTGCGCAGCTTAGTGACGCATCACGTGTACCTACTCCTTTTGTGAATTTTACGGACGAACAATTTGACCTTGGCGCGGGGCTAGAGAGCGCTTCTATTTTTTTACTACAAGCAAAAATGAATTTAATGGTGGTCAGGCGAGAGTGTCGCGATAGTACATACAGAAGACAAAATGTGAGACAGCCAAATTTTGTCCCCACACAAAATCCCTTGGCGGGTAACAAATTGATAGAATCGCATTGTGTTTTCTGCCAAATGTGGCTTCAACTTTCAAGCGGTTTTGGCACCAATTTGTAGCTTTAATTACCCCATCAAAGATCACTAGCTGAATAATTTAGGAGTGAGTAATTTATATTTGTATGAAAACTCGAATTCTTAGAAAAAACAAAAAATCATTAAACGTTTCTGCCTAGCGCTATAATAAACTCCAGATGAGATGTTTCCATGGACTACCACTTTGGATTTGTTTTATCCAAAACTAGCTTCTGGCCGCGACTTCGTCCGCGTGAAATATCTTGTTCGCTCGACCCAGCCCGACGCATCACATCGCCTGCCAGCGCTATTATTTCGTTTTCGCTAAGCGTTCTTTTTACCCGACTATGGCGAAGCAAAAAGGAGGGTTATGATTTTGACCGGTATGTATGCATGTGTGTTCCTCTGTTCCCCCATAACTTCAAAAGTACTTATAAAAATTTGAAAAACGAGATATCGTTAGAAGTGTCTTCGCTGGTTATAGGCTATGTAACGTCACACTAAATTCAATATGGCGCCCTCTATAGGACATAAAGTAATGATTTTTTTTTATATAGGGCTTAATTAACACATTTCAAAAATATAAATATTAATAAGACAAGCCCCAAAATACTGAAAAGGATGAAACAAGAAAGTCATACCTTCCCGTGATCGCATACTATAAGTATTTTAGTAAAAGCGGCATGCAACCACGGGAAGGTACTTTTTTTGTTTCATCCTTTTCAGTAGTCAAGTTTTAGTTTTTAAACTTATTTTTTTTTTACTTTACTCTTTGCTCGGCTCCTAAGGGTCCTTACGTTATTTTAAATGGCCTATTTATAGCCTTCCTCAACAATTAGGTAATCAAATGCAAAAAGAGTTTTTCAAATCGGACAGGTAGGTACTCAGTTCCAGAGATTATCGCGTTCAAACAAACAAACTCTTCAGCTTTATTAATAATAATAATAATAATAAGTGGGTATGCACCGTGATGTGGTCGCAGTGGACAAGGGGCTCACCCCGCTCTCCATGGCTAAAGAGAACTGGCGCAAACCTGTAGTACTTTCTACCGATGACCGCAAGAAGGTATGGCAGAGCAAGGAGCTTCACGGGCGCTTCTATCGGGCTCTTCATGAGCCCGGTGTAGATTTCTTAGCGTCCGTATCCTGGCTACGTTTTGGTGACCTTTTCGGGGAAACTGAAGGTTTCGTCTGTGCAATTATGGACGAAGTTATCTTGACGAATAACTACCGGAGACATATTATGAAGGACGGGACGGTTGACGTGTGTCGGGCATGCCACCGTCCGGGTGAGTCTATCAGACATATTATCTCTGGTTGTTCTCGTCTGGCTAATGGCGAGTACTTGCACAGACATAACCAAGTAGCCAGGATTATTCACCAGCAACTTGCTCTGAAATATAAACTTGTGGATTCTGAGGTACCGTATTACAAGTATGTGCCCGACCCAGTTCTTGAAAATGACCATATCACGTTATATTGGGATCGATCTATCATTACTGACAGGTCTATTGTCGCCAATAAGCCTGATATAGTGGTGATAGATCGATTAGCGCGCCGCACAATGATTGTTGATGTTACCATTCCACATGACGGGAACCTCGTGAAAGCTGAGAAAGAGAAACAAATTAAATATCTCGACTTAGCACACGAGGTTGTTGACATGTGGAATGTGAGCTCGGCTGTCATTGTGCCGATTGTCGTATCAGCCAATGGCTTGATGGCCGAAAGCCTCGATCAACATCTATCGAGGCTCTCTTTAGGCGGTTGGATCAAGGGTCTGATTCAGAAGGCAGTACTCCTTGATACGGCTCGCATTGTGAGGAGGTTCCTCTCTCTGGAGCCCTAACCACCGGTAGCTTGGACCCTGTTCCCGATACCGGTGGCCTACTATTTTTTATATTTTTAAATGTTTTTATATTTTTTATATTCTAATATTTAAAAATATAATTTATATGTATATATAATGAAATAAAGGAAATAATAATAATAATATTCCACAACTATCACACAACGCCATCTAGTCGCAAGCTAAGCAGAGCTTGTGTTATGGGTACTAGACAACTGATAAACATACTTATATATTTCTAAATACATAAATATTATAGATAAATTACACCCAGACACAGAACAAATGATCGTGCTCATTACACAAACATTTGTCCTGGGTGGGAATCGAACCCACGACCTCCGGCATAGCAGTCAGGGTCACTAACCACTAGACCAACAGGCCTAATTAGTATAGACTTAAACATGCAATGGTTTTTTTGATTTGCTGAAGTCGTAGGGATCATTACATGCGCTATCTACGAGTATATGGTCTGTGAGAATTTTTCTTTATAGGTAATTTGCCCTAGATCGGTTAAAATATATATTTGGAGCCAGTCTTGGGGTCTCGTGGCTAAAGATAACAACCACACTGGTCGGTCGAAGGTTGAGCTACACATGCCGCTGTCGGTTCATGGATGGATAACCATCCATTACCAGCAAATCGAGACCCTACCGTGCCTCGGAAAGCATGTTAAACCGTTGATACCGGCTGTTATTCGTAGATCTTTGACAATTTGACAGTCAGAAAGAAAGAAAGAAAAATAGGTTTATTTGTCACAGAAACACGTGCAAACAAAAAGATAATTAATTCTAATGACAGCATATATAATAAAAACAAAAAAAATATATCTTTATACATGAGCACAAAGCAGAGATAGTCGACGGCTGCACGTCATGACTGACAAGAAGGCTTCCACTCAGTATGATGCTGTGCTATAGGGGACCCACAGCACAGCGCTGATTTTCAGTCATTTCGGATAGTCAGAAGCTTAAAACTGTAACAACCAGTCTTATGGTATCGTGTAACCCAGTAGGTAACTGGGTTGTGGAGGTCTGATAAGCGGTCCCTCCATGTAAAATACTGGCATTCAGTTGCATCCGGATAGACTGGAAGCCAACCCCAACAAAGTTGGAAAAAGGCTAGGCATATTGATTTGGAGCGAGCAGAGCACTAGCAACACCAACCAGCTATTTTGTAACTGAAATAAGTCCCAATAGTCCTATGCTCCATTTAAATTCTCAATTAGCATACCCAGTTACTTTGTGTGCTTCACTTTTCTCATAACAAAGTCGTCGACATAAAACCGTAACCGTTGCTTCGGATATGAAATGCGAAAGACGTAAAAGAGATATAACGAGAATGCTTTCAGGGCATCGAGGGCGAGTTTTATGCGATATTATTGTATTCTGAGTGGGATTGTAGAAATTCCTACTACCTAGGTACTTATTTGCAGGGGAATATTTTGCATGTCCTAGTCTGGGGACATTTATGAAGTCAACATCTCTGTTTGTCTGTCTGTGAGCACCCACCTACGCGTATCATAATGAATAACCGTCTAGAGGTAAGTTGGTATCTAAGTAACGTTTACAGTGTAATGTGTATACCACACTGTAAACCAGTCAGCCAGTTTACAGTCTATGGTATGGTGGTATGTATGTATTTTCTTTATTATATCTTCTTAGCGTGACTTTTTTCAATTCTTATAAATGTTATCTGACTAAGTTATAACACAGGCCTCCTCTGTGTGAGAGAGAACGGGCTGTAACCCACCACGCGGGCCCAGTGCAGCCATGCTATTCTCTAAGGATACAGCCTTGCGGGCAGCGCTGCCCGCAAGGCTGTATCCTTAGAGAATAGCTCCTCAGGTTGGTAGGTGTCACATGTCTTCGATTTTTTTTGGTTCTAGGACATGCCGGTTTCACCGTTTTGAAAGCAGTGGTGATGAAATAATTTACACAAAGTAAAGTGTAAGTACATGGGACCAAACCTGAAATCGCGAAAAGCGAAAAAAAAATCAGTTGTTCCCTAAAATGTTCGCATAACTCGTCAAAATGTATGGAGCAGCAGATTTTGTTTTTTGCAATTTCACGTTTTGTCCTGTAGTAAAAGTTGTTCATAATGATGAGTAGGTACATTGATCCCTTCAGATATTTCGTGTATGAATAGTATGTGAATTTCGTGTCTTATATTATGTCAGTTTAAAAACATAAGTAATTTTTTGTTGGTGCTGGTGCATGTGTAATTGGTTAATGGGTGACGTCTCTGATTGTGGAAATGTTACTACATTGTTGTATTGAGTCTTGAGTCCTATCAGTAAAAACTTTAAGTAGTACCTACCTAACTAATAGTAAATAATTTTAAACTTAGGTATAAATGTCAGAAATCGCAAATAAGTAGCTGCACCACGCCATCTTCTACCTGCACCCTAATTGCGTAATGCACTATTACTCACAATTTGAATCATGTTGAAGCATATTTCTAATCCATTGCTCCATAAGTTCGAAAAATGTTCTACTCAACAACGTAAATAACGCAATGAATGTTGTTGAACTGTCAAAATGAAACCCACTGCTACTGATAGTGTGTTACACAATTACCCCGCTGGTAGTCTATTCAAACCTAAGTTTCAAATGAATATTATTTCAAGTTAAACAAATTTATCTTTATTTTAATGGTAATTAAGTTGATTTCAGAGTGACTAACACTATAGAAAAAGTTATAAAAATGTTTGAAGTTATAGCGTAAACTGAACTTTCTTGTGTAGGATTTAAAGTTATTTTCCCATAAACTCATATTTGTTTACATTTTTGGCAAATAAATCGCGAATGCAGTATAGGCACTGCCCAACTTCCTGACATTATTCTATGTTGGTAGATCTCCTGAACCTGGTCACCTGGATATTTATGGAAAATAGACGTACGTTTTAGGACGTCCTATCTATAGCGCAGTGAGCGGCACAGGACTAGATTTGATTCCAATAATAACTAGTTATTGCAAAACGTCGAAACGTACTGTAATTAACCGACTGCACGCCGGCTAAATGAGGGTAATGTTTTTTACGCGTAGGTAGGTAGGTGTTTAGGTACTATGAGTGGTAATCGCCAGTGCAGTGTGAGTGCAGGACAGGTTTGAATTGAATTAAGTTAAGAATATTAACTCGTTAAACTTAAGCACCTATTATAGTAACCGTGCCAATTAAGAAACTACCATCTTCCGAAAAAAAACTGTCGTACTTTACCTGAGACTACTCGGGTAAAGTACGACAGTTTTTTTTTATGTGATGCTCATCTTAATGACAATGATGTCGAAAAAAAATACAAGATCAAACCTTTTTAAATAAATAAAACAAAGTCGGGTTAGTTACGCCTGGACCGATTTTTATAATCTTTTATTCGTTGGATGTGTCTCGTCCCCGAATAGCAGAATAACTACTATAAAACATAGAAATAAATTCACGAAAAAAAGAGATAATTCATTTTCTCATACATTTTGTATGGATCGGCATTTGTGATGATATCTCGAGAACGTATTGACTGATTTCGTTGGACGTAAGAAATTCGTCGGGTCAGCTAGTTAATAAATAAAGAAATGGTCGAGACAAGTCATTTGCATCCATTCTGTTAAAATTAGACTTGCATAGATATGTACCTCTTTAGCTTATTAATTTTCTAATGCATCTGTCGGTGGGACCGACAAGTACCTACTCGTAGCGTGTGTTATTATATTGCAGATATCAAAATAACTTCCTGACCCAGATACCCAGTAGATAGTCTGTCAAGGCCGGAGATGCAGGTATCCTTTTTGTTCATTCGTAGGTGTCCCAGATGTTAATTACACAGTAAATTAAAATTGATACCTACATCTAATATTGATCTACTGGCTGGCAGTATCCGGATATTATCCCTTGCAGCTGGTTTAGGTAATTTAGACTTTTTTTTAACTTCCAGACAAAAATAGTAGAGCAATATGTCTAGAGTATTGTATTCTATTCTATGTAATTTACAAAACTCCAAAAAGGAACTATTGCTGCTAACATAATTGTATTCTCTGGTTATTACCTAGGTAATTTTAATAAAGATGTAGTTAAGACTATGCCGACCGCACAGTGGTGCCCTCATCGTTTGTTTGGTTATTTCATACAATTTAGAATGAAAATGCAGAAAGTAAGCACGTTAAGTTGTGCTTCACAAGATTATACGTTAATATTATTAGAAACGGTAGTTTTATATTGTTTAGTTTTATTATAATCCTTAAGCCGGATAACGGTGGCCACTATATTCCGTTTTAAGGATTATAATAAAACTAAACAATGTAAAACTACCGTTTCTAATAATATTAACGTATGATCTTGTGAAGCACAACTTAACGTGCTTATTTTCTGCATTTTCATTCTAAATTCTAAGAAATAACCAAACAAACGATGAGGGCGCCACTGTGCGGTCGGCATAGTCTTAAACCAGCCTGTTAACAGTCCAATCCTCGACAGATTACGCACTAATTATACGTTCCACTCATATAAAAATAGGAGCCACTTTCCTGCTGGGATAACGTACACAAGATCTCTCCCTAGCTGCGCCACAACACCCGGTTCTCGATCTTCCGCATTCAGTCTGTTGAGGCAGCCTTTTCAAGGTCGTCGGCCATCTAGCTGGGAACCTCTCGGTAGGTAGATAAATTCAGGGAAATTAATTGTTAAGCAAATTAACTAATAACTTAAATTATCAGTTTATTCAAATCACAACTGTATTGCTATTCTGTGAAAATCTAACCGTGGAAACTTAGGTGAAGTCAATTTGTTAAACAATTAATTTCGCTGACTTTACAAGCCATATTAATAATCTAATTTATTGATAAAATTGGCAGACGTGAGGATGTTTATAGTTTAAAATAGAGGAAGCCGGCCATTCTCCTGATATAACCCTTAGTCACGTAGTAGATGATCTGATCTAATTTGAGACTACAAGATACAAATATTTATTAATACCACTAATACTGAACTTAGAAGTTCTAATATTCATCATTATGCACATCTGGTTTAAGTCTAAGGTGACCTCAACATTGGAAAATGGCTGAATAATGACCATGATTTGGTCAGAAAAAATAGTATATTGGCCCCGATTCTGTTGTTCACAAACTAAACTAAATTTAAGTTCAGTGCATCTTTTTCTTGCTATTTCATTAAGAAAAGGACAGAAGATAAATATTAGTTTAGTCCTGTCAAATTAGATAATCCATAGACAAGTTTAGACGTGATTAAAAAATTGGCTACTAAAAGTACGTCAATTTACGTCAGGCGCTGACTAATTTGACAAGACTAAACTAATATTTATCTTCTGTCTTTTTCTTCATGAAATAGAAGGAAAAAGATGAACTGAACATAAATTTAGTTTAGTTTGTGAACAACAGAATCGGGGCCAATGTTAGGAAAATCCTAACTAATTTATTATAAATGCGAAAGTAAGTTTGTTTGTTACATTTTTACGCCTAAACCACTGAACTGTTCATCCTGAAATTTTGCACATACGTTGTCAGGTGTACAGAAACGGACATAGGGTACCTTTCATCCCGAAAAAAAGTGCTGTTCCCGAGGAAAACAACAATAATGTTATTATGATAAAAGATGGCACCACGTGTTTTTCGAATCATGATTGAATTATATTGATTGTCAAATTCTAAATTAACGCGAGCGAAGCCGCGGGCAAAAGCTAGTCTAGAATAGATATAAATTGACCCAAATGCATAGTCATAATCGTGATCTAATTATATTAATGTGGTTAATATCAAGTCAAATAGGCAGATGTAAAATATCATGAATGACGCCTGAAAAGAAACTGGTTACGGTAAGCAACGAAAATCAGTTAGTACAAAATGTTTTAACACAAATAGCACACGTGTGTGCGCGTTTTCATTTCACGTCCCGAGATGCAGTATGGCAACTCGGGATCGAAAAACCTTGCATGTCAGACTATTTACAAATAATTTGTAGGGTGGTAAAGTACGTACTACTGTCGTAGCAATAAAGGTGATTTTCGTAGTTCAATTGTTTCACTGTTAAATAATACAACAAAATCGAAAAGTAATAATTTATGTATAATATTAATAATAGAGTAAAGCTTACAACACAACAGCTCCAAATATTGGAAATGGATCACTAGACTTGTTAAGTTTATACCTAAATCTATTGAGGAGTCCGCTTGCTACCACAACACCACTGCAAGGCGGATTGGAAACATAGTTTGACACTGGAGTTCTGAGTGGTCTCAACACTTGTGTCCGACAACTTTTGATTTTGATTCTAATACACTTAGCACTTTTAAACTTGGTTGGTTCGAAGACTGATTCTCTGTGGAGTCCGTTTCTTAGGTTGCTAGGGGTGGGAATCAAACGGAGCTTGGGCCGCTTCATCACCGGTCGGACCGGTGGGTATGTGAAGTCTTCGTCTGATGTTCTCTCGGGTGATGCGTTTTCGTTTGTGATTTTATCTGAAAAGAATTGGAGTGGGATTTAAAACTGTAACATGTCTTTGTAAGAGTTCTTCAGACGAATGCTAACGAAACAGAGCCCTTATGGTAAGAAACTGGCAATGGATTCTTCTTGTGTCTGTCAAAGTTGCCAAAGTGGATCTCTCGTCGATGATGTCGCCATCATCATGATTAAGATTTTTTTTTTCTAAAAATAAAAAATAAAAATATGAAAAAGCAAATATATAAAGTGAAAGTAAATATATAAAGTTTTAAAGTATAAAAAACAGGCTTTTTGCTCCTCGTGAATGTTAAAAGACAGAGGTCAAGACCTTCAATTGATGACAACACATAATCCGCGTTCGCGATTTATTTGCCAAAAATGTAAACAAATATGAATTAATGGAAAAATAACTTTAATTCCTACACAATAAAGTTCAGTTTACGCTACAACTTCAAAAATTTTAATAACTTTTTCAATAGTCCTAGTCACTCTGAAATCAACTTAATTTTCATTAAAATAAAGTTGATATTTGTTTAACTTGATATAGGGTAGGGGTGGGCGAGGTGGTTATCATCAACCATTGATAAAATATAGGTTTTTTTTTAATCAAATTATTTTAGTAGTAGTAAAAGTATTAATAATTTAATTTGATGGTGTTTTTTACATGAAGCAAAATAATTAGAATCGTTTAAATTTAAGACAATGCAAAATAAAAATATTCTATTTTATTCTAAATAGTTAAGATATACCTATGATAGGGAACAACATCCGGCGCGGCAGTAAGGAGTCGCCGAGCATCTCGTACAGCGTGTAGTCCGTCGTCACGTAGTCTTCTAAGTACGTCGTGGGTTCAGATCTGAGCAGGCAGGTTGACACGTCCTGGCAACAAGAAACGCTTACATTGAGGTTGACTATGTACAGTCAGTAAAGGAGATAAGTATGCAGGGTCGTCGAATATAGTTGAAGTTTAGTAAGAAACCGATTGATGTTTTCGAATAAAAAATTAATAGAAAATAAACAGTACATTTATCAAAAATATCAATTTGTTACAACTATATTCGACGACCCTGCATACATATCTCCTTTGCTGACTGTATGATTTAGTTGTTAGGGATA
The DNA here is from genome assembly GCA_949316385.1 of Globia sparganii. NCBI lineage: Eukaryota > Metazoa > Arthropoda > Insecta > Lepidoptera > Noctuidae > Globia > Globia sparganii. The sequence continues at coordinate 19,854,976 of OX438658.1, forward strand.
GTGTTACCTTCCAGATTAAACAATAACTTATAAATATTGTAACAAATCTACTAACCTAACAAAATAAAAGGGTATGAAGTAAATTTGAACAATATAATTAGAGATAAAAAATACATAAATGATTAAAAAAGATACCAATATCACTCAGTAGAAAGAAGAGAGGTTTTTGTAGTCGCAGTCCGTTTTTCTTTTTTCAAGTGCGAAGTTACAGGTCACAGTAGTGATAGATAGTGGAGAATAGATGAAGAGAAGATGGTCCTCTGGACTTCAGCGTAGTCACTCCGTCAAGATATGAAGTCAAAATAGTAGTTTAGTTAAGTTTAGTTGAGGCTTGACTTCTGTTGTACTTTTCCTTTAGTAATTGGACGTGGTCTGTAGCGGAGATGTTTCTTTGAGTGAAACCAGAGCAGAAATCATCTAAATAATATGTCAGAGGTCCTTTTATATGAGTCTGCCATTTGTTTTTCCATCTTCATTTCTTTTAGCTCTTTTGAAAATTGAAGTTTTCTTCATAACATATGCTCCTGTCATGAGCTTGAAGCGGCCAGAAATATTTGTTTAAAAACCTCTTTGATGAATACTGAGAGAGTGTTAATTATTTTTATGAATTTAAATTAGGATACAGTTATTCAATAAACAGTCAATTATCTATAAAATACAATATTTGAGCTAACATAAACATAAAAATAATTTAAAATTATACAAATCAAAAGCAACCTTCATGGACTAAGCCAGTAAGAAATTATGAGAGAAAATTTACAGAAAAAAGTAATAGCAGTTTGACAGCCTGACGTAAATGTCATAACAATGAAAACTATAGAAATATTTAATTTGGTAAATAAATAAGGAAATGAATCGTTTTAGGCCGATTCGCAAAATAAAATGTAAACCTGATAAAAGAGCATGATGAATAAATGTGAATGTATGTAAAGTGTAAGTATATACATAGGTCTGTAGTAGGTAGATGCTATATTTCCCCATCGACCCCGAGAAAATTTTTGGTCTAGAACAAAAATTTTGTAAAGGTTAAAAATAAGTCCTTGATCTAACACACAACCTCTTCCATGCTTTCGTCGAACACTCCCATTCAATCACACATAGGAGATATGGTTCACATTTAATGACGCATACTCCAAGAAGGAAATATTTATTTATAATTACGAAGGCTTATTTTTTTAATTAGGTGTCGTAACCCGCACCTGTTTGAAAACCCAATTAGAAAGAGAGCATTAGGGCTTTTTTAACGAGTTGCTTATCCGCTCGAAAGGTTCAAGGTTTAAGAAAAACCTCCAGTTCAGAGAAAACTCAAGTTAGTTTTGAGTTTAAAAATAACCCAAGTTTAAGAAAAACTTAAGTTTGAGAGAACTCAAATTTGAGTCCTAGTTTAAGAAAAGCTCAAGTGAAAGAATTAGAGGGTTTAAGAAAACCTCTAAAAAAAAATTTGCATTAGGGGCTTATTTAATGAGTTGCTACCGCTCCGAAAACAAGGCATTAGGGGCTTATTTAGTGAGTTGCTACCGCTCAAAAAGAGAAAGATGGAATGAGATTTTACCAAATAGGTTTTAAAGGAAAGCTGAGTGTTTTAATGTTGATGAGTGAAATGATAAGTTTAAAATGATTCAGTAAGTTTAAGATAATATCTTCAGAGAAAATATTTCTAAAAAGTCTAGTTATTGGTTTAAAGAGAGAGTTTTTACCACAAATCAGTTTTTATTAAGAAGAACAGAAAAATCCTATCAAATTATTAAATGGTTTAGATATAATTTAAATCGAAAAGGTAATTGCAGAAGTTTTTATACTAGAGATAGTATTTTTTGGAATTTTGAAAAGAGTCGAGCCCACGCTATAATCATTATTATAGGAGGAAATAACCAAGGAAAACATCCTAGTTTTTTTTTTTTTTTACTAGAAAGGTTTAGATATAATTTTTAAATCGAAAAGGCAATTCCAAAAGTTTCCATACTAGAGGTAGTATTTTTTTTTGAATTTTGAAAAGAGTCGAGCCCACCCTATAATTATTATTATAGGAGGAAATCACTAAGGAAAACATCCTAGTTTTTTTTTTCTTAGAAAGGTTTAGATATAATTTTTAAATCGAAAAGGCAATTCCAAAAGTTTCCATACTAGAAATAGTATTTTTTTGAATTTTGAAAAAAAAAAAAAAACAATTCCTACAAGGAATTGATCCAATCAACTACAATAGTTGATGAAGACAAATTAGTCATCAAAGAGAAAAATAAGTCAGTCAAATAATAAAGGTTAGGCAACATACCTAAATAAAATTATCTGAAAAGAACAGATAAAAAGAGAAATTAAAATAATCTTCTGAATGGTTTACCAACCATTAAAAAAGAATCTAGTTTTAAGAGAATTATTTACATAATTATATACATTATATTTTAAAATCTTTTATATGCCATTTAGCTTGGTTGCCATTAGGATCCTCTAGTATATAAACCAATGGGGATAATTTCTGCAACACAGTGGACTTAACATATTTTGGCGCTAATTTTGCGCTGAAATAAGTCCCAGCCTGACTATTTACATAGTTTCTTCTCCAGACTATATCTCCCACGTTATATTCTTTAAAGGAACGACGTTCGTTGTAACTTGAAGTGTTACGAGCATGAGCAATATGGAGGGCTATCTGAACTTTATCAAAAGTTGCAGACAATAAACCTATGTTAGTAGCATAGATGTCCCTAGGTAGAAACACGATTTCATCAAGATTATTAGTTGGCGTATAAAGTGAGCCAGAAGTAACTGTTTCACGTCCAAAGAGCAAAAAGTTAGGAGTGAAACCAGTAGTAGTATTAGTTGTACTATTCATAGCGTATTGGACTTTAGGAAGATGGGTGTCCCAAGATCTATGGTCTTCACCAACCAAAGATGACAAAGCTGTGATTATAGTACGATTGTATCTTTCAGTGGGATTAACCTGAGGGCAGTAGTTAGGAGAGAAAGATACGTATGGTATATTATATCTGCCCAGAAAGTTTCGAAATTCATGGGATTGGAATTGCGATCCGTTGTCCATAATAATAGTCTGAGGTACTCCATGAACTAGAAAAACAAAATTTTCTAAGATAGAGATGACGTTAGCGCTAGTAGCTCGTTTTAGTGGAAAGATCAGGGAATATTTAGTGAAACAACAGTTAACCACTAAGATGAATTGATTTCTACGTCTAGTCATAGGTAGAGGACCCATTAAATCCAAAGAAATTGTTTGAAAAGGCCTGGAACAAATTTTTGGTTTACCCATAAGGCCAAAAGGAGAGTGATTTGCGTGTTTGTAAGTTAAGCAATTATCACAGCTAGAAATTATTTTAGCGATATCCTTAAACATAGCTGGCCAGTAATAAAGAAGTGATAATTTTTTATAAGTTTTAAAAATTCCTAAATGTGGTTGATCTGGGAATCCATGGTTATCTTTGATAAGGGTTTCCCGGAGATTAGGATGAGGAACTTCTTTCCACGCGAAATCTTCAGATAAAGCGTAAGGAGATAGAGTATAGCGGAATAATTTATTTTCGCGATTAGTATAATTGGGATATTGATCAGGATTGTTACGGCATTCCAAAAGTAGTTTGTTATATTGTTCCAATGCTGGAGATACGGGTTGAGAATTAAGTGAGATAGGATTAACACCAAGTGGACATGTAGAATTACGAGAGAGAAAATCAGGAACTAAATTGTCTTTACCTCTTTTGTGTTTTAGAATAAAATTAAAAGATGACAACCTCAGAGCCCACCGCGCGAGCCTACCGGATGGATTGGATAAGTTTAGAAACCATTTAAGTGCTGCGTGATCCGTATAAACAGTGAACTGTTTACCATTATCGATATAACAACGCCAATGTTCTAAAGCTGTAATTACCGCAAGAGTTTCTCTTTCTGTAGTTGAGTAATTGCGCTCATTTTTATTAAAAGATTTGCTCATATAGGCTATAACTACTTCTTTATCATCCTTAGTTTGGGTCAACATACCACCGATGCCAAAATTAGAAGCATCACAATGTACAGAGAAAGGAAGATCATAGTTAGGACAAGCTAGTATAGGAGTAGTAGTAAGAGCTTCTTTTAGTTTATTAAAAGCTAGAGTAGCATCATTATCCCAAATGAATTTCGGGGCGTTTTTACCGGAAGAAGTTAATTTATTAAGTGGAGTTGCAATTGTGCTAAAGTTAGGAATAAAACGACGAAACCAGCTACAAGTTCCAATAAATTTTCTCACTTCTTTACGAGTAGTGGGAATAGGAAATTCGAGTATTGATTTAATTTTAGCCGGATCTGAGCGTAAACCGTTTTCATCTACAATGAAACCTAAGTATTTTAGTTCATTTTTAAAGAATTGACTTTTATCGAAATTAATAGTCAAATTAGCAAACGTTAATTTCTCAAGAACTTTAACTAGATAAGAGATATGCTCTTCAAATGATTCAGAAACAATTATTATATCATCAAGATAACAAAAGACTTTATTGTCAAATTCAGGAGTAAAAAGCATGTCCATAAGTCTTTGCTGAGTAGCCGGAGCATTAGTTAAGCCAAACGGCATCATTACAAAACGATACATGCCTCGACCAGGAACATAAAAAGCCGTTTTATTTTTATCTGCTTCTTTCAGAGGAATCTCCCAAAATGCTTTAGCAATATCGATGCTAGAAAGAAATTTAGCGTTTTTAAGATTATCTAAAATTTCATTAACAAATGGAAGGCTGTACGCGTCTCTACGAGTAACTGAATTTAATTTACGGCTATCTACACAGAAACGCCATTCGCCATTCTTTTTAGGTGTAATGATAACCGGAGAAAGCCAAGGACTTTCGCATTTTTCAATAACACCCCATTCTATCATTTTATCAACTTCCATAATGAGAGCTTTTTGTTTTTCAGGAGAAAGACGGTAACAACGTTGTTTAATAGGAGGTGTATCCCCAGTATCGATATGGTGACTAATAAGATGAGTGCGGCCCAGTATTCCTCTACTTTCAAATGATATAGCTTTAAATCGATTAATCATGTCATCAGCGATAGTTTTTTGCTCTAAAGTGAGATGATTATAAGGAAGTACTTGTTTCGTAGTTTCAGTAACTACTGAACATTTAGTATTTACTTTAAAAGCCGAAGAAAGTATATGTGGAATAAGATTAAATTTTTTCCAAAAGTCGACTCCCAAGATAATTGAAGGAGATATATCTGGGAACACGAAGGCTTGAATTAGATGAGTTTGATTATTGTATTTAATCGGAATGTCAATTGAGCCAAGGGATTTACTTTTATGATTACTGGCAGTAGTAATTGTCATTGAAAATGACTTGGATAACGTGAAGCCTAATTTTAAGATTTCTAGATGGGAGTTATTACCAAGTATTGTAATAGAACTACCGCTATCTAGTAAGCCGGAAAATATTTTGTCATTTATAGCAATATCAATAAAAGGACGATTAAAATCTTTTTCAGTATCGTATATTGAAGTTGTTTTGTAACAATGAAAGAAATTTTTAATGGTTTGTAACCAATCATGCCAGTCTGATTGATTAAAGTTTTTATTACCCAAGTCACTATCTAGTTTTTTGGATTGTTAGTTTTATTACAAATAGGGCAATCAGTAGATTTAACATCTTTTAAACCACATTTAAAACAAATTAATGTACGAGGTTGCGAACAATTAGTTAATGTATGACCATTAGTACGGCAGCGTACACAAAAAGCATTATTATTAATTTTATTAATAGTATTAACTCGAGGTTTATTGTTAAATCGATTAAAATTTGTTCTAGGAGAAAACGCGTTAGAGGTTGAGGGCTTTGACGTTAAATTAGAAGATTTATAGTTAAATTCGACAGTTAAAGGATTATTTGTAGTTTCAGGTTCGCGGAAACGTTTCTCTTTGTCTAGGAATTCTTCATATTTTTGACAACATGAAATAAGCGCAAGAATAGAATTAATATTATTATTCGCGATATAAGGTGAGTAACAAGGTCGGATGTTACGAATAATGATTTGAAGTTTTTTAGTTTCCGATAATTTTTCAGAAAGTCTGGAAAACATGCCAGTCAGTATGGAAACAAAAATAACTATAGGTTCATCCTTGCCTTGAGTTCGGCTATTAATTGCTTCTAATAATTTATGGTCATAGTCAAAACCGCCAAAGTCTGTAACCAAACCTTCACAAAGTTCGTCCCATGATAACAAAGAGTCACGTTTAAAACGGTACCAGTGTAAAGCGTTGTCGGTAAGTAATTCGAAAGCATGATCTAATAATTTGTTTGAAGAAATATTCCTAGAAATACTAAATTCCTGGATTTTCTGGATAAATGAACGTGGACAAGAGTTTCCGTCGTATTTAATTCGTTTTAATTCGTTAAGGGAATTATAGGAAATTGAGTTTAGAGGTTGAGACTGAATATCGGGGAGTATAGTATGAAACATAGTACTATCATTATCATTACTATCACGTTGGGCGCCAAACTGTAACAAATCTACTAACCTAACAAAATAAAAGGGTATGAAGTAAATTTGAACAATATAATTAGAGATAAAAAATACATAAATGATTAAAAAAGATACCAATATCACTCAGTAGAAAGAAGAGAGGTTTTTGTAGTCGCAGTCCGTTTTTCTTTTTTCAAGTGCGAAGTTACAGGTCACAGTAGTGATAGATAGTGGAGAATAGATGAAGAGAAGATGGTCCTCTGGACTTCAGCGTAGTCACTCCGTCAAGATATGAAGTCAAAATAGTAGTTTAGTTAAGTTTAGTTGAGGCTTGACTTCTGTTGTACTTTTCCTTTAGTAATTGGACGTGGTCTGTAGCGGAGATGTTTCTTTGAGTGAAACCAGAGCAGAAATCATCTAAATAATATGTCAGAGGTCCTTTTATATGAGTCTGCCATTTGTTTTTCCATCTTCATTTCTTTTAGCTCTTTTGAAAATTGAAGTTTTCTTCATAACATATGCTCCTGTCATGAGCTTGAAGCGGCCAGAAATATTTGTTTAAAAACCTCTTTAATGAATACTGAGAGAGTGTTAATTATTTTTATGAATTTAAATTAGGATACAGTTATTCAATAAACAGTCAATTATCTATAAAATACAATATTTGAGCTAACATAAACATAAAAATAATTTAAAATTATACAAATCAAAAGCAACCTTCATGGACTAAGCCAGTAAGAAATTATGAGAGAAAATTTACAGAAAAAAGTAATAGCAGTTTGACAGCCTGACGTAAATGTCATAACAATGAAAACTATAGAAATATTTAATTTGGTAAATAAATAAGGAAATGAATCGTTTTAGGCCGATTCGCAAAATAAAATGTAAACCTGATAAAAGAGCATGATGAATAAATGTGAATGTATGTAAAGTGTAAGTATATACATAGGTCTGTAGTAGGTAGATGCTATAATATCTATTTTTAAAAGAGTAACCGTGGGTGTAAATTCTTGCCAGCTCTTCTCCATACAAAACGATAAAACTGTATTGTATCTGAACATGTCCACATTCAAAATCAAGAATAAAACCTGAACAAGATGTATCGTTTTTTAAAAAAAAATATACTAAAATCAAAGACAATCAAAACACAGTTATTATAACACTCACAGTTCGCGAAGCAAACAATCGCAAATAACTATTATATACTATGTGTATGTATGTCCCTGGAATTAGCAAAGGGAGAATTTCTAAAAAAAAACCCGTTGTTTGATTTTCAACTTTCAGTGTAGAGCCAAGCATTGAAAATCAAACAACACACTTGAAAACGGGCATGAGTCTAGTCTCACTCACAAGTATAGTCTCCCTAAGATCTGTCTGCAGATGGTTCCTCCTTGGCGCGTGGATGCAGTCGTCGAGATGGTCCAGATGGTCGGCCAGGCACTCCACCAGCGCGCGCCTGCCAAGGGCCATCACGCACTTGATCATAGGTGCCGTCAGCCGCTCCTTCGTGCCTTGCGCTAGGTAGTCGAAGAGAATGCCTTTGCCTGAAGGAAATTTAAAAACATTATGAAAAAGGTCCAATGAATGTGTTGAATTTATTTCTCTTGATGTTTACGTGGACCTTTACTCAACTCAGATAATGGCCCCGATTCTGTTGTTCACAAACTAAATAAGATAATTCTGTCCTTTTAATAATGAAATAGAAAGAAAAAGATGCACTGAACTTAAATTTAGTCCTGTCAAATTAGATAATCCATAAACAAGTTTAGACGTGATTAAAAAATTGGCTACTAAAAATACGTCACTTTACGTCAGGCGCTGACTAATTTGACAGGACTAAACTAATATTTATCTTCTGTCCTTTTCTTAATGAAATAGAAAGAAAAAGATGCACTGAACTTACATTTAGTTTAATTTGTGAACAACAGAATCGGGGCCAGTATAACTTTTTTGTAACTATTACTTGTTTATGTTTAAACTAGTTTCTACCCCCGCGTATACGTTCGCGTAAAATTTCTTGTTCCCCCGACCCGTCGCATCGCATCGTCTGCCCGCGTTATTAGTTCGTTTTCACCTTCTTTCTTACTTTTCTTTTCTTTTTTCTCGGCTCCTAAAAACCCTAGCGTGATGATATAGCCTATAACCTTCCTCAAGAATTGGGCTATCAAATGCAAAAAGAATTTTAAATCCGACTGGGCTATAGAGAGCTCGTTCGTATGTATAGATAAGATAGAAAAAATTAAAAATCTGTTAAAGCAGCGATGTAGCGGAAGTAGACCATTGTATTGGGTATGTCGCAGCAGGATAGTGCGTTTATTTCATGCGAACAATGCTGCCGTCCGTTCAAATTCCTCTAATCCACGTAACATGTCGATAATTTCGACCGTTATTTTGCATTGCTTAGGAATAGTTGGTTTCGACGACTACTAGGAAAAAATCCTGTATAAAGACTATCCCTACAATGATTTAAATGTAACAGAAGTAATCGAAATAAAGGTTAAAACTTATTCATATCATAAATAACAGTTACCTATTGTAATAAACGAGGGCCAGGTACGTGTGATTTTTGTGAGTATTGCGACCATTTTCTCCGCGAGTGATCCATTGCCAAGTATGTTCGATACCATCACTGGAAATAACCTCTGGAACTGAAACAACACATTGATGATTAATAAACAGATAGCTTAGTTATTACTCATGTATTATTATTATTTTATATAAGTGCTTACTCTTATGACAAGTGCCACTTCGAAAAGCTTATTATATCCAGTTGTGCGAAAGGTGGACTTAAAAGTTAAATATTACTGTTCAATGCAGGGATCCCCAAACTATTTTGGACATGTGACCCCTTTTCCAAAATGAACTGTTACCTCAGACCCCCATGGCCAAATTACCTACTTTTAAGATCAACCCCGTCGACCCCCAAAATCAGTTTTCGTTTATGTCGACCCCTAGGAAACGGATATGACCACTTTGGGAATCCCTGGTTTAATGTAACTAGCATTTTCAGTCTAATAAACATAACATAACATAATCAGCCTATAATGTTCCCACTGCTGGGACACAGGCCTCCTCTCTGTGAGAGGGAGTGGGCCGTAATCCACCACGCGTGCCCTGTGCGGGTTGGTTCAGTCTAATATTGTATTCTTTTTTTTGTGGATGGGAAATCATCAAATGACCCCTCCCGCTCAGGTTGGAGCAGAAGGGAGTGTCAGACTCTTACTGACTAAAACCCACCCGTGTTCCTTCCTTAGCCCTTTATGTTCCCGGGCAGCGGTAACCCTTTCGGACAATCCCGCTGCCCCGGCAGGCTACGGCCCTTACGGGCCCCTTCCTTGTAATGCTGACATCTCTTTGAGACGCGCGTGGAACACGTACGCGCCGTCCGGCACGGGCCTGATCGGACGGAGGGTTACCCATTACTCTCCGCCCGCAGGCCCGCGCCTACGGTGGCCGGGAGTCGTCCCGCGGCTCCCGACGTCCGGAGCGTCTCCCGCGGCGGCTGGGACGTGAGGCTCTCTCCCTCAGCCGTCCACTGATGTCTTCTTATTATAGCAGTGTGTGACCTAAACCCACACTTAGGTCACACTTATCTGTGACTTAAGTAGTCCATTTTTACACAGAAAAGCGTGACTTAAGTGCGCGTTTAAGTCACACGAGCTATAAAATAGTATACGATACGTGTGACTTAAGTAGTATTAATGTACGGCGTTTAGCACTCTCGCTAGGGTTAAAGGAAGACACAGGAAAGGCCGTTCTAAGGATTTCAATAATACGTTTATCAATAATGGACGACCTAAGTCACACGTATCGTATTTTCAAATCTGTTTGAAAAAATAATCTTACGCCTATAGAAACCAAATGCGACGCCGCTGTCTCATCCGTGACCGCGGCGTCGCATTTGCAATAAAATGAGAGAAACTACCATTTACATGTCTACAACTAAAACAGCTACAGAACCAAGCATTCTATCAGTTCAAACATGACGCAGGCAGTTTAGTCTGACCTCTTCAATTGGCCAAAACTCAGAATTATCATTAAGGAATTCTAATAATGTAGTTTTAGGAAAGAAAATCAGCCAATCGATTCTGGAAAAATCTCACCGTGAAAAGTTAGGTGAAGTGAGCTTAGAGTGAGCTGTCAAGAGTATCAATCCCTAGCATCAGGATGACACTGACAGCTCACTCCACGCTCACTTCACCTAAGTTTCCACGGTGAGATTGTTACAGAATCGCACTGCCGGTTATAGTTTGACATGAGCTAGAACGGTCAAGATTCTATTTTAAATAGCCAGTCCTATCTTCATAACTTACCTATGTCCCTAACTCCTAAATTGAATATTAGAATAAGCTTATTTGAGCAAACAATAATACATTAAACTCACCTGCTGCTGTATATTGGTGTCCAGGCTACAAGGATTAGAACAGAGAGCATCAACCATATCCAACACGTTAGACTGCAGAGGTTTCTTAGCGGGCACGTTGAGAGCGTTCAGATTGTCATCATTTAGCACTAGGACAGCCAAGTTGAACAGATTCGGGAATATAGGACCTATGCGGGTGTTCGTTGTCAGGTCTTCCACTGCTAGCTCTTTCGGTTTCTTCCGGAGGTTTAGTATGGCTGCAAATGTAGTTGATTTATGTTTACAGTTTGTATAATCTATGTTTTTTTTACAGCCTCGAAATTTTTACAAGATATTCAACCCATGAATATGAACAACTTTCAAAAGTTCAATACCTACTTGACCAAAATGTATGAAATAGCTGATTTTTTTTCGTGATCTCAGATTTGGTCCCATAGTGAAAGTTGTTCATATTCATAGGTAGAACACCCTGAAAAATTTTGCGGGACTGTAAAAAAATCATCCAGTATAAACAAAAATTAATTGCTGTTTGCTGGTAAGTAAAGTTTTTCTATAGAATTTTTGTAGGAATTCTTGGGACAGGGCGCCTTTTGGGTCAGCAGTCTCGTATAAAATTACTAAATATGAGTACCTACTCAAAATCATTCAATAAAATCATTTAAAATCATTACTTAATCATTTTTAATGATATTGAACTAACAATATTGGATGCCTGCTAGTGCTAAAATAGTACATAATAGAATTTTATAAAATATTATCAACTGAAACAGCCCACTATTTGTATAAAGCAATCTGATTCTTTGCGTTTATTTATTTAGGATCTCCAACAAAAGATGTACTTACACAATACATAACACATAAAATGAATATTGAATGAAAACGAAGAAACAATACATAATTTTACACAAAGCCATGAGTTGCAGTATCTTCAAACAATGTATTATATAATTTTCTACTTCAACATACCACAATAACCGAAAAAACATACCTCTAGCCACTTTGGTATAGTAATTCTGCAGATTTACACTTATGTTACTGGCATTGTTGAGGCTCTTATCATCTGTGATCCATTCAACTGATACAGTGGCTGTTGTGCCATACACATAACTCTGAGGTGTCAGTGCAAACTCTGTCACATTCAGCCAGTTGTCCTGCAATGGAGAAATAACGCTGTATAGCAAGTTTCTTAAATATTTGAATAATTCACACCTACTGATATGGCTCATCGCACTTAAGAATAGAAGAAAAAAAATTGACCTAGATTAAGGCACACTAGATTTTTATTATACATCTAGATTTGTGCCCGGATGATGGCAATAGACTCGCCCATAACTCACACATAATTGGCGAAATGTGGGGCACTATAGGTACACCTCTGCTCAACCTTTCGGGAAGAAGAGGCATGACGTTATGTTAGGCACACAGTATACATACAAAAAAAAGAACACAGAATGGTGCTAAATATGCCATATTACCACAAGTATTAAGATACTCACAATGGGAACGCAAAGTTTTTCTTCCCCTAAGGTGGTGTACTGTGTGACACAGGTTCCTACTACTGGGCTTGTGTCGGTCAATGTTAACAGTGTGTTCACATCCCAGCTGTCCACAGATGACTTCTTCATCATCTCACTATGCAAGGCAAGGCCCTGGAAAAATTATAACAAAATTACAACTCACCACTATTACTGATTTAATTTTATATGTAATTTAAATTTTACTGTGATTTTTAAATAAACTAACAAACTATTAAAACAAAAATATAATAATCTAGCCTAACTAAAACTATTACTAAACTAAAATAATATGGCATCAAAATATTCCTCCGCATCACTGTTGGCTGGTAATGTACCAAAAATCTGGCGGCATTACCATGTTGAATGGCAATATTATTTAGTATTAGAAGTTTATCCTGTCATTATAAATGTTTTTATCCTAAGAAATAAATGAAGAGAGCTATAATTTTAATATTTAATTTGGATGTACCTACTCATTCCTTTATTTTAATTGCATTGATACTTAATTTTAATTTATTCTATCTGTTGTGTTACAATATTCTGAAATTTTATTTGATGTGTACCTGAATTAAATTTATATTATTTTATTATATTTATTACATGAGAATTATAAGATGACTGCTGAAATATGGATGAACCTCCTCTGGCTACCGTTTTGAGGTATATAGGCATTATATTTATGATAGTTAAAACACTGGCTATCACTACATAGTATAAAACAAAGTCGCTTTCTCTGTCCCTTTGAATGCTTAGATCTTTAAAACTAAGCAACGGATTTTGATACGGTTTTTTTTAATAGGTAGAGTGATTCAAGAGGAAGGTTTATATATATAATACATGCATGCATGTGATGTCGTAAATAAACGCATTTTTTTGCGCTTACTTTTCAAACGCTGGCTGAACCCTACAAGATAGGTCAAAATAATGTACTACAGTATTGTACACCTTAAAAAGGTCTACAAAAAAGTCCGCGATGGTATATGTCTATCTCTTAGGGATAACCCACAATAATAATTTTTTATCCTTTATTTTTTACGAGAAATAATGGCTTATTTACGAAGCGATTTTAAGCAATACACCATTAATCCTTATCCAATTAAGTACCTTAAATACATTGTGCATTTAATATAGATACCCTTTACAGCATTTAATTCAAATGAATATTTTCGAAGATATTACAGATTTAAAATGCAGGGACATAGCGGTTGCTGCGGTACCGGCCGCGGCGGCGCGTGCTGGCATTCTTGAAATGCCTGTACTTAGTATCAGTATTGCACCCGTGAGAAGACGGGGCGGGTCGCTAGTAACTAATACACCACTATGTGTATTTAGGGGGTCGCGTGTTTTTTGTAGGAACAACTAGTTTCTGGTTTGAATCAGCAAGAACAATGAAATATATTATTACCTCTGCTCTGATAACTGTTGTATTTCAAGGAAGCATATTCAACTACAAAGATTAGTAAAATCAATTTGAATACCTGTTTTAGGTAATGTGAAGGTAAATTATTTTGAAGAGTTACAAAAGAGGGAAATATCTAAAGACTTGAGTTTATTCTAGGCAATATTTCCCTTTGAAAATTAAATATGACTTATTCCACCTTGTATTCATGCAGTAAATTAGAAGGATAGGCAGTACTCACAGAGCTTTCTTAGCTAACTAGAAGAACTGACATTGCTAATTAATTTACTTACACTGATAGCCTGCCTGAGTTTATAGCTAACATCCTCAGCCAAGGTGGTGATGGCCTCAGAGTTGACCTCATGCCCTGCCTGCTCTGCCATACAGGCCACAGATTCAGGGCTGACGCCTGCAAACTTGCCTTGAGTCGAGCTGCCATCCTGAATGAAAAAAATTGTGTTAAGCATTCAAGGAGGTGATGAAGGTTGTTCTTGCTACACTTTTAGACAAAGTTATTGGTTCAATGAACCAACTCAAACACTGGCACAAAAGGCCCTAAGACGACTCAAAAGGCCAACAAGTGTTCACACTTAGTTCTTTGTGGATATGGATATAGTTAAAAGGCGCCAAGTAAAGGGCTACAAGTTATTATTGAGATAACCTCAACTGCGCAAATGTTTTACCTTTTCGTTGAGTGGAGGAGTGTCGCACTGACTGGAGCCCCCAGACTCTGATGCTACAGACTTGTTTCTATCACGTTCTCTGCTGCTATTCGCCTTTTTCGAGTGACTTTTATTACTCGAAAGTGAGTTAGACATTTTCATTTGTAACTATCACCTAGTAATACTCACAACATGGTATATACGGTTAATGATTTACTTATGATTTAGTCTAAATTGTGCCTGTTATAAAATAAGCAGTCACGTAAACAATTCTTCAAACAAATTGATAAAGAACAGTAACAAGAAATGCGAAGCGCTGACTTTATTTCCCCGAAACTGACGGTTGAGGTTGACACCTGACGGACCGTCACACAGTCAGTTGACATTGACAAGCAACTCGACACGAGTTTACAGATTATATTTTTATTGAAGCATTTTTCATAGTAACTATATAAACTCCGAATTTCCAATTTCGAAATGCGAGTGTCTGGGCTAGGTTGTAGGAATGTTTTTATCTTGTATAACAATAATTAGTTCCACATTGCCGCGGGACTTTCGAGAGACGCGGACTCTGATCAAACTATTCTAATGTGATGGAGATAGGTTTAGACAGGATTGTGTAGTAAGTCAAGGTATCCATGTGGGGAAATCCCGAGAGGATACCGTTGGCAATAAAGGAAACTCCACAGATATGCCACAGATGGTGTAAGCAATGTTCTGTGCTGAAATCATTGATATACCACATTGGTGGGTATAGCTTACAGGACCATCCACAAATCCACGGGTCATCTATATAAAAGTGCACTATGATGTATATTTGGACGTAGTTATGCAAAAAGGATCCAACCCACCGAAAATGAGTTAAGTAAATCAAACTGCTTGTCAAGGTCTATATTTTCGATTATCAAAAACAATCCAAGTAAAATACGAATATTTTGACATTAAAAATTCGTATTTTATTTGGATTGTTTTTGCTAATCGAAAATATAGACCTTGACGAGCAGTTTCTCATTTTCGGTCATGTTGTGGGTTGGATCCTTTTTGCATAACTACGTCCATTTAACTGAATTAAACTTAGGTATTACCATTTGCTATTAGTAAATGGATGAGTTACTGGTACCGCGACATGTTTTCTATGACCTCGTTCTTTACTAATTTGTGAGACAGATTGGTAAACAGTAAAAGGGTTTAGAAACTAAATAAAAAAACTTGTTTCATTTCATATTTTTGTTTATATTCTCATAAGTAAAAAGAGCATGTGGACAAAATTGGGTAGGTAACGTCTTTTCAATATTAGACATTTAGACGACGTAATGATTCAAAATAAATTAGCAATGTAGTTTGCTGAAGGCACACAATCCAGGTTTTGCGAGTTAACACCACAACAACCCTATTATATTATAATATAATTAAGTTCTCTCATATCTATGTACATACAAAACGATTTATATCTCTCGACAAACTATCATGTTCATCATTATATTACAATATTTTATTCTCGTATCTTCCTGTACAAAAGATTATTGCAACTTTTAGATATTAACTAAATTTAAATAAATGAACATCGTGATAAAATATGATTACCAATCATTACGTACTTAAACCTAGCTTTTACAAATATTGGCATAAAATAAAAAAATATCTATGTTCACATGAGGCACGTTACAATTATCTTTAATTATGTCAACAACAGAATTAAGTTCATTTTACTTAAAAATTATGAATAAAATAAATCTGACATAAAAATATTATACTTTAATGTACCATCTCTTACATTACAAAAATATTTCAAAACATGGCAAGTTAACATGTAACATTAGAGCGAGCGTTGACGACGGGAGGTGTAATGTACGTTGAGCACATACAGTACAGTCTGACTTTTAATTAGCTGGAGTAAAATGACACTTTTTACTGCCATTTCGGTAAATTATGCTGCCGCATTATCTCTGTTAGTGATGTGATTGGAACACAATTGACCAATTTTGATTTAACCATAAACATTGATATTTTCTTTGTATTGATCAGATAAAAATATATGTTCTTGTGGTTTCATTCCTAAACTGGGTCAAATCAAATTAGCCAACGACACAACTCAGCAGACGTGACGTTAATCGATATCTAAAAACATGATAAAAAAACATAAAATTTAATTATTTGATGATAATTTATTTTGGGGTGAACAATCACTGGTAGTGTTGTTACATAAAATATGAGTTGAGAAAATCAGTGTTTTTGTGTTTAGATATCGATACCCAACACGTCTGTAAAGTGTACAGAAACAAAAACAGACTATTGAACTGATATTTCAAGCAAATACAATACAAATGGTTCGTGACCTTAAAAATAAATTATCATCACACATACACACACACATACACTCCTACCAACTTATCTGTGAAATGGCGAAAATTGGAACTACGGCCGTCATGTTGAAATGTCATTCGATTGTCAGTGTCTACTACATTCGGGTTCTCTGGTTGTTTTGTCGTGATATTCCTGAATTTATAAAGTTAAATATGCCGAAAGCTATTAAAAGTGATGCTCGAAACATTATTCTAAAGGTTAAAACCTTTTTTGAAGAAGAAGCTCGGGCGGGGTTTCCGATTATTCCATTTCATCAAATATACAAACGAATTTCGGCAGCGACAGGTTAGTGTTGCAACTTTCTTGTTATAAATTACCCGATTAACTAATTATATATGTTCATGAAATATTCGTTTCTATTCTTGCTGCAGGTTAGCATAACGGTAACGTACATCTATTAGGTAACCTGCCTATCGATTCTGTAAAAATTTCACCGTGATAACACAGGTTAAGTGAGCTATCAATGGAGGCAATCCCTAACATCAAGTGGAATGACAGCTCACTTCACCTTAGTTTTCGCGGTGAGATTTTTACAGAATAGCACTGCTGCTAAGTGAGTGAGCCAACTAACCTGCCAGATTTCTCTACTAACATTTATAATATCATCTTATATTTCAGGTGTGAGTTAAGGACTTATTTCAAAAATAGTTAAGGAAGGGCACGCAGCAGAAGAAACTAGTACGAAAATTCGGACACCAGGCAAGGAGAGAAAGCGTAAAAGTGGATTTGTGCATGTTGATGATTTTGAAATGGGAGTTATACGGAGGAAAGTACATGAATTTTATTCTTCTAAAAAAGAGGTCCCTACTGTTAAAAAGCTTCTAGAGGTCAAAGTGACACTGAAACCGAAAGCGATAGTGACAATGAATGAAGTTGTGTATGCAGGTTCATCTAAAGATCACAATAACTGTAAACCTGGTTTTCAATAAATTATTGTAAAGCAATTTGTTTTTTTTTTATTACACGACACTACCACTAGGTACCACCGCTAATTATAAATTGTCAATCTGGTGTTAGGGGTTAAGTACGATCATAACTAAATGCTAGACATCCAGGTACCTCTTGCAGGGTAGGTACTTACTTACTTCGCATTAAATTAAAGTTGTTGTTGGGGGGATCCCCCGTGGAACATTTTATCTACTGAATTTCCACTTCATTGGAACTTACTTAATTTTTAGTTAAAGCTATTGTTTATTCCTGAGAGACTAAACTGTTAGCGTACCTACGTAACTGTAAATGATCAAATTCTTTTTATTTTTTTTCTTTTTATTTTTTTTTAAGGTATCATTGTTTTTAATTTGTAAAAACTGTAATTCTAATTAAACGATTATATCTAATGTGAAATTTCCTTCTTGAAAACTTACTCATTTTTGGGCACCTTATATTAATTAGCAACACTGAATCGACGGTGCCGTCCTCTTTCAGTTCACAGATAGAGAGAGACAGAGAAGTTGGTAGGACTGTAAGCTGTCATTTTACAGCAGCTAATAAAATTAAAAGTCCTAGTATACATCATGATATTTCACAAAGTTCGTAAAGAACCAAAATATTTTTCTTCCCTTGCAAAAACCATACACTCCCTGAATAATACCATTTGGACATGGATAAGATTGTAAATGGAGCAATATGGTAAGTTCGTGATCGTCATTCATGCAAACACTGATATTGACTCGACAGTATTCCATCGCAAACCGCATGCATCCAATAGACATTGCATTTCCCTGTCGAATATTACTTATTCAGTTTCAATTTCAATGACAAATAAGAATACTCCATTTACTTTTTGCTCCGTGCATTAAAAAGTAGGAAAGAGAAGTGTCATGATAGGTGACATATACCTGCCAAGTTTAACGAGTAATCTGTTTTGAGAGGGCGAGTAGAGTAACGTTTAAAAAATAAGACACCCAAACCCGATGAAATAAACGTTTTTCGTGAGGTCAGTCGGAGTCGCTGCCGGATTCGGATAGGCAGAGATCATCGTTGAGTACGTCTGCTGGTAACGCGGCCACCGGGTTGGGGGGCGCGACGGTACCTGCAAAATAAATTAACGATTAGCGCAAATCCTTCTACATAGACATGTTTCATCATTCAGGTTAGGTAATGGAGCTGGTCATAGACCAGTGGAGGCGGTTAGATTGTGGTGGTGGGCTGGTTCTAGAGATTATTTAACACCAAGGTCTTAAAATCCGATCAATTACCGAGGTTAATCTAGGGCGATTTTAAGTAAAAGTATCATTGTTACTTTGCGAAAAAGGCCTTACGCCATTTTTCCTGTATTAACACATGCCATAGCTGGTACATAAGCCTTCTATTTATGAGAGAAAAGTGCAGGTTGGTAGATGTCACATGTTTTCGAATTTTTACGTCTTTATCGCATTGGAAAAAATTATGATTCCGATACTTCCTCTTCTTAGTACAGCCCCTAAGCAATTAATAAAATTTTAACAAAGACGCTCTTTTGTCAGGGTTGTGTGCTAATCCGAAGTCCGTTTGTAATAAGGAGTAGGAAACTTAGTACTTAGTAGAAGCCCTGTGTTCACAGCACATCGTCGACCGTCGGAGCGAGCGCGAGCGCGGAACCACTGTCGTGAATGTAGAAACGTCTAGTAATCGTCATTCGTTCGACAGAGATAATATATCTTTCTTGTTTTGTCTCCTAGACTCTGTGCAAGTTTGAGGAAGATAGATACAGTTTTAAAAAGGAAATTTACGTCAAAACATATATGGCAGTGACGCGTGGTGCGCTCGGGCCATCTTCACAGAAACGCGGATTTCGACCCTGGTGCGCTCGGGTCTGGTCAACGTATTAAAATACTGACCATTGGGAATAGGGTGGCGTACGCTGGAATCGTTGTCGTCACTATCACTGCCGCTATCCGAATCACTGCCGCTTTCACTCGACGAACTCGAAGAGCTGTCCTCTTGTTGCGGTGGCTGTATTAGATGAAATAAGAATGTTGAGTACAGTATGCCAAAATCACCCGTACTTATAAAAAGCGCTGTATCAAATTATTACTATAGACGTGCGTTTGATTATCTGAAGTAATATTATAAAGAGAAAAGAATTGATTTTTTGTATGTGTGTTTGATAGACTTTGAAGCTAAAACGGCTGAACGGATTTGGATGAAATTTGGCACATGGGTAGACCATTCTGGATTAGGCATAGGATATTTTTATCCCGATATTCCCACGGGATCGATTATTTTGAGTACTAGCTAGTACTCAAAATGTACGTAAAAAAGAAACAATTTTATTTACTTCTGAATTTCTGACTATGAGCTGTTTGGAACGATAACAAAAACTTTAGTAACTTCAGCCAACCTATTTGTATTATTCAAAATTACCCTTTTAAAAATTTTTATTAATATTTTATCAGGACCAAAACACATAGGTCGTGGAAGTTTTAGTGCTGTAGAAATGAATGTATCGCTGTGCAGCATTTTCATTAGATAGACATGAAATCGTTGTTCATACCTGATGATGGGGTACGGGCGGTTGATACGCATTAGTATTATGGTGCGGCCTCTCCGGCGGCGGCGCCGGCGCAGGCGCAGGGCCCGGCGCGGGCGCGGGCGCGGGCCGCTCGTACGCGCGCGCGTAGCCGTTGTGTGCGCCGTGCGGCGCGTGCGGCGCGTGCGGCGCGTGCGGCGCGTGCGCGGGCGGCACGGGCGGCGCGGGCGCGGCGGGCCCGGGCGCAGGACCGCCCAGTGCGTCGTCGAAGCCGATCATCGGAAGAGACGCTAGGGTACTGTTACCGCCGCCTGACCAACTGTGAACACATAATTATTGATTAATTTAGGATGTTATTTGCGATTTAATTTTTCAAATGATTTTTTCATCTATTCTTCTTCCTAGCCATTACAAACACAAAGTCATAAATCACTATGTCAATAACACAGTTACGTACAACACTAGCACTGCTACATAATTCGCCCCTGTTAACAATCAAGTTATTATCCCTCACACTATTTGACCTGCTACATTAGATACATAATTTACAATATCCTTGTCTTATCAACAATATTATAGCAGGCTTAGGGCAATTTTCACCACTGATACTGAATAATCAGCACTAAGCCGCGTTCAAGAGCAGTCAGTGTCATCATTGTTAAGGAATGTTGACACTGACAACTTTGGAACGCAGTTTAGAAGTATTGATCGCGTTCAATTTCTTTGTTTAAAACACCCTTAGTCTCCCTAACTTTTTCTTTTTATTTACAATGTCTTTTTTAATCATTATTAGTACGTGCAAGTTATGAACTTACGGCGCAGCCTGTGGCGGCGAGGTCTTCTGTCGCAGCGGAGACCTGACCAGCGTGGGCGGCGGCTTGGCCATACTGCTGGCCACGCCGTTGAACCGGACAGCGGGGTTGTTCGGCTGGGCGGTTCCAGGTACTAGAAATAAAAAGTTATTGTTAGTCAAAATCAAAAGTCATTTATTCAAATTAGGCTGAGAATCAACGCTTTCCGAACGTCAAAACAGCACTTTTCGAAGTTCCTGTGGCAACAGATTTTTTTTACTTCATCACAAAGATACCGAAAACTTTGTATAACTAACTTATAACGATGAACAAATTCCAATTCCGACACCTCCACAATTTGCTCCATGTTACGACTATGTATTCTTGTTTGACGTCTTTGCAATGCTGCTTCATTATTAGCTGCACATAATACTCTCAAAGTATGCATTTCCACTAATTAATTTGAATTAAATAAACAAAAATATCACTGTTTACTCTATAAGCATTAGCGTGAGGGTTCGATCTCCCGCTAATAGATAGAGCGTGTTGCGGAAACGTCAATATATCATTGGCGTTTGTCAAAAGTGGCACTTGTCTACCATTTTATGAACATTTTTGTCGTTTATCTGTCACGCTCGCTTCGACGTTCCTTTCCGCATGACTAATAATTACATTGTCTATCAATTTAGTAGCAGTCACTTGACATCTGGTAAGCAGATGTCAACTCCATACAATTTGATTTTTCCGTTAAAAAAAGGAAAAGGTATTTTGTCTAGGCCCCCTGGTTTCATTAACGACTGCAGGTGACTTGGCCCGGACTACAGAAACTCACTCCAAACTCGCAAGCATTAACTTAAAACTAGTTTAAAGCCAATTATTGGTTGAAGTGAATTTCTGTAATGGGGCCTTAGTCGCCAGTTCGCCACCCTGTCTTCTAGTTTTCGTTTCCAGTTTCCTACCTGAATTAGTGGCACTACGTCTGTTGGTGGCGACGCGCGTGCGTGATGTGGAGCGCTGCGTCGTGTTGGTAAAGTCTGTCGTCACGGGCGTCAGCGGCCGCGGCTTTTGAGACGTTTCTTGTCTGTGAGAAATAATATACAGGAATATTTTTTAAGGAGTGCGCAAAAAAATTTTGGAGGTTCAGTATTAGTAATAGAACACATTTCCATTATTTGTTCAAAACTTTTTTTTTTTTATTTATTAATTTTTTTATCCGACTTTAAATCAGCAAAATATGGACACTGTCTATTCGTAATAACGAACAATAGGCGCACGCGCCGCCTGGGTGGCGCACGTGGCGGTGTTGCATCGGGGTAAAACCCGGGCGGGGCAGCAGAGTGGTGCGGGTGGCGGGTGCCCGAGTCCCGACAGTCGCAGTCTGCTCATCTCATCTATCGTGACCTCGCGTCCAATCGCTTTTGCTCGCAACCCCCGTGCCGCGTGTGTGTCGAACTCGTACCTACCGGTCACGATGTCGGACTTTAGTAACCGCGAGTTTTATGAGATGGTGCGAGTGTATTTATTAAGTGGTGAAAGTTTACAAGCAGCTCGCAGAATGTATGCGACGGAGAGCGTACCTCGAATACGAGCCCATGGTATCCTTAACCCTGCGGTACCTAGTGAAAGGACCATTTTAGCAGCCAATCAACGGCTGTTTGATCACGGTTAGTTCAGGACCCCGAATCACGCACAAGGCAGACCTTATCTGGCGGTCGAAACCGAAGAAACCATTTTCGATTTCTTCGAGCGAGATCCAAGTACCAACGATGCGGCACGTCGCTTTGGTGTTAGCCAGTACGCGGTATGGAAGCTTCAAAACTTCACATCGCGGCCTAATCTTAAAAAAGTTTAGTTCGAACCTGATAAATTCAGCGATCTGTACATTGTAACCCACGGAAATACCTACCTACGCCTGTGAACGAAAAACGAACGAGCGCACAGCTGATATCTAGGTACTTATGCGCGCTCCGCTGCGTCACGCGTCGGTGAGTGGCCATAAAGTCAATTTGAAAGTAGACATCTTTCGTTATCGATAACTTTATTTTTTTGTACTAAAACATATCAAAATAAAAACAACGTGTTTAATAAAACTCATCTAAGTTTATTTTCCATTTTTAAGTTAAGTTTTAAGGTAAGTTTCCATTTTTATGATATAAAGATTAATTATACCCATTTTCGTGTTAATGGAAGTTGAAGTTTCTACTCCTTATACTTTATTACCCTTTTCCACCCCGGTAGGAGCGAATAAGTAAAACCCTAAAACTCATACTTTTTTATTTTAAGTAAGTAAGTAGTAAACTCCTAAAAGTGACAATCTTTATTATTTACTGAGGCAAATGTTGAAAAGTTTCAAGTTTCTTAACCAAAGGAATAAGACCACCTTTTCACCTTCACAGTTTTTATCCCCATAGGGGCGAAATATTGAAAACATGTTTGGGACGTTTCCATATCTTGACTCAAAGATAGAGGGTTGTATTGATGATTTAAATTATTATAATTCTGTAAAATTACGCTGATTGATTGATATGATACGCGAATCATATTTTAATCAACATTCAACATGACACTGACCTGCAAATTGTAAAAAAACTAAGAAAATCTGAATTTCGCGGGTTACCCTGGCGCTCTCGGCACATGAACAACATGAATTAAAAGTAGAAGTTGGCTGTATAAGTCTGTATACTTATTATACTCTTTTGTCGACTGTATCACTGTATAGTCACGAGCACTAATATGTCAACAATTGGCAATTTTCAGTTGCGATTTTTTCGTGAAATAACGAATGCAACCTTGAAATATGGGTATTTAAAAATAATATGTTCGTAAAAAAATAAAATTTCATTAAAAAATAAAGGAGAAAATCGCCTTTGAACAAAGCCAAGTGTATACATACTTATGCTCGTGACTGTACAATTGCCTCCATCTGCTGGCTGATATCATGACACTGACCTTGTCTTTTTAACTTGAATATTACTAGAGAGCTTCTCCAGTGTAATCTCGCCGGTAACTCTGTCTATGATGAGCACACATTCCTTTGTGTATGGCCTCTGGTTGCCTTTGAAAACGGTCTGCGGGACCCCGGCGCCGTCTGTCGGAAAAAATAATAAATACTGGTTTAGATAGAAGTATTTATAAGGCAAAAGAACGTAGACTTAGCTCTGCACTAGAAGAATTAATACAATAGAATACACGGTCATAAAAAAATAAAGACTTGTGATACAGTAAGCAGCGAAAATTAGCCCTATTCACTAAGTAAGTTTCGTGACATAAGTCAACATTCCTTGTGAATTTATGATACATTTAGTCTTCATTCTATTCTTTACTAATTTTCCTCCTTAATGTGCAATGAAGACTAATTGTAACAATGGAATTTTGTGGAAAAACCAAATAGTTGTTGGAAAATCCCGAAATACAATGCGAAGGATTATGATTTTAACAGTTTAGGGTCCCAGTTTTTCACACAAAGGA
This sequence comes from Globia sparganii, assembly GCA_949316385.1. NCBI lineage: Eukaryota > Metazoa > Arthropoda > Insecta > Lepidoptera > Noctuidae > Globia > Globia sparganii. The sequence goes on from OX438658.1 coordinate 19,879,429, forward strand.
TAATAACACTGTTTCCACTGCTGGAAAACAGGGAAGCAAGCTGGATGGATTTGGATGTCACATGTATTGTCTTCCATTTTTGATTGTAGGACATACCGGTTTCCTCAAATAAAGGATTATTATATTTGTTTGCTGTAAAAGTTAATATTAGCGGGATTTTTATTTCCGATTTCAAAAACACTGCTCAAAATTACTGCTCTTCAGTAAGCATGCTATTACTAAGCTCCATTAAACTGATCATAGAAAACAATATAGTTAAGTATGTTAATCAATACTTTTTTTTTTAGGATGGGAAATCATCAAATGACCCGCTCTGGGTGGAGCAGAAGGGAGTGTCAGACTCTTACTTACTAAAACCCACCCGTGTTCCTTCCTTAGCCTTTTATGTTCCGGTGTAGCGCTAACCCTTTCGGACAATCCCGCTGCCTATGTAGATCAATACTAAGGAAAACTTCAAACCAAAATATACTATTTTATACCTATGGGGTTATTGCGTAACACACTAACAGTAGCGATGGTTTTCATTTTGACAGTTCAACAACATTCATTGCGTTGTTTACGTTGTTGAGCAGACAAATTTTTCGAAGATACTTTTTCAATGGATTAGAAGTATCCTTCAAAATGATTCAGATTGTGATTGATAGCGTGTTAGGCAATTATAGTGATGTGTGGTGGTAATCTAATCTCTAATAAAAAGCACCAAGTCAGAGCCAAATGCACACAAAATTAAGTACTAATTTTTTTTTTTTTTTAAGTCAGCAGCTACAAAAGTATAGTTAGGAAAGAATTTTAAAATAAACAGTAGTCAGCTGTTTCTTCAGTATTTATTGCCTAGTTTCAGAAAACCAGATGAGTACTATTAATGCTAAAATGTTTATTTCGTTGTAAGTATATGGCGCTGCCCCATTTATCAAGACTTCAGAATGATCTAGAATAATTGCCACGAAACTTACGAAAGCTATAAACAATTTAAAAATATCTTTAAGAGATGAAAATAGTATAATTTCGGATTTGGATGAGAAAATAGTTATTACCTAGGTAAGATACTTAGTAAGCGTAAAAAAGTTTATACGACACGAGTAGCTTAAAATATTACCTACAGTTAGGATACAAAGTATTATTTGCAAGTGAGCTCTAAACGATTCATGTCCTATTCCTATAATTTACAGGCCGTCATTGCCTAAAATTAAGACTTGTATCTTTACCAATAATGAAGCAAAGACCTCATAGCATTGCATAGTAGACCCTCTCATATGGAAGTAGCTATCACAAAAATAAAATAAAATTAGCTTACGAATCTATTTATATGTCCAACTAGGTGAACCGACAAACTTCGTGCCGCCATCGAAATTAGTCAATACGTTCTCGAGATATCAAAAAAAGCCGTTCCATACAAAATGTATGAGAAAATTAATTATCTTTTTTTTCGTGAAATGTTCCCATGTTTTAATAGTTATTCTGCTATTCGGTCCAGCCGCTCTTGAGTTACAAATGGTGTAACTATACAGGGTTACTTTTCAATGACCAGGCAAATTTAAAGATGTGGTACGCACGGCTACACATCAAGCTATACATAACCAGTATGAGGTGACTTCTGATTGTACGAAAAACCTATACAATGCGAGGTCAGCTAAAACTGGAAATGTATAGCTTGATGTGTCGGCTACACATCAAGCTACAGAGCATCAAACTAAACAACTTTCTCCATGGGACCAACATCGTAATCGAGAATAAAAATTCAGCCGTCCCATACCTACGTTTAGTTCGAGTAGGTATTGAAGTTTTCTATGGGACAGTTGATGAATTTTTCGCGCCCGGGTTAGTGAATAGAAAATTGACAGAAGTGTTAAGCTACTATAATATCTAGAAATACATATAATTACTAGTAGTTAGGGAGGCGAATAGGGGAATTTTCGGTAATACTCGAGCGTGACAGTTTGAGATATGAGAGATACCTTAGACCTAATAGAACAACTTTGTAAAGTATTTAGCTCTATATGTAGTGACGCGCGCCTAGGATAGACGATCAGATTAGTAAAAAAAATCGATAGTCTGAAATACTCGAGCGCGTCAGATTAAGATATTGGGGGTTGATTTTAGTGTTTTAAGACTAAATTTAACTAATCTGACGATAAGCCCTTGACGCCGCCGAGTTATAAGGTCGCGAACTTGCGAGCGCGATTTTTTATTTTTTTATTTTGAAGAATATAATCTAAAACTCACTAAAAATACAAAATCTGCCGGTTTCCGCATGACCAGAAGTGTGGAGGAACCATTTCGTCTTCCGAAAAACGCGTTGCGGCATATAAGTCGCGAACGATTCATCTTACAAAAAAAAAGTTTAAATAAACAAAAAAGTTATTTTACACAAAAAAGGTCTCTTTACATTTTTGTCCAAAGTTAAAACTTTTTGACTTGAAGCATCATATAAACTCAAACTCCCGGTTTTTTGAGTATATCTCGAAAACTGAGGGTGTTAAAAAAAATTGATATGAAATAACGATAATTAAATTATGTAAATTTTATTATATCTCACAATTTTTTTTTTTTAAAGCTTCTCGACAATTTTCGTGGACTCGGAAAAAGCTACGCGTATCTGTATACAAAAGTATTATTAACATGTACAGTTTCATATATATTATTCAATAGCCTGTTGATCCTCAAATTGTTTTTTGGACGTACCGTAAGCAAAACGAAGTGAAGAATTGAAGCAAAAATGAGGAATTTGCCATAAACATGTAATACAGACTGAGCGCTTCGCGGAAATATGCCGTCCTACCAGTATTTTTCCTTTATTTCGCAACATTGATGGTGGGGAAAGAAGCGGTAGAAGGGAATTTTCGGTACACCCTAATATATATATATATATGATTATGGTCCCCTACCGTAGACCTATGTGCCCTCAGTATAACGACGATTGAAGAGAGAGAAAAGACTCGACGGTATATTTCTCGAATGTGCTGGAAACTTTGATGAATTGTATTGAGCAAAAATGTAAAGGTCATAACAATACAATTACAATACAATTTGTATTTCATTTAATTTTTTTTATACAATAAATAATACAATTCGTACTACATTTCATCTACATTTACGTTGGTTGTATCTATCGCGTTATTGTCATTCTTAAATTCCCCGTTTTATCAAGGAGAAAGAAAGGAAAAAAAAGAAACCAAAAAACCTTTTTCGATTAGATTAAGAGAACCCACCAACATTTTTGTCAGATTAAGGAAATATGCTTTCAGGATACCGAGATAAACCTCCCCTATGAAAATCTGACGCGCTCGAGTATTTCAAAAAAACTTTTTTTTTTGCATTTTCAAAAATTCATCGCAACTTATCGTCACGCCGAAATCGTCAGTTTTTTTAAAGGGAGCTTCCTTGGGGCCTACTTAACACCCCTTCCGAAAATCTGACGCGCTCGAGTAAATTTTTTTTTTTTGCATTTTTGACTACTTTATATGCCTACCCCCACCACGCAAACCGGCAGATTAGTATACCGTTGTTATCAGAGGCACTTGGGGCAAACGTAGTATGAATATCTGACACGCTCGAGAATGCCCAAGTAACTGTTTTTTTTTAACATTTTTGAAAAACCGTACACGCCAAACCCACCGCTAAAATGGTTTTTACCATACGAGCTTTTCTTTTCGAAATCATTTTATCTTTCGATTTTGATAGGTCTCGACGGCGCCGTTGAATTACGCCATTTAGCTACCTCGCCTCCCTAACTATAGCTGACCCCGCAAACGTCGTTTTCATAAAAATCGGTCGAGAATTTTATATATTAGATTCTCGTGTCACAGTGTTAGTTACCATACTCCTCCGAAACGGCTGGACCGATTTGTATGAAATTTTGTGTGCATATCGGGTAGGTCTGAGAATCGGCTATCTATTTTTTTTTTTTTTGCAAAACGACGTTTGCGGGGTCAGCTAGTTTTATATATTAGATTGTAGATAAATAAGCCCAATCAAAATAATATTGCAACATGTGATTCAATTGCAACTAAATTGCGGTTGATCAACGTCGGCCATTCGACATAGGTCAAACATCGTGACCGCAATTTAGTTACCCCTTCCGTTCGTTTGTTAAATACCTATTTAATTGATAAACTAAATCAGTATCAGCTTGTTAAAGTCCACAACTGAACAGAAACAGTTTCCTAGATTCATTATAGGTTATGGCCTGCGCAACAAGATTGATCGCCATCTAAATCTAACTGAAGACAGCAAGGTGCAGTTATCAACAAGACAATAGTCATCATCTGCCTCGTCTTTACCGAACTTTGTTGGGGTCTGCTTCCAGTCTAACTGGACAATGACCGCCACAATCCTGTGACTGGGTAACACCATACGCCTTGGCAAAACTGGTTGTCAGACTTTCGGGCTTCTGACTACCCGTAACGACTGTCAAAGATCTAAGAAGAACAAGCCAATAGTATAAACAAACAAATACAAACCCAAATGTGGCACAGTGACGGTCACTTGATTATTTGTTCCAACATCCACAGTTGCCATTTTGTTAACGTCAACTGACGCCGGTTTGAAGTCATCTGGAAAATGTTAACAACATGTCAAACAATAATAAATCAAGAAAATCTATGTTTTATTAGGTATACTAGGTTCTAATAACTTGACATACTTAAATTGTAGGTCGATGACCCTAGAATTTCAGGCAAGAATGTAAGTTGAATAGGTTTATTTAATAAGCAAAGAATACTGGCCGAAAGTCAAGCAAATGCAGCATGTGATCCTTGTTACATTTTATTCAGGAAAAATGAAAGTAATGAACCACACCCAATAACCATTACAAAAAAAATCATTACTATAAGGAAATTAGCAAAACTCAGGGCTGTTTTTTTTTTCCATCGCCAGGTAACTTTTATTTGAGGAGTAAAATTGACGTTTGACAGTATGAAATAACTGTAAAAATTTCAAAATTATTCCTTGACAGTTATCAGATGATTCAAAAATCAGCCCTTAGTCATAATTATAATAAAAAACTAATTTTAAACCATTGTAATTGTTCAATTAGTACCTATCAACAATTATTGATTCTAAACAAGACAAATGAAAAAAATATGAATGACGTGAAGACATTGAATGATCTTGTAATTACTGATCATGACATGGTTTTATTAGCGTCAATACTCTATTCAGCGTAATATTTTCAAGGAAAAAATAAAAATTGAAAAAAAAAAGTCAAGTGAATGCAGATATATTGGAATGATTTATATAATTTTAAATCCATAATTCTTAATTGAATTAATGATAGACAACAAATATAACAGTACTATCTACTAGCTTCTGCCCGCGACTTCGTCCGCGTGAAATTTATTGTTCCCTCGACCCACCCTGTCGCATCGCATCGCCCGTCCGCGCTATAACCTCGTTTTCGCTTAGCTTTTTTTTTGTTTTGACTTTCGTTCTTTTTGCTCCTCTCTTTAGGGTCCTAGCGTGATATTAAGTAGCCTACATAGATAGTGCAATCCACGTAGACGCGCCCCACTCTTCTTCCGAATCATTAGTGGTTATCGCTAGTTTATTCCACTAGTGTTTTAGTTTTTTCGATATACACTAATTACCCACTAATAATAATTAGTGTGTATCAACAAAACTAAAACACTAGCGGAAGTATGGTGTACACTTGTGCTGTAAGCATTAGGAAAAAGAGTGGGGCGCGTCTTCGTGGATTGCACTATCTGTTGCCTTTCTCAAGAATTGAGTTATCAAATGCAAAAATATTTTTTCAAGTCCGACTGGTACCTACTTCCAGTGATTAGCGCGTTCAAACATAAAAACTCTTCAGCTTTATTATCAGTCTAAACTGGGTCTAATTTTAATCACCGTTATCCTCTTAGGGGGTCATTGTACTCATCATTATGAACAACTTTTAATATGGGATCAAACCTGAAATCGCCAAAAAAAATCAGCTGTTCCCTACATTTTGAAGATTTATGCGAACATAAATGTAGGGAACAGCTGATTTTTTTCACGATTTCAAGTTTGGTCTCATAGTAAAAGTTGTTCTGTTCATAATGATGAGTACAATGACGCCTGAAGAGGATAACGGTGATTAAAATTACACCCTGTAGATACAGATTTCCTTTCTTTATATTCAAATTCTTTGGATCAAAATGACTAAAGATGCAGCTCAGCTAGCTGAATGATATGCAAAAAGGAAAAAAATCTTCTATGAAATTAAATGCAAATCTACTGAACCTTGATTGACCAGAAAACCTTGCAATAAAATAATTCTTGGCCATTCTAACTGAAAGCTCAAACTATATGTAATATACGTGTAACTGAATTATTGCACATAAAGTCAAAATAGTTTGGTCAATCGTTTACTAAATCGAATTATATCATTCTTTTTAGTTTTTTTTTTTAATATAAGTAAGTAATTTTTGTTACCTAAAATAATTAAAACTACGTAAATTACAGCCACATTTCCGATAAACAAGTAAACAGTCAAAATAAACCAAAATGGACGAAGTACCTACTATGCTAGACCTTTCTATGGTGGTTAAGTGCGAGCGTAGGTTTGTATTATGACCACAGTTTTGACCCACAATCAGTATAACTAATTTAATAAATAAACAATGTTTTATATATAATAATAAAAATTCAGTATATGTATTATGATTATAACATAATTAGCAGCTCGCCCCGGCTTCGCACGGGTATACATATTATTGGTATTAAAAATTATTAATTTTAACACACTTGGCAGACTTTCCATTTTTAGAACACTCGATCAAGTCTGCTTTTGACAAAACAAACAATCAAAATCATCCATTTGGGAGGAGCTAAGATACCGCAACAACCATAGACACAGAAGCGCATAGATAGGCACAGACACAGATCCACACGTCAAACTTATAACACCCCTCTTTTTGTGTCGGGGCTTAATAAAAAAATTGTTTATTATAAAGATAATTTAGATATTATTATTACTTTTTGTTTTTATTTTTTTCATTACTTATTTTTATAATTTTTTCAAATGTTTTTTATTTCTATTTCTCTTTTAACATGAAAAAGTAGTTATTGTGACAAAACTGTAATAGTTAGACATGGTATAGCAGAGATATCGATGTCCTCTATAAAACTGTAGTACATCACTTTGCTCTATTGTCAATAGTTTCCGCAGCGTATGTGATATAAGGATTTTTTTCACACCTTGGGTTACATTATCGAAGTTTTCATACGGATCCCTAACTTTTTTGAAAATATTCTATCGCCTATGTTCATCAGGGATAATGTAGGATTCTAATGGTGAAAGAATTTTTCAAATCGGTCCAGTAGTTTCAGAACCTATTCAATTCAAAGAAACAAACAAGTCTTTCCTCTTTATAATATTATTGTTATTGTTATATACATGTATAGTGTCGATATTCTAATTGGGGTTTGGTGTTGTGTATTAATTACAGGCCATGTTGTTTATTGTCTAAAAATATACTTACATTTGATTGTGTGGTATTGAGATGCTTTGTTGTTAGTGAAACTAGCTCCCAACTTTAACTCTCTCACATCATAGTTCAGGCTGTGTTTATCGGCCATTATGACCCACTGGCTATGCCATAAATAGATTTGTTTCCTAGAACATAAAATAATATATACATTACATGGTAATCATTTTTTTCTGTAACTAAAATGGCAGGATAAACTTGATAAAATAAACAACCAGTGGTCCATTTTAGCCCTGGATCGAAAGAGCTAGAAGTCATGGGGCCATTGCCGAGCAGTGGGATGATGCAGGCTAACAATAACCAACTAATATGGGTCACAGTCACAGGTGATCACAGCAATAAGGAAAAACAACCAATTGTAATATCATTAGTCTGTGAGTATTGTGATAACAAACAGCCTTATAATGATCTACCCTTCCTTTAATAACTGTGTATTATATAAAGCAAACCTCTAAGTAATAACAAATAAATAACACAGATTAATTTACACTCTTGGATTCTTAAATCAAAGCCACCATGCTTTTTTTTTAATTTTCTAACAAGTTCTATAATATTTGAAATGGTTGTGAATTCAAATTTGGAGCACAAAAAGTTGGCCAGCATTTTGGTTAAAAAACTACACCATAACATTTTCTTTAACTCATCACTATTTTAATGGCCAGTGCCTTTATATCTAACATGAAAATGTATGGTGGAGCGATTTAGGAGTCCGTAGGTGTATCCACCAATTCATTGGAAAATGCCTGAAATGGTAAATATCTTAAGTTATACACTTAATAAAATTATGCAATGCTTAGCTCACACTACATTCTTATCACTGAATGTCAATTAGATAACAATAATGGTTTCAGTCAAGTTATTGAGGTAATCTTGTGCATTAATTCATTAATAAAGTCACAGTTCAAACCTTGAAGGTTTTTGGTATTTAAACATTTCTCTTTTCAGGCTTCACTGAGAAATTATCACTATGTATGTAGTACTATTACTTAATTTGATTATTTCTTCAGGGATTGTATCATCAGGATAATGCTATAGGTCACATACCTAGATACCCTTTTAAAATATACAGGGTGTGGTTGGCACACAATATCCAGCTTCAAGCTGGAAACTACTTTAAAAAATAGCTGGTGTACATACATTAAATAAACTACACAGTTACAGGTATGTATTTATCATGTAACTGCAATTATTGAGTGCCTACATGTCTACTTCCTAGAACTTTCTTTAGCATCTGTGTTTTCTATGAATTCATCTACAAGATTTGTATTTGAAGAATTGAGTATTTTAATGATATTTTATAAAAAGCATGGGATAAGTGACAGTGAAGTTTTACAATTTCTTTGAGCATGTAATAATTGAAGATTTATAAATGATTTGTGTCAAAACTACATAAATTAGATTAGATTATACTACTGAAAACTAATAAGAAATAGATTATGAAATAAAACTTTATTCTCAGGAAATGCAAATCAATTCTGTCAGTTATAATATTTGGTCTATTATAGATTTTATTTGAATATGCATGGCAGTGCCCAGTTTTGGTTATATTAAATAACCACCTACAACATAAATATAACTTAAATTTTAAATACCTGTAATACAAGTAAATACACCGACACAGGTACCTATTATGCATACGTATCTCTACATTCACTAACACAGCTGACAAACTAGGTCTATATTTTTTTTTTCGCCACAACACAATTTATTTCAAATAATAAGATAGACAAGAAGTTGATTCCTTAGACAATAATATACTGCGTAAATAGCAAAAATATAAAGTTAATTGCAACATAAACTCGTAAAAGAAAGTTCAAATAGATAAAATATGGCAAACAATTTATAAAGACTGAATGATACCCTTACCTTCGATTGATTCTCCACCGATGTTTTATCAAACCCAACTATGTCTCAGAAATAAATGTCATCGTCAGTACGATTTTTAGGCGCACTAATTAGATAATAATTTCATGGAGAAGGGCTCAATAAAGTAATAAAATAGTCCAATAAGTTAGACATGGACTATTCCTTCGACCTAGTTCCCATGACGTTTAATTTAGAGATGGCGTGTTATCACCATACTAATCAAATAGAGTAACGCTAAATTACTATTTAGCTATACGAATACAACGATTACTTGTTATTTAATTATAATAAATATTGATATTTGTCAAGAAAATCAAATATATTAAGAAGAAAATATTGATGGATTGGTCGATAATACTTGTTACTTACCTCTGAATTAGTATTTAGTAAGTTTCGATCAACATAGCTTTAGTTTAGATTTTATAACCACGCGACAGACTTCCGAGTCGGAAATAAGATGACATTCTCATTTCTCGGTTACCTGATTTGCCTAGTTCCCGCCCCCAAATAGCCGTCTGAAGATTCGGAAGAATAGTGGTCGTCTCTTTGGTGTATGTAGAATATAGAAAATTTCGGATTTTGGATCTATGAACAGCGTAGGACTCCTTCGATAACATTGATTGTTTGATTCGGCATGGAAGCTTTACGAATGGTTGCTATGCAGGAAGCATTAGCTTTCAGCTGCGACCACAGGTCCGCTTGATAAAATTTGGACGTGTCTGAGATTTGAGCCGTAGTTTTGATCGGAAAATATCATTACGCAACAATAAAAGTAATAATCCCAAATCAGATCCCAGTTCAGCTTGTTTATAATAAGCTTATATTATACTAGTTTCTGCCCACGACTTCGTCCCCGTAAATTTTGTTCCTCCGACCCACTCCATCGCATCGCATCACCTGCCTGCGTTATTACTTCGTTTCCGATTAGCGAAAACTTCTGAATTTTTTATTTTTGATCAACTCCTAAGGGTCCTAGCGTGATGTTTAATAGCGTATAGCCTTCTTCAAGAATTGGGCATCAAATGCATAAAGATTTTTATAAATCCGAACGGTTACCGATACTTCCAGAGATTAGGGCTTTCGAACAAACTATTATATATATATTTTTTTTTTATTATTATTTTAAAACTATGATAATTATCGCCTAAGATATTCATTGAAATCAAATGATGTAAAGGGCAATTTTGTTCAAAATTAAATACTTTTTATGAATATAATTGCGAAGGTGTTTTTATATGAGTTTATAAAAACACCTTCGCAATTATTGCATTGCCTATGTTAAAACGGATGACGGTGGCCATTCCGTTTTAAGGATAACCAAACAAACGATGAGGGCCCCACTGTGCGGTCGGCATAGTCTTAAGTTCTTGGACACTCAAACACATTTATTAAAAATAATTTTATTTATTATTACAGAAATATGTCTATGCACGGCATGCCTACGACTGGTTGGAGGCGCGCGGTGGCTGAGAGGGCGCGCGGGCTGCGGCATCAGCATCGGGCGTCGGAGGCGGCTGAGGGGCGCACGGGCGGCGCGGGCGCACGCGCGTCTTCCTGCTCCGAGCGTCGAGTCGTCGCCCCACTTGAAATCTTACCACGACGAAGACACCGCGTTTGTTATAAACTTGTACCTATCCGTGTATTACACCAAATTTTCATTCAGTCCACCTATTTTATTTATTCGCTCCTGTAGCAGTCGACGTAGAATCGTCAACATATGGTCCTTCGCAAGTAGAACTTCACAGCGGGAAGATTTGGCGTTTGCAAGAATACAAGACTCGGACGTTGGTGGACATTGACCCCGCGTCGCTTCGTTGAAAACAAGCACAGTCATCGTCGCCTACGGTTGAAGATTTAAAGTCGCAACTAAGATTGTGGATAAGGATTCGGATATTCGTGAGATCGTTCCAATTATTCCTTTTATCTGTCTATTTCCTATTCACTATTTATAGTTTCTGTTTTTATAACGTTACTTTTTCTATTAGTTACCGATTCATTGCCCTATTGAGTTGGTCAATAGCGAATTTCATTCACGTAGTTTTTATTGCGTCTTTCATATTCGTATGCAAAATATTCGCTCGCTTGAACTGCTTTTCTATAACGATCGTGCGAGTTAGTGTATCGCATAGCGTGACCTTGACATATTTACAAGGTAACAGCTGTTCATTTTGTGCGTTGCTTAGTGCGCTGCATTCTATACAGTTACTTTCGAGCTTATTGCATTTATTACATTTTTTATCGGTTCTTTTTTACCGTTATTTTAAATTTGAATTTTTCTGCTGAGTCATTTTTGTATTACGGCAAAATGGCCGACAAATTGGTGAAAAAACGCAGTTCTATGAAAGCCAAGCTTACAAACTTTACTGCTTATTTAAATGTGCTTAAAAGCTGCGACAAACTTTCCACGTTGCAAATAATCGAGCTAGAAACCCGCTTAGACAAATTTGAAGCCATGTACACCGAATTTGACGAATTGCAGACGGAGATCGAGGTGTCATCGGACAAGCCAGACGAGGCCTACGTGACGAGAGACCAGTTTGAACAGCAGTACTACATGCTGGCAGCGTTGGCGCGGAGTTTGCTACCCGGGCCGGATGGCAAGCGTCGCCGCAGTAACTCCACAGGTTCCGTGGCAGGGTCTGAGGCAACAATGTCAGGTGGGACTAAACATAATTTTGTTAGATTACCTAAAATAGATTTACCACGCTTTGATGGCAGTTATCAGTGCTGGCTAGAGTTTAGGGACACTTTTATTTCGTTAATTCACGATAGTTCTTGTATCGACAACATAAATAAGTTCCATTATTTACGCGCTTCTTTAAAAGGCCAGGCAGCCGAAGTTATTAAAAATATAGACTTTAAGGCGGATCACTATCAATTAGCGTGGGACTTATTGTGTGAAAGGTACAATAATAGTCGTCTTCTCATAGACAAACATATGCAAGCTTTATTCGATGTCGAACCAGTTGCTACTGAATCTAGTGTTGCTCTGCGTCGTCTTGTAGATATAACTAATAAAAATATAAGAGCGCTCAAATCAATGAATGAGCCTACTGAGCATTGGAATACTATTATCATATACATGATGTCAATGAAATTAGATTCAAATACTAGTAGATATTGGGAAGAGTATCGAAATACATTATCTGGTGCTCCTACACTTGCTCAATTTACTACATTTATAAACAATAAGGCTGACTTACTGGAAACATTGGAAGATAATAAGCATGGTAATAAAACAAACAATAATAATCATAAATCAAAAGGTTTTGCAATAGTTTCACAGAATTTAACAAATAAAGGTAATAATAACACTAATCCTAGTTCAGAGAAAAAGAAGTTCAAATGTCCTATGTGTTCTGGCGATCATTTTCTATACGTTTGTGAGTCTTTTAAAAAATTAACAATAGAAGAACGTCATAAAAAGGCCAAGGACCTCAAAGTTTGCTTAAACTGCCTAAGATTGGGTCATAATGAAAAAAGGTGCAGAATAACCCATTGTAGGTACTGTGCAGCTAGGCATAACACCCTATTGCACATGGAACGCACAGAAACCCCTCACTCACAAAACCCAATGCCTAGTGCTTCCGAAAGTATTGCTCTTTCTGCTAACGCTACAGCCAATATGAAACCATGTACTCGCTCGTTTGTTTTGCTTTCCACAGCGCTGGTGAAGGCGGTGAGTGCCAACGGTGAGCGGTGTGATGCAAGAATCCTACTGGATAGCGGTAGTACAGCCAATTTCATTACCGAGAACTTATGTGATAAGCTGCGTTTGTCCCGAAACGGCACGGGCTCCACGATAACAGGTATTGGCAACCAAACTAGTACTAGTGCACAATCTTGCAGTCTAATAATCGAGTCTTATTGCGGTGACTATTCGGTTAACATTGACTGTTTAATTTTACCAGAAATTACACATCTTTTACCGTCAACGCCAATTAGTTTAAAGCAAATAACCATACCTGTGGGTCTTCAGCTGGCGGATCCGACATTTAATACTCCATCAGCTGTAGACATATTGGTCGGTGTAGATGTTTTTTGGAGCATCATATCAGCCAACCACATAAAACTTGGCAAGAACCAACCGAGGTTATGTGAGAGTAGATTAGGATGGTTAGTTTCAGGCTCAATAAGTTATCACTCACGTGCGTCCCATTCACATTTCTGTAATCTTGCTAAAACTAAGCCCAGTACAGATTTATCAAAATTTTGGGAACTGGATACAGTGTCTGAAAAACACTCCCTTTCTTCGGAAGAAAGGGCTTGCGAAGACAGTTTTTATAAGAATACAAAACATAAGGATGACGGTCGTTTTGTTGTCACAATACCTTTTAAGTCTGATCTTTCTGCATTAGGAGATTCATACGGTATCGCAAAACGCCGTTTTCTGTCGTTAGAGAAACGATTTGAACGTGAGCCTAAGTTCAAATCAATGTATCTAGACTTTATGTCAGAGTACGAGAGTTTAGGTCATATGACGGAAAGTGATTCTAGTTTAAAGCCAGCAGGTAAGGTCAAATGTTTTTTGCCTCACCATGGGGTCATGCGCGAGTCTAGTGCAACTACTAAGTTACGCACCGTATTCGATGCGTCTGCAAAAACGACTACAGGTATATCTCTCAATGACTTGCAGCTTGTAGGTCCGACCGTTCAGGACGATTTACTTTCTGTTTTATTGCGGCTTCGACAGCATAGATTTGTGATCTCGGCAGATATCGAAAAAATGTATCGGGCAATTGAAGTGAATCCTATTCAAAGGTCACTACAACAGATCATTTTTCGTAAAAATCCTACAGAACCGTTAAAGACTTATACATTAAACACGGTGACGTACGGTACAGCGTCAGCTCCATATTTGGCTACTAAGTGTTTAGTGAGCTTAGCTGACAAAGCATCGAATCCTTTAGTGAAGCGTTCTATTCAGCACGACTTTTATGTAGACGATTATCTTAGTGGTTCAGACACAATTTCAGGTGCAGTAGATTTGTGTAAGGAAACACGGGCTATTCTGGCGTCCGCCAAATTTAATTTAAGAAAGTGGCAGTCGAATAGCCCAGAAATTTTAAAAGCACTGGGTAGTTCATCTGACTCGAGTCGTGTAATATTAGATCTTTCAGACAACAATACCACAGACAATACTCCTTCTAAAACGTTAGGTGTACATTGGTTATGCGATTCTGACAAATTAGGATTCTCTATTCATATCGAATCCTGTACCAAAATAACAAAACGACACATCTTATCTGTAATCAGTCGGGTATTCGACCCACTAGGCTTAGTTAGTCCCTGCATTGTCGAAGCAAAAATATTAATGCAGAGGCTCTGGATAGACAAATGTGAGTGGGATGACGAAGTGTCGCAGGAGGTTGCAGATTTATGGATAGTATTTGCGACTACCTTGCCTTGTTTAAATTACATAAAAATTCCGCGATGGATTTTATGCAATAATGCCATAACCCATGAAGTTCACGTATTTACAGATGCGTCTGAAAGGGCTTATGGCGCATGTCTATACATTCGTTCTGTAACAAGTTCAGGTACAGTCACTGTTCACCTGTTAACTTCTAAAAGCCGTGTGGCACCAGTCAGGCCTACTACTATTCCACGGTTAGAACTGTGTGGGGCTCTATTGGGTTCTAGGTTGTGCACAAAGGTAAGAGATTCTCTCACGTTACCAATCAACCGATTTCAATATTGGTGTGATTCCACAATAGTGCTGGGATGGTTGTCTACACCGGCTCAGCAACTAAAGCCTTTCGTTAGAAATCGTGTTAACGAGATTCAAGAAAGTAGCTTGAGTACTACGTGGAGATACGTGCCGTCTAAAGACAATCCGGCGGACCTTGTCTCTCGTGGGCTGAAGGCTGATCTTATCAGCGGTTCTGCACTTTGGTGGTCAGGCCCTAGGTTTTTATTAAATAATGAAAATGCTTGGCCACAACAGCCCAATAAATACGTGAAACAAGATCTACCTGAAGTAATTTCTAACTTAGTAGATAGTCATAACAGTAGTAATTCTAGTTCTAATCTAACATGTAGTTCAATCATACAACAGTTAATTCACAAATATTCTAATTTCAATTATTTACAACGTGTTGTAGCTTACATTCTAAGATTTATTCATAATTTAGAAAATAATAATTCTAAAATAACAGGTTCCCTTTCTGCTGATGAACTTAGAAAGGCCTTGTCTCTCATACTACGAGTAGCTCAATCTGAAATGTTCCCAGATGAGTACGCTGTCCTTAAATCCGGGAAGTCATTGTCACTTAAAAATAGGTTAACTTCTTTGACTCCCTTTTTAGACTGTGACAATATTATTCGTGTAGGTGGCAGGCTAGATAACTCCCCGTACGAATACGACGTAAAACATCCAATTTTACTCTGTAGTAAGCATCATCTAACGAAATTATTATTTCAGATGCAACATCAAAAATTACTGCATGCAGGTCCACAATTGCTTTTATCGACTATTCGCCAAACTTATTGGCCCTTGGGGGGCAGAAATCTTGCTAAGTTAACTGTAAACAAGTGCCTGAAATGTTTTAGATTTAAAGCTCAAAATGTGCAGCCAATCATGGGACAATTACCCAACACTAGAAGCACTTTAGAGTTTCCTTTTCTCAATAGTAGCGTCGACTACGCTGGGCCTATACTGATATCTGACCGGAAAGGTCGGGGATCTAGGGTAGTAAAGTCCTACCTGTGCACAGCGGCGGCCTTACCCATTGCGAGGCTCCGGGCGGCAGGTATTTGCGAGGCTCTTTGTCCTTCGTGAAAAGTATGTGATGCGAAAGTAGGTCTAATTGTTTGGTCTAGGTATTTGTCATGTTTGACGAGAAATGCTAAATATTTTATACAAATAAATAAAATTTGAGTTTTAAAATATTTTACATTGAAAGATTAACAAAATTAACAAATACAGAGACGAAAAATTTTAAAATAGATGTTTACGGCTTTTCCTAAAACTAAAATCTTTAATTAAAGCACAATAATCTAACGAATGAGTTACGTAAGTTTCGATTGAAAGAATAGCCTGAAAGCCGATCGTGTCCTCAAATTCCTCAAATACCTATGTTTTAATAATTAATTTTAAGCCTCGAAAAACTCCTTTCAGCAGATGCAACTGTAACAGGTGTGGTGGCAATAATTCTCAGGACTATTCCGATAGTGGGGTAAACTTCAGTTATTTTTTTTTCTATTATTAAATAATTAAGGATCAAAAACAAAAGTTTTAAATTTTAAAAAATCTAAATTTTTTAAAAATTGCTTGGGTTGTTGCGCGAGGCCCCTGCAAGTGCGAGGCCCCGGGCGATTGCCCTGTTCGCCACCCCCTAAGGCCGCCGCTGCCTGTGCATTTTTGTATGCATGGCTACCAAAGCTGCGCATCTCGAGCTTGTCACGGACCTCTCTAAAGAAGCCTACAGGGCTGCTTTAAATCGTTTTGTCGCACGTCGCGGCAGGCCACGTACTATCTTGTCCGATAATGGTACAAACTTTGTCGGAGCATGTAATGAATTATATAAATTTTTGCAGGGTTCTGATGTTGCACATGAAATAGCTCAAGAGGGAATAGAATTCAGGTTTGCACCGGCGTATTCTCCACACTTCAACGGCCTCGCTGAGGCCGCGGTTCGTTCAACCAAACATCATTTAAAAAGACTCTTGCAGCTTACTCATTTTACATATGAGGAAATGGCTACGTGCCTTACTCAAATAGAGGCAATTTTAAATTCAAGGCCCCTTACTCCTCTTTCCACTAATCCTCTCGACTTCTCTGCCCTTACTCCTTCTCATTTCCTTATTGGACGCTCACTAATTTCGGTTCCAAATCCACAGATCACCGACACCAACATCAATCGTTTGGAGCGCTACCAACGTGTGGAGTACATCAAGCAACACTTTTGGAAGAGGTTTAATCTCGAATACATTTCAAACCTACAGCAGAAAACGAGATGGCCTGCTTCTACCAACGGTGACATAGCGTTGGGATCGCTTGTTCTCGTGAAGGACAAGGCGCTCCCACCGCTCTGTTGGTTGCTGGGGCGCGTCGTACAGGTGTACCCCGGCAGCGATGGCGTCACGAGGGTCGCTGATCTGAAGACGAAAAGAGGGACAATTCGGCGCGGCTTCAACAACATCTGTCCGCTTCCTCTTTGAAGTCCACTTCAACCCGGGGAGCATGTCTATGCACGGCATGCCTACGACTGGTTGGAGGCGCGCGGTGGCTGAGAGGGCGCGCGGGCTGCGGCATCAGCATCGGGCGTCGGAGGCGGCTGAGGGGCGCACGGGCGGCGCGGGCGCACGCGCGTCTTCCTGCTCCGAGCGTCGAGTCGTCGCCCCACTTGAAATCTTACCACGACGAAGACACCGCGTTTGTTATAAACTTGTACCTATCCGTGTATTACACCAAATTTTCATTCAGTCCACCTATTTTATTTATTCGCTCCTGTAGCAGTCGACGTAGAATCGTCAACAAATATTCATCCACAATATAATGACCGTCATGTTCAACGACACGTAACCATCTCTCTGGCAAAGACATTATGCCGTGTTCCCAAAAAGTAGGAGGCTGGTGGTCAAAAAACTCGGCGATATCGTCTTGGAGTTGTTCATAGTTTTCAAACTTCTTCTTTCTTAGATGTAACTTTCGAGCCCGAAACAGACAATAGTCCGACGGCGCAATATCAGGACTATATGGCGGGTGAGGTACCACTGTCCAGTCCAGCTTTTCCAGAATGTGGCGGACAGACTTCGTAGTATGTGGTCGAGCGTTGTCCTTTTTGGACGCGTAGTCGCTATTTCTGAGGCTAACTTTTGCAGTTGCTCTCCTTATATAGCAGCGTTAATAGTCTGCTTCTTGTCCAACAGTTCCCAATAGAGAATGCCTTGCCAATCCCAGAAAACTGATAACATTATCTTTTGTCCATGACGATCTGGCTTCGGTTCCGTTGGCGCCCTTTCTCCGCGTGGAACCCAATAGGCCTGCCGCGTTTTGTCGTTGTAGTGACACAGGATTCGTCGACAGTGACAATGAATCTGAGAAAGTCTTGTCTGTGTGGTTGCAGGAGGAGACTTTCGCATATGGTCACGCGTGCTGCGCGCTCGCTGTCTGTCAAAGCATGGGTGTCCACCGACTCATTATTTTGTGGTAGCCCATTGCTTGCAGGTGCCGAATTATAGTGGAATGGTCGTACCCAAGTTCCTTCTCTAAGTCCCTGGTAGTCGCATCCGGATGTCTTTCCAAATGTGAGCGTAGAAGGTCTTCGTCGAAGACAACTGGCCGACCGGAGCGAGGTTTATTTTCACAACTCGTATCCCCCTTGTCGAAAGACTTAAACCAATAACTCACTGTGGAATGAGCAATGGTGCCTTGTCCAAACGCAGTGTTAATTTTCTCGGCCGTTAGCCTCGCACTCGTTCCTAGATTATGCTCGTAAAGCATGATCGCTCGTAGTTAACGGTTGACGCGGTTCCATTTTGAACTAAACTCAACAACTTGGAACGCGCGCGCCCTTTTATACCCCTTGGCGTAAAGCTCCTAGAACATTCTGTAGAATAATAGATTATTCTAGTGCGTAACCAAATTATAATAGAAAAATTTTAATGAAATCCAAGTGTCCAAGGATTTATGCACCAACTCAATAATTCCACGCGAGCGGTGATAATCACTACATAGTATAAAACAAAGTCGCTTTCTCTGTCCCTTTGAACGCTTAGATCTTTATAACTACGCAACGGATTTTGATGCGGTTTTTTTAATGGATAGCGTGATTCAAGAGGAAGGTTTATATATATAATACATGCATGCATGTGATGTCGTAAATAAACACATTTTTTTGCGCTTACTTTTCAAACGCTGGCTGAACCCTACGAGATAGGTCAAAATAATGTACTACAGTATTGTACACCTTAAAAAGGTCTACAAAAAAGTCCGCGATGGTATATGTCTATCTCTTAGGGATAACCCACAATAATCATTTTTTATCCTTTACTTTTTACAAGAAATAATGGCTTATTTACGAAGCGATTTTAAGCAATACGGCATTAATCCTTATCCAATTAAGTACCTTAAATACATTGTGCATTTAAAGATAAATATGGCCTTTTACAGCATGTAATTTAAAAATATTTTCGAAGATATTACAGATTTAAAATGCAGGGACATAGCGGTTGCTGCGGTACCGGCCGCTGCGGCGAGTGCTGGCATTCTTGAAATACCTGTACTTAGTATCAGTATTGCACCCGTGCGAAGCCGGGGCGGGTCGCTAGTGTTTTTGTATAATTTACTAGCGGCCTCTCCCAGCTTCGCACGGGTGGACAGTTATTTTTTAAACATTTTATTTTTTCTTGCAATTAAAGTAGCTTAGATTAATCAGTGATAATGTAGCATTCAAATGGTGAAAGAATTTTTAAAATCGGTCCAGTACTTTTTGAGCCAATTCGTTACAAACATACATACAAATCTTTCCTCTCTATAATAGAAGCGTTTTACCTGAAATAAAACGCATATTAAAATACTTACCTCACTGGAAGCTTTATATTGAGAGAGCGTATCCGTTTCCGTCGATTTCTTAGCATTTTTACCTACTCAGTGGCGCCACCTGGCGTTTGCTTGTCATTTTAGTTTAGTAAAATGTAACGAGCTACTTTTTGTTCATTGGCTCAATATAACCAGGCAGAAGTAAACTTAAAGCTTCCAGTGAGGTAAGTATTTTAATATGCGTTTTATTTCAGGTAAAACGCTTCTATTAAACTACTTGACCGTCACTGGAAGCTTTATATTGAGACCCGTTTGTTATCGCCTGGTGTCGCCACTAATATGATAACGCCAATGTGATAGGAAATTTTAATTTAAACAAAATAAGTCAGAAATATATATAGTATATTTATAATGCATGTGAAAAGGTACAGAGCAATATATTTATTGAATTAATCTCTTTGTGATACTCGTATACAAATTATAAATAATATTCAGAGTTAATTAATCGGATTAAATAATTGTGTAACATTTAGATTTGAATCAACACTTCTCACGACTTCTCTTCTGTAGAAATTCTGGAATGTATTAGCCGATTGCCAATTTCCTCGAGATAGGATTTCGTCAAGGGGATGATTTTCTAGCCAACTTTTAGAGGCTACTGCAGATCGTGTACTTCCTGGAGTTGCTGTGATGCCAGCTTCATTGAATAGGGTTTTTACCCATCCTGCGATGACGGTGCGTGAAGCAGGCTTTGGCACACCTCTAACTGTAATAAACAAATTAAATGATTTTGCAGCATTACGTCTTTCATTTAATAATTGTGTAGTTTTTTCTAGCCAAAATATAGGATTTAGGTTACAATTGTTGGGATTTACAAGAAGTTTCCAGCCGGACTGTCTGTGATTACTGCAATCTGTTTTCGAACCAAATTGAGGCCATAATATAACGCTATCATCTGATCTAATATAATGGTCAGAATCAACTCTAAGCAGCGTTAAGTCATGTATGCGTCTACCTGAGCAAAGCAGTAATATAGTTGCAGTATGACGTGATATTTGAAAGGGATTGTCTATGTCTACAGCGTAATTGCTTAAAAAGGTAATTAATTTACTAACATCCCAAATTGGTGGCTTAGAAGACTTAGGATTTTCCAGAGCAATTGATTTTAAAATATGTTTTACAAGAACATGTGAACTTAATTGACTTGATCTTTCAACATTACACAAAGTGGAAACGACAGATTTGTGTAAAAGAATTGTATTATATGATAATTTATGAATCAGATGCAAATCAGATAGAAATTGGGCTAATTGCGTACCTGTAGGATTATACGTGTCAATGTTTTTAGATATAGACCAGGAAGTCCAACGTTTCCAAGCCACCTCATATGTTTTTAAGGTAGACTTACGCCAGGAATTTTTGAGCAATAACTGTTGTTCGGCGCTCCATGTTTCTATCGCCTTGGACCACCCCCACATTTCCAGACTTCGAGGATCATTTTGTCCACTTGTGGTGGTGGAAGTCCCGTCGATGTGTCGACCAGGTGCATCTGTAACTTTTTTAGAGTTAGAGGTGGTGCAAGCGCGCGGACTTTGAGGTCTGCACGCCAAAATACCTTCTCCCATCGAGGTACTACTATTAAAAATATTCCCGTCGATTGATTGAGGTGTGTTAGGACTTTTGGGATTAAGAACGGAGGTGGGAACACCCATGCGAGTGGATAGTTCCATGGGACACTGAATGCATCGTGAAATAGTGCTTGTCGGTCTCTCAAGTCTCGGGATACATAATTGTAAACTACGTGAGCTGTTGCAGAGGCAAACAAATCTATTATTGGGGTTCCCCACTTTACAAACAGTGGCGTGCACTCCATACATGCAAATAAGCTCTGCATACCCTGTAGTCCCATACATACATGCCCCTCTAAATGTTAGATAACTAATTTTTAAAAAATCATGGTAATTTAGCTAACGCGCCATCTATTACATTTTTTGGAACTAACTCGTTGGATCGGCGAACACCCGCCGCCGTGCAGCGCGCAGGCAGCGGCAGCGCTCGCGTGAGCAAAAGCAATACTACGCCTTGCTTATTCTTCATTCAACGCATCTCGTGTAGTACACAGTAACAGTGTGAGTGTGTGCGTGAAAATGTGCGCGCGTGTTGGAGTTTTAGAAGCATAGCTTACATTGCAAGCCGGCCAAATTGAGAACCCGTATAAGCACCGCTTAATTGTTGTTTGCAGAGGGTCGACTTTTTTTAGTCGGATTGACCAAATGACCCGAGTAATTTATTAGTTTGTATTTTGTATTAGTTCGTAAGCTTTTCGTAAGTATCTAAAATTGCAAAGTTTTTTCGTCATTTATTGTTTTTCTTAGCGCAAATGATTGCATGTCAAGTAATTATTTTGTAAGTTTATTGTAAAAAATGGATAATTATACCTACATATTCGATCTCATTCAAAATTTATAAGTATTCAAACAATTTGACTTCCATATTTTCTGAAGTTTACAAATTAGGGAAATTAATAGTTACGATTCCAGTCAGCGCACGAACGATCATTTTCTAGTCTAAAAAGAATTCATCAAAGAGTAGGTACTTGAATTCATACATATTTACGAAACACACGGGGCCAAAACAGACTCACAGGTTTATCTTGATTACAATCGAAAAAGAACGTTAAGGGACTAATCACACTTATTCAGCTATGTTCAGCGTTTATCCATAGAAAACAACGATTTTGTATGAGATGCGTAGGTACGCGTCCGTTCAGCCGCGGAAAGCTGAACGGACATCATATAAAATCGTTGTTTTCTATGGACAAACGCTGAACAAAGCTGAATAAGTGTGATTAGTTCTTTAGTCAGATAGGCGCGTCGATTTGATTCAAACATTAGCTTGTATAAAGTAATCAGTTCAAATTTAAGTAGTAATTTATATAAAAATTTAATTAATTTGCGCAAAGAAAACAAAATTAACATCTCCAGACCTTTTTAAAGGCTACTTTTGATATAATTTATGTGACCTGTTATGTTAGGTACCATCAATCACTTATTTAGATATTCATGGTGGTCTCAAACAAACATCATGCAAAGCCAATAATGGCGCCTGCGGTACAGGTAGGGTAAAAAAACTTACCAGTTTCAGCTTGTTGACTTGTACAACAAGCTGTAACTGGTAAGTTTTTTTTTGTGCATACCCTGTCTGAAATCTCTGTGCACGCCACTGTTTACAAACACTATTTCCGTACACGCTGGCATTAGGTGCCATTCCGGAGGTTGACGAAAGCGTGACAAGTGATCGGCATGATTGTTGTACTTGCCTGGAAGATGGTGTATGCTGAAGTGAATTTGAAAATGGTCCAGTATATTCAGAATTTGATAGGTTAGTTCTATTAGGGGTAATGATTTCGTACCTCCTTCGTTCCTTAAGTAACTGACAGCCGTCCTGTTGTCGCATTGTATCAGGATCGAGCTGTTGCAGAGCAGGTGAACGTTGTCTCGAAGGGCTCGAAATATGGCTAACATTTCTTTTTGATTGCAGTGTAGTGCCTGTTCGTCTTGTGACCAACTGCCTGATACAGCCAGATTGTTCAATTGCGCTCCCCAACCCTGATTTGATGCATCTGTTGTCAGAAAGTTTACTGGTGGAGGGTAATGTAGGGGTGTTGATGACTGACAATTCAGATTCCACCATTCCAATTCCTTTCGAACATTTTGTGGTAGTGGGTAGGATTTCGATAAAAGGTTTGGTAGAGAGTTCATGAACATTAATAATTGCCGGTGATTGAGCCGGCCTCGAGGAACAACATAACTGGCAAAGTTCAGGAGTCCTATTATTCTCTGCAATTCCTTTAGAGTTGTTATTCCTCGCTCGAGAACTTGACTCACTTTTTTGATTAATGAAGAAGTCTTTTCTTTTGGCAGGGATTTTGAATTGTCCCAGGGACTCCACAATATCCCTAAATATGTAATAGTCTTTTGAGGACAAAGAACAGATTTCTCGAAATTTACTTGCCAACCAAGATTTTGTAATGTGTCCAATGTGAGCTCGACATGTTCTCGAAGAACGTGTACATTTTGATGTGCTATTAAATAATCGTCGAGATAGACGATGATTCGGATGTTCCAGCGTTCTCGTAATATTTGGGCAACCCAATTCGTTAGTATTGAAAAGGTTTTGGGCGCGGTGCTTAGACCGAATGGAAGGCAGGTCATCTCTAACAATTCTTGGTTGTATACAAGGCGAAGGAAGCGCCTGTGTGGCTTGGAAATTTTTAAGTGGAAATATGCCTGTGATAGATCCACTTTGCACATCCAGTCTTTTGGTTGCAGGAAGTCCGGGATGCGATACATGTTTATTAAGTGAAACGGTTGGGTCTTTACAAATTCGTTTAATGCTTTTAAGTTGAATATGGGACGGGCTGATCCGTCGGGTTTTGGTATCAAAAATAGAGGGGAAATGAAACTCCGTGAGAGTGGAACAACTTTTAGGATGCCCTGAGCTTTCATTTTGTTTATTAATGCAGACATTTCTTTTGAGACAGGTGTTTGAAAGTGACCAGTGGTTATGTTTGGGTATATCAGAGGAGGTTTGTGGGTAAATGGTATGCGATACCCTTGAATTAATTTTAAAACAATTTCTGGTGCCCCCATTTCCTTCCATTTCGAGTGGTAGTGCGCTAACTGACCTGCTCGAAAACGATTCGAGTCATTGTTTATATCGTTTTTGGTTTGCTCGAAAGATTTTTGGACGGTTATCTGAATGTCCTCGACCTCGGTTACTTCCACGATCGGGCCGCGAGCCTCGGTTGTGAATTGAACCTCTACTGTTGGTATATTGACCAGATTGAAAGGATGGTAAACCCTGACCTTTCTTTTTGGAATTGGTGCGAAAATATCCACCCCGCGAGGGTGAGTTATCATAGCCATGCGTGTGCATTGGTATGTTTGGTTCATGGCAAAAATATTGAGCTTCACGCGATGGAGCTACTGGTTTATGGCCTTGCCCCCGTGAGGGGCGTCGGTTAGATTGACTAGATCTACTATATGAATCAGTTTTTGGAGGCCAAAAAGCTTTACGTACACCGCCTGCTTTTTCTAATGCTGTCGTGAAAGACTCGGGACTAAATAAATAAGTAGATGATGGGGGAATTCTGTTCAAAGATGCTTTTACTAATGGATCTCGAATTTGACTAGTAATTGTTTCTCGACGCATTTCTATACTTTCGGCTCGATGGCCACAAACTAATTGTAACAGGTCTGAAGAGATTTTATGCAAATCACCTTTTTGAAATAATTCTTCAACCTTCCCGCTTAAATTATCAAAATTTACTTCTGTATTTTTGGCCCACAAAAGGAGGTTACGAATAGCTTCTTGTAACGATTCTTTTTGTTTTAGGATGCAAAAAGTAATCGCTGCATATGATTTATCAGCATGTGCTAAGTGACGTAAGGTATCATACATTTTTATCTCTTCGTTTGCGTCTAAGTCTATGAAACCTGGGGTATGATTGTAGAGCTTTTGAGTATCAGAATACCTTACTTCGGACCAATATGTACTACCTAAGCGCTGGACCTCTAGTAGCATTTTTAAAAAATTTTCAGGTGTTTTCGGAACTGATGGTTCCTTAAGCTTTGTCTCGATATCAAAAGTGAAATCTGAATTTGAATTTGGACCTTCAACATCAGGGCACTGTTCGTCAATATTATGTTGGTCATATAGTTCCCCACTGACCCCAGAACAAACTGATACCCCATCATGGCAAGCAGAACGCATATTATTTGCAAAAACTTGTTGGCGTAGCTCACTGACTTCCTTTATAAGCTTCTCCAATGTTGGGTTAGACCGTTGGGTGCGCTTATTCTTCTTGCGGCGTGCGCGGCGCGACCGCTTGCCACGTTTTGAAGAAGACGAGCTTGAAGTGCTGCTGCTCGTCGTGCTGCTGCTAGAGCAGCTAAAGTTCCTTTTGCGGGTCACTCCACTCGGGCCGGCCACAGCTTGTGGCTCGGCAGCCGAAACATATACGTGGTCATCCATTATCGTAATAAAAGTTACGTTAGATAGACCGTAACAAATATAAGCCTTATTGACTCACAATACAAATCTAAGGACACATATATTGAAAATAACTGGCAAATAATCAATGTAAGCAGTGATCCGAACAGAAAAAACCGATCAAAGTAATGATCACTTACTTTTACAAAGTAGGGTAGGTACTTACAGTTTTTCTTCAAAAAATTAACTCACCATAAAACAACACAATATTTTTTAAATTTAAATGAAATATTTACAAGATAGTGATCCGAACGGAAAAAAATACCGTTAAAATATGATCATGTACTTTCTATGAAATTAAATATATTTGAACATATTACAAAAAAAAAAAATATAGTGTTATTTTTGGCATCGGTCGTGAACCGATGCGCACAAGTTGCTTCGACGGAGGACGAAACGCCAATGAACAAAAAGTAGCTCGTTACATTTTACTAAACTAAAATGACAAGCAAACGCCAGGTGGCGCCACTGAGTAGGTAAAAATGCTAAGAAATCGACGGAAACGGATACGCTCTCTCAATATAAAGCTTCCAGTGACGGTCAAGTAGTTTAATATTAGTATAGATAAAGCTGAAGAGTTTGTTTGGTTGCACGCACTAATCTCAGGAACTACTGGTTCGAATTGAAAAAATATTTTTGTGTTAGAAAGTCTATTTATCGAGAAAGCCTATAGATAACATCACGCTACGACCATTAGGAGTAAAGCATCAATGAAAAATGTTGCAAAAACGGGAAAATTTATTCCTTTTGAGAGCTTCCGTTGCCTATGCTGCGTAAACCATTGATATTTATGGCGTAAACGGTTAAAGTTGACTCACTATTACATTTTTTATGATAATCAAATTTTTAATAATAAAAAGGTGAAGTGTGGGCCACTAAATAATAATAATTAAAAAAAAAGTGACTGTCAATGTCAGCCGGTTAAATTGACAGTTGACACACATTGACAGAATTCAGAATCGAATGATACTCAATTTTGTTTTTGTATCTCTTTGGAGAATATTTTGTTGATTTTGTTGCTATAGCCGTCATTGCTTAAAAACTAAACAATATGACGAAAAAATCAATAAGTTTGGATGTTGATCCAACAATCATGGAAAAGAATATGAGGATTATACGAGTAAGTTATTTGATTAAAAGTCTTAGAATAAAAACCCACAAACCATAATTTGTTTTATTCTTGTAAAAGTGATTAATTAATTATAATATTAATAATTATCTTGTAGCATTTTCAACTGACATAACTATTTATTGTAATTCAGGAGAACCCGGTTGAGGAAGAATTCAACAAGCTTCTCTCTAATGTAGAGACAATACCTTCGAAACTTGTGAAACCTACACCAGGTAACATAATTTTCTTAAATATTTAACATTACCAACATTTGCACTTGTGCACAGATCTCCTTTGTAACAACCCTCTCTGATATGCGCAGAATTCATTCAAGTTACATATTCTATTCACAAAATTAATTTGCACCTTTTTTCATTACAGGCTTTTGTGTAAAAACATTTACAAAGCCAGATAATAAAAAGGTATTTGTAAATATATGCCTGACTGATGCTATAATTTGTCCGAGAGACATTAGCAATGAAGAGCTTATGCAAATCCTCAGTTCTGAAGATCCATCCACTTACAGAGTGCCCATGAGCATTGGTGAAGGTAGAACGGAACTTGACAAGTCTGGAGCCCCAGCTACAGTCTATGATGTAGCTATAAACCCAGAATTCTTCAAAAAGATTGAAAAGGATGATTTGTTCCAAACATTCTTCCTCACTGTTGTCTTTGAAGGTTTACAGGATAAGTATCAATTTGAAATAGACATGCAAAAGTACACAATTTTGAAAAATAGAATGTCTATTGGTACTTTGCAGTGTCATAGAATTCAAATAAGAGGAATAAAGACGGGAGTAGGGAACGAGGTAAAACCACCTCTGATTGAAGAGTTGGATGATAAGGGTGTTGTGCAAAAACCTGGGGTTCCAGCAGCTGTGAGGAAGGAACTGGAGTATAGACTGAGACGTGAACCACCCACTGGGGAGATTGAATACTTGCTGGCTGAATTTAAGATTCCTTCTTCTGTAAGACTATTGATTTAATTCTCAATTAAAAAATGAATGGACTGTCGTAAACTAAACAACGTGAACTAAAACAGTATTGCTGACAAAACAGTTATACTATGGAAAGTATCCATAGTACAACTGCTTTATGTTTAAATCTTTTACTTTTTAACTTCTTACGCCGAGATTAATCCGACAAATATTTTCGTGTCCATTTCGCCAGGGTCGTATATTTACGACCAAATACCACAGCTTGTTTAATCTGCTTTTTTATTTAATTACGCTGTATTCTGTCAGGTATTTATTTTTCAATTCACTGTGCTGGGCGCTGGGGACACGACAACTGATATGAAGTCGCGCAGTTAAAAGGTTAAAATTAATGAACTGTCTTATACTAAATAACATGAACTAAAACAGTATTGCTGACAAACAGTTATACTATGGATACTTTCCATAGTATAACAGAACTGCAGGGTAATTGCGTAACACACTATCAGTAGCAATGGGTTTCATTTTGACAGTTCAACAACATTCATTGCGTTATTTACGTTGTTGAGCAATGAGCAGACACACTTTTCGAACGTAAATGGAGCAATGGATTAGCAATAACCTTCATAATGATTCAAATTGAGAGTAATAGTGTGTTACGCAATTAGGGCGCTGTTTGTGTGTAAATCTTTATTATTATGAACTTTCAGGTAAATCTAAAAGATCTGAACTTGGAAGTTGGTGAAGACCGTCTGGTTTTAGACTCCAAAGGACTGTTTGAACTGGTGGACTTCTTCCTGCCATGCAGTGTCGATCAGGAAGTCATTGATGCACAGTTGAATAGAAATGATGATGTAAGTTAAAATTTTTTACATACTGCTTTAAGCCAGTATTCTTGAATAATGTTGGTAGTGGTTAGGCTCTAGCCTCGACCCTTGCCCAGCAATAGGACAATCCTTCTGCCTTGACCAACAATGCTCAGCAATGCATTGCTCAGCAATGGGACAAAACAGGTTTCAAAAAAGCCTCTAGTTTATTTTTACCCACAATGGAAAAGGTGTATTGCATTTAAGGTGAGAGTTTGAGAGGTTGTGTGTGCAATAATCATAACTACCAAGGTATTTATAATAACCAATTATTCTTGAGAAGTTAAAATAATTAATTTTATTCAATTAGGAAGCCTTTGGGCTGGGACCTTATAGGCCAGGGATGGCGAACCTCTATACATCCACGTGCCATTTTTTCCAAATAAATATTTCATGCGGCCATGATGTGCCAACAAACAATCTTTGCTTAGTAATTACTGAAAAGAAAAAACGATATACATTCGCATTGTTATATTTAATCTCTCTTGACATTTCTTGAGACCCTGGGGTCCCACACTTTTGGAAGCTGTACAAGGGGCCGAAAACCAACTCGCAGAGGCCCGTTAGACGTTTTTAATTAAATGAGACACCAACAGATGATTATCCCTGTTTGCACTATGCAAGTGCACAGGATAACTCCCGGTTGGTGTAGGACTAATATTAATATTAACAGTTTTATATATAATTAAATAAAATGACAAATTAGTGCGAATTTTGCTGTTGCAAACTACTTAGATGACTTGGGTACCTATATTTTTGAAATGTTGCTGTTCCCAAATTATTTTGTTACGTGCCACTGCTGGCACGCGTGCCATTGGTTCGCAATCCCTGTTATAGGCTTAAAAATAATAATTTACTGTGAATTTTGGGTACTATTTACAACTCTTGAATTTTTGTGGGTTTCAGATGCTGTTTGTGAAGATGCCAGCAATTCATTAGATTATTTTAATTATATTCTCAAAGCTTATGTAAACAAATAAAACTAAGACTGTAGTATGTTTATTTTATTGTTGGTTAAGGCAATTAGTATGGCATATAAAATTAGATAGCCATGTCTCAGACTAATCCTATCATGGAAAACGGATTGATTTCATATATAAACATAAGGATTGGATACATACATTATTAATTTGTACTTGTGTTGGTACAGTACAAAAGGAAGACACTACAGATTTCGTAATAATACACTAGACATCATCTACCTAGCCTTTTTCCCAGCTATGTTGGGATCGGCTTCCAGTCTAACCGGATGCAGCTGAATAGTATTAATAATACAACAGTATTTCTTCTAATTAAAAACAATAATTTACAGTAGCATAATATCACAATGCCAATATCTCCTAATTGAAAAACATAATTATATTACCTGTGTAACAAACAAATGGGATTTGATGAGATTGCCAATTAACGGCCGAACCCAATTACCTATCTCTATTATTATAGTATTGTATGTGTTTATATGGGCCTTGATGCCTGAAATAAATGGATAAATAAATTATCAGTTTTGGCATACTGGACTGGAGGTAGAAAACCTATCTACCTCTGGTTTTAACGTCTCAATAATCTGTATCAGTAGCAATCTGTCAATAAGTTATTGGGTTCGGCTGTATGTATCTAATAAATCGTATTTTTTTTAGAATTTACAATAATAAGTACAAAATTAAGATCTAAATAAATGCAATAGCTATAAAAAAAGAATATAACAGAAATAAGAATAATTGGAACCTACTTAGTATTCTAAATTATTATACATTACGGTTTCACCCGCATAAGTGTCGAATTTCGGGATAAAAACTATCCTATGTCATTATTATACAATATACACTAGCAGCGCCCCGCGGTTTCACCCGCATAAGTTTCGATCCCGTAGAAATATCGGGATAAAAACTATCCTATGTCCTTTCCCGGGACTCAAACTATCCCTTTACCAAATTTCATCTAAATCGGTTCAGTTCAGCGGTTTAAGTGTGAAGTTTGGGTCAAAATAACTACCATATAATATTAGAAGTTAGTATGCGAGTTGTGATTTCGAGTAGTAAGCCTCAATATTAAGTACTTATGTACTATAATTATTATATATTATGTAAACGCCAACTTTCCTGGCATCGCGGTCATAAAAAAGTAGGAGCGAAACGACACGACGAAATCCCTTACTAAATATCCACCGTTCTACTCGCACGTTTTATGACCACGATTGGCACGAGTCAATGGCGTTTAGCAGAATTCTCATTTTCATGTGTTTTTTGGCAATAGGCTCTCCTGGGACTTGAACATAACTGGCGTTATATGGGTGTACTATAGCAAGAACACCTTTGCCTAACTCTTCGGAGAAACAGGCGTATGTTGTGGTCGAAAATTTTGGGACACTTCCAAACAACACTAAGAGCTATTATTACGCACTGTCGACTGGTCGCCGGCGACCGGCAGTCGCTTGTGCGTCGCCACTACGCGGCGAGGAGTCTTCGAGTCGCCCGGGCGACCGGCGACAAAGTGTGTAAACACTATCTGGCGAGTAGTCGACAGTGTGTAATAGCCTTCTTTCTGTACTCCGTGGTAATAGCTCTTAGTGGCCATTCAAGTTTTACGTAAGCACTACGGGGGGGATCTTTGCTTTGCTTATTTTTGATGACACGGGGTATGGGGTGGTCTGGATGGTGATTACGTCAGCAGTATTTTTTTTTACTTTTTCGGATTTTCTACAAAATCTATTTTGTTTAGTCTATTTTGTTTGAACACACAATAGAAAGAAAGAAAAAATAGGTTTATTTATCACAGAAACACGTGCAAACAAAAAGATAATCAATTCTAATGACAGCATATAATAAAAACAAAATATATATAAGTATACACGAGCACAAAGCAGAGAAATAATGGCAACCCTACTTATCTATGCTTGAAAACGAAATGCATTTTCGAAACGAACAACGAAAATAATGGATACGTCTACATGCTTAGAACAGAGTAAAAATAAATAAAATGCACGTATACCAATGTTTACGTAAGCATGCTGACGAGGGCGGGCGGGGGGTAATAATTGCAAAAAAAAATCTGATTACGTAAAACTTGAACGGCCCCTTGTCCACCTTAAAAATCGCATGTCCGAGAATCTACCCTAACCCTATAAATTCCGTTTATCCAACTAGGCCTGCGGTGGATTCTCGGACGTTTCCGCGTATCCACCTTCGGGTGGATAAATGGAATGACCGCGAAACAATCACATAACACGTTTCTGGTGAATAGAGACAAGGCACGAACATACCACTCGGCAAAACCGGACACACGAAAATAAGCTTAGAGAGATTCAACTAAAACTCATCATGTTTTATATCAAAACTTTTCCGTACACTAGGCTCAATTCCCGCTAACAGACTCTCATCATACCTCCTCAAAAGAGGTTTTATTTCCTTCAGCATACTCTCATAGTCTCTAACTTGTATGTTTATAACTGTGCTAAATCTTTGGCGTTGGTTCCTGTTGAGGTAAAGTTTAAGGGAGGGATAACTCATGATCTGTTCGTGCTGGCAAACGCCGCGTTCGGTCACGCAGTTCACTTTACCCAGTTGGACGGCGTTGTTTAGTAACTGTAAAAGAGGAAAGTTACCTTTATTATTAAGTGTGGTAAATTCAGTGCTAGACAGGTCAGTTGATGGCAACAGTTGCACTGCAAATGGTTCGAATTGACATTTCAGTTATGTCTTTGTATAGACGCCAGCACATTAAGCTACCCGAAACCGTCAAATTTTCCCAATGAACTTTGAACCTTATACTTTAGCGGTAAAGTTGAAAATATATTAAAGAAATTTGACAGATTGTAGTAGCTTGATTTGCTGGCGTCTGTACAAGGATCTTATATCGCGTGGCCAAAAATGCAACTAATACATTTCAGCGTGATTTCACAAACGTTAACCAACACTGCCCCTCTGTCAACGGTATTCGAGCTCCAAAAGATCTTTGTACAGCCCTTTCACATTTATTTTACCTCTGGCAGGAGCAAGTGAATAGCATCTTATAGCAACGAAAAAAACAATGATTTTGACAGATTTGACAATGGCACCAACCCAATAGCAACCTTATTAACACGACAATAAAGATCACTGTGATTTTGACAGTGATGCAAAATCAAAGGTAATAAAATAACCGAATGGACTGTAGTGTAGCAGTGTACATGATAATGTCCAAGCTTATGGCTTCGATATCAGTAGTATGATACTTACAATGCCAGCTACTGCGAAATCTGTAAACTTTTCGTAGCAGCTGAAACATCTTGGAGAGTGGAAGTACACTAGCCAGGGTTTCTTGGTTCTATAAAAGAAATACCTATTATTAAAAATTTACAAGCTATTGGTGTCTCTAAAAACTTTACCTTCTATGGCGAGTTTCACATTATTTAAACGTCCAACAGACTTTAGAGGCAAGCATGTGGCGTAAAAATGATTAAAAGAGTGGTCATCTATAAGATTTTAATAATCCATTGCTACTTTTAGAAGATCGGACGATATTAGCAGTAGTTCAATAATAGAAAGATCATAATAATAGAACAGTTAATATTACCCAGTGGGATTCAACTCTTCAGCAATGACTTGCTTGGAGAATGTTTGCCAGTTGAGCTTCTGCACTGAGTCGTCAATGTACCCGAGCGCCCATTCTAGTATGTACGGCGCTTGCGATAGATGCTGCAGGCTAACACTGAAAAGAAAAGGGTGTAAAATGAAATGGGTGAAGTCCTTAGCTAAATTAATAAATATAAGTCAGTAGTCAGTTTTCAATGATCAAAAGGAGAATTAGTCGCGTGCTTAAAAAAGTTTAGTTTATATTAAAACTTGATGATCGTCCGACGAAAAGTAAGTTTTTCTGTTTTCTGTTCTGCAGCTGTGAATTTTCTTAATACAATTCCTTGATCGCCTTTTAAGATAAGGCATGGTGAAATCTTTGGGTGATTTTAAGTCTGACTAACCTGTAGTATTGTCCAGAAGCAATGGGATAGAGTCTTGCGGTAGCTGCACGAATGTTAGTACAGAACCCAGATGGGTTGCTCGCGCAGTTCAGAATACCCACGCGCACGAAATCAAGCGGGCGAAGCTGTAAATATATACACATTTCATATTATTTTTTAATTAAATCTCGCGGCAACGCCAACGTCACAGGCAACTAAAACAATCTCAATCCTTTTACTTTGTAAGATAATATACATAGTATACAACGTTTATTTATATCGGTTAGCGGAACTATAGAGGGGCGACGGTTTGTTTTTATTTTAATTCGAATTGCATAAATAATAAAAATAAATCATAATAACTTAAGAAGAAAGAAAGAAAATACGTTTATTTGCGGTGAACATGACGCAAAAAGAACAAAAAATAAAATAAATAAAAGGTAGGGGGAAATATGCGTCACATCCACGCAAAACGGCTAGTTCAGCATTATGCTGCGACCCTGTGCAAGACAGAGCCCCAACGCTGGTTTTCAGCGATAGCCGGCGCTGACGTGACGACGTCGTCCAGTGCTTGCTGCACTGGACGACGTCATCACGTCAGCGCCGGCTTACACACTTAATAGGACTCTGTACCGGTACAGCGTACTTAAAGAAAAATAATATAATTTAATTTAAAATTGATACTTAATATTCTTGCTTGAATTCTATAAAATGTATGGGAAAGCGCATAAAAGAAATCTTTATACATTAGATATTGATACTGGCGCCGATTCTGTTGTTCACGAACAAAACTAAATTTAAGTTCAGTGCATCTTTTTCTTTCTATTTCATTAAGAAAAGGACAGAAGATAAATATTGGTTTAGTTATGGATTATCTAATTTGACAGGACTAAACTAATATTTATCTTCTGTCCTTTTCATAATGAAATAGAAAGAAAAAGATGCACTGAATTTAAATTTAATTTGAGAACAACAGAATCGGGGCCTATGTCACGTCCGTGAAGTTTCACCAACTACTTTAATTATGTATTCGTCAGAGAAAGAGTTATTGTAAATCATGATAAATCATTTTAAAGGTCTAATATCCTCGTTTATAACCTTCTTAGCAACCATCATCCACTCGTACGCCAGATCATCACAGAAGCTGCCGCAGTGTGCCGGCAGGTAGGCGACTAGCCACGCATGCTCCCGTGATGATGCGTCCAATATCTCTAGGACTTGTTTCTCGTCTAACTCCAAATCTGTTTGAATAGAATGTTTATTATTAATGTTAATAATAAAAATATGCAATAAATAAATAATAAAATGATATGTGTAATGGAAAGGGGCACATTGTATGATTCGTCGTTGTAGATACGGCGGCGCGTCCGTTTGCACACTGTCGCCATTATGTATAATGAAACGCAATTAGTAAATTATCGATTCAAAGAAATTATTCTGATTACTGACAGCAATATTGCAATAATACAGGTGGAACTTTTTTGCAAAAAAGGGTGTTTCGATTCCTGAGGGGCAATTCTCGTAATGGTAAGAAGGTTCACAGTCTGATCTCAGTCTCAATCTGTCAAAAAATACTTCTAATTTCCCTACATTTTGTCATTTTTTTGTCGCCGAAATGAGTCTGCGACTGGGTTTTGATCGTTTTAAATTACGAGAATTGGGCTTCTGATATGAAGTCGGGCGGTTAAAAGGTTAAAGTAGCTTAAAAAAATATTGGTTGTCTGTAAAGTCTGTTTACGGACGATAGTTTTACGTGATAATGTCATAAAGAAACATTGATGAATAAATGTGTCACAAGCCAAAGCTTGAGCCGATCGTGCTTCTCTATCGCTTGCACGCTCAGGCTCAGGCGGAACGTGACACTTTTTCGTGCGTACAGCCGGTGTTCATCGATTTATAAGACGTTATCACGTCAAAAGTTCAGTTTTCCAAAATCGAGCTCGTATGGTTTGTTTTGTAGCGTCCATTCATTATAGCGCTGAAGTCCTTTCTCTAAAATGCCCCTGAAATATTGTGTTTCTCTCACCTCCACTCTCAACAATCATATCTATGAAGTCCAGAAGTTGGTTCTCGTAGTCACGTCCGTTGTACGCGCTGCGCTTGGCTCCTTTCTGTACAACTATCACTGGCTGGTTGTAAGCCACTTGCCGACAGTACTGGTCTGTGTTTGCTGTGCAAGCCATTATGCCGAACTGTGGAGGTTTATAATTATTGGTCTATACGGTTATGATTAGCGCAAAATGGCAATAGGCAGAAAGTTAAATGACGATGATGTAAAAACTTGACGAGTGTGGATTTAAAAGGCATGGTTTCAAGAAGTACAGTAGGCCGATTTGATTTACAGATAAACGCATGTATCTTGAACGAACTTTCGTTCAAGTTTTTGTACTTATGTCCAAGGCATAAGGTTCATATTTGTGCCAGCCAAAATTTTGGATAAGTGGGCGTTAACCTTATCCCACAAAATAAAACTTAATTTTGAATACAATACCTTCATATGATAATAATATATGTCGAATTGCTTACATTAACATTTTCATCCACATTATATTCTAAGCTGGCTCGTGTGAATGGATCGGCGATATGGTCCCAAGTTGTCCCATGCGGCGCTATTAACAGAACCCAAACACCCGAGTCCCCTAAAAATAAAAACAAATTGATATTAAACTCTTGGTAAGAAATAAAATATGGGTTATGTGGAAGGAAAAGGATTTGTAAAATAAAATTACAGGTGACAGTGGAGAATGGATAAGAAATATATTTTGTGTCAATCCCGAGTAACATGGGGTCAGGAATGGCAGCAGATAGAAGCACTGATTGCTCTGAACGGGTTCAATATTGCGCAATTCGTTTACAACTTCCAGTCTCTCTCTCTGCTCTCTTGATATCCGCTCGCTACCAAAGTATTTTTTTCAATGCTTCTAAGGGCGGGATTCACAGACCGCAGTTTGACTTTGCTGAGTAAAGTTAGCGTTCCATACAAATATGAAGATTATTTATGCTGCCAGCCTTTTAGGCACTGTTCCTGTTGACAGCAATGCAAACGGAATTTTTTGATGCCCTATAATTCTTTTGCTTCTTCTTTCGTATAAATGTACATATTATTATTTTAAGTCTTATATTATGTAAGTATGTGAAATAAAATATTTTGTTTATGCGAAGAATGTGAACAAGCGTTTCATATGACTAAGAACCTTATTCCTTTACAAAAAAAAAAAAAAATCATATTCGTATGAAACACTTAATAAGCAACATTTCTGGCTAGCTACTTACCACCTTCAAATATCCTTTGAAAATCAGAAGTGGACAACGTATGCAGATTCAAAGCTTCAGAGGCTGTCTCAATGAAGTCTTTGACGTTAACATTGGGTGGAGCCCGTTGGTACCCGCCGCCTCGCTTGAGCGCGGCCCACGCCGGGGGAGAGGCTACGTGCAGGGATGCGCATAACTCGGACCACTTCTCACAGTCGACTTCACCTGGAAAAAAAGTATTGTTATTGTTAGGTGGCGTTTCGATAATTGGTCGAGAATAGAGAGTGAAATTTCAAGGACGCGTCACGTTTTCGCACATTTCGTTACATGAGAGAGAAGAAAGATTATATATCTCTCTCTCTCACACACAAAATGTCTCTTATTCTTTATTTTTTAAACAAATAATTTCACTGGCTGCATATTTTGTGTAAGACTATTTTTATATTTTTCAAAATAGTATTTTTTTTTATTTATTTAAATATCTCACAAATAATAAGGTACAAAGGCGGACTTAATACCTTAGGCATTCCCTACCAGTATTTTTTCTAAAGAAGCTCGATCACTAGCACTATACGCAAGTCCGCCGTCAAGCAGTGTTATTGTGTTTCGGTTTTAAGGGCCATGCCAGTGTAATTATAGGCTTATAAGACATTTTCGCCCTTTTCTCTGGGATGAAAAACACCCGCGATGTCTCTGATATAGAGGCAACGGTAACCGTATGCTTGTTTGAATGAGCTTTATTGAAGTTTTTTTTTTATTGAGGGCTACTCATATAGGTACTCTCAAAATTGCGCGTGC
This sequence comes from Globia sparganii, assembly GCA_949316385.1. Classification (NCBI taxonomy): domain Eukaryota; kingdom Metazoa; phylum Arthropoda; class Insecta; order Lepidoptera; family Noctuidae; genus Globia; species Globia sparganii. Next base: position 19,917,199 of record OX438658.1, read on the forward strand.
ACACGTGATAGAAGTAAAACTTCATAAGCAAATTGACACCCCACGTCAATGAGGATCATTACTGCCATTTTTTCACGATAGGTGGCGCATCGTCGACATGGCCATTGAAAGCTGTCACTTACATACATTTTATAACCTAACATTCAGTTATTTTTAATTTTCTTGTTATTGCCTCTGTGTACTGTACCAGAATTTATTAGCCCCGGTGTACATTTATTTCCCAAACTTGTAGCAAAAAAAAAGTGGGAAAAGACTATACGTCGCAAAAAATATTTTTTTTTTTATAATTTGTCTTTCAATTCTATAAACTTCCTAGTATACATGTTATCGATAACGATGGTAGACCGGATTTAACACAAAAAATAGCCATTAAACTGACGTAAACAAAGCGAAAACGATTTGACAGCAGCCATCTCGCCACTGGCGACATCTGCGCTGAGCTTTGCGTGTGGATCCCCATTTATCGTGTAGCCATGTCACTTTATTACAGCTGTGATTTTAAATATAGGAATACAATGATATTAAGTAAAATTAAAATATCTTTGTACGGATAATTTAAGTTAGCAGCCAATTTGCTTTGTAATCAGCAGAACTTACCGAAGTTTATATTAGGGAATGAAGCAATCATCTGATGTAGCTGCAGTCTATTCTCTCCTTTCTTTGAGAAGAATAAAACCCACGTCTTTTGCGAGCCAGTACGTAAACTATTCCTTATTTCCTGCAAATAAAGCAACAAGGAGATTTTAATCTATCTATATAAATACTATCTATCTTTCCACTTCATCATAGTTGTGTATGTATTTAATATAATAATTATTAAGATTGCAGTGATATTTATTTTAGAAGTATGTATATTTATTTGTATGTATGTAAGTATATTCCCATAATATTTGTTTAGTTCTATTAAGTGAATCGTTTATGATTTTATGTATTTTTTTTGTCTCCTTTATTCTTTCACATGCTGTCTACATCTCTATATTTATTGTCCAATCGCAGGTATGCTGGAAGAGATTTCTTATGAAATAAGCATCACCTTTATACCTATTTTTCCGTTCTGTTTTTTATTGTCTGTTTATATATGTGTGTACATAAATGGTAAATAAATAAATATAAATAAAACAAAGTCGGGTTAGTTACACCATTTATAACTCAAGAAAGGCTGGACCGATTTTTATGATCTTTGATTTGTTGGATTTGACTCCGCCCCGAATATCAGAATTAAAACATGGGAAAAACTCACGAAAATAAAACGAAGGTATTTCATATTCTAAGGCGTCAGCTACTAAATACATTAATAACACACAAGACTATGATACAACAGTTTAAAAGGTACATAAGTAGAAAGTAAATCGGTATAGTTGTTTCATACCAAGAGCTCGCGTGTGACTTTTATGTTAGAAATAAAATTTAAATTGTAATGATAGATACACATTTGTAAAATGTAACAAGCATACAATCCAATATTGATTCAAAATTACTTTGTAGTATTCTTAGCAGTTGGAAACATATAAGAGATTAAAAGTTGACTGGTAGAGAATGGCTACCACAATGTTACCACAATGTGCTTTTGTCTGTAGGCAAAAGCACATTGTGGTAACAATTTGACACTGGCAGCGCCTTTATATCGTAGCAATAAGGGCGACTTTCGTAGTGCTAGTGTTACCACTGATGTGCGGTTGACTGTACCACTCCTGTGTATGAAGTTGAAATAAATAAACATTTGATACCTTCAATTTATCTGGTCCAATCATATCAATTTTAGGTAATGCATCAACAATTTCCTGCAATATTTCGTTCTCGTCCGTGCTCTCTATTTCTCTCTTGATATTCTTGTACTTGAATACGACAGTCGTATAGTCATCGCTGGCTAGTTTACTGCGAAGATCGTCATCTTCCACCAATGCTACTGTTACTACATCTTTCTGAAAGAAACACAGACGAAAATTAGAAAATATAAGTACCTACTGAAAGGCTTACGCCAATGGCTAGTGTAGGTCTCAAAAGTTTGAGACAAATATCACACAATCTTAAAAGATAACATTTTGAAACATAACATTTTTAAATGAAAATTTATAGTATGATGAAGTATAATACAGCTTAAGTTACTACAGTAAACATGAATTTTGTCAGCATTTTCTAGGATTTTTCAAAGACTTCTTTATGCTTATAGAAAAAGTATGATCAAATTTTAATAACATATGTGTCTACGGCTTTTTTTGCATTGTACCTCAAAACATGACGAAATAATGTATGCAATAAAAACAAACCAAATGAAACGCGATCCTTGTAAGAGCATTCTTGGCAACCCTATTGGCGCCCAACACATACGCCATAGGTTTGTCCGTGCTCCTGAGCTGCACAATAGTAGGCACGTGGATGGCAGTGCGGAGGAACATCATCACGAACTCGTCCAGAGCGTCCAGGGTTCGCTCCCCGCTGTGGTACACGAAGTTACCTTTTTTACCCTGTCAAATCACAGGGAACAAAGAAATAAAATTAATTGTAATGTAAGCCAGTATAAGCTGACTTCTGATTGTACGAAAAACCTATACAGTGCGAGGTCAGCTAAAACTGGAAATGTATAGCTTGATGTGTAGCCGCGTGTACAACGTATTTAAAACGTAGTGTCTTTTGTCAGAAAAAATAAAGCCCAAAATTATAGGGAAGTAATACAGAGTGTTGAAATTCATGGGTCAGTATGGAATCTGTAACTTTCTTTACCAGTACTCTGGTAACTAAATGATAAATCGCAGGTCTGTTGTAGGAAATTTCTTAAGAAATAGGTAGTATCTTTGTACTCAAATTATAATAATATCGTATTCCTATGTATTTTACTGTCTCCTGAGATACAGGCTAACAACCTAGTTCGGGAGGCAGTGCGCTTAAGTAACAAAGTCAAAGTCAAAGTCAAATCATTTATTTCAAATAGGCACTTAAAAGGCACTTTTGAACGTCAAAATTTAAAATGAAAAAATAGAATTGATTCTAGTCGCCCATTCCAAAATGTAGTTTTCGTGTGGAGAAGAATGGGCAAGAAACTCCACCGTTACTCTTTTAAAATGTTTTACAAGTTTTTGTATACATTGTTTATATAATTATATGTGAAGACGATGCACCTAAAATAAAATTTAGTCTACCAAAAATGGTAAAAGAATTAAAAATATAACAGACTGGTAAATCAATTATGTGAATAACTGTGTACCTACTTACTTTGTTTATTATTATTATTATTTTACTGTGTTTACAATCACGAGCAATAATAATATTATTGCTCGTGATTGTATATATCGCAATTGAAAGTATCCAAGTGTTGACATATTATGTCAACACTTGGATACTTTCAATTGCGATTTTTTCGTGAAATAACGAATGCAATGTTGAAATACGGCACTTTACATAAACCTATGGGTTCGAAAATACTATGTTCGTAATAACATAAAATTTCATTCAAAAGTAAAGAGAAAATCACTTTTAAATAAAGCCAAGTGTATACATACTTATGTTCGTGACTGTATATAAATAATAATAAAATAAATGACACGCAACTTAATATACCTTTTACGATATTGGAAAGCCGTAAAATTGGCGCAAATTAAATCTTTGTTTTAATTTTATTAGAGGTAAGTAATCATGTTTGAAGAAATGTTTTAATTTCCTGGAAAAATAACATTTTTGTTATAGTTTATTTTAATAATCAAACTTACATTAGGATAGAATAGTAATGTAGGATAGTTGCCTATCCTCATATTGTTGTAACAAAACGAATTGTGGTATTTACAGTTCACTGCACCAACTTTTACCTGAAACGAAATAAATAACATTATTAACCTATTGAAGGTCACTGAACGAGACACAATAGAAGTTGGTTTTATTTTTACCTATTACGTCTGAGCGCATTTAGCGTTCTGCAAAGTGTTAACAGAAAAAATACAATTAATAAGTACACACATACACACACACACACAGATATATAATTTCATATAATAATTTAATTAAATATAGTACATGTACAGACACCAGCACATCAAGCTACTACAATGTGTCAAATTTCTAGTAGATTTTCAACTTTATTGCTAAAGTATAAGGTTCAAAGCTGATTGGGAACATTTGACAGTTTCGGATAGCTTGATGTGCTGGCGTCTGTACATGTTTATGATTGAAATACAACTTACAATTCCTTTATAGATTTCAGCCAACTTCTTCCAATGCTCCGCCACATTTTGGCAAGGTGGGCAGAATGGTGAATAGAAATTAACAAAATAGAAACCATCTTTCATGTAATTCTCTGAAACATTATTATTTGTAATTACAGATGTCTTCTTTATTCATTTAAGTATAAATACAATAAAAGACTAACTTGATGAAGGGTGTGTGGATTGTAAGACATTTTAACTGTCTTTAATCCTACATACAGTCATCATAGTTAAGTATTTTCTGTAGGGTTTCATACATGGGCGCCGGCAATTTTATTTTCAGGGGGTGCATCTTCAGCTAAATGAAGATGAAGATCTTCAGCTATGATGTAGTGGAAACCGATAAGCTTTTTCAAATGAAATATAATATGAAATATGTCCATGGCCCTTTACGGGGCACCGGTGTAGGCGCGTTCCTTGAGGCGGCGACCAGACCGGCGGTTGAACGCGTCCCAGAGGGTCACGGCCATCCGGCTAGTTCGGGGATACCGCACGGTCTCCGGTGAGGCGGCGAGTCTCCTTGCCGGATTGCCGCCATGGGATCGGGAGGCAAAAGTCGTCGCCCATATAATGGGAGTGGCGCGAGGAGGCAAAACGCCGGGGCGTAATCTGCTGCGGCGAGAAATCACGGCACAACGGACAAAGCTCCGGCGGGATCTCATGGCGAAATGGAGAGTGGGGCTGTCGCAACCCAGTGCTGGGCATGCCAAAATTGCGGCGATAAGTCCCCTCTTTGAGAAGTGGCTGAAGAGGCGCCACGTCGTCCTCACCTTCCGCCTAACGCAGGTCCTCACTGGACACGGCTGCTTCGGGAGGTTCCTGTTCCGGATAAGGCGGGAGGAAACGCCCGGGTGTCACCATTGTGTGGATCGCCCGTAGGACACGGTGGAGAATTCGGTAGAGGTCTGCCCAGCTTGGGCAGAGCACCGCCGCGTCCTCACGGCGGCGATCTCTCGCGTCCAGCCCTGGTCCAGGCCATGGTACGGAGCGAGAGTACATGGGAATCCGTCACCGCCTCCTGCGAGGCAGTAATGCTCGCGAAGGAGAGGCGGAGCGCGTGAGGGAGAGACAATCTTTGCGCCCTCACGCCCCTAGTCGCAGCAGGAGACGCCCTGGGCGTCGGGAATTGACAGCCGATTCCCAGCCACCGTAGGCGCGGGCTTGCGGACGGCGAAGTCCGGTAAGGATCGGGCCCGGGTCGACAGCGCGTCGTGTTCTACGCGCGCTTCAAAGAGATGTCAGCACTAACTGACGGGGTCCGCTAAGGCCGATGCCTGCCAGGGTCACGGGTTGTTCGAAAGAGATACCGTGGCCCCTGGCACAGGCAACTAAAGGAACACGGGTGGCTTTTAAGTCAATAAAAGTCTGACACACCCTACAGCTCCGCCCAGAGCGGGAGAAGTTATTTGATAATTTCCCACCATAAAGCATCAGATGCTGAAGTCATGGTAACTGTGTGTGTCCCTGCCAGCCTGTATAAAATTCTTAATAGAATGCCACCATATATAAAGGCATTAGACATGGATAATTGTTACTTATCCTATGTGTACTTTGTACCAGTATTACAACGTTTATATTATACATAGTTGGTTGATAAACACTGTTAATGTTAGTAGTAAAAGTGATGTATTGCTGCTAGCATTTAATGTTGTAAGAAAGATTGCCCCACTCACAATTTGTCAGTAACGTGAAGTCCTTAATACCATTGAAGTGTAGAGAAAGGCTCTATCTCTTCAGAAAAATGTAGTAAGTACAGAGAAGTTTTGTCTTTATATATTCCTATACTGAGTTTACAACAAAACACATTATAGAACAATTACAGCAACATACAGCGCAATTTAATATTGCTGCATAATATACAGGATTTCCTATTACACATGAATGTTATAATGCCCTTGCCTCTCCCTCTATGAGAGGAAAACTTAAAATTTCAAATCGGGAATACTTACTCCAGCTAGCTCCAGATAGTGTATCAACAAATGGATCATTATGATACAGTCCATTGTAGTACAAGTTGTCATACTCCGTCTGAGACCGATAGTCATATTTCTTTGTATATGAGAATGATCCGTACAGATCATAGTTTTTCCTCTTATCTGGGTCTTTCAAGGTTTCATAAGCCTCTGTGATTTTTAAAAAATTTTCCTGTTCATCTTCGCCCTGGAAGTTATAATTATAAAATAATGAAATTGGTAATAAGACCTAAAGTTAATAAGATAATAAGTAAAGTTGTAGATGTAAACATCTACACAACTTTTTGTCTGTCACCAGTCTTGTATGAAAAGTAACCATTTGTTACACATGTGTTATGGTAATAATACTTGACAATAGGAAACCATATGTGATTCAATTTACGGACATGCAAAACTAATTACTTTCTACGAAAACTGCTCATCACAATTTTTTTTTTGATTCCTTCTAAATGAGTTTCTACAGACACCAGTGCTTTTTAATGAGTCTAGTAATAGTTAGTACTTACAGGATTCTTGTCCGGATGATACTTTACGGCTAACTTCTTGTAAGCTTGTCTTATCTCTTGTGCCGAAGCTTTTTTTGTAACCCCTAATACCTCATAGTAAGTAACGTCTGTTAGGTTAACCGCACCGAATAGAAAACAACTAATAACTATGAGTTTTAACCTAAAACAATGTATTAATTAATATCCTTAATCAATATAAGGCTGTTGGCTGTTTTATTGATAAAGTCGAACTTTATTGAAGTTAAACTTACATTTTTAAATTGTGTAAAAAGTTCCTAAAATTAGACGCAGCCACCGGCACTTTTTATAGATAAGTATGGACCACTTAATAAATCACTCATTTAATACTTAGGCAACGTTAGATAACAGAATTTCACGAGAAAATGAGATAAAACTAAATTGTTTACTTTTTGTGTAGGTGTAGGCAAAGTATGTTTTTTTTTTTTTTTTTTTTCCTCTTTGGCAATTGAGCCGATGTCGACTATTCTGCCAGCGTCATGTAGTGACAGCAGCACAGCAAGATGAGCCGTCGAACGTTGCACTTTGTGGTAGTTGTTAATCTTATGTTAGTAGCTGAAAAGACGGTACAAGTTTTGTTAGTTAATATGTTTTTTTTTAATAAATAAATAAATAGGTAGGTACTAATTATTACTCTACTACGACACAAATATTTACAATTATTATTACACACCAAGCTACATTTTTAGTTCATTGTCATTTAAAAATTTTGATAGGATTTGGATTAGTTTAGGGGAAAAGTTAGCTAAGAGGGATTGGAAGTTAGTAGGAAGTGTGATTTTAATTTTGGAAAGCTTAAGGTACAAATCAAAAGATTGGGAATTTGAAGGACATGAAAAAAATATATGGTCCAGAGTACCGTCATCAAGACCGCATTCGCAAAGGGAATTGTCACGGACACGAATCTTATTCAGGAATACTGGACTACAGCAGTGGCCGAGTCTCAGTCTACACAAGGATGAAACAGTTCTTTTGGATAGTTTAGTACATTTAAAAAACCAAGGTTTCCGTTGTATGTCGGGTTGGATACTGGCGTAATACGCTCCCTTGAGCTTTGAGCTTACCTGCCACACTCCTGACCATGCTTTATGCAATTTAAGTTTAGTATCAGCCCGTAAGTCGTAGCTATGGACGACATAGTGTTTTTGGTCAACAGGGTTAGATGTAGCAAATTTAGCTAAGGAATCTGCGCACTCGTTACCACCTATACCCGAGTGACTGGGAACCCAAGCTATTTCAATGTTTAAGCCGTTGTTATAGCAAGTGAAGAGTAAATTTTTAATATCTAAAATGATTTTACTGTGAATTTTTGATTTTAATTGGTTTTGAATTATAGACTGAATGCTACTGCGAGAATCTGAGAAAATTACTGAATTTTGAATATTATGATTTTTTATAAAATTTATTGCTTCTAAAATGCCAACACATTCACCTGTAAAGACCGAAGTCTCTGGAGGGCACTGGAAGAGCAGGGCAATCTTGGAATTCTGAAAATATGTTGCAATTCCTGTGCATCCTGTTGGACTTAATTTAGACGCATCTGTGTAAAATAGATTCCAACCCCTCCAGTACCTCCCAATGGCTCGATCAAAGTCACCTTTAACGTCCTCGGAAGTCTTTGAAATGCCAAGCTCCAAAACGACTTTTGGCCTAAAGTGGACCACCTCGTATGCGGAAGAAAATACTGGTAGGGTGGGATATTGACAAACAGGTGAGGAGAGGTTTTTAAGTTCTCTGTACCTATTCATCAACGGGGAGATCGATTTATGTTTCCAATAAGGGGATACATCTAAAGAAAGGTGGATTTGCTCTAAGATGGGAAGTAAGGGATGGGACGAAAGGGCGAAAACTTTTGACAGGAAACGATCTGCTAAGTATTGTCTTCGAAGGTTAAGTGGAGGATCTGCACATTCTACCTGGAGGGCATTTATAGGGGAGGATTTCATTGCTCCTACGACAATCCTAAGGCATTTGGCTTGAATGGCGTCTAGTTTGCGAAGTGCCTCTTTATTACAGGGCTCGAGTAGGAAGCAGCAGTAGTCCATCACACTTCTGACCAGAGCATTGTACACCAATTTCAGACTATATGGGTGGGCTCCCCACCAGACTCCAGATAAAGCCTTTAGGACTGATACTGAGCGTTCACATTTTTTAACTATATAATTGATGTGATCCACACACGACATTTTGGAGTCCAGGGTAACTCCAAGAAACCTGGCCTTCTCCTTGATAGGAATAGTTTGACCATCTATATTAATGTCAACCTGGGGGATAAGACGTCTGCGAGTAAAAATAACAGCTGTACTCTTAGGAGCGCTCAAGGACAACCCGTGATCAAGTAGCCATTGGTTTAATGAAGATAAAGAGACATTCAAAGATAGAGCGGCATCCTCTATGGAACTGCCTGAGACCAATAATGCAATATCGTCAGCATACTGGAGGATTTTGCAATTATAATTTATGCATGAAGGAAGATCTGAAGTATAAATGTTATAGAGGATGGGGCTAATTACGGATCCCTGAGGTAGACCCCGCCAGGTCACCCTCTGCTCAGAATTTCCCCCAGGAATCCTCAGTTGAAGAGTGCGGTTTGAAAGGATAGTGCAGATGATCTGAATAATCCTAGCCGGTATTCTCAGCTGATGCAACTTTTGCCTGAGAACTGGGAGGAGGACAGAATCGTAAGCAGCTGATATGTCTAGAAAAACGGCTACCACAGACTCACTTCTACTAAGGGCCAGCCGGATCTCTGATGTGAGGATACTCACACTATCAGTAGTACCCAGACTTTTCCTAAAGCCGAATTGAGTCGTTGGGAGCAGTTTTCTATTTTCAACTAACCATTCTAAACGGTTTTTAATTAGATGTTCTAGAAGTTTAATAAGAATAGACGATAAAGCAATTGGTCGATAAGAGCAATGATCACTAGGATCTTTGCCGGGTTTTAATAGAGGAATAACCACTTGAACCTTCCAAGCTGGAGGAATATAACCAGAGATGAAACAAAAATTGACTAAGTCCAGGTAGTATTGGTGGCATTTTACACCCGCTTTTGCAATGAAAGAGTAGGGGAATCCATCCACGCCAGGCGCGGTATCCTTAACATATGTAAGAACCGTTTTAAGTTCGTCAAACGAAAATGGTTTATCAAGAGGATCACTTGAAGTTACAGAACCTGCAAAGTTTATTTCGTCTACACTAGGAACATATACTGGGGCGACTTTAGTGAAGAATTGGTACCCCAAATCTTCAGACAAGATGTTCATGGGAGATGGTTTTAAGCTGTTTCTAAAACTTTTCACTCTTTGCCAGACCACCGACGCCGGGGTGGACGGACTCAGAGAACTACAAAACGATATCCAGCCTGCTCTTTTCTTTTTTCTATTTAATTTCCTAGACTTAGCCAATATCTTATTGAAAGCGAGAAGATTTTCCAGGTTCATTTCAAGGTTAAAAGTCTCTTCCGCCTCATTCCTGGCTCTGATCATGGCAGTGCATTCCCTATCCCACCAAGGCGGAGAAGGGATTTTGCCTGTAGGTGATTTTTTTGGAGGGAAGCAATCATCAGCTGTAGCTGATAAGGTATTAGAAAAGGACGCAAAACATTCTTCAGCATTCACAACATTGATGGATGGGAGGGATGAGATACGTAGGTCTAAAATTTTGGAATAAAGATCCCAGTCTACAGAGTTTAGCTGGTACTTAAGTAAGGGAGGGGAGGTTTTATCAGGAAGAGATTTAGAAGGAATTTCAACTGTGATGGGATAGTGATCACTACCATAGGTCATGTTTAAACGACTCCAAACAAAAAGGCTGGCTATGCTGGATGAGCAAAATGTCAGATCGACACAGCTATTGCTCTGTCTTAATCCGGACCTACGTGTGGCACTGCCATCATTAATAATACATAGGTCAAGATCGTCCAACATATCAACTAAGCCAACACCAGTACTATCACAAGAATCCGACCCCCACCGGTAGTGATGACAATTAAAATCTCCCATGACAAGTAATGGGCCGTTTACAGTACTTAGTAGATTTTTTATTAAAACAATATCCTCGAAACTTGGGTGCGCAATATAAAAAGAGAAAATGTTTATACCCTCAACCTTAACAGCGACAACATTTATGTTGTCACCGACGAAGGGCAGAGGGATCTGGGAGAATGATACTTTGTTATTGATGAACAAAGCACATCCTCCATATCCATCTGATCTGTCATGACGAACACCACCGAAACATGGGATCCTGAAATTGCTTTCAGAACGAAGCCACGTCTCAGCGATGCCGCAGACCGATGGTTTAAATTTATTAATCAAAAAGAGTAGGTCAGGTTTCCTTGGAGAAATATTCCTCACGTTCCATTGCAGGAATGTCAGGGGATGGAACATTATTAATATATTGGACAATTGAAGTCAGTTTTTTGGCAACGTGGTCAGGTAAAGATTGTGCAGGGTTAGCTAATACAGTTATTAGCATATCAGCTATAATATTTAGTATGCTTTCGGGCTTATCAGGACCACTGGCACTTTCCCTAGGGAAGGCACAACCGTTTTGGGAAGGGGAAAAGGAGTAATCCTGAGTAAGAGCTTGATGAGCCAACCTATCGTAACTAGGTGAAAGAGGAGCGTGAGACTTAGGTTTGAGAAAGACCGTTTTACGGTATGATTTTGGTGTTTGGGGAGTTGGACTGGGGTATTGAGGCGAATTGGTTGTTGGTTTGGATTTTTGGGAAACTCTTGACACTTCAGCATATGATCGTGAGACTGGAGGGAAAACCTGACTTGCTTCCGCATACGAAACAGATTTCTGGGCCATGAGAGCTTTTATGCCCTTCTGTCGACCCAATTCAGGACAAGCCTTATCATTGGCATAATGATTGCCAGAACAAGATATGCAAATGGCACAGTCAGTGGAGACTTGGCATCCATCACCTGGGTGGTCCTGACCGCATTTGAAACAGCGGGGTTGTGAACGACATACTGTACGCGTGTGACCAAAACGACAACAGTTAAAACATTGAATAGTCGGGTACATATATGTCTCGACCGAAAGGGCAGAAAAAAAAACAATAAACCCGCCTAGGCAGGACTTGTCCGTCGAAAGTGAGGACTACAGTTTGAGTGGGTTTCCACTCTGTAACACCCAGAGAAGTCACCTTTCGGCTCATTCTCCTTGCCTTTATAACGGGGCCGCATCCATCAGGAACCTTAATATTCTCAATGACCTCATCTTCTGTCCATTCACTTGGTACGTCTCTAACAAGACCCAAACGCGTAATATTGAATTGAGGAATCGTAGCAACAAAGTTATTTTTTACTAATGTTTGACTAATTAAGAAGCTATTTGCATCCTCGTGAGACTTAAACTCAACTGACACCCGGTTCCTTCCTAAACGTTTTACACTACCTAGGAGAATGTTACTGTAGTTATTCTGTGTTAAAAACATTCCAAATTTAACCGGGTGCAGAACAGTACCTGGGGTCTGGCCATCCTTCAAAGAAACGTGTACAATATAGGGTGGGTTGTCCCTTAACGTGTACGATTGTCTTACGTATTCTTTTTTTAATAATTTTGGAGGGTTTGGAGTATAGGTATTCGGAGAAGTAGCTACTCTTTTTCTACTAGCCGATTCGGAGTCCATTGCGTTTTCTAGCACATTGTCGTCGGGAAGGGAGACCGTTAACACCGGAGTGTATTCAAAGGGATCAGGAGGGTCAGGGGGTTTTTTGGTATCCATTATGGATACCTATTGGATAAAATCATAAAAAAATAAAAAGTTAGAGTTAAACCAAACCTTACACAAACACAAAGAACAGTTCACACTTGTAAAAATCACTAAAATCTAAAAAGTTCGTAGCACAAACAAAAGCACGTATTGAGCCTTCACCACTACCCACGAAAGTCCAAAAAGTATGTTGAACTTCCGACAATCGAAAAGTGACGTTGTTCATTCATGTTCAGTGTGTCAGTCAGTCGTTTAGACGTCAATGGTCAGTCGTCAGTTCGTCACTCGTCACTGTCGTCAGCAGTGTTGCCAGTGCTTTTTTGTCAAAAGTAACATAACATTACTCAAAAAGTAACATTTTATTTTAGAATTATTAGTTTATAGCTTTAAAAAACAGTTTTTCTTCTTTGTAACAAAATTTTGGAGCAGACGATTAGTCGAAAATAAAAAAAACTTAAATAAGTATGTAATTATTTCTTAGTCTGTAATCTAATAAAACCCATAATAAATTAAACATACTCGTTTAATAATTACCACATAGAACTTAATACTTAGAATATAATTTTTGAATAGAATATACTCGTCCTCCAAGTGTGCGAAACGGTGACAGAGATAAAGTCATCGGTACGCATGGGTATACAGCTATACATAACCCGTATATGCTGATTTCTGATTGTACGAAAAACCTGTACAATGCGAGTTTTGTCAAAACTGGAAATGTACAGACGCCAGCACATCAAGCTACCCGAAACTGTCAAATTTTCCCAATCAACTTTAAAGCTTATGCTTTAATAAAGTAGAAAATCTAATAAAGAAAGACAGATTGGGGTAGCTTGATGTGCTGGTGTCTGTACAGCTCGACAGCTTGATGCTTCGCCGTGTGTACAATCATGTACTTAGCGATATTTTCATTTGATCAGTTTAAACAAGGTTTGCCAAAATTAGGTATGTCGTTCTTAAAATTTTAAATATTTTTAAGTACCTACGAAATGTAACGTAACAGTAACATCTTACGTAGTTTAACATGGAAGTGTAACTTAAAAAGGCCAAAAGTAACGTAAAATGTTACGAAAGTAGCATTCTGGCAACACTTATAAGTATTAACTATTTCCATAAAGAGGGTGTTGAAAACACTTATTAGCTATTTACAACAACATATATTAATTCGAAAATAATATCAATTCACAAAATCAAACGCGTGTGGCCATTCATATTTATGTTACACTAGATTAGCAATTACTGCACCAAGGCGTTGCCACTAGACTGATGGCCACAGCCATCAGCGTAGCTAACGGTTGAGTTGTTTTTTTTCGGTTTTTGTTTTGTTGGTTCAGTGCTCTGTGTGACGCCAACCGAAGTGAACCGAGTGACATGCGACAAAAAATATAGCGAAAGAGTGCGATTCAAGATCACAAAAACATAAATTAACCGGAATTACTTTCCACACGTAAATTCATTGTCTCTTTGTTTATATCAACGTAAAAACGCAATAAAATGTAGAATTTTGTAAATTAGGTTCAGTGTTACCACTAAAAACTTGGTTTTAGTTTCCCACATTTGTGGGAGTTTTTAATTTATGGAATAAGTGATTTTAAATATTTTTTTAATAATAACAACGTAGCCTGACTGGCGTGGCTGCCTAAAGATGCAGCACGCCGTGAAAAATGGGTGGAAATAATCCGATTGCTGAGGAAAGAGACTGACTGGCTACCTACTAAATCATTCAATTTCATTAATAATAAAGAAAAAATATTCAAAAAGAAAATGTCTTAGTTATTTTCATTATTTATAAACTTCTATTACACATCCAATTAAGAAATACATAATTCAAATATTTAAAAAACAATTTAACATAACGTATAACGCTTTTTATGGCTTAAATTGTTGTTGGGTAAAATTTCGCATGGGCAAGCAACCCCATCCCGTCATTGCATGTTTATATTGCGGTCTTTGTCTAATCTAAGCAACGGTATTATTCTTACGACGTGTGTAAGTGAGACAGATATATGTTTACTTTTAAATGTTTAGTGGTTTCAAAGCTACGTCGTGGCGTTTAAAAAGTGCTTACACTTTTTTGACACATTTTATTGTGGTTTGCTTCTCTAGTTATTTAACTCAATGCGTGTGGCGAACAAAAACATAATGGCGGGACATTTTCTAAACTCTATGGAAGTTCATTCCTTCAAAAACTTCACTGCCAGCCAATGCTGCCAGTACTCGAAGAAGCTTCACTGGATGTTGCCAACACGGCCCTCCTGCGCCGTGCATGTCCTCAGGCAGGCCTTACACCATCAATCTTACTTAGCTTAACAAAACATGTATCTGAAAGCACACACTTTATGTTAGGTAGTGGCCCCGATACTGTTGTTCACAAACTAAATTAAATTCAAGTTCAGTGCATCTTTTTCTTTCTATTTTATTAGGAAAAGGACAGAAGATAAATATTAGTTTAGTCCTGTCAAATTAGATAATCCATAGACAAGTTTAGACGAGATTAAAAAATTGGCTATTAAAATTACGTCAAATTACATCAGGCGCTGACTAATTTGACAGGACTAAACTAATATTTTATCTTCTGTCCTTTTCTTAATGAAACAGAAAGAAAAAGGTGCACTGAACTTAAATTTAGTTTAGTTTGTGAACAACAGAATCGGGGCCTATGTGTTACTAAATAAATAAAAAACAATAATGCTTCGGCCGATCATGATTCATAATACTAATAGAACTCCAGTTGCAGGGTTTACATCGTTACTGTTCCTTTAGGCTTAGGAATTCTCCCTACTCTGCAACTGGCAATTACATTTAAGAATCTACCATAGCTCTTCTACTAGTAGCATAGCTCATATATTACAAATCTCAAAACAAAGCCCCTTTAGACTTTAGGAGACTTTTGTGAATTATTCTACAGCAAGTTATTCCCAATTCGAATTGTACTGGATCCCAAAACACAGTAGATAGTCTTTAAGCTTAGACAACCTCTTTGCTACTGTTATTTTAGCTCACTTGATTAATCGAAGGTGGTGCCTGGTCCCTTTCACTCCTTTAGTCTTAGGCAGTACCTAACTGTTTCAGCTCACCACCTATATTCTGGCAACTTGGCAAGTGACTATAAAACTTCTTTTTTTTTGTCCAGTATAAATTGAATGTAATCAACTTGAGCAGAAACTGAAGATTATACAAAGCACGAATTATTAACCAGATATCTATGTCAAGTAAAATTAAATATATCATCATCTACCTAGCTTTTCCCAACTATGTTGGGGTCGGCTTTAAAATTAATTAAATACCTATATACATACTTTTTTTTTACCTTGCCAACACGCCTTTTATTTATATTTGCACCTAATAATGATGCATACGATTCTATCACGTTTAACCAAGAAGTAATATTATCGATCAAGGGATCAAAATCCGGTATCATATTATGCAAAATTGTACTCACAGTTCCGGTATCTTTTACCATAGATACCTTTATCCTTTTGCGAGGTGCCGGCGGGGGTGTTCTTGAGCCGCTACTGTTAGAACTCGTAGGTACTGCTACATTTGCTACTACTAGATGATTTACGGGCGCGGTTTGCCCTGTGTTTTCGCTTACTTATGCGTCTTTTACCAGTTTTACCCATTATTTAGTTTAGCTTTACTTTTGGGGCGCGAGAAGTTTCATCCCACTTCTGATATTAACTATTTCCATACAGAGGGTGTTGAAAACATTTATTAGCTATTTATGTCAACATAATTATTAATTCGAAAATACATGGTCATCAGTCACTAAATTAAAGAGGCAAGGCAGTGGTGAGCAGTGGTGCAAAGAGTACTTTGTATAAGCAGTGGTGGATACCGAGCATTGATAATCGATTCCCTGTTTATAAACAAAAGTAATTAACAAAATTACTCGAAGCAAGGAAAATTTTAATATAGTTTTAGCTTTTTAGGATTTTGAAACACTTTGGTTGCATAAAATCATTAAAATGTTGTTTCAGATCCAGCGGGGCAATTGCGTAACACATTAACAATCGGAATCGGTTTCATTTTGACAGTTCAACAACATTCATTGCGGTATTACGTGTTTAGCAGACGAATTTTTCAAACTTATGAAGCAATGGATTAGCAATTTGCTTCAAAGTGATTCAGATTCCGATTGATAGTGTGTTACGCAATTAGGGTGCAGGCTCAGTAAAAATCACAAGACTAAAAATTAGAGATGCACCGAAATTCGTTTTACATTCGGTATTACCGAAGTTCTGCAGCTTTTACCGAACTTCGTCTCCGGCCGAATTTCGGTTAGATCTGCCGAATGTCGGCCGAAATTCGGTAGCTTAAATTAATTTAAATAAGAAATGGAAAAGAGAAAATAAATTTATTTTAAAATGAAATCTAGATCAAATGATGATTTGTAAGTAAATAGGTAACGTGGATGTTCGTTTTTGTTTTTATTTCCGTAGAAAAGAAACAACATCTCATATCAAAAATATGCTTTATTAAAATTATCAATTGTAATATTATTATCTATCAGTAAGGTAACATAACATTCTGGGTGACCGCGAGTGACGAGCGGGACGCGCGCGTGAGTGAAATTACAAGCGACGCTTCGGTACATATTTAAACCGAACATTCGGCCGAATTCGACATTCGGTAGGACCCACATTCGGTGCAACACTATTTAATATTTAAACAAACTGTTGTAGGTACCTACTTATTAAGGTAATATATTTTTGTTACAATGATTTGTAAATAGGAACCTAATAACAAAGTGTATATTTTTTCTTTGATTGTGCAAATAAAGCTGTTACAATTAATAAGATTCACTTGGTAAAACATTTATTTAAGTACTTATATCTAAAGAAAACTTATCACAGGATGGTACAACTTGTTACCTAACATTATTCTTTGACAATGAAGTGGTCTAACGCTATAATAATAATAATAATACCTACTTATAACTAACCAGATCCATTTGATCACACCTACTTACACTTAAAGCACTTTTAGTTGCTTCTACAGGGTCAAATTAAATTAGTAGCAAAACTCCACATTTGTGATGGGTATCGAATATCGATATCTAAATAAGATAAAGCAAAAAATAAATGATTTCATCACCTATATCTTTTTAGGGTAACAACCGCAGGTAGTAGCATTAATTGAAGGAGCACACGTAAAATAACATTTTTTATTATTGTGAAATATAATATTTGTATATCCTTTGTTTATTATTTTAAAATATTGAGGATGTCCATCCTCAATATTTTAAAATAATAAATAAACTACAGACGTGATGGGTCGATATCTAAACAACCTACCTATAAACAACATTATTTTTAGTATAAGCGAAACCTGAATAGAGTTTGTTCAGAATAAGCTGATTCGATTCCAATAATTTTTACACCATGATATATTTTGTCCCAAAAATATTTAAAAGGTTACAAATTGGACACCGCACCGAGCAACACTAGTACGTAATCATTATCGAGCGCAATACGACGCGGACGTACGCTGCATGCGCGGGCGGCGCGCGTTGAGCATGTTTTTGTACGGACAACTAGGTAATATCAAGCTGATCAAAGTTTGTGATTTTTCATGATACAATTTCGAAATTTTGTACACAGATTCTTTAGATAAAAATACTAGACACGTGTTTCGGGTTTCGTCTACACCAATATTATAAAGAGGAAAGATTTGTTTGTTTGTTTCAATATATCTTAGCAGATATCATAGTTTTAAAATAAATCCGCATGGCCGCCGCGTGCCGTTAGCTGTGCGAGGCTTACTATAGTTCCACTCTTACTGATCATAGCGTGATGTACCTAAAATAGCTTCTTAAAATAATGTACAGACGCCAGCACATCAAGCTACCACAATCTGTCAAGTTTCTTTAATAGATTTCAACTTGATTGCCAAAAAGTTTCTTTAATAGATTTCAACTTGGTTCAAAGTTGATTGGGAAAATTTGATAGTTTCGGGTAGCTTGATGTGCTGGCGTCTGTACACGCGGCTACACATCAAGCTATACATTTCCAGTTTTAGCTGACCTCGCATTGTATAGGGTTTTCGTACAATCAGAAGTCAGCTTATCATCATCTGCCTTTTCTCAACTATGTTGGGGTCGGCTTCCATTCTAACCGGATGCAGCTGAATACCAATGTTTTACATGGAGTGACTGCCTATCTGACCTCCACAACCCAGTTACTGGGTAATACGATATCCCTTGGTAAGACTGGTTGTCAGACTTTCGGGCTTCTGACTACCCGTAACGACTGTCAAAGGTCCACGAATGACAGCCGAGACCAACGGCTTAACGTGCTTTCCGAGGCACGGAGGGATCTCGGTATGTAAAGATGGTCACCCATCCACATGCCACCCGCGGCAAGCGTAGCTTAACCTGATCGATCGACCTGTGCGGCTGTTATTATTTAGCCACGGGCCCCTTGCTAGCCCCTAGCGTATACTGCAGTGCTATTCTGTAAAAATCTCACCGTGAAAATTAAGGTGAAGTGAGCTGTCATTCCACCTGATGTTAGCGATTGCCTCCATTGATAGTTTTCTTCACGCTCACTTGGCCTATGTTATCACGGTGAGATTTTTACAGAATCGATAGGCTGGTTATTAATAGCTTGATGTGTAGTCGTGCGTACTAAGTAATAATCTTAAAGTAGTGGAATATATTTTAGTAGTTTAGTAGGTTTTTCCTCAAATTAACTCGGGGGAAACCGCGGGGCACTGCTAGTATATACTAAAACTAATATTGTATAATAAATTTTTGGGGGTCAACGCATGTACCAACTTGAAGCATAAGTTTAGAAAAATCTATATGTACCTACTCATCACATCTGTGGATAAAATAAAAACAAAAAGTGATAATGTATTTATTTTTGGAGTCAACGACTGCGTGTATGTTGAATGAGTTTAGAAGAACATTATAATAATGTACCCTCACATCAGTGGAGTTTTGCTAGCTAACTAAATTTGACCCTGAAGGTATATTATCAATATTTTCAGGCAAGTAATGTTGCCTGCCTTATAAAGCAAAATAAACATAAAAAGTCTTGCTAATGTCATGCATTCTTATAAATCTACCATCTACCTTAAATTAATACTTGAAAACCGTTAATAGGTATATTAAAATCCAAACATTTTCAGACTGCACGTAGGTATGAGTAAGTCGTTCACATAGCCCTACATACCTGCCTATGATCACACAAATTATATTACGATTAATTAATGATACATTGAACGCAGGCTATGTAGTAGATACTTTATACATCTCAGTATTAAAATTTAAAAAAATATTATAGGTAGTTTTATCAACACAAATTGGGTATAGGTAGGTACAGTTAACAGCACATCAGAGGTAACAGTTAGACATTGACAGAGTTTTTATGTCGTAACAGTCAAGATTTTCGTAGTACAGAGACCAGCACATCAAGATACCCCAATCTGTCAAATTCTTTGATAGATTTTCAACTTTAATACAAAGTATTATAATATTCAATTGGGAAAAATTTACAGATTGGGGTAGCTTGATGTGCTGGCCTCTGTACAAGAGTAATTACCAGTGGTGGTTGATTGTACCTAATGCCGAAGCACCAAAAACGCGGAACTAAGGACCCACTAAAAAGCGTACATTCATATAATTACATAACATTGCTATGGATCAATAAATGCATTTTATAATTAAATTATAATATTTTGATAATAAAGTTACCTAACTAACATTAAACGAATAAACCCTTAACGCCATTATGTCTATGTAACTTCAATTCAAATTCTATATTAAGGCAATTTGAAATGTCTGCACAGCTGCTGTGTTTTGCTTATTTTTCATAGATAAGAAGCGTAACTATACATAGTTACGCTTCTTATCTTTTTTTTTACAATAAAATATTATTTTTATTATATAAACTTTTACATAAGTTTAGTATCAGTAGGTATCTTGTATAAATACCTTCTATTAGGTATTGAAATAATTGTAATAGTAGCTAGGAAAAAAGAAAAATGCTTGCGCATTATAGGCATTACTTAGTACTTAGAAATAATTTTAATAGTCATGCTGTGTAAATACACAAAAGAAATTGGAATATAATTTGCCGTATTTCTTAAGAGTAGAGAGAGACCTTTCAGAAATACGGCATGTGTAAAGATAATGCATAGGTACCTAATTAGACCAAAATATGGTAGAAAAGAAAAATTGATTATGCAGGGTTATTTGTAAAACACCAGCAACCTCTGAAGATGTAATTGTACTCATCATTATGAACAACTTTTACTATGGGACCAAACCTGAAATCGCGAAAAAAAAATCAGCTGTTCCCTACATTTTGACGAGATAGACGAAGATAAATGTAGGGAACAGCTGATTTTTATTTCGCGATTTCAGGTTTGGTCCCATAGTAAAAGTTGTTCATAATGATGAGTACAATGACCTCTTAAGAGGTTGTTGGTGTTTTACAAATATCCCTGTATACTGACGAAGAGTACATAATGAGACCAAATATGTCAAAAAAAAAAACAATTGTTTATACACTGACAACGATTTCCATGTCGGGCAAAGTGTGTGTGTGTGTTTGTGTGTCTTTTTACATTACGAATATCTCAGTAGCAGCCAGGAGTCTAGATTTGAATGGACAATTTCAAGATATCCTTATGTCCATTTTTTTAGTTTACAGAAATCGCCGGTAAAGTTTCAATAATGACTTTGTAACGATAACGAAATACTATTTTTTGACCAAGAATCGCGATAAACAGTAAAAGAAAAAGAACCAAGGTGTTATCTTGAACTTGGCATTTGTTCCCGGTCGATAGCTATAGGCTCGCCCCCTATTAGGGTAACAAGGGCTGGTGTCCGCAACTCCACGTTAATGCGTGTATTTTGCGTACGGCTATTATTATTACGCCCCCTATTACATCAATGCATAGGTCTTAACTATAACTAGCGAAATGGGTGTACCTACTAATACAACCCTGCCTAACCCTTTGAGGAATTCAGGCGTGATGTTATGTGTATGTACGGCTTTCATAGGTAACTGAGTGCACGGTAGTGCACTGTCAAATATTTTGGCACCTTAGCTGCAAAGGTTCATTGTTGTCAAGTCCAAAGTAAAAATTGCCTCTTGGAAACACAATCTTCGTTGCGTAGTTCAAATTTGTCAAAGTTCGAAATTTCATGGTTACCTACTCTTAAAAAAAAATAACTAAATACACATTTCGACGTGATGTAAAGGGTAATTCCAGGATAGGTGCCCCAATGGGATAGGTGCCGCGACTTTGAATACTGTATATTAGAAATGTCGTGGGCTAAAATCGTACTACGTAATAGGAAGCGCTCCCCCCGCAAACCCCAGTGCCACGCCAACCGCACGCGAGAGCGCATTCGTTTTGCCTGTGAGTGTAAAAATCTTCCACGGCGAGACCATTACAAGCGTTGAAAATATAATCGTAAGTACTTACTATCGAATATCTTTTCACTCTGTTATAAATTCTATATTTTTTAAATTTATTTGATGATATTACAGTTTAAAGTACACGAAATAATGCTATAAATAATAGTTTTCTTTTTAACTTTTTTTAAATTAAAAAAGGCATCTATCCTGTGCTAAAAGTATAGTTGCCCCATTTGCTGTTCGGGATAGATGCCCCTGAGGGCACCTATCCCTAAGTATCTCTATAAATGTTTTCATATTGCAGGTGGAAGAAATGCCTCGAAAATATAAAAGAAAACCGGGGGTGGTCCCCAGTCACATTAGTTGGACTGAAGAAAGCTTGGAAAAGGCTTTCCAAGAAATGTCCGCGTGCGGGCCCTATCAGAATACCAGCGCTGTGAAATGTATTTTTAAATATCGCAGCATCATGCTGAGATAGGAGCCTTTTGGCCTCGTATAGAACTGTCTGTTCATCTTCTGTTTGATTTTTCTTTTTGTTACTTTTTTTTTTTTTTTGGTATTTTAATTTATACTGTGTTTAGTTTAGTTTGTGATCCTTCTGTACGAGTCGCAATAAATACTTTTTCTTTCTTTTCTTTGATGAGATTTTGTGCTGTCAATTAACTTTTTAAGTTCCCTTCCGCGGGTTGTTACTAGTCTTGTTCCCCAGTGAGGGTACTTTCAATTCCAGTCTCCCCTGCTATGAAGCGTCCGCCCAAAGTTGAGAAGTACTGGGTGAACATATACTCACTTATCTTGTGTTTAGGCGGACAATATACAGAAGATATAATAAAATACCCTGCCTTGTCTTTGATGGCAACAGTAGCAGATTGTGTGTGCTCAATAGACATAAATCATTAAAAAAGATGTCACAAATTAATGTTAAATACTGAATACAAACTGATTATTGCAACTAAAGTATGTTTTATTTCAATTAGCATCTAATATTGGAGCATTTATACAGTGAGTCTTCTATCCCTCACGTTAGGCATCTATCCCTTGAAGCATTTTTACTACGAGTCTTCTATCCCTCACTTTAGGCATCTATCCTACTTTTGAGAGGGTAAAAAAGACACAATTTCTTCAAAATCTATGAAACTTATGTAAAAACAAAAGGGATACCATACTAGATTAAAGATCAAAGTTACCATATGCAAAAGACGTATTGCCAATAGACTTTTAATTAATAAGTTATAGCTCCCTATCAAAAAGTGGGGCACCTATCCTGGAATTACCCAATACGTGTCGTCTCATTTTCAATGCTGTTTTACAAACTAAAATTTTAAACCGTTTTTGTAGCACAAGTTCAAGTTTGTGAACCCATTTCCGAATAATTAATAAATTACCATAATTAAAATTGTCATTATGTGTTTAAATAACGAGTTTGTTCAAGAATATTGCTACCTATTTAAATGTTGGTTAACCAGACGATTTGACGCTTCTCTTCAATGTGAAGTAAGCTAATATTCTGACGATGATGAGTTCTACTCCGAGGATCGTGATGTCTGTCCAGTAATTGTCAGGTTCGAGACTGAACTCGCTGATCACTGCTTTGGGATGTCTGGAAATAAGAAATTATCTTAAGACATTGTAGGGCAAAAAGAAAGAAAATACATTTATTTAACCCAAGTACATACCCTATACTGTTTTGTGTCTGTGAGATGGTTCACATTGAGCAACTTAATGAATAATAAACAGTAACTTCAGGGACATAAACCTCTGCACGACGAGACAATTCACACTTCATGTGTGACTTCACAGAGATGAACGCTGATGCGGGTTTTACCGGTCTAAGCCATTAAAATCAGGCGAGTAGGATTATTCTGGCCATCTAGCAGGCGTTAGTGTCATTTAACAGCAGCAGTTTCCATTTGTGAATTAGCAAGTATGTAGTGTCCCCAACCCAACAGAAGGGTAATTGCGTAACACACTATCAGTAGCATTGGGATTCATTGGGATTCATTTTGACAGTTCTACAACATTCATTGTGTTATTTACGTTGTTGAGTAGACAGATTTTTCGAACATATGAAGCAATGGATTAGAAATATCCTTCAAAATGATTCAGATTGAAATTTATAGTGTGTTACGGTCACGCCCCTAAGAAACAAGTTCGTATATAATCTATCTATTCTTAGTTAGCAAAACATTATAGAACACGAATCTCACCTCAAGTGGCAATACGTCATAGTTTCAGGACACAGCAGTGGCTGTCGTCCGTTGGAGTAGATTGTCAGCACGAGCGCCTCGAAGGCGTAGCGTAAGAACGACGCGTGCGACACCGCGCGCATGACCGGGCTCATGTGCGCCAGGAGCACCAGGTAGCCCGCGTACACTATCATAGCACAAGTCCAGACTGCGCCCAGGAATGTGCCGTTCTGGATAGACATAAATAATCTACTTAATGTAAATCTTAAATTCATCAATTCACTGACAGAGTTCCTTATGTAATGTAGAAGAGCAGTAAAAAATGATTTTTCAAAGTTTATTTCCTAAAGGGGTTAAATAAGGGGGATGACAAATTATAATACAAAAGTTTGTCATTTAAATTTTAGAAACGAGGAAGTTGTCACATAAGACGTTTGTTTATAAGTAAAAGTTAGTTGTATCATCGTTTTTTGGAAAGTCATCCCCTAAGGGTCCTGAGAAGTTGCCGATGGGAAGTCCGATTGGGCACACGGGTGGTATTTAGTATAAATGATTGGACCGATGACCTTGTAAAGGTCGCGAGAATCCGCTGGATGCGAGAAGCACAGGACCGGTTCAGACCGGTTTTGGCGCTGCCTGAGGGACTTTTCCCTGCAGTGGACAGCTTTCGACTGAACGATTTTGACTTAGTATTTCATGTTAATTCATTAAAAAGGGTTTCGTTTTTAAGCATGATGATCTGGCACGTCCATGGAAAGGTCAAATGCTGAACAGTTTTACTGACTATTGAATATACATTCGATCGATATCTAATGTCCTCTGCCACGTGTAACGAAACATGCGAGAACAACTACAATAAACAAAACAAGTAACGCGCCACCGAGAGATAACACGATGATTCAAATGAGTTCACAAGGTCCAACCTTTGTTACACAACTTCCACCACTACTAATTAGGTAATTCATTATGATAATGATTTGTTTAATTATTAACTTGTAATTGAAAAGCGGATGTCACTTGGGAATCACAATACGCATGTTTTCCATTCTAACCCCCGACAAAAACAGAGGGGTTTATAAGTTTGTTTCTAATTAAAAGTACTTATCGTAGGATGATTTATAGTACACGAGGCTTATAATAATTTAAAAAAATGTTGAACAATTTTCTAAGCAAATGATGAACTATTTATTTGAGTCCTGTCTAAAGCCTCTGGCACCTCCCGCCTTAATTTAACTATTCTAGTCAAAGCTACTCCTCATTAGACTACGCATTTTAGCTATGTTGAGATTAGCTCCCAAGCTAAGCCAGATGTGGCCAAGGAATATGGATTCTACAAAACGCAACAAAACTACGGAAAAACAAAGTGGGGGTACCACAAGGTTCCATTCTTGGTCCTTTTCCGCTTTAAACCCACCAAAGTATGTAAGTATAGAGTTTTAATAGCTCGGTACTTACAACAGGGTTAAAGCAGGTCCCGATGACATTGCCCATAGCCTCAGCGAGTAGCGCGACGTTGGCAAGTGTGATGACGAACATGAGAAACCGGACTGGCTCCATCGGCTGACCGGATAGGAAGTACGACGGCACTGAGTACACGAAGCTGTAGATTACCTGTTGAATAGACAAAAAGGTGAGTTATCTACACTATTTTTATGCTGTAACTAGCTTCTGCCCGCGGCTTCGTCCGCGTGAAATTTCACCCTCCCCCATTCACCCTGTTAGGAGTGGAATTTCGAAAAACCCTTTCTTAGTGGATACCTACTCTTCACAAAGGACACTCCTTACAAATTTCATGTTTACCAGCGGTTTAGGCTGTGCGTTGATATATCAGTCAGGACTTTGAATTTTATGTAAGTAAATAAGTAGATTATTTTTCAATTTCTGAACTGTCTGTTAGGAAACAGTTTTTACTGTCTCGCAGATAGTAAAAACTGTTTCCTAACACATCCAATATCCATATATAAGCCGGAAGTTTGGGTTGCCAGCGATAGATAAAATGTAGAGCTTACAGCTAATCTAAATGGCAGTGTACATAAAAGGAAAGCTCATCTCTTTTCACCGGGATTATTTATATACTAGCAGTGCCTCGCAGTTTCACCCGCGTTAATTTTAGGAAAAACCTACTAAACTACTAAAATATATTCCACTACTTTAAGATTATTACTTTGTATGCGACTACACATCAAACTATTAATAACAAGTATATGCTAGGGGCTATCGAGGGGCCAGTGGCTAAATAATAACAGCCGCACAGGTCGATCGATCAGGTTGAGCTACGCTTGCCGCGGTTGGTCTGTGGATGGGTGACCATCTTTATATACCGAGACCCCTCCGTGCCTCGGAAAGCACATTAAGCCGTTTAGCCGTTGGTCCCAGCTGTCATTCGTGGACAGTCGTTAGGGGTAGTCAGCAGCCCGAAAGTCTGACAACCACGTCTTACCAAGGGGTACCTATCGTATTACCCAGTAACTGGGTTGTGGAGGTCAGATAGGCAGTCGCTCCATGTAAACCACTGGTATTTAGCTGCATCCGGTTAGACTGGAAGCCGACCCCAACATAGTTGGGAAAAGGCTAGGCAGATGATGATAAGCTGACTTCTGATTGTATGAAAAACCTATACAATGCGAGGTCAGCTAAAACTGGAAATGTATAGCTTGATGTATAGCCGTGTGTACCCGAAACTGTCAAGTTGAAAATCTATTAAAGAAACTTGACAGATTGTGGTAGCTTGATGTGCTGGCGTCTGTATATTACTTTATGAAGTTATTTTAGATACATCACGCTATGATCAGTAAGAGTGGAACTATAATAAGCCTCGCACAGCTAACGGCCTTGCGGATTTATTTTAAAACTATGATATCTCCTAAGACATTTATTGAAATCAAAAGATGTCAAGGGCAATTTTGTTCAAAATTGAATACTTGTGATGAATAACGTATTTATTTGGATAATGATCAATATCTGCTGCTGTTGCGGACTTTTTTTAGAACTTTAAGGGGGAACAATTCCGTCATACATTATTTTTGCGTAACTTTAACCGTTTACGCAGCGCACGCAACGGAAGCTCTCTAAAATGAATAATTTTTCCCGTTTTTGCAATATTTTTCATTGGTGCGACGCTCCTATTGACCGTAGCGTGGAGTTATATAGGGCTTTCCTCGATAAATGGACTATCCAACACAAAAATATTTTTTTAAATCGGTCCAGCAGTTTCGGAGCCTATTAATTTCAAACAAACAAATCTTTCTACTTTATAATATTAGTACAGATTATTTATCACTCCATTGACATAGTAACCGTAATTGAGTGATATCATATCGCTCGGCTGGGTGATGTTGGATAAGCGGTTAGCCTTATTAGGTATTATTTTTTATTTCAAGTAGGAAAATCATAATAAGTATCATTATCTGACGCCTAAGATACAGGCAAATGCCTAGATTGGAGGTAATAGTCTATTCTAATCTCAACAAATTGTGATTAACAAATAAAGGACAATGAGTAATGGTGGGCGCCTCTCAATAGAAATAATATACTCATGAATGAGTAGGTATTTTTATGCAGAATAAAACTTAGTATTACGGCTACCTCATATACTGCCATAGAAAGTCAAAGTCAAAGCATTTATTTCAAATTTCAAATAGGCATATAAAAGGCACTCTTGAACGTCAAAAATTACAATAAAATAGAATTGATTCTAGTCGCAAAATGTAGTTTTCATATGGAGAAGAATGGGCAAGAAACTCCACCGTTAATCTTTTAAAATGTTTTACAATATTTTGTATACATTAATTATTATTTAATGATATGTGAAGACGATGCACCTAAAATAAAATTACTATACCACAATAGGTAAAACAATAAAAAATGAAAACATGACATATAAATTAATTATCTGATAGATACATGGTGCTCACATATTTACAAACAAGGTAAAAGTAGACGATTTTCATTAAAAAAAATACAAGTATAATAAGTCAGGATGTATGATAAAAGTAATCCCAATCTAAGCAAAATTAATGATCGTAGTTTATTTCATTATAAGAACCCGGATATATATTACACAGACTCAAATCGGACGGCACGATTGGCGTAGTGGCTAAGCGATTGACTGCTGCGCTACGTGTCGCGGGTTCGATTCCCGCACGGAGCAAAATATATTTGTATGACCTACAAGTAGTTTTTTCGGGTCTGGCTGTTTGTGTATGTGAGTTTAAATGTTTGTAAACGCACCCAATACAGGAGAAGTTCCTAGTGTGGGGCAAAAAAAAAAGGTCGTGTATACCTACATAGTCATTATGTTCCGGTTAAAAAGCCCTATCCAACGGTATATCAAATGTTACTATTGAAGGGGCCCACCCTTCAATAGTAACATTTGATATATAGTAACATCAAACCCCATACATTGGTTTGCCACTCTCCTTTGAATTTGAATTAATATATTTTAGGCACGTGTATGGCGCAAAATTGCTTCGTGTTTTCCTAGCACTACGTAATTATAGGTATCATGATTATCATCATCATCACCATTATCACTTATCACTTTTTATAAAATAATATTGACGCATTACTAGCAAGTCTCCTTTTTTGCAGAGTTAGGCTGCGTTCAGATGACAAGCGCTCAACGAGCGTTGAACGCGCGTCGCGCGCGTAAGCATGTGTACGGTTTGAATAAAATGTATGTAGTTGTAAACGCGCGTTATCTAAACGCACGTTGAGCGCTTGTCATCTGAACGTAGCCTTAGGCGGATCACCCACTGTAACATTTCACGCGACGGAGCGCGGGAAACGGAGCCAAATTCCCCGCACGGAAGCGCGTTTTTATTGAATTTGTATGTAAAAAATCACGCGCGGTGGCACGTTATCTGCGTCCCGCTGTGTGAAGTGGTGCAGTGGGTGATCCGCCTTAACGTTAGTACGGTCAGCAACAAAAGTCGATTAACACTTCAGTTTTTTAATCTCGGTTATTGAGTAAAATATTTGTTCAAAATTCAAGAAGCACAATGCAATTTTGAATAAATATTTTGCTCAATAACTGAGATTAAAAACTGAAGTGTTAATATTTTGCTCAATAACTGAGATAAAAAAAACTGAAGTGTTAACCGACTTTTGTTGCAGACTGTACCTCACTTAACCACCATTTCATATGACCTTCCGACACATATTGCTACAAAGCCTGTGACATTTTCCATTATCGTGCACGTGTTCTGTTCTCGTGCTCTTTATCTCTACAATAATGGCACACTATGATTTAATTACAGTAGTTTGTATAGGCTTGTGGGTTACTGATGACGAGCACTCATTATGATTTAATTATAGATCAAAGGTACAGTCAGGGAAATTAATTGTGTAATAGATTGACACACTGCGACAATTTGCAGTGTTGTAAACAATTTGCAGTGTAGATAGATATTTTACACAACTATCAAAAAATGTCAGGTGTTATTTGAATACTTATTTACATTTTTTGGGCAATTTATTAGCTAGTTGTCATTTGCGCTAACCGCAAACAAATTGGAACTGGGGTAAGAGAGTGATGATGATGAAGAGGGAAATATGTATTGCAAAACCATACATTGAGGTTTTTCCAGGAGCCCAAGTCT
The DNA here is from genome assembly GCA_949316385.1 of Globia sparganii. Lineage (NCBI taxonomy): Eukaryota > Metazoa > Arthropoda > Insecta > Lepidoptera > Noctuidae > Globia > Globia sparganii. The sequence goes on from OX438658.1 coordinate 19,946,777, forward strand.
GCTATTTTTATAAATTCGTCATTCCAATACGATCCCATTGTCATTTTGCTAAAAGTTCGTAATCTGCTAAATTCATAATGGTCGATCATTGGTCGGTCAATGGTCTGAGAAAAACTACTACTAAACATGCTACATTTCATTTAATATATATTTTTACACTAGCTGCGCCCCGCAGTTTCACCCGCGTAAGTTTCGATCCCGTGGGAATATCGGGATAAAAAGTATCCTATGTGTTATTCTGATGTATAAGCTATATTACTGTACAGTTTCATCAAAATCCGTTCATTAGTTTTTGCGTGAAAGAGTAACAAACATCCATCCATCCATCCTCACAAACTTTCGCATTTATAATATTAGTAGGAAGGAAGTAGGATAGGATATTACGTATTAGTGTTTGCAATATGAAGTAGTAAGAAGTTCGAAAATAGCAATAAACATTACATTTATTCATTTGTCATTATGTACACACGGCTACACATCAAGCTATACAAAACCAGTTTACGCTGGTCTCGCATCGTACGGATATCCTATACAATGTGAGATCAGCTTATACTGGAAATGTATAGCTTGATGTGTAGCCGTGTGTACGAGATTACTGTTTTATGCCACTTCTTTCAATGGAGTGTCAGTGGTTGACAATTGGAAAGTCATAATGACGCCATTATATTAGTAGATTACCAAACTTGTCAAAATCAACAATTATGAAATCAATGGTAGACCATTCTGACACTATTGTAATAGCAGGCTTGAGGCCCTGGTTTGAGGATCGCTATTAATTCTTCCATTGCATGGAAAGTTTTGTGTCAATGTGACTAAGGTTTCGTCAAAGCAAACATAAATAATATCTTGAGGAATTACCTATAGTCAATACGATGATTAAGAAAAACATAGTTTACCTGCAAAGGCATGCCAGTGACTAGTAACGCTGCGTAGTACGTTTTCAGGTCGTACCAGTTGTTGAAATTCTCCTTCTTCAATATTGACATTTCGGTGGGTACTAAAAAAAGAGGAAAATTCAGGATTAAACCACTTTTTGTTTTAAGAGCAATCACCTTTTTTAATGAATGGTTTTCTGTTAATGTCATGGAAAAACTTAGAAACAAAGGTAGGTACCCGCTTTTTTAGATAATGCTCAGAATATACAGTTTATATGTAATACATAACCGTAAATTATAAAAATATAGTTGCTAACATTTATTTGGGATGACGATGTTTCAATAAAAATTTTTTTTTTTGCTTTAGTTGGTTTATTGCAGTCAAGTCTTTCTTGGCAAATCATTTAAAAATATTTCCTGTACTATATAACCATAGAATTAATAGGCTATCTGCCTTAAAGCTCGTACGCACGGCTACACATCAAGCTATACATAACCAGTATAAGCTGACTTCTGATTGTACGAAAAACCTATACAATGTGAAGGCTTTTTAAGATATTCAATAAAACAACGTAGGATTAACTTAATCTGCTTTTGTCCGATTTATTGTTACACTTTTTAAAATCGCCCGCTTTATTCGCCTCCTCGCAATGATCTGCGTTGTCTATGTCGAAGTGACCGAATGATATCCATGTGTCAATGTCAAAACGTCAACTGTCATTTCGGCATAGACTTTTTAATTAACAAAGTTGCCACACATATTAATCAATGCTTTATAACAAAATATGTAAGTAATTTAAATAGATTAGGGGATTGATTCTTACAAATGCTAGGTCAGCTAAAACTGGAAATGTATAGCTTGATGCGTAAATAATAATCACACGCGTGAAGTTTACGCACGCTCTAAGGCCTTTTGTACATGACACGGTTTCTTTACGGTACAGCGTATAAACCGCGCCGTAGAAACTCAAACTAAAAGCATTTTTGAAGTGAAAACTTCTTTAGCGGCGCTGCGTATTTTTTTTGGAATGGGTAAAAATCTCTAAACTCGCGTCAGGACACGTGACCTGATCGAGAATTCGTAAGACGGATGGAGAGAGGGCAGGCGGCGCAAGGCGCTTGCGCGAATGTTGAAGTGAAAACTTCTTTAGCGGCGCTGCGTATTTTTTTTGGAATGGGTAAAAATCTTTAAACTCGCGTCAGGACACGTGACCTGATCGAGAATTCGTAAGACGAATGGAGAGAGGGCAGGCGGCGCAAGGCGCTTGCGCGAATGTTCGATAATTGTCATGTTTGTGTACGATAGCGCAATGAATAAATATTGTATCCTACCACATAAATAATAATACTTTTATACTGATAACGAAAGCAATTCGTACAAAATTATTCTCTAACCATTCCAAAATATCAAAAATGCAGAACATTAATATTTAAGTTTTCACTTCTGCCGGCACTCCCGGAGTGCAACCCGTCGATTTTTTTCAAATAAACCAATTACAGGCACTTTTGAATTGTCAAGTGATCAGTCAGTCAGAAAGATGAAGCTAGTTGCCCATTCCAAAGCGTAGTAGGTAGGTACCTATGGAGAAGAAGGGCCAGAAACTCGACGGACACTAACAAGGTCACTGAGAGTTACCCAACTGTCTTTTTGAGTAATAATAATAGCCTCCCCGACCGATTCCGGTCACGGTGGCCGATCTCAACAGAGATTAGCCAGGTACGCAGGAGATATTATAGTGCACAAGTGTGCGCGCAGACACACGTGCACTCCCTCTTCCCTCACTCTCATAGTCTGATGGGACGGCAATCCGACACGACTGGAGAGAGATCAGGCGCAGGACCAACGGCTTAACGTGCTTTCCGAGGCACGGGGGTATTAAACCGCTAACTTCCAAACTCCGGACTGTTACTCAGAAATTCCTAATGGAAAAACTCAATAACACTTTGCCCGACCCGGGAATCGAACCCAGTACCCCACGCTCAGCAGTCGCGCTTGCAACCACGAGATCAACGGGACAGTCTTTTTGAGTAATTGTGTTTTGAACCGTGGTCGTCAGTTTAAATATCTAGGGTATATTGTTACAGAATATATGAAGGACAATCTAGATGTGGACCGGGAGCGACAAGCATTGGCGGTGAGATGTAATATGTTGATCCAAAGGTTCTCACGCTGCACAGGTTCAGTTAAAATAACTCTCTTCAAAGCATACTGTCCAGTATTTTATACGTGTAGCCTTTGGTCTAGCTTCACTCTAAAGGCCGTTAATGCTCTCCGAGTCCAGTACGTAATGCATTCAGGATGCTGTTGGGGCTGCCACGCTTCTGTAGTGCCTCTGGGATGTTCGGAGGGGTCTTATCGCTATCTATCATGGCGTGCCCTGCGCTGGGTTGCGACAGTCACTCTTTCCATGCCGCCATGAGATCGCGCCGGAGGTCGGTCCGCTCCGCCGCGATTTGCCGCGGCAGCGGAGTTTCCCCCGGCGTAGTGCCTCCGCGCGCCACTCGTACAGGCGCGCGAGGACTATCGCCTCCAGATCCCACGGCGGCAGTCCGGCAAGGAGGCTTGCCGCCTCGCCCGAGATCGTGCGGTACCCCCGGATCAGCCTTACGGCTACCACCTTCTGGGGCGCGTTCAAATAGTGGGCGGCTCGCCGCCGCAGTGAACGCGCCCACACCGGGGCCCCATACAGGGCCATGGACCGCACGACCCCCGCGTAAAGCCTCCGGCAGGAGGCGTTTGGCCCCCTCAGGTTGGGCAAGAGCCGCTTGAAGGCGGCCCCGGCCCGTTCCAGCTTGGGAGCCAAACGTCGGAAGTGCTCGACTAGGTTCCACCGGCTGTCGAGGACGAGACCCAGGTATCTCATCGTTGTCTCGACGCCGATGTGAACCCCTCCTACCGTCAGTTGGGATCCCGAGGGCGGCCCGTTCCGAGGCCTATGAAAAGACATGGCCTCGGACTTGTGCAATGCCACCGATGTCGAGTGACACCGCCACGACGACCCCACCCCGGGACACCGCGTCCCCCGTCGTGAGGGCTCTCACGCGCATGATGGCGTCCACCGTCGAGCGCCCCTTGCGGAAGCCAAACTGACTGTCCGCAAGATCCGGCCCCGTCCTCACCAGGTGCCCGACGAGGCGGCCCGCAATCACTCTCTCAAAGAGCTTGCCGACCTCGTCGAGCAGCACGATGGGCCGGAATGCGGACGGAGAGTCCGCAGGGCGCCCTGGCTTCTGAATGAGGACCAGCTTCCCCGTCTTCCAGCGGAGTGGAAACTGGCCCCTATCCATACATGCGCTTAGGAGCGCCTCAAGTCGGGGCCCGAGAGCCCTCGAGGCCAGGACCCAGGCCTTATCCGGCAAGCCGTCGGGTACTGGGGCGGTATTTTTGGCCTTCAGCCTTTCTACCGCCACTCTCAGATCTACCCCGGTCACTTCGGGGATGTCGTCGTCGTCCGCGTGGTCCGCTTCAGGCACTGCAAGTGGCGGAGCCATGGGCGGGGGAGTATGCTCCCCCCGTGAAGGGAACAGAGCGCTCACCACCTCCTCAACCAGCTGAGGGCAGAAACTCTGCGTCAGCGGGGGGGCCCAGGTGCAGAGTTTATTTAGCACCTCTTTGTAAGAGCGCCCCCATGGATCTCTGTTCAGAGTCTCCACCATCTCCTCGCGGGCCATATCCTTGGCCCGCTGGGTAATGTCTACTAACATAGTTTTCAAGTTTTTATGTTATTAACATCTTGTATTGTAGTTTGTATTGCTGGAATTTTATTCTGAAATAAATAGATTATTATTATTAATAAGCTTCCATAGTGATCCATACAACACTGACGACCGTGCTTACAGACGGCGAATATAACGTAGTTTTTCACGGTAAGAAAAACATGTGTGTACAAAGGACCTATCACCTCTTAGTTTAATCAAGGCCTGGCCTTTTTTTGAAGTTAATTATAATATGCCTATTAGTATTTCAAAGATCAAAACACATTCATTTAATTATCCAGCAAAAAACATAATTATCCTGTTTTTTATTGACGCAAATACTAAAACAGGTTTTCTTTTGTCTGGCCATGATTGCAGAATTTTATTTTGGATTACGTTATAAATCTGAGACATTGAAATGACTTAGCTAGTTATAAGATTTTTTCTTTTTCCTTATATTTAAGTCATAGGTGTATGTTTTTTGCGAAAATTACGAAAATAACTGAGCAACATATAATATTTTTTTTTGGTCCTAAGTTCCGCCTTGAATTTCAGTACTAAGAAAAGGAGACATCTATCTAAAAACTGAAGGCTTCTGTATGCCGAAATAAAGTAACAGTAGGTATTGAAATACAATGGCACTATCTTTACCATGCATCAACATCATTGGATAGGACCATTTATTGAGTAATATTAGAATTAGGTGGGTTATTTGCGGTCGGGGTAAGACGACTTTTTCTTCCATATTTCTCTATTAGTCGTGATATGGGCAGTCACCTCCATTCTAGCCATATCATCCTTCAGACACTAATGTAGATATGTGTAGCAGTATGTTGCAACTGTTCGCAATTGAAGGGCGAAACTAGGATGATCTACGAAATTAAAATTTTCAAAGTATGATTCGCGTGCCTAAGAAGTATGTACATATTTACAGAATTATATTTATTAAAATCATCAATACAAAGTTCATATAATCATAATGAATTATTATTTCATGAAATATCAATCAAAGGAGAGTCACCCCCTTAATACATAATAATCGGTGGTTTTACTTTGAAAAAAAGTCTAGGTAATACCTACTAATAAAATTTAACCATAGAAAAAAATATATAAGCTGGGCTTACACCTGTAGTAAGAACTGGCAAAAAAAAACCGATAAAGAAATATCTATCAAAAAAAGTAAACAGATACCTTGACATAGTATGGTAACAACATTCTGACCGACCGACGTAAAACTGGCCTTGACCAATTGCAGATCGGACGGGACCGGTTGATGAAGTTAAAGCTCGGATCACACTGTCTTAGGAAAACATTGACCTATTGATGGTTAAACGATAAGCCTTGTAAAAAATCTTATTGGTCTTATGAGTCAAGACCAATCAGATTTTTGACAAGGTTTTGAAAGTCCTTAACATTTACCATTATTTATTTTTAATTTTATACACAATGGTGGTGCATGAGGCGCTTAATCTACACTAATAATAAAGCTGAAGTGTTTGTTTGTTTGATAGCGCTAATCTCTGAAACTACCAGCCGGATTTGAAAAATTATTTCTGTATTTGACAGCTCAATTCTTGAGGAAGGTTATAGGCTAACATCATGCTAGGACCATTAGGAGCCAAGAAAGGGAAGCGAAAACGAAGTAATAGCGCGAGCCAGCAATATGATGTTACGGGGCTTGTTGGGGGTAGGTACAAGAAATTTCACGCGGACGGTTCCAGAGATTACCAGCTACATACAAACTTACACCTTTTCTCCCCGTTAGGGGTATATTTTCGAAAAACCCTGATACACGTTATTCTTTACTTTTGGTCTTAAGTATAAAAACTGAGTTTCGTGTTAATCGGACCGCGCGTTAAAATTCTTCCATACAAATGTTGACACCCCTCAATCTCCCTTTAGGGGGTAGTTTAGAAAAGCAAAAAGTGTCAAACTTCACAATGCCAGGTTTCAAGTTTATTAACCAAATGAATAAGATTTTTCATAAAAAATGTGTCCTCGCTTTTCCCCCCACAGGAGTGGAATTTCGAAAAATCGTTAGGAATGTGTTCATTACTTGACTCACAAATTATTTATACCAATTTTCGAGTTAATCAAGCCACGCAGTAAAATAATCCCCTGTATATAATCCCCTAATATAATCCCCTGTTGTGTCCCCTAATATATAATCCCCTGTTTTCTCCCCTTTAGGGGTAGATTTTCGAAAAACCCTGATACACGTTATTCTTTATTTTTGGTCTTAAGTATAAATGCTGAGTTTCGTGTTACTCGAACTGTGCGTTAAAATTCTTCCATACAAATTTTGACAACCCCCAATCCCCCTTTAGGGGGGGTAGTTTAGAAAAACAACAAATGCCAAACTTAATAATTTACTTAGATAAATATTCGTGCCAAGTTTCAAGATTATTAACCAAATGAATAAGATTTTTCATATAAACTGTATCCCCGCTTTTCACCCCCATAGGGGTAGAATTTCGAAAAATCGTTTGGAACGTGTTCATCACTCACGTGTTCACAGATTATTTATACCAATTTTCGAGTTAATCAAGCCATGCAGTAAAATAATCCCCTGTAAAATTAACTACCCCTTTTCTCCCCGATAGAGGTAGATTTTCGAAAAACCCTGATACACGTTATTCTTTATTTTTGGTCTTAAGTATAAATACTGAGTTTCGAGTTGATCGGACCGCGCGTTAAAATTCTTCCATACAAATTTTGACACTCCCCAATCTCCTGTTAGGGGGTAACAGGAGATTGGGGGGGTCATTGGGGGTTTAGAAAAACAAAAAGTGCCAAATTTCATAATTTACTTAGGTGAGTATTCGTGCCAAGTTTCAAGTTTATTAACTCAAGGAATAAGATTTTTCATACAAACTTTCATCCCTTAGTTAACTCCCTTACGGGTTGAATTTCGAAAAATCCTTCCTTATTACTTGTCTAAATTATAAAGGGAACCTCTGTGCAAAATTTCAGTTTTCTAGGTCCAGGGGTTTGGGCTGGGCGTTGATGAGTCAGTCAATCAGTCAGTCAGTCAGTCAGGACTTCTCTTTTTATTTATACAGATGGTACAGAACAGTGTTTGCGAGTCCGACTCGCACTTAGACGGTGTTTTTTTTATTTCATGGTTGGTTTTCGTCGTCATATGGACACGGAAAGCGCAGCAAGAACTGTACATTGCTATGCTTCAGGATCCCTTCTCGCTGTCAGAGATCTGTAGCAACACGATTCAGTGTGTCATGAGGGTGTAGCTAGGAGGAATTAGACCCAGAACTTCGCAGGAAGACCGGTATATTAGGTTAACCCGGCGAAAAGAGCGTACCGTAATCGCCCGGGCCTTACAAAACCGGCTGCGGCAATCTACTGGTACCACAGTCCGTGATCAAACTATTCGTAATCGTCTCCACAAAGATGGTTAACGTTCCTGAGTGCATGTCGTTCGACTCAAACTCACAAGGGCCCACCACGCAGCGCACTTAAGGTACACTCACGAGTATTTGAACTGGGCAATGGATAATTGGAGGGTTGTACATTTTACAGACGACTGTAGGGTCAAGTTTTTCAATGATGCTAAACGAGTCCGCGTGTAGAGAAAACAAGGTGAACGTTTTACAGAACCAAGCATCCATGGAACAGACCGTTTTTGGGTCCAAGTGTTATGGTATGGACGGGAATAAGATTGGTAGGCAAAACAGAGCTGGTAATACTGGATGATAGGAGGGTACTGTTACCGACGATGACGTTGTTACGTTGAGCGCACAGATATAGACAGATCTAGATAACGCAAGTATCACGATCTGTATGAAAACCAAGCGTGCCATTTTTTTACTACCTACTATGACGTCACAAGCGCTCTTTCTCACTCACGCTCACCCAGCCAGCAGAACACATGACTGAGCGAGAAAGTGGCGGCTTACGATTTTTGAACGAAGTTGGTGCGATTTTTGGCACGCGAAGTAGTTGCTCTTGCATTATCTAGGTGTATCTATATCTGTGGTTGAGCGGGTAATTCAACCTCATGTCATCCCATTTTCGCAAAGAGTAAGCGCCGGCGTTGTTTTATTTAATGAATGATTCGCATACATCCGGCCCGTGCTACACAAAGAGCACTTTCTGAGGCTAATATTACAGTTTTGCCATGGCCAGCTATGAGTTCCGATCTCAATCCATCGAGCATTTATGGCATCAATTGAGAAGCCTTTAAGAAAACTACAGTCATTTTTACAGTCAACAGGAGCTTGTAAACGCGCTAAAACTCTGTTGGGAACGAATTCCGGAACAAAATGTTGCCTTATCCTATAGGTATAGGAAGTGTACCAGATACGCTAAGAGAGTACATACACAGCAGAGGAAGCCTCACTTGCTGTTAACCATAACATTTATCATCAAACGGTTACAGGAAATGGGCGATAGAGAGTTTATTTTTCAAGTTAATTTGAGTTTATTTCCCTTTTAAGTTCTTTTTTTGTGTAAATCGATCAAAATAAACAAATTTTACCATTGACTATGCTTAAACAATTTTTAAATTCTTATTCCAAAAATATCTAATTATATATTCATAAAAATCACTTCATTATTTTTTTTTTAAATCACAGCCTAAAAACTGGGGGGATCCTATTTTCTTTTGAGTAGTTTACTTAATTAAATTAACATATGCCTCGGAAAGAACGTTAAGCCGTTGGTCCCGGCTGTCATTCTTGGATCTTAGACATTCGAACGGGTCGTCAGAATTCCGAAAGTCTGCGACTTACCAAGGGGATCGTGTTACCCAGTAATTTTGTTGTGGAGGTCAGCTAAGCAGTCGCTCCATGTAAAATACTGGTATTCAGCTGTATCCTGTTATACTGGAAGCCGATCCTAGCATAGTTGGGAAAAGGCCAGGCAGATTTACTTAATTAAATTAACAAAAGCATTATTAGGTTACAACAAAAAATATCAGTAGTTGCTATGTAAAAAAAAAAAACATAAACCTGTATAACATGTAGGCATAATAATTTAAAATTACAGAAAGGTCGTGGTTAACATAAGTCCATTGAGTTAATTGTAGGTATGTGTGTTCGCAATTATATTTTCTCATTATAATTTTTCTATAAATAATTGAAATAATTTGTAATTAATTTATCAGGAAATTACAAGCTGATGATCGTAAACGGTAGTTACTTTGTTATAATTTTTTTACTTTGCTGTATACAGTATCTAAAAATAGAGTAAATCATTTTCACAATAGCGAATAGAGAATGACTTTATAAGAGTAGGGGAAGACCAAAGAATCGATGGATGGACTGTGTGAAAGATGATTTGGCTAGAAAAGGGGGTGACTACTGAGATGGCGACTAATAGAGAAGTATGGAAGAAAAATACATGTTGCGCCGACCACAAAATAAATATTGGTATAAGGGCAGGAGAATGAGGCAATAGAGAATTGGTGAGGATGGGTTTTACATGATGTATGGGACGCATCTACACAACCTGAAGACGTCACGTCTTAGATACATTTTTGACAGTAGTTAAAAACTATCACTTCCCGTTTTGATTTCCCTTCCAGTCTAACCTGATGCAGCTAAGTACCAGTATTTTACATGGAGCGACTGCCTGGCTGATCTGACCTCCACAACAATCCAGTTACTGGGTAACGCGGTATCCCTTGGTAAGACTTGTTGTCAGACTTTTGGGCTTCTGATTCCGACTACGTGTAACGACTGTCAAAGTTCTACGCATGACAGTCGGGACCAAGTCTCGATATGTAGGTAATGGATGATCCGTCCACGAACTTGTAGCTTTACCTTTGACCGACCCGTGCGACTGTTATCGTAAATAAATTAACTGTTGATAGGTTTCAAGATAAGCTAAACGAAAAAAAAAAAAATATAAAAACAAAGTTATTAAATTTGTGATTGCATAAATTATGCTTTCGTTTATTTGCAAGCGACAGAATTAGGTACATAATTTATGCAAAACATCTTATTAAATATTCAGCTTATGTTTCTATGAATTTGGCTGTGATTTATGTAGGTACCTACAGAAAACAAAAGAGTTCGTGTATACCGAACTTTTTTATTTTGTTAAGCAAAGATATTCATCTTCGCACTACTTTTTACACTATTTTTTATTTGTTGGTAAATGAAATGAAATGAAATTTATTTATTTGCTCGAATAAAGGTACATAATAACATGGTAAAATAATTTTAGACTCACTATATTCGACTTATCAGTCGTGCAAATATTTCTAGAACATGCATATTAGTAATAATAATATCGAGAGATTTCATCAATGTCATTGGTCATTACTTCATTAGTCACATAATAAAATTTAGTCTTGCATCAATAATATTAATTAATTAGGCACATACCATTATAAAATATATTAAATTAGTTTACGAAGATAATATCTCACAGTTAAGATAGATAATCAATTTATTAATTAGAGGATTGTGGTAATAACTGTTAATCCTAAAACACACTTTAAATAATGATTATAAATAAACACTTGAGTAGATACATAAGCTTTGGTTTCCTAAGGAAATGATATACTGTTACTCAATAACGGCTGTCCAAATACAGAGCATTTTTTTGACACTGGTGAGAATTACAGATTTTCATGATGGCTGTTATAAAATGACAGAACCACTTTTCTAGAAAACCCTAGCTTTCGCACACTCAAAAACATTGTTTAAAGTAAATTGCAATCAGTTGCTCAGAAAGAAAGAATAACGTTTAGTTGGACACAGTTCGTGAAACACAAAAAAACAATTTATAACAAAATAAAAAAGTCAAAATGCTTCTTTGTTTAAGTCATAAGTCATAAGTCATTTATTAATTTGTTGAACATAGGTAGGTACAATAATGATGTTATAAAAAAATTTAATAGTGCGCTATGTTAAGCCAGAGGGCGTACAAATGTTTGTGATTTAACAATCAAGTCGGCCAAGCCTCGAAAATAAAATAAAATAGAAAGAAGCCGGGACAATAACAATATTACAAAGAATGACACATTTTGACAAATTAATTAATAACAAATAATAATAGAAACCAAGGTCAATAATACAGGAAAATTAAAATACAAAATAAAATGAAAACTAATATTAAGACTATGTTAATATACAATACAGATATCAAAATACAAAACTAATACCATTTTATAGACGTCAATATAATACTAATGTCGTTAAACAAAAATGTCAAGAACAACAACAGATGTAATTTATTAGCATGTCAACATTCTGTCATTACAGTTTTGTCTGCTATGAATTCCGAAATACTGTAATATGCCTTGTTCACAAGAAAGGATTTTAGCCGTTTCCTAAATAAGCTCACGTTCAATTCCTTGATTGACGACGGTAAGCAGTTATATATAACTGGCGCCATGCAAAATACACTTTTGTACATTAGTGCTGTGTGGGACCTTCTCACGCATAAGCTATTGTTATCCCGTCGACTTCGGTTATTAATCTCTGTCATTTTTTTAAACAGCTTTGGATTCGTCTTAACAAATACGGCAACCTCAAAAATATATAAGGATGGAAGAGTCAAAATTTTAAATTTAATAAACAATGGTTTACATGTATCTATGACCTGCAATCCAAACATTGTCCTGATACACTTTTTTTGTGCTTTAAATATTATTTCCCTATTGGTTGAATTCCCCCAAAAAATAACACCATATCTTAACACTGACCCCACCAAGCCATGATATGTGTTAACTGTCCTATCATTTTCAGTAGTTGAAGTCAGTTGAGCTTGCCGTTTTATTAGGATGTTACATCACATTACAGACGAGCTCGTAGACAACGAAATTTGATACAGACAAAAAGGTCACATGATAAAACAAGATTAATCCTAAGTACCAATCACTTTTATTCCCACATTTTGGCCTCATGGCCGATGGCCGATGGAGTAATGATGTTACCGAATTGTGGCCAAGGTTAGGGCACAGAAACCAGAGCCGTCCAAAAGCGCGTTGAGTTGATGACGGAACCAGGAAGTATGGCAAAAAAAAGGGAGGCCTATAACCAGCAGTGGGTGATACCGGGCTGAAATGACGACGATGATTATGAAGTATTCACATTAGACTCCTCTATAAAGATAATTGGGCTTTGTAGGAAATAACTTGATTTGTCAGCCCTGACATCCGCACTTAGCAGTTGACCATAAAATCTAATTATCTACGTTCCACATTATGTAAGGAATTACTTATAGCTGTGCAGCTAATTGAATTTGTCTCATTGCCATGTGTTTGCTTGCAATTCGTGTACTAAATAGTATTGTGTACTCGAATTTTTAACGTTTCTTAACGAGTTCATACTTTTTACAAGCTTTATTTTACTTCCTTCGTTCGTATTTGTTTTGCTCGGTTCGTTTTAGGTTAAGTACTCGCTTTGTCATCCATTTTGTTACATTGCTTTTTATGAAAATAAAGATTCTTCTTCATCTAGTAGCATATCAATCTTAATAAATATACCAAGAATAAAGACTAGGTTGACAACAGACCAACTTCAAAGTACCGGTCGTACACAAATTAAAGCAAAAAGGACAATTTAGTTTCGAAGAAATATTAAACTGGTTGGATTTCCACGTACCTAAATCCTATACCAAAAAAAGGTGAATGAAGTAAATGCCAAAACCAATCGGAATTTTTATTCACTGGGCAACAAGTCTGGCAAGTTAAGTAGGTAGTCAAAGAAACCATGGATTTGGTTAAGAGTATTTTTGAAGTAAGTAGGTTCTTAGCTACGCATTCATGTAGGTCTCTATAATTAGTATTGCACGACCCTGTACACCGTGACCCTCAACCACTCCTCTCTTATACGGCGTTCTATCACCTAGTTTTTTTGAGTTCAAAGTCAGATAATTTATTTCATTAAGATACATAAGTTAAAGACACTTTTGAATGTCAAAATTTACGAATGAGAAAATAAAATTGATTCTAGTTGCCCCCTTCCAAATGGTAGTTTCGTATGGAGAAGAAGAGTTGACCATGGACATGCCATATCTATTCTTCTATCTAACCGATCAATCTGCCTAGCCTTCTCCCAAATATGCTGGAGGCAGCTTCCAATCGAACCGGATGCAGCTGAATACATGAAGCGACTGCCTATTGACCTTCACAACAAAATTACTGGGTAACACGATACCCCTTGGTAAGACTGGCTGTCAAACTTTTAGGCTTCTGACTACTGAGATCTATGAATGACAGCTGGGACCGACGGCTTCCGAGGCAGAGAGGGGTGTCGATATAATGCCATCCACGATCCGATCGCGGTAAGCGCAGCTTAACCTTCGATCAACCCGTGCAACTATTATTTATATTATACTCGTACACAAGCCCCTTTCTTCTAATAAATATCAATATTCCAAAAATAAACATGTGATACACTTACTTTTAAGTACAGCAGGCATGAGAGACGTATAACAGAGGTAGACAGTGCTGACCAGTAGGAAGCTAAGGTTGCTGAGGGTCTTGGAGCCATCGTTGCCAGCTCGCTCGTATAGCAGCCCGAGGAGAACTCCGATCACTATGTGCATTAGTAACTTGAGGTGCGATACTGTCTGTGGAAGAAATATGGTTGAATATAAAGTGATCTTTAAAGGCTAGGGGAGTTTATATAGGGGAGTTGTTAGTATTATTTGGTCTTTAGAACCAAAATGTTGTTTAAGGTATGCCCGAATCCTTAGGTAGTACTTACCGACGGTTTTAAGATACATAGGTTTCCGCTTACTTAAGTTTCTCTGAGGTTTTCATGTTTTAGAGCTCTATTGTAAAAATTGCGTGTTGAATAATTTCAAAGGATTTGCCTTTGGTTGTTACGTTCAGAGTTGTAGGCGACGTCTAACAACCAAATTGGACCTTTACGGTTTTTTTATGTTCATAAATTCATATTTAGACAAATTAAGTACTGCACATGGTTACTAAATATAACCAACTATTCTTAACTCTGCCTATAAACCATCATAAAACTTAGGTTAAGTTGTGTTGTTTACTTATTATGACTTTATTATAGTTTTTCCAATAGTTAGTAATTTTTTAATTATCGCAATTATTTTATAATGCGTTTAGCGAACAAATATTGTCGGTTTTATTGTAAGTTTGTAATGATTGTGTTCTTCCGAAGAGGTTCAATTAAGAGCTATTTTATTAAAGTAATTATCAAGAAACTTGTTTAATCGACGACATGAGAAATCTTAGACATAAGTAATACTAATAACACACCTGCACGTTTGCCACACGTGAATATAAGAATAATTTAGATAATTATATTAAAGTAGTGGAATTTGTATACAGGGGGCTATTTGTAAAACACTAACAACCTCGCAGGATTACAGGTAATACTCACAATGTCAGTATTATAGTTAGTGATGTGAGTCTCACATCATAAATAGCAACTTTTGTTTTATGACTTTTAATTATTCATCAATTTTTTTTATAATATAATTAAAATTATTTAAATTGATCGCTCTAAATGTGAAGTGTTATTATAACAAAAACTTGAAATTATATTCGGTAAACATATAAAGTTTTGTAAAAAGTCATAGAGCAAAAGTTGTTGTTTATGATGTTAGTTATGGTTATGGTCCTGCGAGGTTATTAGTGTTTTAAAAATAACCCTGTATAATATCTTCGTCTACTCCTGTAATTATAGGTTCTACCCAATTTGTTATGAAGCGGTTAAGTATAAATCATCGCCTATAATTGACTCTAATGATTCGTGGTGCAATTAAGTAGTTTTAACATATTTAAAACAAGTCTTAAGTAAGCGGAAATATCAATAAGTCTGTTTCCGTCAAAATAATGCAATTTAAATTATAAATTAAGTACTTACAAAGAAAATGTTGCGTGTTATTGTTAAAGTTTAATGTGTGACATTTTGACCATTTTACCCTGAAGAATATCAAAAAGTCATGGGTGCAGTGCAGGCTAAGTTATAGGCAATCAATCACTCAACTGAAATGTTAGCCCGAGGCGATGATAAGTGTCTTGTAATTTCGAATTATAGAAATAGTTCCTGAACCTAAGATTGTAGACGATTTAATTATTAACCTTTATATTTACGACCAAATACCATAGCTCGTTTACTCTGTTTTTTTATTAATTACGCTGCATTCTATCAGATTATTTGAAAAACAAAAAAAAATCGAATCACTGTGCAGGGCGCTGGGGGCACGACAACTGATATAAAGTCTGGGGGTTAAAGGGTTAATGAACTTATAATGTAATTAAATCTTTATTTCATCGCTCTCTGATGTGAAGAGCTATTAACATATTCTCCATATCCAGGTAGGTATGAGAGTTATGAGATTCTAAAGGTTTCATGCAGAATTTCAACATAACTATTTAGTTCTGAAGCTTCATAATAATTGTTGCCGACATATTTAAACAGCAATGTTTATTTGTCGTTTATGTTAGCACTTAGCAGAGATACACGAGTGGGTAAATAGTAAACGCAACGCAAATACATATAATGACGAGTCACCGTTACGAAAAGTTAATACTCGATATACGCAGTACTTGCGACATTGCTTTATAGGAAAAGGGTTCAAAAGATGGACCATAGGGCCCATATGTAGGATATTATAAATAGATCATCATTAAAAGACATACCTATGTATGTTGAGAATCTGGGTTAAGGTACAGATAAAGCAAATTTCTTCGTGTTCGTGTAGATGCGAAACTGCTAGCACAACACAACAACAGAATATCGGGGCGTTTGATCCTTTTGGACCAGTCATGATTGTACAGACGCCAGCACATATAAAGCTATTACAATCTTTCAAATTTCTTTAATAGATTTTGAACTCTATCCCTAAAGTAGAAGGTTCAAAGTTGATTAGACAAATTTTATATTTCGGGTAGCTTGATGTACTGGCGTCTGAACCTGCACTCTAATTGCGTAACACACTATCAACCACAATCTGAATGATTTTGAAGGATATTGCTCCATTGTTTTATATGTTCGAAAAACTTGTTTACTCAATAACGTAAATAACGCAATGAATGTTCTTGAACTGTCAAAATGAAAACCATTGCTACTGATAGTGTGTCGCCCAATTACCCCGCAGGTAATATTGCCTACCTACCTACAAGGTGTCATTTAAATGGTGTCGGACCTGAAAAGAGGCCATTATACTCATCATTACGAACAACTTTTATTTAGAAAAAAAAAAACAAGCATTTATTTCAAATGAACCAATTATAGGCACTTTTGAATTGTCAAGGATCGGGTACCTACTATGGGACCAAACCTGAGGGGCAATTCTCGTAATTTTTATGAACGTTCACAGTCTGATCTCAGTCTCAATCTGTCAAAAAAAAAAAAAAAAATTAATATTTAATTAATTAGCAGAATTGGCCTACTGAAATCGCGAAAAAAAATCAGCTATTCCCTACATTTTGACGAGTTATGCGAACATAAATGTAGGGAACAGCTGATTTTCTTTTCGCGATTTCAGGTTTGGTCCCATAGTAAAAGTTGTTTATAATGATGAGTATAATGGCCTCTTTTCAGGTCCGACACCATTTAAATGACACCTTGTATATTAAAAAGTATACTATAACCGCCCCTAATAGAACTTAAGAAGCGTAACTCACTAACATTTGCAATGGTTCATTTTTTTTTGTAATCGTTCGTTTAATTCGTTTAGTTTGTGCAGAATAAACAATTTTTATTCTTTCTTTTTTCTTTATTATTGACCCCCAGTTTTGCTTCTAAACAAAGTAACTTTCGATTAATTATTTTTTACGATTAGGGGCACGAGGACCAAAAATTAGAGAAATCAAACTTACCCAATCTCTGTATTGCTGCATTATACACCGTTTCAACAGCTTGCCGAATTTGTACAATTCATGAGGTGCATTGATTATGATGGAGGTTTTCCCAAGAGATATCACTTCGCCTAATCTTTCGGGGACCGGCAGAATTGCTGGCTTTTCTATCCATTCATGGTTTGAACATTTCTCTGCTAGGAACTCGTTGAATTTTCCGTATTCACCCGTTGCTATTTCTAAAACTAGGAGAAATATTGATTGAGGATAAATTGGTAATGGTAAATGATAAATAATAAATATTTATTATTGCTTCTAATAGAGTCATTGTAGGTAATATTTACGGCTCTGAGTCGCCGCAAGTCTGGCAACCAGTTTTACCAAGGGGTATCGTATTACCCAGTAACTTTGTTGCGGACAGATAGGCAGTCACTCCATGTAAAATACTGGTATTTAAATTCATACAGTTAGACTGGAAGCCGACTCCAATATAGTTAGGAAAAAGGCTAGGTGGATGATGAGAGCCGTTCTCACACTATCACACTAATATTATACAGGCGAAAGTTTGTGAGTGTGTGTGTGCGTGTTTATTGATTCTTCACGCTCAAATGGCTGGACTAATTTTGATAATATTTTGTATGGAGGTGCGTAGGCTACTTTTTATCCCGACATTTTCACGGGATCGACACTTGTGCGGGTGAAACCGCGGGGCGCAGCTAGTAGGTGATATTGACCCGTACCTAATAACAGTCAAAGATCTACAAATAACAGCTGATTACTCGTTACATAGGTAGCGGATGCTCACTCATCCATGGACCACTCGATAAGCGTAGCTTAAGCATCGATTGACTCGTGTGGATTTTAGCCACAAGCCTCCTCCAGCTAATAAAATTTATAATGTTTATAAGCGTTGTTTATAAGCATGAATTTACAATATATCCGCAACCTGTTTAACGCGATATGCGCGTGATTAGACAATTGAAATTCTTGAAAACTAGTTCACTTTATAAAGTGAATTCGCTCTATGCAATAAGATTCTCTTGTTGGTGTAGCAATATTTTTCTTTGGTGGCGCTACAGAACCACTAATAAGATGGGATAACCGAAAGTTAGGTAGAATGGATAAATGCTCAAATTAAAGAATATATACATAATATTAGTATTTCAATATTTCAAATTTAGTTATTAATAATCGGGTTGTACAAGAACAGATTGGGCTGTGCCCCCCAAACTAGACAATTGTCTGTATCTTGGAGGTCGGAAATCAGTTATGTAACTAATAAAATAACATAAATCAGTTAATAGTAACTATTCCGAAAATCTGACAACCAGTCTTACCAAGGGGGTATCGTATTACCCAGTAACTGGGTTGTGGATATCAGATAGGCAGTTGCTCCATGTAAAGTGTTAGACTGGAAGCCGGCCCAAACATATGTAGTTGGGAAAAGGCTAGGCAGATGATGAGTTATTAATAGTAACTTTAAATCTGCTTAACAACAAACTTTGCTAACTGTTGTTTCATTCAGTGTGATTTATGTTAATTTATTTACATTGTTTTAAATAAACGCCTAATTTAAACTTTTCTCACGAAATTTTAATATAATTAACATCTGTGAGTAGCTGATTTAACTAAAACTAGATTTACGATTAAGCAATAAAAAAAAATGTTTGAATGAGCAGTTTACACACGAATTTGCAAGTAAACAAGTCGTGCAAAATGATTAAAGAACTATTCATTCAGTGATTTATTGCTCTTTGAGTTAACAATAAGTTATGGGAGGTTTGGTCGATGCATGCGTAACGACTTCAAATGCACAGACAATGGATATACAAGGTGTCATTTAAATGGTGTCGGACCTGAAAAGAGGCCGTTATACTTATCATTACGAACAACTTTTACTATGGGACCAAACCTGAAATCGCGAAAATAAAATCAGCTCTTCCCTACATTTACGTTCGCATAACTCGTCAAAATGTAGGGAATAGCTGATTTCTTTTTTCGCGATTTCAGGTTTGGTCCCATAGTAAAAGTTGTTCGTAATGATGAGTATAATGGCTTCTTTTCAGGTCCGACACCATTTAAATGCACCTTGTATAAGCTTTTTTTATAAGTGATTGTTCGATTTTAGAACACAAGTCTAATAGTTCTGCGGGGTAATTGCGTAACACACTAAAAGGACTTTCATTTTGACAGTTCAACAACATACATTGCGTTATTTACGTTGTTGAGCAGACACATTTTTCGAACATATGAAGCAATGGATTAGAAATATCCTTCAAAATGATTCAGATTGTGATTGAAAGTATGTTATGCAATTATCCTAAAGAATGATGACTATG
This sequence comes from Globia sparganii, assembly GCA_949316385.1. Classification (NCBI taxonomy): domain Eukaryota; kingdom Metazoa; phylum Arthropoda; class Insecta; order Lepidoptera; family Noctuidae; genus Globia; species Globia sparganii. Next base: position 19,966,441 of record OX438658.1, read on the forward strand.
TATTTGTTGTGGGATAGTAAATGATAGAATTTTTGTTCGCTTTTGATTGAAAACGATGGAACCTTTTGTCATTGAGACACAAAATGTAACATTATAGTGACACTGAATAAAATTTGCATAGCTTTAAATTTTATGGAGTTAAAAGGTTCCTAATTAGGTATTTTTTATGACATTATGAGGTAGGTTTTTAGTGAATAAATTCGGTTTAATTAGGTATGATGTATAAAATACAGTCCATTAATATTATGACTGGAATCTTTACATGACGCACCTAGAAATGAAGTGTCTGTGTCTTTAGAATTGAAGTGGCTTAACTAAAAATTTTAACATAATTACTTTTATATATTGTATACAAGTATTTTCTTAAATTTTTAAGAAAATTACCGATACCTAATTCATTTTCATTGTATCAAAGTCATTTCCTTGAAATTTTAAGAAAATAACTTTGATACATTGTATCAGTCATTTTCTTTAAATTTTTTGTTTAATCACTTCAATTCTAAAGCTGCATTATATAAAAAAAAAAAACTTGTGTACCCGGATCCTGTATTTTGGTTAAAGGGCCAGCTAATCTTCAGGCCTGAAGCCTGCCCTTTAAGATCGTAGCAAAATTTCATATTTATTTTCCGCAACTAGGTAGGGAAACCTTACTAAGAAATGGTGATATCATAGCCAGAAGAATTTAAAGTTTCAAGGCCCAAAGGACCCGCTATTTTTTTATACAAGTGGTTTCGCGACCAAAAGGATTGTTTTCTATGTTAATTTCGGACATCCAAATATACTTACAATAGTCAGCTGGGTTGTGGTACATAGGGCAATGAAGACCCACTGATGCTAGATAGGGCACCGTGTTTTCGCTCGAACCGTGGTATATGCAGAAACCTTCTGCGAGCATGTACACCTGAGTTGGACAAAATAAAGTAGGTATTTAAGCAAGGATAATCATGAATGTTATGTAAGCATAGGTATCATATTTTATCATTGCTAGTAATCGGTTTTTTCTTTATATTATGTAGGTACCTACTAAATCATTCCTATTTCATTCTACTAAATACGAAATATTTTTTGCCATTTTTTTTTTAATTGCTTGGCAATCGTAGCTACTTTACTAATTTGCATTTTTTACATAATTAGAGACAAGTTTTTATTCTGAAAAAACTCGAGTAATAAAATAAGCTTAATTGGGCTGGACTTTAAGTTCATGGCTAAGATCACGTGATTTCTGTTTTTTACATTTGTATGATTTACTTAGAGGTGATGGCTCAGTGGTAATGGCCCCGACCGATGTCGCTTTACTCTGTGTAATTTATTTCATCAGCACTGCTCTCAAAACCGATGAAGGAAAACATCGAGAGGAAATCGGCATGTTCTAGAACCATAAATTCGATGACACGAAGAAAAGCTAAAGCTAAAGAAAAAAGTTAAAGCTACCAACCCGCACTGGACTTGCATGGTGGATTACGGCCCATTCCCGCTTATTTTTATGCGACATGTTTGCCGCAAATAAACGTATTTTCTTTCTTTCTTTTCTTTCTTACAGAGAGGAGGCCAGGGTTCCAGCAGTAGGAACATTACAGGCTGATTAGGCTAATGTGTCTGTCTGGGTTCAAACCTACGACCAACAACTCGTACGTCGCGTTAAAAGTTGTTTATGTATTGTAGGTTTAATTAACGCTACCTTTCAGTAGTATCACCTTTATTAAACGTGCCTAAACCTACTACGTTTTCACTTTCAGTATTTTATTACGCTGAAAAGACAGCGCTACTGAAATCAAATTTAATATAAATGAGATTGGCAGTAAAATGCATTTACTTTATATTTTTGGCAGCATGTAACGTCGGTATCTTTGAAATCTAGTAGAGGTCACCAGCACTCTAGCGCAATGATAAAATGATAGCTTAGATTGAATATTAATACATCGTTAGCCTTAGCATTATGTTACTTGCCTTGTGCATAACATTATACAACCTTTTACGTAAACAACAACCTCCTATTGATAAACGAGAAAAAAAAAACCTTATTGTTTGGTGAGACAACAAAGTACACAAAGGAAGTCGCAAGTTGGAGGTGAAGCCTTGTGTTGGATTCCTGGGTCGTGTTAAATACCTTTCTATGGGTATTTTTTTTTTGTTATTTTTTTCTGTTACTGTCCCAAGGTTAAAATAGGGTTATCAGGTTCACTATCGACAAGCATCAAGCATGGTTTATATCTACGGTTTGGTCGTTTTTCTTCTATAATGTGAGGATAACGACGTGCCCGTTACTCAAGTGTAAGGTATATATTTACCTACATCTATATGGTATATGTCATAGTCATAACATAGCACATTTTCCGAGAAAATGATAAAGATCTGTATAAATACCTGGCGGTGCTAGTGAGAATGTCACCTTTACATATTATTATTTTTAGCCTTTTTGGTCGGTCAAACATAAAGTGTAGCCGTCGTCACCTTTACACACAAAGGTACCGTCATCAAAATAAGAATCTAACAAAAGTATCATTTTAAAAAACATGTATGGATGATTATAAAAACTAGCTAACGATTTTAATTTATCTGATAAAAATAAAATTATTATAACACGACAGAATGCAGAATGTACATGGCTCACTCCTATCTACTCCAACTGTATTTTAATGTACAGGGAGTCCGGTGGCAGAATTAGGTTATAAATTTAAAAATTCTCCCTAACCGCTGAGCGTAGGAACGGGAAGGGGACGCGTTAACTTCGTCATTCGTGCGGCGGAGCTATTCTCTAAGGATACAGCTTTGCGGGCAGCGCTGTCCGCAAGGCTGTATCCTTAGAGAATAGCATGGCGGGTTATTTAGTCACGAAAATGATTTGATTGATCGATTGAACATAATATAACATAATGACTTGTTGCCTCGAAGGGTTAGTCAGAGGTGTACCCATACTGCCATCCTCACAAAAGTGCAATAACTCGGATTTTGGGCTTTAAAAAGTTACAATCATATCCGTAATCAGCAAATTTACTGCATAGTACACCTACATTTCGCTAATTATGTTTAAGTCCCATGTAATAGGCGACAAGCCTATGGCCATCAAGCAGGCACAAATCCAGACTCCGGGCTACTAATGAGAAATTCCAGATTGATATACCCAATAACATTTTGCCGGACTTGAGAATCGAACCGGTAGGTTAAGTAAAAATATCATAATTATGCTTGATAATGGCCCCGATTCTGTTGTTCACAAACTAAATTAAATTTAAGTTCAGTGCATCTTTTTCTTTCTATTTCATTATGAAAAGGACAGAAGATAAATATTAGTTTAGTCTTGTCAAATTAGATAATCCATAGACAAGTTTAGTCGTGATTAAAAAATTGGCTACTAAAAATACGTCAGTTTACGTCAGGCGCTGACTAATTTGACAGGACTAAACTAATATTTATCTTCTGTCCTTTACTTAATGAAATAGAAAGAAAAAGATGCACTGAACTTATACATAGTTTAGTTTGTGAACAACAGAATCGGGGCCCATAGTTACTTCGTACGATATTCTCGTGTTCGCGACCAATTTTTTGTTACCGCTAAGTAAACATTTAACAGAAGTGTTAAAACTCCGTTCTAAAAACAACTAATGGCGGTTTATTTGTGGTTCGAGTTTGATTTATTATTATTTTGTTTGAACAATCCTTTAGGAGTTTAGTGAAAGTACGTAATTACGAAGTAACAAAAATCAAAGAACTTGTAGTAGTCGTAGCCAAACGTAGAAATAGGTCCTTTCCCTGAATAAAAGGACCAATCAAACCATTTATTTCAGTTAAACCATTTACAGGTACTTTGGAATTGTCTGTCAAGGACAGAGGCGGTACAAAACGTATGGCTATCGCCTACCGCCTCGCTCTCCTAGGGGCCTCGCACGGATTCGCACCTCGAAGGCAGAACGAGCAAATTTTTTTGTGGCGTTTAAAACGACGAAAAAATGTATTCTTCGGATAACAATAATTAATAATCTTTGCTCATATCAAATTCTTTTTAGCACGCTTTTATTGGCTCACTTGTAACTAACTAAACAATGTAAAAAATCTTAGAAGTCAGTATTAACCTACTTCTGTCATATCGAAATGAAACTTTATAAACATATGTAGTTCGGAAGACAAAACTATAATTTGGTATCTTGGAGCTGATCTGATGATCGAGCCAGGAGGTGTATAGTGGAACTCTTTAGGGGCTACTGGTAAACCCCTCGACTGCCCTCGAGTTTGCAAAAGTAAAAAATAAAAATATGTCAGTACTTAGTTAAAAAAAAAAAAACTAAAAAACACGCTTTTATCACGCACAAAAAATTATAAATGAATTAAATTGAGTTTTGATGAATATTTTTACGCCTTGCTTGATTGATTCTATAATAAGGAACATGGATTCAAGATCAAAATTTCATTCAACATTCACAATTAACATTTTGAAAACTTTGGTTTTCTCTATGACCCAAAAAAGTTAAAGAATATTTCAAAAGTGTATATATTAAAGAACAGGCAGTCACTCCATGTAAAATACTAGTATTCAGCTGCATCCGGTTAGACTGCAAGCCGACCCCAACATAGTTGGGAAAAGGCTAGGCAGATGATGATGATATATTAAAGAACTGTCAAGACTTACACACAGTCCTGCGAGTGGGTGAGAGCAGTGACTTCCAGCCTTACGAATTATACGAAGAATTACAAACAATGATCCCAAAACCAGACTTCATTAATGATGTGAAACAGCTGCTCCAATATGTACTAGAAAATAACTTACAAGAAATTTACCCAAACATACATTATCATTCGAATTTTGTTAACAATACCAGTAAGTACACCCTCCGCTGAAAGTAGTTTTTTTCTAAGTTAAAACTATTTTATTATTATTTTACAAAGAATTCGATAGGTTAAAAATCAGGAAATTTCTGTTTCTATACTTTTTTTTATTTAATCTATTTTTTTATTAATCAACCGACCGAGAACCAGTTTTGTGCTCTTTCTAAGACAGACTTAATTACGTAGATTTATTTCGTAAGTTCAAAAGGTCAATTGGCTGTCATTTCATTATTCATTAATTTCATTCATTAATTAAGTAAATATTTAGTTGATTAAATTGTTTATGGATTTGTGACCCTAAAGATGTAGGTAAACTTGTTGCATCTTTTATATAATTTTTTTGTTTGTATTATCCAATGTTCACGTTAATTTCTGTTTTTAGATTGTTTTGCTCGCCGTGGCAACCTCTAATTAAAATATCACTAAAACCTGTGCTAAAACTTTAAATATTTTATATGTTTCCTATCTATATTGATGTATAGTTTTTTGTAGTTTTTTGATTGTCCATAATAAATAAAAAATATCAGTTTAAATTGTTTTTCAAATCCATCTTTTTGCGTTAAGTAGGTACCAGAGGACCTCGCAAAATTTATGTTGCCAACATGAAATTTTGGTCTTGCTCCGCCACTGGTCAAGGAGTTGAAGCTAGTTGCCCGTTCCAGAACGTAGATCTCTATGGAGAAGAACGGATAAGAAACTATGGAGATGAACACTCTTTAAAATCAAGTTAGGTATTACAAAATCCTGAGCCCATTATTACAATCATAGTCATCATCATCATCATCATCATCATCATCAGCCGGAAGACGTCCACTGCTGAACAAAGGCCTCCCCCTTTTTTTTTTTTTTTTTTTTTGTGGATGGGAAATCATCCAATGACCCCTCCCGCTCTGGGTGGAGCAGAAGGGAGTGTCAGACTCTTACTGACTAAAACCCACCCGTGTTCCTTCCTTAGCCCTTTGTGTTCCGGGGTAGCGGTAACCCTTTCGGACAATCCCGCTGCCCCGGCAGGCTTCGGCCCTTTCGGGCCCCTTTCTTATGCTGACATCTCTTTGAGGCGCGCGTGGAACACGTACGCGCCGTCCGGCACGGGCCTGGTCCTGATCGGACGGAGAGTTACCCATTACTCTCCGCCCGCAGGCCCGCGCCTACGGTGGCCGGGAGTCGTCTCGCGGCTCCCGACGCCCGGGGCGTCTCCCGCGGCGGCTGGGACGTGAGGCCCTCTCCCTCAGCCGTCCCGCCACCTCCTTCGCTAGCATGACTGCTTCGCAGAAGGAGGTGACTGCCTCCCACTCCCTCTCGCCCCGGACCATGGCTTGAACCAGGGCCGGGCGCGAGAGGTCGCCGCCGCTGCCGATCGCCTCTGCGAGAACACGGCGGTGCTCCGCCCAATTGGGGCATACCGCCACCGTATGCTCCACCGTGTCCTCCGGGCGACCCTCGCAGTGGTGACACCCGGGCGTTTCCTCCCGCCCGATGATGTGCAGGAACCTCCCGAAACACCCGTGTCCGGTGAGGACCTGCGTCAGGCGGTAGGTGAGGGCGCCGTGGCGCCTCTCTAGCCACTCCTCAAAGAGGGGTCTTACCGCCGCTATCGCGGCGTGCCCTGCGCTGGGTTGCGACAGTCGCTCTTTCCATGCCGCCATGAGATCGCGCCGGAGGTCGGTCCGCTCCGCCGCGATTTGCCGCGGAAGCGTAGTTTCCCCCCGGCGTAGTGCCTCCGCGCGCCACTCGTACAGGCGCGCGAGGACTATCGCCTCCAGATCCCACGGCGGCAGTCCGGCAAGGAGGCTTGCCGCCTCGCCCGAGATCGTGCGGTATCCCCGGATCAGCCTTACGGCTACCACCTTCTGGGGCGCGTTCAAATAGTGGGCGGCTCGCCGCCGCAGTGAACGCGCCCACACCGGGGCCCCGTACAGGGCCATGGACCGCACGACCCCCGCGTAAAGCCTCCGGCAGGAGGCGTTTGGCCCCCCCAGGTTGGGCAAGAGCCGCTTGAAGGCGGCCCCGGCCCGTTCCAGCTTGGGAGCCAAACGTCGGAAGTGCTCGACGAAGTTCCACCGGCTGTCGAGGACGAGACCCAGGTATCTCATCGTTGTCTCGACGCCGATGTGAACCCCTCCTGCCGTTATTTGGGATCCCGAAGGCGGCCCGTTCCGAGGCCCATGAAAAGACATGGCCTCGGACTTGTGCAAAGCCACCTCGAGACCCAACTGCCGGATCCTCTCCACGACTATCGCAACCCCGCGTGTCATCGCGTCGGCCGCCGCCTGATGCGACCTCCCCTGCGCCAGGACCAGCGTGTCGTCAGCGTAGCAAACCACGCTGACTCCATCAGGGAGATCGGCCCGCAGCACCCAGTCGTAACCGATGTCCCACAGGAGCGGCCCCAGAACCGATCCCTGTGGGACACCGCACGACATCTCTCGCCGGTTCCATTCCCCGTTGCGACCGGGGTAGATGACGGCTCTGTCCGTCAGATACGCCCCGACTACTCGACGGAGGTAGGTCGGCACCCGGTGATACCGGAGTGCCTCCCCAATGCAACTCCAGGGCAGGGTGTTAAACGCGTTGGCGATGTCGAGTGACACCGCCACGACCACCCCACCCCGGGACACCGCGTCCCCCGTCGTGAGGGCCCTCACGCGCATGATGGCGTCCACCGTCGAGCGCCCCTTGCGGAAGCCGAACTGGCTGTCCGCAAGATCCGGCCCCGTCCTCACCAGGTGCCCGACGAGGCGGCCCGCAATCACTCTCTCAAAGAGCTTGCCGACCTCGTCGAGCAGCACGATGGGCCAGAATGCGGACGGAGAGTCCGCAGGGCGCCCTGGCTTCTGTATGAGGACCAGCTTCCCCGTCTTCCAGCGGAGTGGAAACTGGCCCCTCTCCATGCATGCGCTCAAGAGCGCCTCTAGTCGGGGCCCGAGAGCCGTCGAGGCCAGGACCCAGGCCTTACCCGGCAAGCCGTCGGGTCCTGGGGCGGTATTTTTGGCCTTCAGCCTATCTACCGCCACTCTCAGATCTACCCCGGTCACCTCAGGGATGTCGTCGTCGTCCGCGTGGTCCGCTTCAGGCACCGCAAGTGGCGGAGCCATGGGCCCGGGAGTATGCTCCGCCCGTGAAGGGAACAGAGCGCTCACCACCTCCTCCACCAGCTGGGGGCGGAGACTCTGCGTCAGCGGGGGGGCCCAGGTGCGGAGTTTATTCCGCACCATTTTATAAGGGCGCCCCCATGGATCTCTGTTCAGAGTCTCCACCATCTCCTCGCGGGCCATATCCTTGGCCCGCTGGACAGCCTCGCGGAGGGCGGTCTTCGCCGCTCTGTACCCCTCGTACAGCTCCGCCTCCGTGGCTTCCGCATCCAGAGGGCGGATGCGGAGCCTGCGGTGCCTAGTGTACAGGTGTCGCGCGTCGACGCACGCCTTGCGTAGTGACTCCACCTCCCGCGACCACCAGTACACCTGACGTCGGGCGCTTCCTGGCCGGACTCGGGGCATTGCCACGTCGCATATCTCGGACATGGCTTCCCGGAACCACTCCGCCTCATCGTCGATATCGGCAGGCCTGTCCGGTGATGACACCCAGGCCTGCACGATCGAGGCTTCCAGGAGGAGCTCCCGGTCCAGCTGCTTCAGCGCCCACCGCGGACCACTCGGGGCCTGTTGGACCGGCGCGCTGGAGGTCTGGGTGGAGACGTCGAACCGGATATACCGGTGATCGTAGTAGGTCTCCACCTCCTCCATGACACGCCAGTCAATAACACTCCGTGCCAGAGCGGGGCTGGCGAACGAAATGTCCACCACGGACTCGCCCCGCATCCGCACACACGTGGGAACAGAACCCCGATTTAGGACGACCAGGCCTGTTTCCAGAGCCCAGTCCTCCACCATCCTGCCCCGCACGTCCGTGCAACGGGAACCCCAGGCCAGATTCTTGGCGTTGAAGTCCCCGAGCACTAGTACGGGGAAGCGATGGTTTCCGGCGACGACGACACTCAACTCTGTTAAAGAGTTCTGGAACTCGGCGAGAGTTCGGCTCGGAGAGAAGTACACTCCCACTACTACTATCTCTCCGAACCGTGCTGCTACGCACCCCTGTCCCTTCGTGACTCCTTCGAGGGACGGGGTGCCGGCGGCGGCCGACGAAATTAGGGCCACTGAGCCGCTCAGGTCCTCCACCCAGTCATCCCTGGGCGGGACAAAGTACGGCTCAGCGACCACGGCGATGTTAATCGACCACTGCGCCATGCTCTGGAGCAACAGGTCCTGGGCGCAGGCGCAGTGGTTGATGTTCGCCTGGAGGAGGCGTAATGGAGCCATCACTCCTCCATTTCAGCCCCCTCCTGGGCCCCTTGCGAGGGCCCCTCCACGGTGGCGGCGGCGATGGTAGCGGCGGCGGCGGTGACGGCGGTGGCGTCGGCGGCGGCGGTGGCGGCGGTGGCGGCAGCAGAGGCGGCAGCGACGGTGGTGGTGGCGGCGGTGGTGGCGGAGGGCCTCCCTTTCCTCTTGGCTCCGTCGGGTGGAACGCAGCACTTGCTCCCTGCCCGGTGCTCGGCCGGCTTGCCGGCAGCCGCACATGTGACGCAGTGCGGCGCGGCGCTGCACGAGCCAGCCGTGTGTCCGGGCTGACCGCAGCGGAAGCACAGAGTGCTGCGGTCCACCTCCGAGGTGCACTGGACGCCTACGTGGTGCCCCACATGGCATCGGAAGCACCTCAGAGGTCTGGGTTCCAGCAGCTTGACCTGCGCCGAAACCAAGCCGACCAGAAGCCTTCGGCCCTCCACGATCTTTCTGGCCGCCGTCACGGGGCAGCTTACCGTTACGGTTCGCATGCCCGTGAAGTCAGGACGTATGGTGCCCGCCTTCACCTGGTCGGCCAGACACCCGCCCGTCCTGACGACGGCGGCCACCACCTCTCCCTCCGTTACGGAGTCATCCAGGCCCAAGATGCGCATGTCTGCGCACTTGACGGGCCTGGATACTCGAACCTCCTCCGCATTTAGGGACGCCCTTAGCTTCTCAGCTAGGGCGTCAGCGGTGGGGCCACTCGTCACGCCAGGGATCTCCAGCATGCGGGCGCCAGTGGCGGTCACCCTATGCCGGAGGCCCCCGGCGATCCCCAGCTCCTGGAGGTCCACCGTCGCTCTGGCCTTAGTGAGCACGTCGCAGTACGTCACGCCCTTTTTGACCGCGTCCGGCTGCAGTGTTATGACCACAGCCGCGGTCTTCGGGGCGCGGAGCCTAGCTGCGACGGCTCGCTCCTTGCGGCGCCGCCTTTGCGCCTTTTTCCTGGCCGCCTTGGCCGCCTTCTTTTTCTGCCCGACCACCTGCCATTCGGCGTCGGTCGCGGCAGAAGTGGGAGAGTTTTGGGGGCCGGGCGTAGGCTCTGGGGCCCTCGCCTCCCCTCCCTTTCTCCCCCTCTTCCGGGCCGGCGCCGGGGTTTTGCCAGCAGGAGCCGGCCTTACCGGCGCCGGGGCTCCACCTGCAGGCACCGGTTTAGCCGGCGCCGGGGCTCCGCCAGCCGACGCCGGTTTCGCCCTCGCCGGGGCTCCGCCAGCAGACGCTGGTTTGGCCGGCGCCTGAGCCCGGCCTGACGGCCCGGGTTTAGGGGCGGCCGTTGCCGCTGCGGCCGCGTACGAGGCCGCCTTCGGCCCCGGGGCCGCCGCCTTGCCCGCCAGAGGTGGGCGCAGGACAATGCCCTCCAGGACGGAAAACCGCGCCTGGAAGGCCGCCAGCTCCTGCCGAACCAGGTCCAGGACCTGGTTCTCTACCGGGATAGGCCGGCTCGGCATTTCCGCCTGCGCACTGCCGGTGCTCCGCAAGCTGGCGAGGTCTGCCCGGAGCCTCCCGTTCTCCGCTTGGAGAAGCTCCATGGCGGCCGTCAGGCGGGCAACCTCAGTCCGTAATTCGGCCACTTCGCCGGCCGAAGGGCCGACGTAGTTGGCCGCCTCCGCTGCCTCCATGATGGAGGCCGTTGCCGAGACTATGGCCCTGTTCTTCGAAGCTTGAAGCTCCACGACCGCCGCAAACCTGCGCTTGCGGTCCGCACCGGGGCCATCAACCGGACCCGTCTCATCGCCTGATGACCCCGAGGCGACCGCGCGACCGGCCTCCGCCTCCTTTATTGGCTCCTCCGCCAGTTCTGCCGCCTCCCGGGCAGTGAGCCCCCTCCCTTTGCCTCGCTCCCGGACTCCTCCCCGCCTGCTGGTGGGGATTTTCCGGGCCGAGGCCAGCTCCCCGTCAGAGGAGGACCCCTGGCCGTCCTCTGACCTTGGCCGCTTGCTGTGAACCTTTTTCGCAGCAGCGGCCATCTTCTTGGCACGGCTGAGGCTCCCTGAGCCTCCCGTGCTTGCGCCTCCAGATGCGGCGTCGGACTCCGACCCCGCATCACTTCTCACCTCTTCCGTTCTTTGTGTTTGTATTGTTGAATTTTCCATATTTGTTCCCACTAGTAATAAACTTTATATCTTCTCAAAAATCTAGTGGTTCGCACTAGCGACTAAATCAAGCTACCCATTAGCCAAGCTAAGGCCTCCCCCTTAGACCACCACGCCGAACGACAATCCGCCACTTGCATCCATCGGTTGCCCGCGACTCTCACGATGTCGTCGGTCCACCTAGCGGGAGGCCTGCCTACGTTGCGTCTTCCGGTTCGTGCAATCACTCACTTTATTATACTTATAATAAATCTGTAGAGAGGTCAATTCTGTACATGAAATATATTTCCAAAATAACTATCAGCGGGTGATTAGTGATCGTTACTGACGCCAAAAATGCAATCAGTAAAATTTTTGTCTGTCTGTCTGTCTGTCTGTATGTTCGTTATAGAAACAAAAACCACTGGACGGATTTCAACGAAACTTGGTACAATTGTTCTTCATACTCCTGGGCAGGTTATAGTATACTTTTCATCACGCTACGATCAATAGGAGCAGATCAGTGAAGGGAAATGTTGGGAAAACAGGATTTCTTTTTAGGTGAAGTAGTAATAGGTTAGTAGTAGTTAGTTAGTAGTAGGTAAGTTTTTGTTAATTTATGTTCAGTTTTTTTTAATGTTAAGTAGGTAAAAGCGTAGGTACTTTTATTAATTATAGGTATAGGTATTATTAATTATAGTAGTTATAGGTATTTAGTTTTAAGTGAAGTAGGTTTTATTATATATTATTTTATATATTAGACGTAGTTATATATTTTTAGTTATTCAAGCCCCAAGCGGACGCCGGCGTTCGCCCGCTATTGTCTTGAAAAACGCGTTGAATGAGAAATACGCGTTCTCAAGAATCGGCAGAAGAAAGAGCACATCGGTTAAACTCTATGAGAGTTAGTGCCTCAATTTCCGGAAGTTATTATTCCACGCGGACGAAGTCGCTGGCAAAAGCTAGTAGTAAAATATAATATTTTCTTACCTGATCAAACATGGAGTAGATTGATGCAGGAGGCTGGTGGATGGTGCAAACTATCGTGCGTCCATTCCGAGCCAAGTTCTTCAGCATATCCATGCACTGAGCTGACGTTCTGCTGTCCAGACCACTGCACAAAAAAGTAGTGTGTTGCATGTTAAACATAAACTTAATAAAGTGTGGCGTCTCATACCTACTCCATAAAATTTTATGAGCAGCAATAATATTAAAATTTATGATTATACTGACAGTCTATCTACAAAGTGTTAATGAAATAACCCAAAACCTCGGACACCCCAACCGATTTTTATATTACTAAATTGATATGACATATAATTATTTATTTTCAAAAATTATTTAAAGATATTTGTAAATGTTGTTGTCTTACAGATTCGTAGCTCTATCGCCGCCGGCGCGCTTCCCGGCCTTGGCACCAGCTCTAGCACCCCCTTTCCTCACCCTCGCCCGCGCTGTTTGTTTTCATTGCGTTGGACAGTAGCGTACAGAGTCGTTAAAAAATATTAGACACGGCATGACAAATAATTATTTTTTGAAAAAAAAATAACCCATTCTTAGAAGATTTGACAGCCGAGAGGGCGAGGACATCAAGTCGCCGTGATGACGCTGTCAGTGGAGGGGGCGACACACCATGAGCCGTGTGCTCACTCGCCTCGACCACTTTGGCTGCGGAGCTCGGATGGGACGGACGCGTACTATAGTGATCATATTGAATTATTGTCTTGTAACGGTTCTTGTAATTTAAATAAATAGTTGTAGGTCGTTTCGTGTTTTCTTTTTAAAAAATTAGTTAGGCTTCTGATCCCTAAGATCAGAAGTGGGATAGGTTTAAATTACACGCGATTTAGATCGTTCGCCATCTTTTTAACCGAAAATAGTGTTTTTGAGATTGTTTAAAATTTTTTTACCACGTGTTGTTGATTTTGTCCGTGATTAGTTTCTGTGCATTTTAACGTGATTTGCCACGTGCTTCTACTTGAATAGATCATATTTCGTGCGCGTTTTTGAAGTAAACAACCACGTGTTAATTTTTCTTTATTTCGCGCTTAGTTTGTTGTTCACCTAGTGGTTATTTACGTTGCCTACAGTCATAATCATGTCGAGTCGTGAGTGCACCCCGCGTGAGAATACACCTAGGTGTAGTTCTCGGGAAAACGATTCGCATAGCCGTCGCGATGTTCATGAAAGGCGTCGTGACCGTTATCGTCAATCGCGTAGTAGATCTCCTAGGCGTCGTCGTGATAGACCAGAGTACTCTGAAAGTTCCCGTAGGCGCCGGGATAGTCCGTATGGGCGTCGGGATAGCCGTCGACGCGACCCTTTAAATGAAATACTGGTTCGATTGAACGCTTTAGAGGAACGTTTGCCTTCAAACACTATACGTACGTCTACTCCCATGTCGTCACATCCGAGCGTCACTCCGCCGCTGACAACTTCGGTGGTTGCCGAGGCATCTGTTACCACTAATACGGAAACACGTGCTACGGATAAAACCGTAACCACTGAGACATCGCGGGAGGCTGACGCTGCGGACAGGATTGTGGGGGCACTTTCTTCCCTAATTCAAGTAAGATCTAAGCATTACTATATTTCTAATTTTGACCCCAATGTGCACGACTTTGACATGTGGTGTGCAGAAGTCGATCGTGGGCGCGAGATATGTCAGTGGGACGATCGGGAATGCCTGGGACGCATTGGTGGGTGTTTACGGGGTGATGCTAAGACGTGGCTCAACGATTGGGTGACCAGTGATCGGTCGTGGTCCAATTTTAAAATTGAATTCCGATCATTGTGCCCACGCGAAGTTGATATGGCTACCGTGCTTTATGATGTCATGAGTGTGAATTCTAATAAATTCGCTACTTATGCTGAGTATGCGCGGAAATCCCTGTTGCGACTGAACATTGTTAAGGGGCTTTCAGAGGAACTGAAAACCGCCATTGTGATCCGTGGCATATCCGATCCCCAAGTGAAGGCCGCGACCGCCAATGCTAAGCTACAGTCAAAGGAATTGGTAGAATTTTTGTCAGTATACTTAAAGCCTAAGGGCGTGCCACCTGTTAATAACAATCCTGTTCGCACGTCAAACGCAAATTCCCCTGATCCGCGTAAACGAAAGATGCAGCAGTATGATCGATTAGCGTGCTTTTCATGTGGAAACGTAGGTCACAAACAGGCCGTTTGCCCTAAAAGGTCAGCAAAAATCGATGCGGATTCTGATAAATCTTCATCAAAAACCGAATCGACTAGCTCAAATCTTCAATCAACAAAGTCTAATTCTAAACCTGTTAAGACTTGCACATTCTGCAAAAAGATCGGGCATTCAGTTGAAACTTGTTTTGTTAAGGAACGTGTCGAATCGAAATCAAGTAGTAAAAATAATTCGAGTAACGTAAATTTTTGCTCAGGGTCTCCTCCAGACAAAACAATGTGATGTCCGCGGTTATACAGAACGTACCTGTTGACGTTTTAATTGACTCTGGTTCTGATATTTCGCTGATCTCTGATTCGGTTTTAAAGCATTTTAGTTTAAATAAAATTCCCACCTATCGCCGTATGCGTGGTATTGGAAGTCAAGATATAGAGTCTACTTCGTTTGTACGCACTCTTATCGAATTTCCCGAATTATCTTTAGAAGTAGATTTGTTTGTTATTCCCCCGAATTGTATTCAGGCTCCGGTTTTGATTGGCACTGATGTTTTAAATCGCAGCGGAGTCACGTATACTCGAACAAATGACTCTCAACGGTTAGTCAGGGTTTCGCATGTAAACAACGTGTCGACTGTAGAGTCCCTTAAGATAAGGACTCCCTTAGTAGGTGACGAAAAAGAGTGTTTGTTAGCTCTGTTAAACGAGTTTTCTGATACGTTTACTACCGGTACAGCGACCTCTACAGTAAACACGGGTTGTATGGAAATAAAAGTTAATAGTGACATCCCAATTTACTATCGACCTTATAAACTCTCCGTAGACGAAAAGCGTCGCGTTCGCGAGATAATTAATGATTTGATTAGTAAGGGAATTATTCGTGAGTCACAGTCTAATTATGCGAGTCCTATAATCCTCGTTAAGAAAAAGGATGGGTCTGATAGGATGTGCGTCGACTATAGAGCGTTAAATGCTATCACTATTAAAGAACGATTTCCGTTACCGTTAATCGACGATCACATAGACAAGCTGGGCAGTTTTAAATTCTTTACAAGTCTCGATATGGCAACAGGTTTTCATCAGGTGCCAATAAAGGATGATGACTCGATTAGTAAAACAGCATTCGTAACGCCTGAAGGGCATTACGAATATTTAAAAATGCCTTATGGGCTCGCTAATGCACCTATTGTCTATCAGAGAATCATCTCCAAAACTCTGAAGCACCTGCTGGATACCGGTAAAGTCCTGATTTATATCGACGATGTGTTAATAATGTCGAATTCTGTCAATGACGGTCTGGAAACCTTGCGAGAGGTATTAAAAACACTCACTATGGCGGGATTTTCAGTAAATCTAAAAAAATGCACGTTTTTAGATACCGAGTTAGAATACCTAGGTAGGCTTATAGGTCATGGTCAGGTACGGCCGAGCCCTAGTAAGACTGAAGCTTTAGTGAAGTCTCCTAAGCCATCTAATGTAAGAGGTGTTCGTCAATTTTTGGGTTTGGCGGGCTATTTTCGGAGGTATATTGCTGGGTACGCTTCGAAAACTGCTTGTATTGCCAAATTACTTAGAAAAGGTCAGCCTTTTGTATGGGGCGCGGAGCAAGACTTGGCACGTGATTTTGTTATTAAAAGTCTTACCGAGGAACCTGTTTTAGCAATCTTCAATCCCAATCTGCCCACTGAGCTTCATACGGACGCCAGTGCAATCGGCTATGGTGCAATCTTATTGCAGGAACATGAGGGTAAACGGAAGCGAGTTGTCGGCTATTTTAGTAAATCCACACAGGGTGCAGAGTCTCGCTACCATAGTTACGAACTCGAAACGTTAGCAATCGTTCGCGCATTACAACACTTTCGGCATTATTTAATAGGCATAAAGTTTAAAATAGTAACCGATTGTAATTCTTTGAAATTGACTGAGCGTAAAAAGGACTTGTTGCCTCGTGTGGCCCGTTGGTGGGTCTACATGCAAGACTTTCGGTTCACGCTTGAGTATCGAAAAGGTTGCCTCATGCAACATGCAGACTTTTTAAGCCGACAGCCCGCTACTGTTCTCCAAATTCGAAATCCACGAAATTGGGCGAAGATTGCTCAGACGGCTGATTCCGAAACTCAAAGCTTGATGCAAAAGCTGAGAGAAGGTCAATTGGACTCTACACGGTTTTTCATAAGGAACGATTTGTTATACTACAAGTATTCATCAACTGGTGAAGACTCTCGTCTCCTTTGTTTTATCCCTAAAGGGCATAGGCTTAGTCTGTTAAGGGTGTTTCATGATGATCACGATCACATAGGAATAGACAAAACTACTGAGCTTATATTGCGTCATTTTTGGTTTCCTGGGTTAAGGGCTTTCATTAAGAAATATGTTGGTCACTGTATCGTTTGTCTGTCACATAAGAAAGTCCCTCGCGCACCTAGGCAACCTATAGAATCTTGGACGAAGCCTGAGGTACCCTTTTCAGTGGTTCACACTGACGTCCTTGGTCCACTAATGGAGTCAAACGGTTTCCGATACATACTCCTTGTGGTAGATGCTTTTACTAAATACTGTCTGTTGTACGCCCTGTATAGACAAGATACCACCGAGTTAAAACGCGTATTTTCCGATACGGTTTCACTATTTGGTACTCCGTCAACAATTGTGTGTGACCGTGGCAGAATGTTCGAAAGTGCATCCTTTCAAGACTGGGTTACTGAGTTAGGCTGTAACATACATTTTATCACGCCTGAAATGCACCGTGAAAACGGGCAGGTCGAGCGTTATTGCAGGACGGTCCTCAACATGTTGCGGATAGAGGCGAACAACAAGGGTGCACAGTGGTCCGATGCGTTGTGGAAGGTGCAGCTCACCTTGAACATAACGAGGCAAGCCACAACCCGCACCTCGCCTCTACAGCTGTTGACTGGCGTTGAAGGGACTACTCCAGTGCTGAGGTCTCTTGTGCGAGACGTTGCGCTGAACGACTCGCATCCTAACCGAGAAGCTCTTCTGACGCTGAGAAGACAGAGGGCGTCCGAGCTGCTTGCTGAAAATCAGCAACGGCAGGACGCGTACGTCAACGAGCGTCGGCGTCAGCCGCGTACATTCGACGTCGGCAGCTTCGTGTTCGTGAGCAAGGGCTCGCAGAGCACGGGGAAGCTGGACTCCGGGATGCGTGGCCCGTACAAGGTGGTACGAGCGCTACCACATCACCGGTACGAGCTCGAGCTGCTTGCTGGCTCATACGGCAAGAAAACTCAGACCGCCGCAGAACATATGGTTCAGTGGCGTGGTGAGTGGACCCCGGATGCTTGCGAAGTATTCTTCGATCATCTTGGTGGTGGTGAGTATACCCCGGATGCTTGCGAAGTATTCCTTCGATCATCTCGGTGGTGGTGAGTAGAAGCAGCATTGTGGCAGCTTCTTACTCATGGCCAAGTGGCATGGTTACTGGAACCCCGATAGTGGTTGCCAGGCGATGTTGGTTACTGGAACCCCGATAGTGGTTGCCAGGTGAATTACTGGAACCCCGATAGTGGTTGCCAGGTGATTCTGATTACTGGAACCCCGATAGTGGTTGCCAGGTAATTTTGTTATTGTTTCAGTAATGATCGAGGTCCGGAACTCTTTCATTGGTGTAACGATAACCTATCTGCTACCCATTTTGATGTTATTGCTTGAAGTTGTGGTAAAACGCTTGTAGTTTCATTGCAATGGGTAGTTCCAAGTTAAGCTTTCGGAATGCTGTGTTGATTTTCCTATGTTGGAATGTTTCAGATGACGAGTCAAATGATGATGACCAGGCGCAAGGAAGCCTTCCATTGGAGAATCCATCCAGTGGTGGCCAGACGGACGAGGAGCTGAACGCAGGAAGCCAAGCTGACGAGGACGTTCAGCTGTCAGGAGAGGCCGTCTTAGAAGATTTGACAGCCGAGAGGGCGAGGACATCAAGTCGCCGTGATGACGCTGTCAGTGGAGGGGGCGACACACCATGAGCCGTGTGCTCACTCGCCTCGACCACTTTGGCTGCGGAGCTCGGATGGGACGGACGCGTACTATAGTGATCATATTGAATTATTGTCTTGTAACGGTTCTTGTAATTTAAATAAATAGTTGTAGGTCGTTTCGTGTTTTCTTTTTAAAAAATTAGTTAGGCTTCTGATCCCTAAGACCATATTAAAAATTATTGTATTCGATTTTGCTACCGATTCTAAACAAACTAGTTTCAGGTTTTGGGTTATTTCATTAACACATTGTATATCTATACTTATAATAAACCTGAAGAGTCTGTAACTACCAGTCGGAAATGAAAGAAATATTTTTGCATTTGATAGCCTAATTCTCGAGGAAGGCTATAGGTTAACATCACGCTAGGACCCTCAGTAGCCGAGTAAAAATAAAAAAAAAAAATCAGAAAGAATTCTATGCGAAAAAGAAGTTGTAGCGCGGGCAGGTGATGCGATGCGATGGGGTGGGTCGAGCAAATAATTTCACGCGGATGAAGTCGCAGGCAGAAGCTAGTAGCATAATAAGCTTATAATATGTTAATTTCTTAAAGATTCGTAGGTAGTAGGGTTGTCTATGTCATGTTGTTCTTGCAATTGCATAGGCAGTCTTATTTCCGTGACTATCATTATGACTGAGATTTTAAATAAGGTAGTAGCCCCTCTTTTCACTGGGTTCTCTGGGCAAGTGCCCAGGGCCCCCCGGTAGACGGGGGACCCGGCCCTCAAAAAAATAATTCTTTGCCACCGCCGTTTCATTCTATCCATTATTAGTAGGCACCCGATTCAAAATAATTGATTTGCAGTGCGATTGTATCTTGATCAAAATATGATTCGCGACTATAATAGATATGTATTTACAGAGTCATTAGAATTATTATTAGTTATATCTCTTTAAGTTAGATTTGTTCCCTAAGAACTTTTCCATAAGAGATTTGTCCTTATGGAACAAATCTAACTTAGAAATATGTATTAATGATTATAATTATGTACCTAAATCCGTCCGTTTTATAGTCGCGAATCATATTTTAATCAAGATACAATCCGACACTGACCTGAAAGTAGCAAAAAATGTTAGAAAAAATGAATTTGGCGGGTTACAAATGCGCATTCATCAGGTAAATAAATTTTAGTTCATTTTAGAACCAAAGACAATTCAGACTATTTAAAAAAAAAGTGATATATGGCCCGCGGATTTCTTTTGGCATGAAGTTTCTTTGATGAGATTAAAAAAGCGCACATCTTCGACTAGTAAATAGTTATCTGTGGCATTACCGCACTAGTACAGAAACATAAAGTAAAAAGCACGCGTATTTGATAATAATAATGGACCTAAAACCGGTTCAGTAAAAGCCACTTTACGAGCAAGTGTGTTGAAAAAATGTAATACTTTGTTGTTTACAAAAATGAATGATACGCTTTGATAACATGACTGTCGCAACCCAGCGCGCAGGGCACGCTACGATAGTGGTGATAAGATCCCTCTTTGAGGAGTAGTTAGAGAGGCGCCACGGCGCCCTCACCTACCGCCTGACGAAGGTCCTCACCGGACACGGATGTTTCGGGAGGTTCCTGCACATCATCAGGCGGGAGGAAACGCCCGGGTGTCACCACTGCGAGGATCGCCCAGAGAACACGGTGTAGCATATGGTGGAGGTCTGCCCCGCTTGGTCGGAGCACCGCCGTGTTCTCGTAGAGGCGATCGGCAGCGGCGGCGACCTCTCGCACCCGGCCCTGGTTCAAGCCATGGTCCGGGGCGAGAGGGAGTGGGAGGCAGTCACCTCCTTCTAAGAAGCAGTCATGCTAGCTAAGGAGGTGGCGGGCCTCACGTCCCAGCCGCTGTGGGAGACGCTCCGGGCGTCGGGAGCCGCGTGACGACTCCCGGCCACCGTAGGCGTGGGCCAGGATCAGGACCAGGCCCGTGCCGGACGGTGCGTACGTGTTCCACGCGCGCCTCAAAGAGATGTTAGCAACAGGGAAGGGCGTAAGGGACGAAGCCTGCCGTGGCAGCGGGATTATCCGAAAGGGTTAGCGCTGCCCCGGAACATAAAGGCCTAAGGAAGGAACACGGGTGGGTTTTAGTCAGTAAGAGTCTGACACTCCCTTCTGCTCCACCCTGATCGGGAGGGGTCATTTGATAATTCCCCATCCACAAAAACAAAGCTTTGATAACACACGACCAGATATTTCTAATGCAGCAATAAACAATTCTATTATTATCTATACATAGTTTGTTTGTATGAGATAGTTAGCAAGTAAACATTGCATGAATTTACACAGTTCTCACAACACTGTACAACACCCTATGGTTTCAGAACCTTGTATACAGGATTCATATAATGTGTGTAGATAAAGTCTTGTATGCAACTGTACTTACATAATTAGTTATTAAAACACTCATGTGATACCAAACGGTTGCATAAATAACTAATTAACAGACTGATAACAACTTGTAATGACCGTTGTACTATTTAAAGTGATACCCTAATCACCACTGTATGAAGGAACTTTTTAGTTTCCGTCCACGATAACGTTATAACGTACACGTATTTCCATACATTTTATGGATGTCCACGATAATATCGTCACTTTAGAAGTTATAAAAACGCACATTGTTGCCTTATCATTGTTGACTATTGCAAACTCCGAAATATATGCAATGGACGTCCATTACTTGATTTGCTGTTGAATACAATTGAAAAAAACATAAGAAAATATTTAGTTTTAATTTTCAAAGTCATGTATTTAAAATTAAACGATAATCCATTTAGACCAGAAGGCCAATTCTTGGTCATAATCTCATCTCAGCGACAATCAATATCAAAAACTTGGCAAAAATGTAGGGAAATCTTTTATTGACAGATTGAGTTTGAGATCTGAGGGACAATTCTCGTAATTTTCGTCTGATCTCAGTCTCAATATGTCAAATATACCTCTAATTTCCCTATATTTTGACAAGTTTTTGACATTTGTTTGGCGCCGAGATGAGGCTGAGACTAAATTTTGAACATATTAAATTACGAGAATTGGCCTTTAGACTGTTAACGTTCCTAAAATTACAAGAATTGCCCCTCTGATGCTCAATAGTGGACTGTGGAGGACATCCCTGATAGTGACCATAACGTAAACTGTCAATACGCCACGAACTCTTTAGAATTTACGGATTATGAGATTACTAGCTGGCGCCCCGCAGTTTCACCCGCATATGTGTCGATCACGTGGAAATATCGGGCCTTTAAGTTAATCCAGGGTGTCAGCTATCTCCATACAAAATTTTATCAAAATTAGTCCAGCCGTTTGAGCGTGTAAAAGTAACAAACATATAAACACACAAACAAACTTTCGCCTTTATAATATTAGTGTGATGGAACGATTTATGTTTTTTTTTTCTATATAGTCTCATTAGTGTTTGTCTGCCTATTCTCTACCTTGTTTTCATTTACCTAGGTCCTACAGTCAGTCTAAGAATTGCTATCAAAGATTCTCTAAATCGAATTGCGAAGATTTCTTAAATAATCGTAGTTGGAAACAAATAATGATGATAATTACGCTTCATTTTAATTAATAGCCTAGTAATTATTATGGCATTATAGATTTTCTTGGATAACCTTCATGAAGTAGTATTTCATAGTTGTTAAATTTTAATTAAACAAAATAATGGCACTAATTTTATTCTTTTAATATTATAAGAAGATACTAGCAGCGCCCCGTGGTTTCACCCGCGTTAGTTTCGATACCGTAAGAATATCGAGGTGAAAAGTATCGTTTATGTTAATCCTAGTTATGAACTATCTGTGTG
The DNA here is from genome assembly GCA_949316385.1 of Globia sparganii. Taxonomy (NCBI): domain Eukaryota; kingdom Metazoa; phylum Arthropoda; class Insecta; order Lepidoptera; family Noctuidae; genus Globia; species Globia sparganii. Next base: position 19,988,618 of record OX438658.1, read on the forward strand.
CCAAATTTCATCCAAGTCTGTTCAACGGTTTACGCGTGATTGAGTAACAAACATCCAAACATCTTCACAAACTTTCACATTTAGTCGGATAAGATAACCCGTTGGTATATATACTAATCTGTACTTAAATTTTATAGCCCTACTATATTATGCTTAACGATTTATTTTTGATTATAAGAAACCTGTTCCATTGGAAATAGGTTAGTGGGTCACTCAAAAAACGTGATTTAAATACATTAAAAATAAATCTATTTGGACGTAATCGTTACCTAAATTTGATACTTTATTATCCTCTACATATTATATTGTTTGTCAAACACATTTGATTTGATCCCTTGAACCTTTAAGAACAGGTAACCCTAAGTTAAGATTATCCCAGAACCATAATTACGTTACACGCTTTCTATCACAATCCGACAATTTTTTAAGGATATTGTCCATTGCTGTCAATCCATTGCTTTATAAGATCGAAAAATGTGTCTGCTCAGCAACGTAAATAACGCAACGAATGTTGTTGAACTGTCAAAATGAAAGCCATTACAGCCTATCGATTCTGTAAAAATCTCACCGTGATAACATAGGTGAAGTGAGCGTGAAGTGAACTATCAATGGAGGCAATCCCTAACATCAGCCGGTCAATTCCGTAAAAATCTCACAGTGATAACTTAGGCGGCCCGTACACAGTCAATCTCGATCGCGATCCGCGATCAAAATCAATGATCGTGATCCAGATTGATAATGTACGAATTAGATTGACGGATTGATGCATCTGATTTCAAAATATCTAGATATTTTCGCGATCCGCGATCATTGATTTTGATCGCGGATCGCGATCGAGATTGACTGTGTACGGGCCGCCTAAGTTATCACTGTGAGATTTTTACGGAATTGACCGGCTGATGTTAGGGAATAGTGGGAATCCCTAACATCAGATGGAGTGACAGCTCACTTCACCTAAGTTTTCACGGTGAGATTTTTACAGAATAGCACTGCAGGTGGAATGACAGTTTACTTCACCTTAGTTTTCACGGTGAGATTTTTAGAATGCTGCTGTTTTAAATACATATGTTACGTGTTGCGCAATTATCCCACAGGTCAACAATAAAAGGAGTTTTAATTTTTCAGACCACATGAATCATCATTCTCCTGCCCTTATCCCAATTTATTAGTGGTCGGCGCAACATGTATTTTTCTCCCATATTTTCTATTAGTCACCATCTCGGAAGTCACCAGTGGCGAAGGGTGAATTTATGACAGAGGTAATCCGGAGCCAGAAAAAAATGTCAATAAACCGTTTCATTATATTTCAATGATGAATGTTCTGAATTTTCGAAGGGAAGCCGGCGGGAATCGAGTTGTATGGTACCTTCGCCACTGGTAGTCACTCCCTTTCTAGCCATATCATCTTTCACACAATCAATCCATAGTTTCTTTGATCACACTTGAATGTGGTCAAAATATTTGCAATGACGACGATACAATTCGAAGAAGTTACAGTCATGGAAGCCATTTGCGGCGAGGTGGCGTAGGACAAGAGTATCACACAGTCCTCAGCCGGGCAGGGCCCTAATTCACTATGACCACTCAATGGTTCCTTACTTCGAAACGACGTCAATTCCGCGTCAATCTCGCGTTCATTTCGCGCGGTTTCGTTCAATGGGTCATAGAGAATACGGCCCCTGTTCTTTAAAAATCTCACCTTAAAAGCATAGGTGAAGTGCTGTCTATAGTGTCATTCCCCGGCCTTTCAAGGTCGAATGATAGCTCACTTCAAGCTCACCTAACCTAAGTATAGGCACATATGTTTTTATTTTATTGTTGTTTGATAAGTATGTTTAGTTTAGTTTGTGATCTTCGTGTGCGAGTCACAGTAAAAACTTTTTAATTTTTTCCAAAACTTTATGCGCCATTTTAACGGCCACATAAATACAATCTAAATATTTTTTTAAAACTAATTTAAATAAATCTAAATAATTTTTACTTACGTGGTAGGTTCGTCAAGAAATAGCACCGGAGGGTTGTCAATCAGTTCCACTGCTATTGACAGTCGCTTCTTTTGTCCCCCAGAGAGATTTGCACATCGCGTGTTTTCTGTTCCGGACAACCCTAGCGTGCAGAGAATTTCGGCTATCTAGGACACAGGAAAATTACATACTGATTATGTATTGATAGCTTCGGTTTTTTTTAAAGAATATCTCTTTTTTGTGTAAAAAGTGCTTATCTTCTAATGCCAGTGACTGGGCCTGAGGATCTAGACCAGTGGCAATCGCTTCCAAACCGGTTTGGTAATTCTACAACGACTTTCGACGGAATAGACATAAGATTTTGGTAAATGATGATGCGTTTGTGAATTTTCCGTCATCCTTCTGGGTTGTCAGTATAAAAAAAACCTATACCTGCCCATCACATGATCCAGAAATAAACATCGTCTCTTGAAAGCTCTAAGAATAGGCTTTACAAGAAGAAGAAATACTAGCATATTGTTCCATTGATTCCATGTATGGGTATAAACATACACATCTTTTATATATGTAATATCTTTTTTTATATTATTTGCGCAGATATAATGTGTTACTGTTTGTTTGTCCCAAATAAATAAATAAATAAATCTAAGCTGTAGCAAACTATTTCGATAAACTAGTTAGCTTTTTTTGGACCGTAGTTTTAGCAATAGCGACAGAATTTATAATTCGCCCCTATACTGAATATTTTATTTCATAAAAACAAAATACTTAAATTTCAACTTTATTTTTGGAGTACGTTAATTTGATACTTTTCTACAGTTGCTAGCTAGGCCACATAGTAGATAGCAAAAGTCATCACCCTATCGGAAGATGCTATATTTTTTGCAAACGACGGCAAATGTCGATTCTACTTTGACATTTATGATGTAAGCAAATACAAAATACACGTCAACAAGACATGAATCGCTATACACGGAATATTATTGTTTCAGGTCGCCTAATCGCTCGTTTTACCCATTTGCACTGGCCGACAAAATTGCCTTATTTAACCGTTCTAGACTTCCTTTTCTGGGGTTTTTTGAAATCATGCGTCTATGTCAACAAGCCTAAGACTGTTGAAGCCCTCAAAGAGAATATCCGTCAAGAATTCGAGGACCTATCGCATCTATCTATCGAATCCCGAATGGTCAACAATTCTGGCGGCGGCCGATATTTTTTTCTCGAATTAGGGCTGATTATTCAATCGATCGATATTTTTCATTCGTGTTATTAAAATTTACATCTGACAGTTTTTGTATGGAAGACAAAGTAAAGCATCAAAGAAATATGATCCAAAAGCAAAACCAAAGCTTTAAATTAATAAAAAAAATACAGCCAAGGACATCGGCTGACAACTTTTACGCCACCTTGTACAATAAAAACAAATGACGACAATTGAAAAACACAATGCCATTGACCTGTGCACTGTTTGACACATTGTTTGACAGTTCAGGGACTCCTGTCAAACAATGATATCGTCATCAATCATTCATTCAAAAATGATATTTTGTAGAGTCAAAGTTTGAACTTTACTTAAACAATAACGTCATAAAAAATCCGATTGTTTTTCATTTAGGTATATAAAATGACACGTGTTTTTGTTTTCAAATGTCTGCAATAAGTTAATAACATTAGCTTGACATTTAAAAACAGTCACTAATCCAGTTTTAATAAAATAATAAGTAGGTACTGGCACTGGCACTCTAAAAATAATAAAAACTGGGAAAAAACCGGCCAGATTCTTTTTGCAATAGTAAATTATTTACCTATTTCTAGTCCAACAACGACAAAGTTTGACTGAAATGATTTTGTAGAATTAAAATTTGAACTTTTGGTAAATAATAACGTCATAATAACAAAAATATATGGTTTATTAACAATACCTAGAGCAACGAGATAGATATTTTTGAGAAATCCATAATAATATATTGTAGTGATATTTATTTTAGAAGAATGTATATGTATGGATGTATATTCTTATATTATGTTTATATTTAAATTTGTGTTTTTATTATTTTATGTATTTTGTTTTTTTCTCTTTGTTTTCTACAGACGTTCTGTAAGAGTACAAAGAGAACACAAAATATACATCTATTGTTTATCTACTTTCCTATCACAGGTATGCTGGAATAGATTTCTTCAGATATATGTAAGTATCACCTTTGTACGTATTTTTCTGTTCCTTTCTTCTTGTCTATTTTTATGCATGTGCATAAATAATTAAATAAATAAAAAAAATACTAAGTAAGTAATATCAATTTTTCAGTTTATAGACAGTCACTAAGCTGGTTCTAATAAAATAATACAGGCACTAGGCGCTCTAAAACTTAAAGGAAAAACACGAGTCAGATTCTGGTTAGGCATTTAGGTAGAGCGTTCACAGACGGCAAACAATCGGTGGCCGATTTTTATAGTGGCTAAATGAAGTACAAAACGTAGGTCATACAAAAACAACCTGACCGATTGTAGGACTAACAAAAAAGGACCTCTGTCCGAGCGCGCTTAGTCAGATGATGCTTTTGATTTTTTTTGTTTTTATTTTGGTATTTTAATTTATACTGTGTTTAATTTAGTTTGTGATCCTCCTGTATGAGTCGCAATAAATACTTTTTCTTTCTTTCTTTCTTTCTTGTTATGATTATATTATATGTATATAATTCTAAAAATAAATATTTGTGATGCCGCGACTTAAACTTGATCAACATACAACTTGATTCTGACCTGCAAATGACAAAAGACGTAATAAAATTTGAATTTCGCGGGCGCTTTCGCCTTAAACTATTGTAATCATAAATTATACATATAATATGTAATTTGTCTGTGGATGGCATTTAGATGAAAATGACGATAATAAACAATATGTAGATATACATTTTCAAACTCACCACGCTTAATTTCAGTTTGTCAGTAAGTGTATCTCCTAATTTCATGTCAGCGGCGAACTTCATAAGCTCAGCCACAGTGAACAGTGGGTTAAGCCTGTCATCCTGTAGGATGTAGCATGACTTCTTTCGGTAGGCCTTTAGTGATCGCATTGAATCGTTAGTCCCAAGTTCACATACGGTGTCACCGGCCCGTATGCTGCCCGTAACGCCTCGTGTCCTGAAAGAAAACGATAGGTAAGTATTTATTTAGAAATTATACTAACATTTTTTTTTCGATGTAGGTATTTTATGGTTTAATATGTACTTAAGTAACAACTATACTTAATTCATATCTAAATTAAAGAAACATATAATCACACAAGTAGTTTTTCGTAAAGCGATTTCGTCGAGAACGAAGTTTCTAAAGTCAGTTCATTGGTTTTTTACCCGACTGCGGCGAAGCCCAAAAGGAGGTTATGTGTTTGACCTGTAGATATGTAAGTAAGTCCTTTTCTTTGTTCCCTCGTAACTCCTAAACTAATAACGGTTTTGGATAATTTATTCTATTTAGATTTGTCTTGGTAGCACGAGCGTCACTGGCTACATTAAAATAAAAAACAAAGTAAAATGGCTGATTTGAGACGCCATATTCGAAATTTTTATTTCTAATACCATCGAGTGGGTTAGCAAAATGAAGGGCTTTAAAAGATGATTACAAAAATACAACTTATATCTATATGGTTAAAAGTAATTCGAAGTGACAAATTGTAAAAAAACACGAACTAAATCGTCGGCGAATTATTTCACATTTTGTAAACTAAAAAGCTGGAAATAAAAAAAAAGTAATTAAAAAAACTAAAAAACCCGACTGCGGTAAAAAAACTTAAGTAAGTTAAAAAAAAAAAACTAAAAGCTAAAAACAAGTTAAACTTACCTAAGTTTTTTGCCGCAGTCGGGTTTTACAGTTTTTTTAATTGTCAATTGTCAATTATGCTAACATTCATATTATTGTTTTTTTACAGAGATACAAGATTGTTAACCTTTTTTAACCATTTTATTGTTAACACATTCGTAAGAAGCAGACAGTATCATCACAAAGGTAATGTTTTCCCATTGTGCGTGTATTTATTTGTGCTTACCTATCTAATATATAAAATTATCGAGTCGCGATGTTTGTTACCAAACTCCTCCGAAACGGCTGGACCAGTTTGTATGAAATTTTGTGTGCATATCGGGTAGGTCTGAGAATCGGCCAACATCTGTTTTTCATACCCCTATTTTTTTTGCAAAACGACGTTTGCGGCGTCATCTAGTATTTATGTATAATTAGGTATATACATTATATTTAGAGTTTTTAGTAGGTATACATAATCAGTGGCGAAGGTATCACAGAACTCGATTCCCGCCGGCTTCCCTTCGAAAATTCAGAACACAACCACTCTATCATAGTCAATTAATCATTGAAATATAATAAAACGGTTTATTGCCATTTTTTTCTTGCTCTGGCTTACCTCTGTCATAAAGTCACGTCGAGTCAAGTCGGGTGTCAAGTCGAGGATTTTCTTTACCCGGCTTCACCTTGTGTGATAAACCCACATTCGTGTTTTAATGCCCCTTATTATACAGTTGCATAAATAACTATTAAATTATCGTAGTTTTTCAAGGGCATGACCTAATGAAATTTCACCACTGATTAATTGTACAATACTTAATAGGTACCTATGTTGAATAGCGTCGTCAGTCATCATACTATAATCTGTTTTGATCGTTTTGTTTTATTAGTATAACTTTAATTCGGCAGCATTGTATTTCTCGGAGAGACCACGGGTAAAGAATATTCCCGTGGCACCTTCCAGGGACTACGGGAGGGACCACGGATCACACACGTTTGCATCACCCAGAAGTTGACTTGTAGAAACTGCTGCAGATTTGAGTGCAGAGGCGGTATTAAGTATTTAATATATTAATAAAATACTCTACTTACGAAAAACCGGTAAGTGCGTTCATGAGTGAAGATTTTCCGGCGCCTGAAGGACCCATGATGGCAGTCAACTCCCCGGATTTGAACAGTCCAGAGACACTTTTTAGTATAGTCTTCTTCTCTAGAACAAAAGGATTAAATTATATGTGTGTATAGCTCAATTTAGCGAGAAAGAAAATGTGCCCCATAGCATTGCTTTTCAGCAGTTGAAATTTCAGGCGGAAAATGCATGAAATTATTGTTATTTCTAATCTATATGTGTTTCATAAGCAAGCTTGTCAAGAAAATTAGGTAGGTACTTAAGTGTTTTGAAACATTCGCTAGACGTCAATCAAAACTCGTTCAAATAAAAATAATAGATGATAAAATATATGTATAGATTCAAAATTGGCGTAAATAGTACGTTGTTAGATTAATTGTTTATTTCTTCTTTTGTAAAATCAACACCCCGTAGGTGTAGTGCCAAAAATATAGTTTTTAGAATTTTTAACAAATTGAAGTTTTAGCAATAACTTTTTTCAAAAATATTTAATGTAAGTACAGTTTTGATTAAGTTACTATTCTATTATAATGTTATATATCTACTATAGATTTTCTCTTTGTTCAAGTAACACGCTGAAGATTTCACATGCTGTAGCCGAGTAAACCAGTTGGTCAGTTACGTAAATACATACCTACATTACACAATCTGCAGTGAAATATTATCATTGACTTCTAATGACTTGTAAAGGAAAACCTTATCTTCTTTTCATAAATTATTCTGATCATATACCTCATCTTCCTTAAAAACAAGACTAGATAAAATCTGAAGTCTGTTATTAATGTTATTATTATATCCTAGAGTTACGTCCCTATTTTTTTGTCCTTATCAGATCGTGTTGTTATAGCTTTAATCATAAAACAAATTTCTGGGAAACATAATATTTATGATTTTGATTATAGATAACCACCGTGTCGCCAAAAAAGATCTAGTAGGTATCATAGAGGTAGGTATTATACTTAGGGGGGGTTCACACTAGGTTGATTTTCGGCGTGCGGCTAGTCGTTTACCAAACTCAACTCGTTTATCGCCTCACAAGCAGAATTGCCACCCCATTTACACAGGTCGATAAAAATCGCAGGTGACTAGTTCATTTTGCATCAAAATGTCGCCCTTCATGTGGCGGCGGATCGCCTGCGACCACAGATAGAGATACTACGTATCCTGCGACTGAGAATTTTTATGGTCGATTTTAGTCACCCGCCGCATACGACCCGTCGGCACACTACAAATCTCAAAACCTAGAGTAGGTTTACAAGGGGGGTTGCTTTGAAACTTGCGAGTGTTACATGCAGCCTAATCGATTTGCCATTTAGATAGTCGATTTTTGCCGTGCGGCGAAAATCGTGCGGCTGTAGTCACCTGTGTAAAGCCTGCATTATGGAATGTAATTTTGTTGCTCAATTAGACCTTCAAAAATGGCATTGAAACATGACAGACTAATTGCCAGGTTTGCCTGTTTTTTTTTTTGTAAAGAATATTTTTATGTATATATAATATAAGTAATTAATTAGTGAATACTGTTTAATTACGTGCTTAAAGTGTACCACCAAAGATCAAGTCAGGCAGCATTTTACAATGTAAAACTAGGATGAAGTTCGTGTAAAAGTAAAAATCTTACTTACCTGCACCCTAATTGCGTAACACACTATCAATCGGAATCTGAATCATTTTGAAGCAAATTGCTAATCCATTGTTTCATAAGTTCGAAAAATTTGTCTCGTCAACACGTAAATAACGCAATGAATATTGTTGAACTGTCAAAATGAAACCGATTCAGATTGATAATGTGTTACGCAATTGCCCCGCTGATAGGTATAATGTACAGTTATTCTGATTCAGGTAAATAGTACAGATTATTTATTTAATTGATAATTAAACATTTTATGGGTCGTATTGTATACCTATACATAACTACGGGACATAAAATGGCAAATTAACTTTGCTGGTCATTTGTACCACTCATGCGATTAGTCAGATAGTTAAACCGTCACGTTTACGACTGTAAAGTTAAACAAATTATGTAGTATACCTGCGATACATATTTATCGACGATGAAGTGATAAGAACTCCTTCCCTACCTATTTGAAATTTTTCGCGAAATTCAATTTTTTATGGTTTCGAATTTATAGGTCATGCATGTTCTAGGATACAATACACAAAAAAGAGTCTTGTTTTGTTATTTTTAGTTTCTTTTGTTCTTATAATTAATTTTGCCCTGACTACAATTACGTTTGCCATCTTTGTAAATATCTAAGTTATAATCTGTGGAAAATGTAAATGTGAATAATATAGCAAATAAAGCGGCCGAGCGGGAGAGAGAAGCCGCATCCTCTCTCCCCTCCCATAGGAGACGCACCGGGCACCCGACAAGGGCGCAAAACGATCTTCGACCTCCATGAGAGGGGCCTGCAAGCGGCGGACTAGAGTCCGTCGTCCGAAAAGACAGGCCCGAGTTGGCGCCGCAGTGTTCCACGCGCGCCATTCGAGAGGGGGTACCCGGTGCGGTCATTTTGGGAATGGCCGTACGGGGAGGTGGAACCCGCTGAGGAACAGCCGGTCGAGGCCTGTCGGGGGAGCGGTGAATGCTTATGCGAATCCCGCACCCCCGACCATAGGCAGAGGTGGAACACCGCGGTGGTTTTAAAAAAAGGGTCTAGTTATAAACGATGTATAAAGTTAAATGACATTTAAGCGTCAAAAATGTATGGTTAAACAGACGCTAATAACTACTTAAATTTAAGCAAGGTTTATGAATAAAGGTGATTTTGTTTAACCATACAAAAGCCCTGTTTTCGAAAGCCTGATCAATTGAACATGTCTTTAACAGATCCAAGTTAGGTGCTGTGATAACTTGATCAAATTCACAATCACTAATCATAATATATTTTAAGTTGAAGTTTTACATGTAAAGTAAATAAACTAGGCTTTTAGAAAAGAGTCTCTCCGTAGCCGAGCTTACGTCTCTTCGTCCACCCTTGCCCCTCCCACTCAACCAGCGGTCGGCGAGCCGTAAGCGCAGCGTCGCCTAGCCGCAGCCGAGTTGACGTATCGGAGCTGCTGATCTTCTTTGGTGTTGACGTCTGTTTGACGGCAAGGCCGAGGCGAAAGGCAATACGGTGACGATCCCTTTCCGAGTTGATACGTGTGGTATGACCTTATGTCTTGTTTTTATGAAATAAATGACTATGTCAATTGACACGTTTCGAACTTGAGTGTCGTTTACACATCGTCATTTTTCCTCCATAAGTACTTACTCATATTTTGGCTGCAGCAGCTATCACGTCTCACTCCACGCCTAGGGTCTACTCCTTAAGCACGGCGTCCATGGTTTCGGTCGATTTTACGGGTGTTTCCTACTCCGTATCACTAACAGACATAAGATTAGTTCGGGGTCCGAACTAAGAATGAATGACAGCACGATTTGACATTTGTCCTTAATGCGGATGTGTTTTTACACGTCTTAAAAATTTATGTTGACATTTGTTCTAACGAACCAATTACTTTCGGTCGGGCCCGTATCTTCTTTGACGGATCTAGAGATTAGACCCCCTCAAGCAAAGGTACCTTTGATTATAACATTTAAAAAATACGACATAAAAATTGTTTAAAAAGACCTTGAAAATTACAAGAATACCTGTAGCCATGGCTGTTCACACAGCATGACAAGTATTTCGACATAAGTGAACTCATTAAGTGCCTATCATCATTTATCATTGGAGAATAATAGAAGTGTGGTTTTCCTGTAATTAGATAATTTGCGGAAACGCGAGGATGATCTTTTTTGTGATGATAGAGGACGATCATTGGTTGGTTGTCATCATTTTGTATAATGCCGTTCTTGCTAAGGAAGTCGATGTTTACGCTAATATTATAAAGATTAAAGAGGTACAGTTTTGTAAATTTGGATGTAGGAGGTATTTCCGAAACTAGTTAAATAGATAGATAAACCATTACCACTCACACCAACCAACCAACTATTAACTACTCTTCCGGTTCTACACTATTGCCGAGTGCTTAGGTTATATCTTTATTTTTATGACAGGTACAATATAGTTGACTTCCAACGCGGACATAGTCGCGGATAGAAGCTAGCTATTTATAAATACTAGGTAGTATCTCGGTACCTACCCACTATTTTTGTCAGTGTTTTTTTTATATTCTGAAACAAGTTTGTACCAAATCCTAAAAAATGAGTACAGCTAGCGGTACTCAATAAAGTCAATGAACAATAATGCGATTACTAATAATGATAAACGCTACTGTTGAACATGAGGTCCTACGTTCGATTTTCGGGTCAAGCCAACTGTTATCTATTGGATTTTTCCGCCCACAATTTCTCAATAGCAGCTCGGTGTCTGAGACTGTGCACGATGATGGTAATAGGCTTGCCCCCCTGTTACCATAACTGGCGGAATGTGGGTGTTACTGAATCCTAGTTTTCACAGGCCCAGTAGCTGGCGGACAGTGATGGTCAGATGCTGTCGGTCAGCTACTTCAATTTTTTTTGTTTCTACTGTCCACTGACCTTCCACCACTCTCATGAGGACAGGTATTGGGTCGTCACTCGCTCCCTGCGAATGCAACTAGATGGGTCAGAAACACCAGCCCAGAACTAGTAACACAGTAGCCCTGTACTGCTGCCTCCTATGCAGACCTAGTAGTGAGAACACGTCGGGAAAGTGACAGTACTGTATAGACAGCAGAATGTACAATTGCTAACTACTAGGTGGTCAGAAACTGGGCCTGTGAAAACCAGGCCTAAAGTAGGTACATATGCCAGCACATCAAGCTACCGGAAACTGTAAAATTTTCCCAATTAACTTTGAACCTTATGCTTCAGCGATGAATATCTATTAAAGAAATTTGACAGATTGTAGTAGCTTGATGTGCTGGCGTCTGTACATCTCTGCCGTATCCTTCGAATATTACAGGCGTTATGTTATGCTACGTAATAAAAATGTCGTTGCTTAGGTGTAAAAGATGATTTTAATAACCATTTTACGTATTTTCTCGTGGTCCTATTACTTTGTCCTACCAGTTGGTCCACGAGGGTATGTTATTGCTGTTGGTCCTACTGATGTTTTGAGACCAAAATATACCTCCTGTAGGTACAAAGAAATTAGATTAGGTATCGACTTAGGTATTTTACGTATTTTCTCGTGGTCCTATTACTTTGTCCTACCAGTTGGTCCACGAGGGTATGTTATTGCTGTTGGTCCTACTGATGTTTTGAGACCAAAATATACCTCCTGTAGGTACTAAGAAATTAGATTAGGTATCGACTTAGGTTAGGTTAGGTTCCTGTAGACAGAAATAGGAGCCCCGCGAAGTGGGGCTCCATCGACTACGTCTTATTAGATATTATTGCTTGCAAACCAATTTAGACCCGCCACGTGACCTCCCCCACGGGGCGATAATATTAAATTATAGATGTATTGGTTTCAAAACTTCAGTAGGACCAACAGCAATAACATACTCTCGTGGACCTATTGGTAGGCCAAAATAGTAGGACCACGAGAAAATACCCGGTTCATTACTTATTTGCTGTTTGAACATTGTCTTTTGCATAATAAAGGAGAAAAACAAACAAGAGTTGATTGTTTACATCAAAAAGTTAATATGATTTTAATTGTGTCAGATCAAGCGATTAAGGTCTGTTGACCTATCTTATAATACTTAATTATTGTTATCATTTCTTGTTTGGTCTTCGTATATTTTTTTGTCTCTGACCGATATATTTTCCTTAACTTACATAGTAAAGGTTGATCTAGTAACATTATTAGCATATTAGTAATTAACATAATTATTATATTATTATACTTAGTAGATAATAGTTTACGAGAGAAACATGTTTTTGTCTAACTTAAAAAAGCTGATAATTCATTATATTGATATAATATCCGAATCGCTTTAGCTTGACAATAGCGATCATTCATTATATTAATTTTAAAAAAAATTACAGTAAACGATTCTGAACAAACTACTTTCTGTGCATTCATTCGGTTACACATTGTGTAGGGCCAATCATTTAGTATTAAACTGGCTTTAAATAAAGTTACAAAATTCGTAGTACCTACTTAGCGTGCTGTTGATCATAGTCGTTATTACAATAATTAGGTATTATTGCGTTCTTGATAATGACACGCTGACAGTGACTGACTTACCGACTTCTAATAAGGAGTTCAAGTGCGTTAAGTGCGTACTGATCAGTAGCCAACAATCCATCAATCAATCTTACAATATGATGGGTTGGTTTTACATTATGTAACCGATTCCGTAGCATGTTAGTGTGCACTCACACGAGCTACACGTGCCGACGACAGAGGCAACTGCAACCGTCGACACGTGTCGCTCGTGTGTATGCACACTTAGGCCTGTATTACAGAACGTCACTCAATACTCAAGCATTACTTAAAACTAGATTCAAGCCATTTGATTGGTTGAAACTAGTTTTAAGTAATGCTTGAGTACTGAGTGACGTTCTGTAATATGGGACTTAGTGCTTGAGGCAACTCACCTGTATAGTATAATATTGTCTATTCTATTTTAATGTATACTATTCTATTAATTAATTTCTACAATAAAGGATGAAATGTCGGTAACCTGTTCATTAGACTACAGAGAAGAGATTAAGTACGAGATTTTCAGACCAAATAAGCAGTTATAACTATTAAAATTAATTAATTATTAAATTGGATTCTACAGTAATTACTACCTTAGGCCGTTATTATGAGGCAATCCGAATTATTGTGTAAAGGATAATAACAAAAATAATTGTAATATCTAAATTTATTTTGTATAAGATAAGCAATTTAGGCTGGGCTAGATTTAGTAATAAAATACGGAGTATAATGATGTTTGTTTGTTTTGATGTTTGTAATTAAAATGCAAAAAACTGCAACTGCTTTTTGTGATGACAAAATAAGTGATGTTGGGAGTTTTTAAATGATAGACGATAAAACGTAGGTATGTATAATACATGTATATTTATGTTGCACCTACCTGCATGGTGCATACGTAATATTTTACAACTAGCCTTGTTTTCAAATGGAAAAGTTTCCGAAAACCTTGAAAATCTGATTGAAACCATTTGGCATCTCAACAATCTTAGACTACAATCTTGTAGACGACGTATCCATGAGGATTTCTCCACGAAAAAGGTAACTTTAAACCTATAAATACATATACTACTTAACTTATATTTTTTATGTAACTAAGATATAAGGTCACCAAAGGAGATAAGTAAACAGGGTCGTCGGATATAGTTGAGTTTAGAAAGAAACAGTATGATGTTTTCGAACTGTTTGTTTTCTATTAATTAAATTAAAGAAGAGGTCAAAAGTGGTATAATATTCCGAAGATTTTTAAACGCTAGATGTACTTTATTAGAAAGCTTATTTATTATGCTACTCTATTATTAGTTTAATATGATTTTTTCAGGCGCCTGTTTTTGTAAAGAAGTGAAAAATGTTTCAGTACAAACAAAACTCACATAGTCTTTATTTATGAATTTCTATGCAATATAATTATTTCAAATGTGACTAAATTTTCCGTTTGTATTAAATACTTTGAGATTTTGTTATAATTTTAGCTGCAGCTCCATGAAATTGAGACAAAAAATATTCAAACCAAAAAAAAACAAAACGAAAACCAACCAAAACCAAAACGTGTCGAAAAAGGTCAAATCTGTAAATGTTAGAATGAAGTTGAAATAAAAAAAAAAACACCTTCCACTTCGTTCCACAGGTAAGTACAAGTCCGCGAGGCGGAGTCAATTATTGTCATTGTCACGTCATTTGAGACAGGGCTGCCAACCCTAAATTATAAATAATGTTTGTAGTTAGTGATGCAAGCATTTTATTTCAACACATGCTTAAAAAAAAACTGACGGCTGTAAAAAAAAATGAAATGTCCAAAGACATCAAAATAATTACCTACCCTCTTTCAGCCTATATAGGCTAGGTAAAAAATTGTGGATCAAACAAAACAGGTTGACAGCTGGGATTGTTTTGCAGTAAAATTTTTCTCTGTGGCAGTTCCCTAACTAAATCTCCATAAAAAAGTTATGACTGGGTAAAGCACCTTTGACGCGCGCCTTGCATACACTGAACAATATCGCGGAAAAAGTAGATTTATTTACTTGTTCTCTGTATGAGTTCACAAAAATTACTTTACATGTGATAAGATGTGATAATGTGATAAGATGATTTGAGACCACGCTACCGATTTGGGGTAACCTGTAATTATAGTTGTGTTGGGAAAAATAAATAAATAAAATTTGAGTGTTTACAGTAAGGTTCAAAAGTTAAAATATTTTTCGTGAGACTTAAAAGATATTGAAAAAAGTTCCAATATCTACTGATAAATCATGCCCATGGTATCCACTATCATAAAAGCACTTTTGTAGTGATCATGCTTTTTTTTTCTTTGTATTTGTTTTACTGCAAAGCTGGGGTTATCCCCATCTATCGTTTTGATCCACGATTTTTTACCCATCTTGTATAGCTCAGAAGGCTGTTTAAATTTTCAATTATTTCAGTACCAAGCCCCATACCTACATTTATTGAACGTCTCCTTTTATTCGAAAACATCAATGGGTTTCTTATTAAACTTCATCTATATCCGACGACCCTGGTTAAGTACTTATCTCTTTTGGTGACTGTAACCCCATTATTTTCAAAGTTTTTTTTAATTTTTGATATCAAAATTGTGTTTACAAAATACACTGTAGGTGTAGGTATTATCAGTGAAATATTACAGACCGTTGACAATACCTACACAACAAGTTTTTTTTACTTAGTCTAAAATGTCCCACTGCTGCAAATAAGCACCTTTCCCAAATCCTTCCAGGTATACTTTTCTAGAGCCACCTCGATCTAACCTTTGCGGTAGGTACGGTAGGTACGCGTCTAGATCATCTCGCCACCTCTTCTTTAATTAGACAGTTGAAAATCATTTTGTTGTAATAAAACTAATTCAGTAGCCGACGCGGAAGCTTTAAGTCCAAGTTTTAAAATGGTAAACAGATTGTAGGAACTTGCAATATTAACAAATTATTATTCAGCTGACAACAACTTATTGTTTTATTTATACACAAGACACAAGCAAATAAATGGTAAATAAGAAATGTTTAAATTAGGCATGACTCATATCGTGGATCGCTCAAGTTCAAGTAAGTTGTAAGTAAGTTACGTTGTCCTCCTTTAGGTATGTACCTAAATGCTGTTTTTCTTGTACTTATGCATATAATTGTAAGAAAATAAACACGACTGTGTGCATAGGTTTTATGGATGTGGTACTTCATAATTACCTACAGTATGCATTTATTAGCTAAGCAATGACAGTATGAACTCAGTACAGCGAACTAGATGCCTGGTGTCCATGTGTAAGTGGTCACAAATAGGCACTATTAGCACAGAAACATCCTTAAGAAAACTAGTTAGGCCACTTGTCAGGTTATATCAGTAATTGCGTAATGTTCTCTGCCACAGTTTCTTAGTTTTTATATGAAGCGTAGATAGTTACAACTTTGCTAAAACTTAAACACTCTTATAAAGGAAAATAGAATTTTTCTTTTAGTAGAAATCGATAAGAATTCAAATGTATCTAAACTAAATAATACATATATAAAAAGAAAAGACTTGATTGATGATGTTTGTAAGTATGTTTGTTTGTTACGCTTTCACGCTAAACGGCCATGACCTAGATTAGGACATACGATACTGTTTATCCCGCGGGGCGCAGCTTATTTCACATAAACTAGTATTACATAAATTGGATACATAAAGGTACAAATCGTTTTATTTTTAGATACGTTTGATACGGTGCAAAATATTAAATTCTAAGTTATGATGACATATACGAGTATGTAAGTAGTATGACAGTTAATAATAAATTGAGTAGGTTTTCCCTGAAAAATTATACTTATCGGTGAGACTATTAAGTGCTTGCTAATTCTATTAGCTAAGTAATGTATAATATGGTTTTCCTGTGTTACAAAAAATATTTAAATAAACATTTACATCACGCCTTCTACCCCGGAAGGGTTGAGTAGAGGTACCGATAGTACACCCACATTTCACCGGCGGGGTAATTGCGTAACACACTATCAGTGGCAATGTGTTTCATTTTGATAATTTAACAACATTCATTGCGTTTTTTACGTTGTTGATCAGACAGATTTTTTCAACATAATTATGAAGCAATGGATTAGCAATATCCTTCAAAATGATTCAGCGGGGTGATTGCGTAACACACTATCAGTAGCAATGGGTTTCATTTTGACAGTTTAACAACATTCATTGCGTTATTTGCGTTGTTGAGCAGACACATTTTTAGAACATATGGAGCAATGGATTAGAAATATCCTTCAAAATTATTCAAATTGAGAGTAATATTGTGTTACGCAATTAGGGTGTTGGTTGAGATTGGTAGTGTTTTACTCAATGGCGCCGTTGTTTTGTTTAATTTTCATGTTATAGGGGGCGAGCCTATTGCCATGGTCCGGGCACAAATACAGACTCCGGGCTGTTGTTGAGAAAATCCAGATAGAATAACGTACTGCAGAAGTCTATCAAAGACTTCTGCAGTATGTTTAAGAGACTTTATAAGGATGTAAACAGCGATTCATCTTCAATTAACCTATGACTGGTCTTACGGATTTTAGATTGATGGAATAATAGCCATACTAAGTGGCAGTAATTTTACATTTAATATGTTTATCACAGCAACGTAGAAATTATATGTTTCTAGGCTGCCTGCGATCGAATGGAAACTTTTGTAAGTAGAAACAGTCTTGTGAGACGCATTAGATTCACCCCAGATTCGCATGGGTGCAATGGGGACATGCTAAAATATTCAGATTTCTTTGCTGTAACTCTAAGTTAAATATTAATGAGCAGTGGTAACGGCGGCCCCGAATTACGAGTAGGGTCGTAAGTTCGAAAGCAAATTGCCAGTGACAGACGCTTTACTTTGTGTAAATTGCTTTGTGCATAACGGTGAAGGAAAACATCGTGAGGAGACAGGTTGTCCTACTTTTCCCAGAACTAAAATTCGAAGACATGTGACATCTAACAACCCGAGCTCGGCCCGCGTGGTAGCCACACCCTCACCACCCAATCCCTTTCGAAGAGAGTAGGGCTGTGTCCTAGCAGTAGGAACATTATAGGCTGATTATGCTGTACACAAACCTTTATGCTAATAAATGTTTTAAATGATGGCTTAAGTCGCAAAATCCATTGCGTAGCTTAGACTCTTGACTTGGATTGGTTGCCATGACCAAAATTCGATCTGGACGACTATTATTACTGCGAAACTTCTTATGGGAAAACCAAATAACACGTTGCCTGGGCCAGACTGGAAATCTCACCATCGGGCGGGAGGAAACGCCCGGGTGTGACCACTGCGAGGATCGCCCAGAGGACACGGTGGAGCATACGGTGGAGGTCTGCCCCACTTGGGTGGAGCACCGCTGTGTTTTCGCAGAGGCGATCGGCAGCGCCGGCGACCTCTCGCGCCCGGCCCTGGTTCAAGCCCCATGGCTTGAACCAGGGTCGGGCGCGAGAGGTCGCGAGAGGTCCGGGGCGAGAGGGAGTGGGAGGCAGTCACCTCCTTCTGCGAAGCAGTC
Organism: Globia sparganii; assembly: GCA_949316385.1. NCBI lineage: Eukaryota > Metazoa > Arthropoda > Insecta > Lepidoptera > Noctuidae > Globia > Globia sparganii. The sequence goes on from OX438658.1 coordinate 20,007,138, forward strand.
ATGCTAGCAAAGGAGGTGGCGGGACGGCTGAGGGAGACAGCCTCAGGTCCCAGCCGCCGCGGGAGACGCTCCGGGCGTCGGTAGCCGCGTGACGACTCCCGGCCACCGTAGGCACGGGCCTGCGGGCGGAGAGTAATGGGTAACTCTCCGTCCGATCAGGACCAGGCCCGTACCGGACGGCGCGTACGTGTTCCACGCGCGCCTCAAAGAGATGTCAGCAGTAAGGAAGGGGCCCGAAAGGGCCGAAGCCTGCCGGGGCAGCGGGATTGTCCGAAAGGGTTACCGATGCCCCTGAACACAAAGGGCTAAGGAAGGAACATGGGTGGGTTTTAGTCAGTAAGAGTCTGACACTCCCTTCTGCTCCACCCAGAGCGGGAGGGGTCATTTGATGATTTCCCATCCTTAAAAAAAAAAAAAACTGGCTGGAAATCTAGGACCCCATAGTCGGACCACGGGGTACGGGCACCCGTGTCACAGTCGCGTTTTCGACTTTTGGAACAACGAGACTTTCACCTGCATATAAAGAAAGAAAAATAAAGAAAGAAATTATTTTCTTGTTTGAGATATTGATTTTCACTTACTATTTAGGCTCGCAATACTTTTACGTGCTTATTTCACTTAGATATCACTTAGCTTTTAGCACTTATTTATTTTTCTCGTAATTTTTACTCAGATAACCTATGTTGCCTGTGGTTACTTTCACAGCTTGCTGTTAAGAAATCTTTGCTCAAGAGACGAGTTTTGCTTTCTCTAAGACACGAGATTTCAGTAATTAAGAAGACGTTTCTAAGTATTCGGTATAAGACTTGTCAAAACAAAGATGTTTCAATATTACAGGCAATAAAAGGTTTTAACTGTACCTACTTTATTTATTTATAAAATTTTACGCAGAAGTAAAAAAAAAAAACTGTACAAAGGCGGACTTTATGCCTGAGGCATTTGCTACCTGACAACCGACTGATGCAGTGACAAAAACATGGCAGGTGCAATATAAGAAATAACTGGTAAAAGAATAAATACTAGTACATAAACATACATACATATATTGAAAATAAGGAGAAGTTTGTCAGGAGTAATAACTATAGGTAGAGGATAAAACAAATCCAGTACATAACTCATTCTGCCAACTTCTGACTAACATTTTAATGATATTCATACCTATAACTTGTACTGGTAGGTAACTATATGTTAGGGAAGGAAAATAACGCAACGATACCAAGATGATCATCTAGATCAAATCTCGGAGCTACATTTACTTAAAGGTACTAGTTGTAAGTACCTTTAGAAGTATCGGGATTGTGTTCAATCAATAGTATGAGTAGATGAGTAAATAAGTAACTTATCTCTCGAGGGTCAAGACGTGTTGTTCTCTTACTACCTTGAAAATAATTCCAAAGAATAACAATATATTGTCAATATTGACAAACATGCCTGATCAATCACAACGATGAAGGAAGTCATTCAGAAGTAGACACAGCCACGATGACAGCTTGTGGATTTATTAAATAAATACATTCTGTCTCCATACATACGCAGTAATACGTAATAATTAATAATTCACCGATTAACTATGAGTATATACATATAAGTCTCCGTCGAGAAATAATAAACGGAATTAATAATTTAATAACTGGTATCACTTAAAAAAAAAAAACAGTGGGTGTAGGTAAGGGATTCTTTCACTTACTGATATGATAACGAGACGATTTTATTCGACTGCCGTGAACGTTCGTCGGTCGGTTTTATCACACTGATTTATTGAAATATATTCTAACATAATTATATTGCAATAATAGGTGTCTACAAATGTGTGTGTCCAGTACCTAAGCACGGCGCGTAAGTCAATAGAGTAATGTAGGTTCCATACAGTTGGTGTTTGTGAATTGAAAGAAATGAAAACTATTCAAAATCATAATTTCTTCAAGCTTATCTACCAAGATCATAAAATTACAGATTTTGTGATAACAAAAAGTATCCTTTATGTTTTCTCAAAAAATAATCAGCAATGTTTTAGTAAATAAAAACATAATGGAATTTATGGGTCCTTTTATTCCACACGTGATGAACGCATAACTGCTTTGGCCTTCATTTTTTCATTCATGTCATGTCATTCAATGAACTCAAGCGAAATACGATAAAAAAAACGATAACACAAAAAATCTACAACACTGTAGGCACATAATATTTATTTCATTAGGTATTACATAAAAAATAGTAGATTATACAACAAGTGAAAAAAAAGGGAATTTAATTCGAGGGACTACGTTGGATCCCGAGAGCAGCGAAGGATTCTAGAATAGAATCCCGAGCGTAGCGAGGTATTCTAGATTTGAATCCTGAGCGGAGCGAGGGATACAAGGACCGAGATGAATTATTTTTTTCACGAGTTGTGTACTCTACTTTTTACCATTGACTGCGAGAAAATAAATAGTAGTATAGTATTTATCACATTTTACTATAATTGCTGCTTTATTTCGAAATGATTCCGGAGTTAGTGTCTCATTTTCGTCACTGGAAGAACTCATTTTATTATAATTTATGTTATTAGATTTTCCAATGACTTAAAACAACGATAACAGATAGAAAAGAACCTAAAATGGCGGGTTTTTTTTTTATTATGGAATAGCTCCGTATAGCCAGCCAGTACGTACTTTCAGCACGTTTTATTTATTTTTGTATATAATTCGTATATTCGTGCTTGTTCCAAATTCAAAATGTTTTTATTCACTCAGTGACTAAAAGAGAGTTTTATTCACTGTTTTCGATGAATAAAATGCCCTTTTTCGAGTGGCAATGGTAAAAAATGTATTTTCGATGTATCTAAGTCTAAATGAATTATGGCTCACTAGCGGCCCGTCTCGGCTTCGCACGGGTGAAAAAAAAACGCCTATTTTAATCAGTGATAATGTAGCAAATGGTGAAAGAATTTTTAAAATCGGTCCAGTACTTTTTGAGCCAATTCGTTACAAACATACATACAAATCTTTCCTCTTTATAATATTAGTATAGAAGTATAGATTTCCACTCTTTAGGATCGTTTGAGAACCTAGGCTACGTTCTCAGAGGTAAGTACTATGCAAATCTGCGAATGGTTAGTTAGGTCTAAGCCCAAGCCCATGTTCCTAAAAATGTTGCTTAATTGATTTCATTTAACTCGAGAGTTCTTAACCACAGTTCTGGATTATAAGTTAAAATTAGTAAGTAACAATAGTCACTCTCCTATTAGGTTCTGTCACACGGGTCGAATCTCAAGGTTAAGCAACGCTTGCTGGCTTAACGCCGTCATTCGTGGATCGTCAGATCATCTCTGATGATGAATGATCACAGACAATCAGAAGCGCGAAAGTCTGACAACCAATCCTTACCAAAGGGTATCGTATTATCGTCAGGTGGGGTAATTGCAATAGCGGGGTATAAGTAATAGGGTGTGTTTATAGTTTAACTATTAAAGAAAACTGGTGCTGCTATTGCTGATATGTGTAAAATACTTTTTGAACTACTCACCGACCAATTCACGCTTTTGAGGGACTGATGAAAGTTATTAAGCTATTAAAGTTAATTCGATTTTCGCATTTTATTGCTAGGTATTACCCCCGATTTAAAACTATCTATAGTCCTAAGAAATTGACCAACATTATTACATTTGCCCCGGAACACCGGGTAAATGTGTGTGTGTTTTTTACTTTGATTACCTTTAATTATTATTATCAGAGTGATTTTAATCAACAAATCACTTAAAACTTTAGCGTACTAAATGCTTATTATACATGGTAATTATTATATATTGTTATAAGGTAAAATGTTATTTAAGGTTGAATAAGTCATATTAGTTATGGTACGCGCAATTACCCCACCTGACCCTACCCAGTAACTGGGTTGTGGAGGTTAGATAGGCAGTCGCTCCATGAAAAATTCTGGTATTCAGTTGCATTCGGTTAAACTGGAAGCCGACACCAACATAGTTGGGAAACGGCTAGGCAGGTTATGAGGCATTCTCCTATTTATGAGAACCTCCTCCTTTTATCTTTATTTAATCCTAGAAAAGGTATTATAGGAAAACAAGAGTGACGGTCATGGTCTCTACGTCTATACAACTCGCATTATCGTGATGGTAAATATGTAATAAGTAAGTATTGTGCACGTGTGTAGGTAATAACGACACGTAGCCAAGTGATTGGTTGAATCATCGCTTCTGACAATATCAAGGCAATTTACCATGAACCACACTAGGTACAAGCTGAAGTAACCACGCTTGATTCTAAAGATCAGGAAATTATTGACTCATGAAAATCCAAAAAATGGCCAAGTGCGAGTCGGACTCGCTCACGAATTTTACCACGGCACAATTATTAAGATCGAGCAAAAATACGCGGAAAAAATCACATTTCTTTTATACTACCCCTCTTTAATTTGTAAATTTATTTTATTTTTATTATTTTTTGATAAAGCGGTCATAGTAGTACACACTCTGTGAAAATTTCAAGTGTCTACCTATTACGGTACAAAAGACACAGCCTTGTGATAGACGGACGGACGGACAGCGGAGCCTCAGAGCTCGTTTATTTATTTATTTATATATACTTTATTGTACACCAGAAAATATATAACAAAAAAAAAAAACAATTATTACTACAAAATATACAATGGGCGGCCTTATCGCTTTCTGCGATCTCTTCCAGGCAACCTTGGAATGGACAGTGATTACGTGGATATTTAAAAATGGGGTTGTCAGTGGTGCAACATAATATAGATACTATAATAAATACATAGATAATATAATATATATATATACATATAAGCTATATAATAGATACATAAATAAATACATACTAAATATACATACAAACAACGAAAATAAATGACGACTACAGATTATTGCGTTACGAAAATAAGATCACAACAACAAGTAATGCTCCTTCACCAGTCTCTTAAACACAGCTAACGATTGCGCGCGTTTTATTTGAACTGGCAATGCATTCCATAAACGAGCGGCCTGAACAGACGTTCGTCGTTCCCACTTATTCGACCAGCCTTTTTTCTCGGTCAGTCTAAATAGACGGATGGATGTGCCAGTGGCAGTACAATGTAGGTATGGAGCTGTTCACATTATGACTGATCCGGAAAAAAAGACTGATCCGAGTTATTTGAAGGACGTTTTGCCACTGCGACGATCAGTCAAAACTCCCGGATCGGATGATTTTGAACGAACGTTGCGTCAAAACTGAAGACGAGACCCCCTCCGCCCCGCCCTTCCTCGCATCGCTAGTCTCATTTTATGTCCATTGAAATTCTTCCCAAGATATCGTCGAAAGAGGAAAAAGACACTCGAAAGTAGTTAAAGAACTTCGCCTCATCATTCCTTAATTCACCCATCAATGTTTCAAATGTCCCTGTTGAAAATCGGTCTCGAAGTATAGGATGCACCCAATGTTGTCTTCGTTTTTTACTTCTTTTTCGTCTCATTCGTCTCAAATATCACCACAATATAAGAACATCATCGTCGCCGTCCATCGCGTACGAAATAAAAACGTAAACTGGCGGCGAGTCGAACTGACAAAACAGACTGATCGGATATAATGTGAACACCCACGTCCGGCGTCCGGTTTCAGGGCAAAAAGACTGATCGGATAAGTGGGAACGGGCTCTCAGTAATAGGGTCCCGTCAAGTCCCGTGTGGGCAAACTTTGGTTACGGAACCCTAAATACTATTTATTTCATTGTCATGCTTACAATAAGTCTTCAGTCGGTTTAAAAATATCATTGTTAGTTACAAAATACATAAACTCAGGTATCAAAATGCCGTTTAATGCTACTGTAGGTAGTTAGGTACTGTTAACGTTATCATCAAAATCACCGTTATTATGTTTATCATTACAAATAACTTAGCTAAACTTGAATGATTCATCACAAGAAAACTTAGCAAGCGCGTACATCTATACTAATATTATAAAGAGATAAAGTTTGTAAGTTTGTATGTTTGTATGTAGGGAGTAATCTCTGGAACTACTGGTTAGAATTGAAAAAAATCTTTTTGTGTTACATAGTTCATTTATCGAGGAATGCTATAGGCTATATAACATCACGCTACGACCAAGAGTAGCGGAGCATCAATGAACAATGTTGCAAAAACGGGAAAAAACCTTTTCCGAGCTTCCATTGTGTGCGCTGCGTAAACGGTTAAATATACGCAAAAATAATGTATGGCGGAATTATTTCCTTTTAAAAGTTCTAAAAAAAAGTCATCGATAGCATATGCCTATCTTTTAAGGTTGACTCACTATAACCTTTTTTATGGTAGTCAAATTTGCTCTAAAATAATGCATTATTTGCGAAGGTGTTTTTATAAACGTGATTTAGGTAATCCTTATCCAAATATACACACACACAAGTATTTAATTTTGAATAAAATTGCCTTTAACATCATTTGATTTCAATGAATATCTTAGGAGATATCATAGTTTTAAAATAATACTAATAATAAAGCTGCGAGTTTGTTTGTTTGAAAGCTCTAATCTCTGGAAGTATCGATCAGATTTATAAAAATCTTTTTGCATTTGATAGCCCAATTCTTGAGAAAGGCTATAGGCTTTAAACATCACGCTAGAACCCTTAGGAGTTGAGCAAAAAGAAAAAAGTCAGAAAACGAAGTAATAGGCAGGCGATGCGCTGCGATGGGGTGGGTCGGGGGAACAAAAAATTTCACGCGGACGAAGTCGCGGGCAGAAGCTAGTTCATGAATAATTTTCCGTTGAACAATACCAATGTATTTGATTTATTATTATCACCGTTGCGTCCTTGATCATTATAGCTTTCACACGCATTTTACGTAAATAAATAATACAAGTCAAGATAATGTAGATCAGTTTAATTATTTATACGAAGTAATTACAAATGTTATTACACTATGTAGTAGGTAAAATTTCAGTGCGTTTATCACTCGAATCAATGATTGTCAACGATTAAGTCCATCTAGTGCTACAGATTACCTTTGCATACCTATTAGACTTAGTACTTAGTCTAAGTAGTTCATGGGTAATCAATTTAATTACAGGATGAATGGTAGTTATTATAATCAGTTGCCATTAGAATACAATAGCTCTGTGATTAATTAGCAAAAAAAAAATATTGATCACTCAACAAGGCCAACATTAATAAGATCGCAATATAAAAATCTGTTACATACAGGCAAATTTAAAACAGCACTGCTGAAAAAGAATATAATGCATATGGCACCGGTGTTATACAATAAAATACCTGATGATATCAAAAATTGCACACTACAAATATTTAAAAAGGAAATTAAATAAATTGCTACTTGAAAAATGTTATTAAACAATTAATGAATGTTTGAATGACAAATCAATATGATTATTTAAATACAATGACTTTCCTTGCGATTTTAATTTTTAAATTTCATTTTTGACTAATTATAAACTTATTATTGACATTGTATTATTGACTAATTATTAACTTGTTATTGACTTTGTAATATTGACTAATTATTAACTTATTATTGACATTGTTTACCACTGAATGAACTTACAAATTGAATGATTTATATTTTTATTGACTATTTTAATAATTTGATACTCGTTAAATATTTGATTTTTTAAGATTATTTCATAATTAATTCTACAATAAAAATTGTTTGCATGCCTTACGGTAGAATGTACTGGATCCTTCTCTTACTTAACACCATACTTTTGTACCTACATTCATATGAATGAATGAATTGCACCGATCCCAGCGTGGTTAAACCAGACTCGATTAATCGAATGAACCCCAAGATTCGCACTAGCTCCTGTAGCCTCATGTTCATGGTGCTACAGCGACCATTGCATATCAAGGAATAGACCGGGGGGCGCGGTAATTGGTAGGGAGGACGTGCCCGTAGGATAGGGAAGGATTTAAGAGCCTACCGGATATGCATCCTAGAGCAAGCATTGGACTAGTGGAGAGATGGGTAATTATTATCTATGGATGGGCATCTTTTAACGACCTTGCCTCCAGGTTGGTTCAGGTCGAGCTTCATCGGTGAGACTTTTAGCGGTGTTCTACTGCTTTCTCGGTTCTTTTGTGTGTCATTGCTCTGCTGTGATAAGTTGTGTTAGATGTTGCTGTTTTCAATGTGGTCGTCGGAGGTCTCGCTACTATCCGTTTCCGGTTTTTGTAAATCTCACAAGCAGCAATCTTGATCTTATTTCTGTTTTCCGGCGTATTCATTCAAAAATTGATTCTCTTGTCAAAGTACTTCATGTCCTGTTTTAAGTTGTCGTTCCATGTGTAGATAGGTCGGCCGACCTTCTTGGATTTGGCCTTGTACTGCGTTACTGTATGCACTAGGGTTGTTTTGCGGTGCCTGTAAACATGCGCGATGTAACACATCCTGTCGTTCTTGATGCGTTTGGTTACTGTTTTTCCGTCTAAGATTTCATGCATTTTCTTTTATCTTGGTTTATTCCTAGTGGTTTTTTTTTTGTGGTAGTAAACGATTTGGGGTTTCTCATGGCCTGTTCGCAACGATTTTTAATAGTGATTTTTCTGCGTAATGTAGATGCTATGTATGTTGTACGTAGGTATTTAATTTCATCACATGTTGGTATGCTTATTCCATTAAGATTGCTGTTGACTAATTCCATTTGGACATCCTTTCTGATTAAAATTGCAAGTCCCCGGTGTGCTTTACCTGCGGGTCCAGAGAGCCGCCATTCGTGGTGTGTATAGTTTAACTGCCCCGTTGGTCTCGTGGTTGCAAGCGCGACTGCTGAGCGTGTGGTCCTAGGTTCGATTCCAGGATCGGACAATGTGTTATTGAGTTTTTCTATTGGGAATTTCTTAGTAGCAGTCCGGACTTTGGAAGTTGGCGGTTTAATACCCCCGTGTCTCGGAAAGCATGTAAAGCCGTCGGTCCTGCGCCTGATCTCTCTCCGGCCGTGTCGGATCTCCGTCCCATCGGACCATGATAGTACAGGAACGGAGAGTGCACCTGTGTCCGCGCGCACACTTGTGCATCATAATATCTCCCGCGTACCCGGCCAATCTCCGTTGAGATTGGCCACCGTGACCGAAATCGGTCGGGGAGGCTATTACTCGTATTAGTTGTATGCTCCTGAGTTCATATCATATCACATGAATGCCCCTATGTGAATGTTCAGTTGTGTTTTGAGGTTTGGTTATTTCTTGAGTTAGATCTAACGGGTTGCTGTTGTGTAATGTTCGTCGTCGGTCCTGACACTGCTATCATAGTGCTTCTCTTTGTAACATCCTTGTAGAGCATGCGTATGTTAACGCTGCGATTAGAATATACTCTCTTCGCCAGAACGTCTCGTTAAAATGCGCGGTTATGTATTTTGTTATCCTGTGTTCCTGAGAGAGATTACTGTTAGGGAGAATTTCTTGAATATTATTAAGAATTCTTTTGTTTGTAGGCTGTCACAAGTGGTGAGCTCTCTCGACATGTGCAACTTGAGTTTGGTAACCACTATAGACCAGACTTGACAGGGGACCGTGTACCGTCTGAAATTTATGGGCTCGGTCTTTGTTTCTTACCAAAAAATTTTTTGTTATGCAAACTTGAGAGTTCGGGTAATGTTTTTTTTTTGTTTTTTTTTTTAGCTGTTGGTGCAAATTTAATGCACGTGGGTATGCAGACTTAGCGTTAGAAACTTAGCGTTGGAAACTTTGTGTATTATGTCGACCACTATGAGCGTTAAAGTCGCCAAGAGTTATTAAAGTACATTTCCTTGGTTTTTGTCTGATGAAGTTTAATAAGCCTGTGAAGGGTCTGTTTGCTATAGATGTACAACTGTTGATGTGAGAATTGATTACATACAGATGAGCAGGCTTGTCATTTCCCCTGTTAACTTTAATAGTAGGTGACATCGCGTCTGTCACCTTTATCCTGTTAACTAATTCAATCTGAGCATCTTTTCTGATTAGAATTGCAAGTCCCCGATGTTTTTACCTGAGGTTCCATAGAGGTGCCATTCGTAGTGTGTATACAGAGTTGATACGACCGAGGGGCATTAAATTACACTACGTATACTATACGTGTTTAATATTAATTCGATACGGTATAAAAATAAAAAGCTCCAAAATTGAGAATTTTTTTTTTTCAAACAAACTAAATAGCTTACAAATCAGAGTAAAACGCAACCACCCTTTGTAAATAAAGGAAAAACCCAAATTTCATAGAAACTTGGACCTGGCGACTGACCTTACAAAGTGGCAACGTCGTCGCACGCGCGCCGGGGCGCGGCATGTGTTTCGTGTCGAAGCGGGCGGCCGGCGGTGGCGCGGGCGGCGGCTTAGGCCTCCGCTCGCGCTGGCTGTTATGTTAGATAGTTTTGAAGTACGCCGACAACAAAAACACTAAATTTTTAAATTCTCTATGTGTCCTCCATTCACATTAATGCACAAATTATACCGACGGAGAATATTGTTATTTAGTTTTCTAATTAAATCACTGTCCGTCGCTAAGCACTTTAATTTGTGAAATGCTAAAATAATCCTGTTTTTTAGTTCAACAATTGTATTTACCTCGGAGGCATACACTTCACCCTTAATGTATCCCCACAAAAAGAAATCCATGGGAGTGAGGTCCGGAGATCGTGGTGGCCACCGAACAGGTCCGAATCGACCGATCCATTGCTGCCCAAACATTTCTGTGAGCCGCTCCCTGGAAGCCATCACAGAATGTGGAGGCGCACCGTCTAGCTGGTACCACAACTTGCGATGAACGGCTAAAGGTAGTTGGTCAGTGTACTCGGCCACAGGACCACTTAATAAATCTAAAAATTTCGCCACTGTAAGGGTGCCGTCAATAAAAACAGGGCCGATAATATTATTATTATGGATACCAGCCCACACATTGAGAGAAAATCTGTACTGGTGTTCAGATTCTCGAAACACGTGTGGATTTCCCAAACTCCAGTACCGGAGGTTTTGCCGATTCCAGATGCCGTTCCGAGTAAAAGTACACTCATCGGTCCATATTACATTTGTTAAGAAATGGCGGTCTTCGGATGTTTTATTTAATAGCCATTGGCAGTAAGTGTTCCTGATCGGTAAGTCTCTCGATAACAAAGCTTGCACCTTCCGATATTTATAAGGTTTGCGTTTGTTACGTTTTAGAACTTTGTGGATGGTTCTATGGCAACATCTAAACTGCCGGGCGGCTCTGTGCAGACTCGTTGTCGGGTTGCGGGAAAAATGATCTAATATTCGTTCGTCCCATGCAGCGGGTATTTGCCGCGGTGGCACTCCCTCCTGTTGCGGCACTACACGTTTATTGTCCCGTAATCTTTGTACTGCCAACTGTATGGTGCGGGCGTTCCTAGGGCAATTCCGGCTGTCACCATATCTTTCTCTGTATGTTCGCAGAGCTAATGCTGCGTTTCCACGGCATTCACCGTAAATTAAAATCATGTCAGTGTATTCTGACGCCGTGTAAGTTAGACGAGGCATTGTTGAACACTTTAATTAGGTATACACACACACACAACCAAAGTTTAATTACGTGTCCTATCACAATAAAAAACAGTAAATCACAAAAAAAAACACTAACACTAAATAATTATAATAGCAAGTTACGTGTCTTGTCACAATAAAAAAAAAGAAAGAAGTGTCCTATTCACAATAACAAAACAAAATCAGAATTGTCAGCGCACGAGTTCGACAAAACAATAGCGGCACAGGACTTCCGTGTTACGTAACGTACGTCCCGGAAGGATAGCGTTGGCGCACTGAAAAACCAAGTTTTTTAGTTTTTAGAGGCCCCCCTCGCAAGGACCAAAGATGCAATAGCAACACACTGACCTATTTCTATTTCTTTTACGCGCGTGATGTTTTGCTAATGGGATTGTCACTTTCTTTTGTAGGACGTATTTGCTTATGACTTGCGTAAGAGTGGCAACAACGTATCGTAGATTTATCGTTTTAAGGTGCATGACCTATGCCTATAGACATGATCAGCTGTTAAGAAAAATACATCATGTTCAAACGGGCCAAAAACTTAAAAAGTCATTTGCGACTAAACTACTGTTTCAATTTAAATGATATTTGGTACAGAGCTTGAAAATGGTACCTAGTATAAGCAGTTTAAAGGAAAGCCTTTCTGTCGTATCAACTTTGTATACATCTGTGACTTCTTCTGATAACGATGTACACATTGGTGCTTGTTGTTCATACTGTGTTAATGAGCTAGAAAAATTGAGGGCTGTTCGTATGAGACTGGGGTTTCGTGAGTTGACCTTTCTCTTCACTTGTGTTGTACTAGTTAATTATAGGCTTATTGGTCGGTCGTGACCCAGCTATCGTAGTGCTAGTCCTTGTAGAGGATGTGTATGTTGCCGGGTACTGGTTGTGGTTCGCCGGTAGGTGCACGTGCAAATTTACCAGATAGAACTCGACTGCGGCGATTAAGATATCCTCTCCTCCCCAGAACGTCTTGTTAAACTGCGTGGTTATGTATTTTGTTATCCTTTGTTCCTGGGAGAGAATGCTGTTAGGAAGAATTTCTCGTATATTATTTAGAAGTGCTAGGCGGATTCTTTCGTCATCTCGATGCTCTAAAACATATGAAGCAAGATCCCGACGGAGAGACACGTGATCGAAAGTTAAACCCATTACATTATTTATTTGATGTGCTATGGCCCTGAATAGGCAGTTCCCGTCTTTTGTCATACGCACAATTGTGTCCATTTTAAAAGAAAAAAACCCTTTTGTTTTTATGGTATTACAAGACCTGCTCTGCACACATGTGTTGTGTAGCTTTGGGTTTGAGAACCACTATAGCTGACAGGGGAACTTAACGCCTGAAATTTATGAGCTTCGCTATTTTTTGTTACTTAACCTTTTTTTTATACTTTGAGTCTAATTTTGCGAGCTTGGGTATACAAATTTGACTTACAATCTAGGAAATAGGTAGTTTGTTCAAGGCAGTTTTGGTAATTTAGTACAATGTTAAATTAAGAAAAGCGTGGAGTACTAATTCTAGAGCGATACCGTATTTCATGTTAAAATAATAGAGTGTATTATTTTATCCTTTGCTCCTAATTATAATATGAAGACATTTCCTTAAAGCCTATTTACTTACAATGATGTTAAATTCACGCGTGGCTTCAAAAGTCCAAATTAACAAAGCAAAACGCAGTTTTATACAGCCTCCAACGGAGATCCCTGAAATATACAAAGTTGATACGACAGAGGGGCTTTCCTTTAAACTGCCTATACTAGGTATCATTATCAAGCTCTTTACCAAAAATCAATTAAATTGAAACAGTAGTTTAGTCGCAAATGATTTTTTAAGTTTTTGCCCCGTTTGAACATGATGTATTTTTCCTAACAGCTGATTATGTAAATAGCGATAAATTTACGATACGTTGTTGCCGCTCTTACGCAAGTCATAAACCAATACGCACATAAAAGAGTGACAATCCTATTAGCAAAACATCACGTGCGTAAAAGAAATAGAAATAGGTCAGTGTGTTGCTATTGTATCTTAGATCGTTGCGACACAAAATACCGAGAGTACAGAAGTCTATCACATGTATGTACTTCACTTTTCATACCTACACTCGGCGGTCGCGCTATGGTTGTCAACTTTGGCTTATGCACAAAAAACTATCGTGGTAGTGGTACTCGCATCTAGTTGTTTGATTTATTGTTGAGAATGAAACAGGAAGAAAAACCAATAATAACTAAAATATTTTAATTTTAATCTTATTGTTACATTACAAATTTGTCACAAAGTGCCACAAAGTCATGTTCGCTTTTACTTTACGGCGCGGGACTGGGGGCCGGGGCGCTTACCTACCTACCTAACTACTGTGTTACGTTAATACAAACCATCGAAATACAAGCAAATACCTACTTACCTCTCTGAAACAACTGGTAGATTAAAAAACGACAATTCAATTAATGTTGAATTTAAACAACCGTCCACTGAACAGTTATAATTTTTTTTTATTGCTCCATTTTTGCACTTCATAGACGCGTGTCTCAAGCGGATAGCACTCGCGCTCGCACTAATCCCAATCAGTCCGAGATATCGTGTCCGAGAGCGGTGTCTATGTGTTCGTTGCTCGAGCGCACTTTGTATGTAGATTGACTTCTGTACTCTCTGTATTTTGTGCTTGCGATCAGTAAGTGGGGCCTCCAAAAAACTTGTTTTTTCAGCGCGCCGACGCTACCCTTCCGGAACGTAGGTACGTACGCGGAAGCTCCTGCGCCCTTATTGTTTTGTCGAACTCGTGCGCTGACAATAATTGTGATTTTGTTTTGTTATTGTGATAGGACACTAAATAAGTTTAAGACAGTATTCCTTTTTGTATTGTGACAGGACACGTAACTTGGGATTATTATTATTTAGTGTTAGTGTTTTTTTTTTTTGTAATTGGCTGTTTTTATTGTGATAGTTAAACTTTGGTTGTGTGTGTGTATAATTAAAGTGTTCAAAAATACCTCGTGTAACTGACACGGCGTCAAAATACACTGACATGATTTTAATCTACGGCGAATGCCGTGGAAACGCAACGTTAGCTCTACGAACTTACAGAGAAAGGTATGGTGATAGCCGCAATTGCCCTAGGAATGCCCGCACCATACAGTTGGCAGTACAAAGATTACGGGACAATAAATGTATAGTGCTGTAACAGGAGGTAGTGCCACTACGGCAAATGCCCGCTGCTTGGGATGAAAGAATTTTAGACAATTTTTCCCGCAGCCCGACGAGTCTCCACAGAGCCGCCTGGCAGTTTAGATGTTGCCATAGAACTATCCACAAGGTTCTAAAACGTAAAAAACGCAAACCTTCTAAATATCGGAAGGTGCAAACTTTGTTATCGAGAGACTTGCCGATCAGCAACCTTTACTGCCAATGGCTACTAAATAAAACATCCGAAGACCGTCATTTCTTAACTAATTTAATATGGACCGATGAGAGTACTTTTACTCGGACCGGCGCATCTGGAATCGGCAAAATCTTCGGTACTGCAGTTTGGAAAATCCCACACGTGTTTCGAGTTACTGCCCGCGCGCGACGTTGGACGTTGCCACTTTGTTAGGTAGGTATCCATGGTCAGTCACCAGGCCCAAGTTTTTATGAAATTTGGGTTTCTCCTTTATTTACAAAGGGTGGTTGCCTTTTACTCTGATTTGTAAGCTATTTAGTTTGTTTGAAAAAAAAAATTCTCATTTATGGCGCTTTTTATTTTTATACCGTATCGAATTAATACTAAACACGTATAGTATACGTAGTGTAATTTAATGCCCCTCAGTCGTATCAACTCTGTATAATGGAAAGACCTCACCAAATCCACGTCGTCGATATTCTCGGCCGGAAGGCCTAGACCTCAGGCTTGTATATCAGGACCACACGTATGCCACTTTACCACCGTTTTAAGGTGTTTTAATTTGCACCCACAAAAACACTGCAAGCGAAACACCGTTCGAGTTTCAAGCTCAGAGTCAGCCACGTGTTGTGCACATTGCATCAAGTATAAACAAAGGCGGGTCACGACGCGACACGTCTATCCCCTTCGGCGGTCACTATCCCCCATACTTTTGTACCTACATTCATAGCAAACAAATTATTTCATTTCATTTCAAATTCAATTTCAAACTTGCTGAAATAGCGGATCTGAAGGCATCTGCACTGGTTATATATTTTCCGTTTAATTGAATAAGGACAGGGCATTTGAACAGGGCATATATTATAAAAGAGAAGTGGACCAAATTAATAACAGAGTGGTACCCAAGGTATGGAAAAATGAGCAAAGGACGACAAGTGAAACGTTGGGAAGACGACGTCAAAAGAGTAGCTGTTCCAGAGTGGAAGGCGAGGGACAGAAATATATGGAAATCTTTAGAGGAAGCCTTAGTCGAAGGACAAGCTGTTCAAAATGAGTGCACCGAACGAACGTCGATATTTAAAGAAAATAATTTTGAATAGGTGTAATATAGAAAAATACTAGCTGCGCCCTGCGGTTTCACCCGCGTAAGTTTCGATCCCGTGGGAATATCGGGATAAAAAGTATCCTATGTGTTAATCCTGGTTATAAACTATATGTGTGCCAAACCTCATCCAAATCCGTTCAGTAGTTTTTGCGTGAAAGAGTAACAAACATCCATCCATCCTCACAAACTTTCGCATTTATAATATTAGTAGGATTAGTAGGAAAAGTAGGAAGTAGGATTTGAAAATGCATTGCACATTAAAGACATACTTATTTTTATTTATTGATTATTTTAATAGCAGTAAATCTATGTTTGATATTTCTATGAAGTTTTATTGTTAAATGTTATGTTGTTGGTTTGCTCCGCGGGTTGGTGTTTACTGTAAGTGCAGCAAGCAAACGTTATATAAATAGTAATAGAATAAGGTTGTGTACAGACCTACCTAGTCGAAACATTAAGGTCTAAAATTATTGACCACACTGTTTTGTTGGCGACACTCGTTGTGCACGCTCCTTTATTATTTGATTGGTCACAATTATTGCGGTAGGTTTTCCGAAAATTATAAACTTGCTTGATAAGCTGCCTAATCAATATTATTAAGACACGTCGTTATCACGTAGCACCTAAGTGATATGATTTAAATATGGTGATAACAATATTTTGTAATTTTTGGTTTAGCCTGTGGGTAACTTAGTTTTGTAAATTAATCGTTTCAAATAATGTGTCGTAATCAATAATGGCTGAAGTTGGCGTAAAATTTTGGTCTCAAATACTTTCTTTTAAATCCATTGCAATCAGCTTTTCGGGGCTAACCACATAGCTACCTTGAAAAGTTTGAAATGTTCAAGGTATACGATATATAAAGATAGATATTGATTGATGTAATACCTAAAATCTAATTGCCTAAAATTAAAATAAAGCTTCATGCAGCACTTCATCTACAAACCAGCACCCTAATTGCGTAGCACAATCTGAATCATTTTGAAGCATATTAGTTACTAATCCATTGCTTCATATCTTCGAAAAATTTGTCGGCTCAACCACGTACGCAATTAATGTAGGTGAACTGTCAAAACGAAAGTGTGTGTGTGTGTGTGTTATGTAATTACACCGCAGCTATGTCAGTTATTAAATGACTTTATTAAGACCTAGGGAGGTAATAGCTGCAGTAGGTAAACTTAGTTATTTGATTTTACCATTTTAATAAAACACGTGCTAGGTACGTTGGCTAAGTCCGCTGCTTGATACGCGAAACTCTTAGTCCCGTATTACAGAACGTCACTCGATAGGTACTCAAGCATTACTTAAAACTAGTTTCAACCAATCAAATCTAGTTTTAAGTAATGCTTGAATATTGAGTGACAACAGCTTAACAAATTATCTGGGGTCATGTGCTCCTAGCTCTACCTTCGATCCTATGATCGGGTCATTGGACAAAGTAAGTATTAGATTTTTCTATTCAGAAATTTCTCAGTACCAGCTCAGAGTCTCGATTTGTGGATAACTGGCGTGATGGCAGTTTCGTTAATATTTTTCTGGTACTTTTTTGTATTGGCGAAATGTGGGTGTAGGTACTATAAGTAGGTACACCTCTGCCTAACCCCTTCAGGGAAAACAGGCAGACAGATATCATATTACTTATCTGTTTCTTGGCCTGAACAGGTCTTTGACTCTATCAATGGTCCTGCTTTAGTTAACTGTTTACTTTTATTAAACTGGAAAATGCAGTCGTTTTTTAATCTGTTTTTGATTGACCTTTCTTGTAATTATACCTAAAGAATTTAAGTACTTATTTCAGTAGGCCAATTCTCGTTATTTAAAACGTTCAAAATCTAGGCGCAGTCTCATCTCGGTGACAAACAAATGTCAAAAACTTGTCAAAATGTAGGGAATTTGACAGATGGAGCAGCCTCAATCTGTTTTTTTTTTTTTTTTTTTTTTTTTTTTTTTTTTTTTTTTTTTTTTTTTCATTTTTTCATTTTCACAATCTGATCTCAGTAGATCAGTTAGTGAACATTCTTAAAAATTACGAGAATTACCACTCAGATCCAAAACGGACGCATAAATATTACTTACAGCTTTAAAGCAAATCTTTGAAGTGATCTTGAAAAATCAATTGGCCACTTGTTACTTGCACTGAAAACCACTTTTAAGTTCAATGAAATAATATTTCAAAAAATTTGAAAGTAGTTTTGAATAAGTACCTGCAGTTGTTTTTGAGTAAAGACCTAAGCTATCTTCTATAGTACCTACACAATACATACTTAAAGTAAACAAGCATACAAAATAACGTGTTATGTAGGTAGATTTAAATGATAATAAAACAGGTAATAATTTTAACTGTTTTTTTTTAAATCCTTTTTCGGCTCAACCAAAGCACCTGCCATCTCATCTCTGCACCATCCTTGGTTGACTGGTAGAGAATGCCAAAGGCGTTAAGTCCGCCTTTGTACCTTTTTGTGTGCGAAAAGATTAAGTAAATAAATAAATCTATATATATAAAAATGAATTGCTGTTCGTTAGTCTCGCTAAAACTCGAGAACGGCTGATCGGATTTATCTTATCTTGGTCTTGAAATGTTCGTGGAGGTCTAGGGAAGGTTTGAAAGGTGAGAAAAAATCGAATAATTCACGGGAAAACCCTAAAAACAGCCCTTTTCTATTTCCCACACAAACGTTTTCTAAATAAAATGTAGAGTCAATAAATTGTCTTTTATTTATCGATTGAAGCAGTACGAAGTCTGCCGGGTCAGCTAGTAAATAATAAAACATGTGAGATTTCTGTTGTATTATAGAAGCAGTGGTGCCCCAGTGGTGCCCGGTGGCAACGGCCCCGACTTACGAGTTGTA
Source organism: Globia sparganii (assembly GCA_949316385.1). Taxonomy (NCBI): domain Eukaryota; kingdom Metazoa; phylum Arthropoda; class Insecta; order Lepidoptera; family Noctuidae; genus Globia; species Globia sparganii. The sequence goes on from OX438658.1 coordinate 20,025,944, forward strand.
TGTCGTCGGTTCGAACCCAGACAGGCGCTTTACTTTGTGTAAATAATTTCATCACCACTGCTCTCAAAACGGTGAAAGAAAACATCGCGAGGAAACCGGAATGTCCAAGAACCAAAAATTCGAAGACATGTGACATCTAGGTACCAACCCGCACTGGGCCCGCGTGATAGATAGCCCACTCCCTCCCATATTTATCTGATGAGCAATTTTTCGAGGAATATCCTTCACCATGATTTGTGATTGATCCCTTATGCGTATTACCTACATAAAATTAAGGTGTTTTTTTTTTTTTGAGGATGGCAAATCATCAAATGACTCCTCCCGCTCTGGGTGGAGCAGAAGGGAGTGTCAGACTTACTGACTAAAACCCACCCGTGTTCCTTCCTTAGCCCTTTGTGTTCCGGGGTAGCGGTAACCCTTTCGGACAATCCCGCTGCCCCGGCAGGCTTCGGCCCTTACGGGCTGCGGTATGTTACATGTTAACAAGCTAATGATGATCGCTTAGCGAATTATAATTCGGCTGTAAAAAATTAAAACTTACGTTACCATGGCAGATTTTTGGAGGCTTCGTTGGGAGAGATGTCGGCCGTATAAAAAAAATAATAAATGGAACGGCGAAATAAATGGTCGTTAAGAAATAAAAAAAAAACGAACCATTCATCATGGTTCTTTTGCAGTAGATATACATGAACATAACTATAATGACGTAATCTATTCTGTAGATCTAATATTTTGTAAAAATATTATTTAAAAGAGTGTTTAGGTATTTGATTGAAATAAATGCTTTGACTTTGAGTTTGTCTAGCTAGGTTATCTACAGCAAAAAATATGGGTGGCAGTAAATACATAATTGTAAGGTCTGAAATAAAAACCTAAATTGTGTAGTGATGTGATCATTGATTTAATTAATCAATTCCATGAGATTCTTTAATATCATCAATCCATTGACGCCTTATGAGCAATATTTCTGGTTCCAATAATAAGTATTAAATTGCTATCGCACATTCGGTAGGTACAAGAGGAAGAATATTCTTCGGGTTTTAAACAACTTTGTTAGGTACTAAAATGTTGACCCGAAGGATAAGTTCAACAACCCCGATCAGTTCGTTTTTTTTCATATCACCCCATGCTTGAAAATTATGACTTTAATGTGGAAAATGGGTATTCATCAAAAGATTATACAGCATCAGATTTATTTACATTTATAGTGTAAATATGTCTTTATTATTCCTATAAATATTATTCTTTACCTACCTACCTGGTACTTAGTCAAGATTATAAATGCAAACATGATTCACATGTAAAGGAGGTTCTTGACTCCAAACACGGACATTCAAGCAAGATTCTTTGGCAGCGCAAACGCTAGCAGTGCCAAACTCTGCATCACCTAAAGTACCTATGCACCTTAAAGGCTCCCGCAGACAGTCGCGGCGCGCCTGCTGCAGCCTTAATTCAACCGTCCACTGTTAAGTAGGATGTGCACGGAGAGGTTTGCTACGTAAGTTGTGCGGTTTATTATTTTGCTAGTTTTTTTTATTGACCTTGATCTTGCCCAACAGAAACCGATGGATGAGCTCTATGATCTACGTATCTGTGTGTAGCGTAGCCGTCGGTTAGGGTGGCCAATCCCGCCTATATTTTCATACAAAGCGAAGCGAAGCTAAGTATATGTGCGTAGTTTAGCCATGGGCTGCTGTATAGCAGCGCCTTGAACCAGGCTTTATAATATGTGCATCCTGTTGTGGACGTGACACCAGTCTCATGTCTTTTTGCAAGTTTTTCTTATGGTAGTAATTATGTGTTCATTATTATGCTTCCTGCTTATTGTTATTAAATTACATTCATCAATTAGTAGTTTTTTATTATGTGCGAATAGTTTTGTAAGAAAACGTTGTTTAAATCTATTACTGCTGGTCTATTCTGTAAAAATTTCACGGTAAAAACTAGGGTGAAGTGGGCTGTCATCATTCCACATAAAGGCCAATTCTCGTAATTTAAAAGGTTTAGGTATAATCTAGTCGCAGTCTAATCTCGGCAAAAAACAAATATCAAAATGTAGGGAAATTAGTGGTACGTAGGTATTTTTGACAGATAGAGGCCGAGATCAGAAGGCCAATTCTCGTAATTTAAAACGTTCAAAATCTAGTTGCAGGCTCATCTCAGTGACAAACAAATGTCAAAATGTAGGGAAATTAGAAGTATTTTTTGACAGATTGAGACTGAGATCAGACTGTGAACGTTCTTAAAATTACGAGAATTGCCCCCAGACTGTGAACGTTCTAAAATTTATGAGAATTGACCCTCTCATGTTAGGGATTGACACTGTTGACAGCTCACTTTAAGCACAGAATACCCAATAGTACTACGTACTTTAAGCTCACTTCAGCTAAGTTTTAACGGTTATATTTCTACAGAATAGACCGGCTGTACCTAGTAGGTACAAAAATAACAAAAAATACAACAGATCAAAATCTGTGTTACTTAAAAATATGTGTTGTGACCACGTTGTTATTCTAAACTACGCAACGAATTTTAATGGGGTTCTTCTTCAGTCATAAAAAGACCAAAAAAAAAAGTCAAGGCTAGATAAAAGCAATTTGACGAAACGCTCGTTATATTTCCATTTTTTCGTTACCTTCCTCTTTAAAAATAAAGTTCCAGATTAAATCTTGTTTCAAAATAACAAACAAAATTAAATTTATTGAGAGAATTAAATCTAATGACAGAAAAAATATATCTGTTACCTACATACAAAAATCAAAATTAAATGCCTTTTGTTGGTAAACGCATCAATAGAGAACAAGAGTATTTTTTTTACACACGCCACCATCTGTCGCAAATCTGAAACAGCTATTGACATGATTATATTATTTAAATGTGTAATATAATGTAGTCGTAAGACAGGATATGTAATTTTCTCTGGATCTTCTATTGCCCCTCTGAAAGTCTCAAACGCCCACGAGAGAACGTTGGGAACCTATGCACTATAATGTAGATCGACGTCATCAATCAACGTGGATCGATTGGATAGTGTAGTAAGAATGGTCGATCGCCGATCGGCGTCACGTTTTGATGACAGCTGTCATTCGGAAGATAAAACGACTTTAGGCTGTTGACATAAACGTTTTGATGTTGCAAATTAAGTACAATAACATTACATAAAAATTAAGAAATATTATACTAAGTGGCTTTGTCCGCGCCTTCGGTCACGTACTTGGCAATGTTTCAATTTTTTTATTTTAGTCACAAGAATTTTTTAGTCCGTATTTGGGCCTGATTAAAAACGGAAAGAAATTATAAAATTATGAATTATTATTAGCTTGTTTCCTGCATATTTTATTGTCATATTATGTAGCTAGGTAAAAATATGGATACCTACATAAACATTATTCTAAACAGCTGCAACGGCCATTTTATTTGTTTGTTAAGGTTTAACAAGCTTACCATATGGCCGCCCTTCACATTGTAACAAAACAATGTCTGCGTAAGGCCAGTCACATCAGTATGAAAATCTACACAGTTTACTTTCTGTGTAGATCTTCCATTTTAAGTATAAATATAATATATAAAAATATGTGCGCTAGTCTCGCAAAAACTCGAAAATGGCTCGACCGATTTCAATATTTTTATTTTGTTCGCCTCGATACAGTATATCGAATCTGTAAAAATCTCACCGTGATAACATAGGTGAAGTGAGCTGTCATTCCACCTGATGTTAGGGATTGCCTCCATTGATAGTTCACTTCACGCTCACTTCACCTATGTTATCACGGTGAGATTTTTACAGAATCGATAGGCTGGTGTGGATTTGGAAAAAAGAATATAAGGAAAAACCCAAAGGCGCAGCCGAAAAATCTAAATTTGTCACGGAGTTTCTTGCCCATTCTTCTCCATACGAAAACTACTTTTTGGAAGGGGCGACTAGAATCAATTCTAAGTATTTTTTTATTTTAATTTTTGACGTTCACAAGTGCCTTATAAGTGCATATTCGAAATAAATTATTTGACTTTGACTTTGAGAAATTTGAGAGGTAGTATGAAGTTCACTGGGTCATCTAATTTTAGTATATAATGTAAAATCAGGGAAATTGATTGGTTATCAAATAAGTAGACACACTTCGTCAATTTGCAGTGTTGTATCCATTTCATACATCTGTTAAAGAACAAGAGTTGTGATTTACGGCCAATTTAAATTGTAAGCCAATTTGATAAACCATTATAAACCCTGAATTTATATTCACAAAGATGTTTGTCAGACTATATGTCATTGTCAGGGGGAGCCGGGCGGCGCATGCGGCATTATGCAGGTCCCTTACCTTAGCACGTGTATGTAGGTGTCATCGTCACCACGGAATAATCAGCATAGCTGGTTAAATTGTAAGCGTTTACATATTTATCAGCTTTTTGTTTTAGACTTGACAAGTACTGTGGAGATGATTGCTTTATTTTATCACATCTGCTCGACGTCCGTAGCCACTGCAGGAATTCAGCAGAATATCAGCGTTAGGTAAACTTGCCTGACACAAGCTGAGCTGGATTCCCATTTGGTGCAACCTTATGACGCAAACCGCACTTTGTATATTCGTTATTTTGGTATAAAGTATGTCATCACTTCACTTTGTTTGTTTGTATATGTTTTTTTCATTATTTGTAGTTGGCACCTTATTTTAATATACTCATGTAATTTGTTATCTTACCTGTGCTTTTGTATGCACTGAATAACTGGTATACAGGGTGATATTGAAAATATGCGACAAATCGAAATGTGAGATTGTATTCATCATTATGAATATACTAAGGAACTAAACCTGAAATCGCGAAAAAAAAATCTGCTGTTCCCTACATTTATTTTCGCATAACTCGCCAAATGTAGGGATTTTTACAATTCATATCCATTAAATTACACCTATCTGTACAAATACATAAAACTGAATTTGAAAAAATAATCATTTTAACGCGAAGCATATTTATAATGAAATGCATTATTTTTATAGTTCATTAGATTTTTAAAGTGTGAAACATTATTTTTAAAGTGCGTTTAAAAATAATGTTTAATTTTTAATTTTTTCTGTATATTCCCCCTTCAAAATCCTTCAGATTGTGATTGAAAGTCCTGAAATAACCTAAGTAAGGTTATTTCAGGACTTAAATTTTGAAGTTGAGAATAAAACCGTTGAACCTGTAAATAACCAATTTAAAAACAAATTAATTTTGTTGTTCCGGTGACCTAGAATAAGTTTATTAGATACCATTATGTTATCTTATATCTTCATGTTAGTGGCTCTTGTCTGTTTGAGAATAACTTAAATTATGATTTTAGTTTATAATAATCGCGACATTGGCATAATCTGCACTTTTATAGAACAGATAGCCGAAAATACTCAAAATTCTTGAAAAGACTAATAATCTAGGTCCCATAGCTCTACAAATGCTCAGTTTTGGAAGAGTGACGTATCGTTAACCTCTCGTATCGGCCGGATGACTCTCGGTTACACACACAAAATTAATTTTTCGATGTGACGTAATTACGCGTAGATGTACGCTCCGGCAGACTAACACCAACTTATTTTGAGCGTAGATGTACGTTCCGGCATACGAAAGGTTAATGTAACGGTTTGTTTCGGCGTTCGTCTATAAACAATAATAACCGATTCTTTCTTTTTTTTCTTGACCTAAAGGAAAATAACAATTTTGCTCAGACAGGTCTTGCAAAACTGCAGCTAAATTTCGAACCATTAATACAAAGATATATGACGAAGAATTTTTAAACTATGATTTCTGTGTTAGTTGCATTAATTTTCAATAAACGTAATAAAATACAATATTCTTATGTTTCCCATTTAAAAACTTGTTATTTACCATAACTGCTGTCGCACTAAGTAATTACGTTTGTAATTGGCTGTGTATAAATTAAACATTGTCCCTTGTGTTAGTGAAAAGCATAAAATCATTGTAAATACTTAATAAATAGGTACAAACGAATAAGGGATATAAAAATAAATAAAATTGAAGTGTCTGTTTGTATCTAAAATGAAAGTATTTACGGTAAGTAGGTACTTATGTATAACAAAAGATCAATTTTTGAAATTTTTGTCTGTCTGTCTGTTTGTTCCGGCTAATCTCCGAAACGACTGGACCGATTTTGATGGGACTTTCTCTGGCAGATAGCTGCAGTGCGATTCTGTAACCATCTCACCGTGAAAACTTACGCGAAGTGAGCGTGGAGTGAGCTGTTAGTGTCATCCTGATGCTAGGGATTGATACTCTTGACAGCTCACTCTAAGCTCACTTCACCTAACTTTTCACGGTGAGATTTTTCCAGAATCGATAGGCAGATGTTATAAGGAGTAGGAGTAACTTAGGGTACTTTAATTTTAGACATGGAAAATTTGAATTAGGGTTCCATCCCAAAAAATTAAAACCCATCCGACTTGCACGTGAACGAAATAGCGGGACAGCTAGTAAGAAAATAAAATCATTAGAATATCAAGTAGCTAAAGTTGGATTTATGTACAAGTTACGAAACATTTTTTCTTTGCTTCACTGATTGGTTCAACGGTTGACTGGCAAAGAACTTGTTATATGATAACTCGATGTATGCAACTTGACATTTACTAGCAGTTGGTCTACACATATGTGGTTGTGTCCTTTCTAGTCTGGTCTATTGAATGTTCAATGTCCAAATCGTCCAAACGTTGCATTGGTTTGCATCTGCTTCCGATAGTAGGGCAGGAATATTTTACTATGCATTTAACGATAACAATATTGACGTAAACTCGCCTAGTAGTCTGGTTGTCTAGATAGACAACATTAAACAGATTATTTCAAGTGTATTTTGGTCACATGACCCATTCATAATCAGCCTATAATGTTGCTAAGAGCTATTACGCACTGTCGACTGGTCGCCGGCGACCGGCAATCGCTTGTGCGTCGCCACTACGCGGCGACCGGCGATCAAGTGCATCACCTATTTAAACTATAGTAAGTCACAGTCGCTGTCGACCGAGTCGCCGGCGACAAGTCGACAGTGCGTAATAGCACTAACTGCTGGGGCACAGGGCTCCACTGTGCGAGAGAGAGTGGGCTGCCCAGTGCGAAATTTTGGTTCTAGGACATGCCGGTTTCCTCAGATGACCTCAGATGAAATAAAGCTAAGCTGATGATTATGGTACAAATAAGAAAAAGTATTTCCTAACATCTCCGGAAGACGGCAATAACGCCTCTTCATCGCTCAATTGTTCAATAAAATAACTTCTAGCAATGGCTGGTGTCACAATTAATCTGAATTTATTAAGGAAATGCAAATAATACCTTCCCACTGATATTTACCTTGACCTCATAAAACGCAGTCAGACAGCTTTCTACAGTCTCGAAAGAGATTCCGATGCAGACTCGAATGTTTTTGAGTCATCATAAAAAACATCTTCACTCTAATTTGAGAAAGTTCTAAATTGCATACACAAGAGACAGTATTATTTTGTTTGTGATTTTTTACGTATCACATTTTAATGTAGACTTAAGGCAAAAGAGGGTAGCCCGCAGAATTCAAATTTTCTTTAGTTTTTTGCAATTTGCAGATCAGCGTCAGGTTGTATGTTGATTTAATTAGGATTCGCGGTTACCTATAATTACACGGAACTACCTATAATTACATAAAATAATTATCAATACCTACATCTCCCTTAGTTCAAATATTGCCCTATTGAATTTAATGAAATCAACTCATTTTAGAGCAATTTATTCTAACTTAAGGAGTTGTATTGCTGATTCTAACGATTATAATTCTATAAAGCACTATTTGTTAAAACATGATTCCCGATGAATCATATTTTAACAATAACCCAACAATATACAACCTGACACTGACCCGTAAATTGCACAAACGTAAATAAATTTGAATTTCGTGGGCTACATTAACGCATCCCCCTTAAGTGGCCCTCGAACTCATTTTGAATCTTATTGTTGAGTTGAAAGGTACTCACATAATAGCAAAAAAACTTGATTTTATTTTTTCTAATTAAGTTCGCTTCAATTTAATTACCACCTAACAGAGTAATGTGTTGATATCACCACTTTGAACAGTTATAGCATTAAGACTAACCGAACATGGAAATACTGTTACCTTCTTCATAATATCGATCGTGAAAGTAAGAATAAGGCTCCCAAACTTTTCCCGGATCCATTAGTAGTAGTTTTCCCTCACAAATTTGACCTTTAAAGGGTCACGTTTGTTTAATGTAGTAACAAAGTACAGCTAATGCACCAGATGAGATGAATGATAACTGTGTCAAAACAAAGTGTTATCTCTTCTCACAATATGCATCCCGTTGATAATGCAGCTTTGTCTCTGAACTCAGATGACTCAAAAACAAAGTTATACTTTTCGCTCGGGCTCTTATCGCACGAGATTGAGTTGTATCTACTTACGTATTAGAGTAATATTGATCCTACATTCCTACCCTGATCCAATATTAATACTTAGACGGAAACTTCAGGAATCACTTTATTCATGGATACAACATCAGGACAATCTTAGTGAGGTTTTTGTGATATTTCTGTATTTATTTTGTGTTGTTCCTTAATTCATTAACAATAAAAAAAACAACTACTGATCTCGTTAAAACTAGTTTTTAATGGCCTTGCATGATAACGATAACACTTAACCAATATTTAAATAATTTCAGTGCCTTTTTTATACTTACGGAATTAAAATGTTCCTTATCTAGCTACCTTCTCAAAACTAAATACAAAGTAGAGTTAGCAAATTATGTTTTGTGTCACTTACTTCGCGAGGTCAATCCTTGTGAAATTTTCAGCGTAATGTTGTTAAACTCTAAGTGAACAGGCCTTGGGGATGGCATGTTCACCTGAAGCGTCCGACATTCAGGCTGCTCCTTCCCGCTCACTTTCTGCCCCAAGCCTTGCAGCACAGCCATAGCTTTCGCCATTTTTGTCAACGCGTGCACTTATTTTGTAATTAGGCAGTTTTAAACAGCACCAGTTAATTGTTTTCAGTAAGAAAACAAAATCACCACATAACGAAAGTTGATTTATTGGAAAATATTTTTTAAATAAAAGTTTTACAAAATTCGAACACCGCTTTACGGCGTCACGTTATTTTTTTATTATTATGAGTGGTCAATATTATTTTTAATTTAATTTTTGTTTTTGATATTTTGTAATTGGAACTCGAACTCGTGTGTTCGCTCGTGCAGCGTGCTGTGCGAAACAACGCGAGGTCGTCACCAGACTGCGGGCGCACGAAGCGCGGGTGTTTTCATATTTGTTTCATTTCGAGCATTCGTCGGGTTAACTTGTATACCGTGTGAAATGCATGGCAGAAATTATTTTTTAATATTATAACTGTATTTAAGCATGACGGGCGTCCCTCTCACGGAGAGGAGCCCTGTGTTCCAGCAGTAGGAACATTATAAGTAGTCTGAATATGTATTTAACTATGATTGCACTGGCACTGAGAATATCTAAGTAGAATTCATATTACTTAGGTATAACTTAAATCTGCATTTTTAATTAAATTCACAAAGTAAAAAAATATAATAAAAAAACGAAAAAAGTATATTTCTATCGTCGTTGGTGGGTATGTCATAGTTACTCACGAGAGTACCTGTCACGTACCTGAATTTCACTTAGTAGGTTCCTACCAAGTGAAATTCAGTTTTTTAACAATAAAATATCGATTCTAGCGGAATCTATAAATATTTAATGACCCCCCTGCGAAATGACAACGGTAATGTGACCCATGCGAAGGCCACTTCTAGCAACGATCAATAATATCAGCTTACTGCTATAGAAATGTACAAGTACATAAGTAGATAAATTGATGTTTATCTACTTGAGCTCGAAGTCTATAATGTCGACACAAGTGACACGTGGGCGTGCGTTTCCCCAAGTCCAGATTGCGCATTAGGTAGGTACCCTTTAATAGTGGCACAGTACAATAAAGTAAGCAGTATTACGTCTTCATACAAATTCGCAGAAACGACGCGCTTCGAAATCTCGGTATACACCAGTACACTATTGCGCGTGTGCCGCAGTTGCGTAAAGACGCGGACGGTGCGAGTCGCGTTCGAGTTCGTGAAACCTAAACTATTCATCCCATATTTAGCCGAACGATTTGGTGCAAAATGAAATATTTATCTCGATAAAATTTCCCTGACAACATGCAAATTTATTTCGATAGAGATTCAACATACATACTTAATTTCGCCTAGACAAATTAACATACTTATTTGTTTTATAGAATTCTGTCAGTCAGTCATATTTGATCAATTTGTGAATTAACCTGAGCATTTGCATATAATTATGTCATCGTGGACGTTTATAAAGACGTTTTTTATGTACAGACGCCAGCACATCAAGCTACCCGAAACTGTCAAATTTTCTCAATCAACTTTGAACTTTATACAATAAAGTTAAAAATCTATTAAAGAAATTTGATAGATTGTAGTAGCTTGATGTGCTGGCGTATGCACCTTTTCTACAAAAACTATTTTATTTTTAACCCGATTTTAAAGATAATATCTAAAAAAAGAGTCTATTCGAATGGCTCCAGCTGATGTGCCGAGATGATTTAACAAACAAACAGCTGCCAGATTTGTGAAAAACAAAACATTTTAGTGTACTTACCTACATCTTCAACAAATCGCAAGGTTTTAAAAAAGAATGCTCTCCCACCATTAAAGTCGGACTTATAAAGTACCTACAGTTACAACTTACAAACCGCGAGACACAGTCAGCGGGTGTTTATCTATCGAGCGACCGTAGGTAATTATTTCAAGGAGACCGCCGAGACGTAATACTGCTTACATTATTATACTGTGATAGTAGGATGCGCTTGTGGTATGACAATCTACGGCTTATGTCATTGGAGCCCTGATCGATTAAGGAAACGCGGGGATCAATGAATACCGACTGATCGTAAAAGCTGTATTGTATTGCGGTTTATGATTGAGTAAGAAATGTTTCGAAGTAGCCGTAGACAAGGGAAGATCGACGAGCAGTGCGAAAGAAAAGATCAGAGTAGGAGAGAGTGTCATTACCTACTAACTCAGTAAGCCGATTCCCGTAATTAAAAACATTCAAAATCTAGTCACAATCTCATCTCAGCGACAATCAATATCAAACACTTGTCAAAAATGTGGGGAAATTAGAGGTCTTTTTGACAGATTGAGACAGATCAGAATGTGAACGCTCTTAAAATTACGAGAATTGCCCCTCTGTTATCAGAAGGTAAGTTTTTTTACACTTGCTTTTGCCCGCAGTTTCACACGCGTGGAGGTCGTAAATGATCCCACGGAAACGTATTGCCGGGATAAAAAGTATCTTAACCTAACCCAGACAAGCCAAAACAAGGAAGTCTTAAGACGAACCGAAAATGCCCGGAAGAGAGCTTATGAAAGGAAACCTGCCTATGACACTCAAGCGAAAAATTATGGACATGTGCATCCTTCCCATTTTGACCTATGGATCCCAGACACAGAGGTCTTTGACAAACATTCAAAAGTCCATCAGTCCGTTTGCCAACGTGCAAAGGAGCGCATTATTCTAGGCATTAAATTAACAGACCATATCCGCAACACTACACTGCGCTCCAAAACACAGATTACTGCCGCTGCTCATAAAGCCGCTAGGTAAGCTGAAGTGGGACTGAGCTGGCCACGTCTGCCTATGCACAATGAGCTGTGGGCCAAAATAACCACTACGTGGAGACCTGACACAGCTAGAAGACGGATGGCGGATGGCGGGATGAACCGGAGAAAATGACCATAGAGCAACAATTTTTTTACAGAATAATAAATCAACTACTTGTATGTCCCTATGTTTTCCTTTTTGATCTTACATTATTTTTATAAGCACTAGAACCCTCAAAAAACACCAATTTAAATCGTTGTCATCAGAGGCCTACTGTACACACGGCTACACATCAAGCTATATATTTCCAGTATAAGCTGATCTCACATTGTATAGGATTTCCGTACGATGCGAGACCAGCGTAAACTGGTTTTGTATAGCTTGATGTGTAGCCGTGTGTACAAAGTTGACAACTATTCATGAAAAAAGAAAAACATATGGACACAGTATATATCCTTCTTATTCAGTTTATGAAATATCTTTTAATAAAAATCGGTCCAATATTGGAGGTGGCAATAGGCGAGAGCCAAACCTCGAATTATGACTTTTTACTAGGCTTTTACAAAAGTCTCTCCGACCGCATTTCCTCATGAGGTAGGAAAAGGTACAGACAAATAGTTACTTTGGCATTTATAATATTAGTACTAGCGATTAAATGTTCGCTGAATCGCGCACAGACGGCTTTGATGCCACCTGGCGCAAAAGGACAGCCTCACTGCTAAGCAGATTGCGTGGGAGCAGTAACAGCAACTATCCTGAAGGTAATAGGCGAGAAATTAAACAGCCCACTGGTGTGGAGCCTTACCCAGAGGACTAAGTCTCTCTTAGTTATTAGGTACTAACATAGTTTTTAAGATCATACTAACAATATAAATGTAATCATTAATGTAATGGATTCATGGTTGTCTGAAGAAAATAAATTATTATTATTATAAATTATTATAAGACCGTTTCTAAGGGATCTAAAACGCATGCGATGATGACGATTAAGTGAAAGTCAAATCATTTATTTCAAATAGGCACTTAAAAGGCACTTTTGAACGTCAAAAATTAAAATAAAAAAATAGAATTGATTCTAGTCGCCCCTTCCAAAATGTAGTTTTCGTGTGGAGAAGAATCGGCAAGAAACTCCACCGTTACTCTTTTAAAATGTTTTAGTTTTTGTATACATTCATTATTTAATTATATGTGAAGACGATGCACCTAAAATAAAATTTAGTCTACCACAAATGGTAAAAAGAATTAAAAATATAACAGACTGGTAAATCAATTATGTGATAGATACATGGTGCTCACATATTTACAAAGATTGTAAAATTTTACTAGTATTTTAAAAAGTGTGTGAGTTACATTTGTCACAGAATGTAAAAAACAATGTATTAAAAAAAAATGTGTATGTATAAATTAAATTAGCAACCAGTTTGATCTTGTCTAGATTATCTCATGCAACGACCAAGCAGGTTACCGTTATCTTGCTAATTGATGAGTTTATCTTTAAACTGACATTTTGAACTATTGCATGCCGTTATGTTTAACATTTATTTAAATTAAAAAATATATTATGTTAGGAGCGTTTTTAAGTTTTAATTACAACCTGTTTTTAACGAACATATTATGATTCATTCGTCATGATATAAAATAAATAGTTTCGGCACACCTGCAGAGGACTACCTCTGTATGCCAAAACTATTTATTGTATACCCGACCGATGTAGAAAAAACTTAATATAGTAGGCTAAAACGATTCGTTTTTAGGGTTCCGTAGTCAACAAGGAACCCTTAAGTTTCGCCATGTCCGTCTGTCTGACCGCGGTTTAGCTCAAAAACTATTGGTACTAGAAAGTTGTAATTTGGCATGAGTATATACGTTAATAACGCCGAAAAAGTAAAATAAAATTTTGAAAAAAAAAAAAATTATAGGGTACCTCGCCTACATGTAAAATGGGATGATATTTTTTTTTCGTCCTTCCCATAGTGTGGGATATCGTTGGATAGGTCTTTCAAAAATATTAGGGGTTTAGCAAGACCATTTATTGATTAAGTAAACAGTTCGTGACTTATCAAGCTTTAAAGTACCAATTTTCGTTAGAGTCAAGTGTCCCCCTCTATCAAATAAACGGTTGCAGTTAGAAATTCAAATGTCACGGCAGTAGTACCTATATGTAACGAAGTTTAAAGGAAAACTATCACACTTATGTGGGCTGTACAAGTTTACGAGTTATAGTCGACCAATTGTATTTGACTCGAAAATTTCGATTTATTTTTTATTTTGCTATTAGTATCAAACACAAAGCTGGGACCAGGTATAGTCAACTAACTATTTCCTCAATTTTATTTTTTTGTGACGAGTGAGTAGTGTAGCTCTGTGTCCTGTATTTAAATTCAAAAGACCGGCTATGACAAGTCTTATCCAAATCTAAAATCAAAATTGTCGGATCAGGTGAGGATATTTATTTTTATTTCCCCATATTTTCCACTTTCCTTTGTGCTGTGCCTTCTCCGACCAATCGGTTAGGAACGAGTTCAAATCGTAACGCCATCCAGCGTTAGGCCTGGTCAGCGGGATTGTCCGACAGGGTTACCGCTGCACTGGAACATAAAGGGCTAAAGAAAGAACACGGGTGGGTTTTAGTCAGTAAGAAAAAAAAAGGTGAGGATTTGTATAGGAAGTCAAATTAAGTAGGTAGTCATGTTTGACTTTTAGTTAGCGAAAACGACCCGCAGTTGGCTGTTATAAAAACTACGGAACCCTACACTGCGCGTGGCCTGACACACACTTGACCGGTTTCTTTTTATTCCTACATATAGGAAGCAGGTATTATTCGAAAAAATTGTCTATTCTAGAGTGCCAAATTCCAGTGGTGAAGTAACATAACTACATAATCAATACGAAGTAATGACGATAGCAAGACACATTAGCTAATTAATATTTACACACTCATTTGTAATTGTTCTTGACGAAACTGTTTTTCCTGCAGTTTTGTAGTCACGAGCTATACTTAATTAAATTATTATTACTAAGCGAGTCGAAAATTTATTCTGATCCAATAGTACTTACGCGTTTAAAATATGGATTAAGTAGATTTCGAGATAAAAAAAGATAGATGAGACTTTTTGACATTGGTGCGTGAAACACATTTTGATTCTAGTACGAATTCACAGAATGTGGACGCAGGGTTCTATGACAATACAACAATAAATGACTAACAATACTAATGCATACAGTATTTAGAAACCATCAAATAAATCCTAACATTGATATTAAAAAAGTGATGTTTTTCTGACATATTAAATAGCATAAAATATGCATTAGTTCGCATCGGGAAATTTAAGAACAAAGGCGAAGGTTAGAACAAGCGAGCTGGCAAAATGTTGTGTTTAATTGCAGATGTCTTTAACCTGTCAGTGCTGGCTTATTAGCAGATACACATCATGTAGACAATCAAAAAAATGAATAAAAGCTTTTTATTAAAAAAAAAAAAACAACCGACTTCCAAAAAAAAACACAAAATTAAACATAATTTTATTTTCAGAAGTCGGTGTCGTTGGTTCCGCATTTTCGTTTTTTGACACAGACTTTCGAAATTAAAGTTATTTTCCACTTTATAGTTTTTTTTATGTTTTTATTATTTTTTTTAATTTATGCAGACTGGGAACGTCATTAGTTATACGAAGTTTAATTTATTGTCATCTCCACTTTGTATAATATAGTAGGTATCCTCCTAAATTAGAGGCCAGAGCCAAGGCAGAGGAATTTTTAATTTTAATACAAAATGGCGAGATGTGTAATTAGGATTATTAGACATTTACAAAAAAATAATAAAGCCTCAGAGTATCAAAAAAAAAACGATTAAAAACGAGACAGACTCGCGCGCCGAGGGTTCCGTACAAAGTAGGTATGTAACTACAAATTTACGGTTTTCGGTTTTTTTCCTTTACTTGTGCTATGACCTTGCTCCTTGCCAAATTCCATGATTCTAAGTCAACGGGAAGTACCCTATACATTTTGCTTCCCTTGAGAGTGTCGACATATACGTATTTTGCGGCCTAAACGGCCGTATCTTTTTTTCACGTTACCTTAGAAGTTTGATTTTTTCACAACTTCAAGGGGCTGTAGACCCGAGTATTTTATGGTTTTAATTTCGTAAAGAGAGGTAAAGGTTCTTGACAGACAGACGGACGGACGGACGGAAAACAAAGTGATCCTGTAAGGGTTCCGTTTTTCCATTTTGCGGTAGGTACGGAACCCTAAAAACATCATTAAAAAAATAAAATATTTTAGAAACATACCCACTATATTTTTTCGTTTTTTGCTGTCTACTATATACTGGGTGTGGCGTAAATAGTGGTCCAGATTAAAGGAGTCGATACACTGTATTCTTATGCATCACACACCGAAATTTTAACTATTTTCAGTTAAGGGATCCCAAAAAAAAAAAGTTGATTTTTAAAATTTCTGTACTTTGCTTCACGAATTTGGTTGTAATTTCAACAAATATCAAAACAGAATTAAAAAATACGGATATTTGTTGAAATTACAGCCAAACTCGTGAAGCAAGGTACAAACATTTTAAAAATCAACGTTTTTTTTTTCGATGACCCTTAACTGGAAGTGGTTAAAATTTCGGTATGTGATACTTAAGAATACAGTGTATCGACTCCTTTACTCTGGACCACTATTTACGACACACCCTGGACTCGTATATGTAATATATGTTTACAAGCAATGGCTTGGAAACTACTATAGTTGATATAAAATAAGTTGGCGGCTCTAATTATGTGGGCGTCACAGTCAAAAGAATTGGTATTTTAATTTAGTTGGTTTGGTTCTTCGTCTGGGTTATAGATCAAGTCTTTAAAGCGTGACCCTGTTTTAGTAACTAGTTTTTATGCGGCCACCAAAAAAGGTAGTTTTAGCCAAATTTAATTCCAGAAGAGTCGACATTCCTATGAGTTCTATGATAGTTTTTAGCAAATTAGTAGGACAGGTTGCTTCGCTCTACTGTACTCCGTAAAAACTATGTTCCTACGTAGGTAATTCCATACAGGGCATAATATGCCTTACCTGCGTTGCGAGGCAATTGCCTAGCACATTATCAATCGGAATCGGTTTCATTTTAACAGTTCAACAACATTCAATGAGTTATTACGTGTTGAGCAGACACATTTTTCGAACTTATGAAGGAATTATTAATTATTATTGATTATTAATTGGATTAGCAATTTGCTTTAAAATGATTCAGATTCCGATTGATAGTGTGTTACGCAATCAGGGTGCTGGTACTTATATTTACTTCGTAGGTCTTAGATACACTAAATTTTAGGTTCAACCTATCAATTAACATTTTCCGTATTTTTCTGGGAACCCTTTTCCCAGTTTTTTTTTTTACAAATTATTAAAATGATTGGTGTTCTTTTTGTCCTATTTTCGCCAATATATTTTCGCGGCCTAGCGATTTTCCAACCACAAAACAAACAAAATTCAAAAAAGGAATTTACTAGGAATAAGGAAAAATAATGCTGCGTAACCTCCTAGGGGGGGATGGGGATGTCAAAATTTGTATGGAAGAATTTTAATGCGCAAACCGATTAACTCGAAACTTAGTATTTATACTTAAGATAAAAAATAAAGAGTAACGTGTATCATGGTTTTCGAAAATCTAACCCTAACGGCGTGAAAAGTTTTGAAATTCCACCCCTGTGGAGGGACAAGCGGGGATACAGTTTATATGAAAAATCTTATTCATTTGGTTAATAACCTTGAAACTTGGCAAGAATACTTATGGAAGTAAATTATGAAGTTTATTCTTTTTTGTTTTTCTAAACTACCCCCTAAAGGGGTATTGAAGGGTGTCAAAAATTGTATGGAAGGATTTTGACGCACAGTTCGATTAACTCGAAATTCAGTATTTATATTTAAGACCAGAAATAAAGAATAACATGTATCAAGGTTTTGCGAAAATCTCCTGACGGGGTGAATTTAATTAATAATTAATTTAAAGGGGTAGTTAATTTTCCATTTTACTGCGTGGCTTGATTAAGTCGAAAATTGGTTTAAACAATCTTTCGGTCAAGTTATGAACACTTCCCAAACGTTTTTTCAAAATTCTTCCTCTTTGGAGGTGAAAAAAAGGGAAACAATATATATGAAAAATCTTATTCATTTGGTTAAACTTGAAACTTGGAAGGACTTGCCTGATTATCATTTATGTTTTTCAAAATTATCCCTCAAATTACAGGTTTAGGGGTGTTAAAGTTTGTGTGAAAAGTTTTAACGCCCGGTCCGATTAACTCGATACTCAGTATTAATACTTTTGACAGAAAAGAAACAATAATAAGTAATAGGTCTTTCGAAAACAGACCCTGACGGGGAAAAAGTGGTAATTCGAGTTTTAAGGGCGGTATTACAGTGCGTAGCTTGATTAACTCCAAAAAAAATGGTATAAATAAATTAAAGCTCAAAACTTGGCACAAATATTTATCTAAGTAAATTATAGTTTGTCTAAACTATATGTTTTTCTAAACTACTTTAAAGGGAGATTGGGGGTGTCAAAGTTTGTATGGAAGAATTTTAACACGTGGTCCAATAATATAAACTCGAAATGTATACTTAAAACCAAAATAAATAATAAAGTGTCACAGGGTTTTTCGAAAATCTAACTCTAACGGGGTGAAAAGGGGTAGTCAAATTCACAGAGGAGTATTTTATTGCGTGGCTTGATTAAATGGAAAATTGGTATAAATAATATTTGAGTCAAGTTATGGAAACATACCAAACGTCTTTTCAAAATTACGCCCCTATGAGGATAAAAACTCTGAAGGTGAAAAGGCGGGACACAGTTAATATGAAAAATCTTATCCCTTTGTTTAAGAAACTTGAAACTTTTCAACATTTGCCTCAGTAAGTAATAAAGATTGTCACTTTTACTTTTCAAAAAACCCCTTACAGAGAATTTAGGGGGTGACACAATTAATTGGTAAGAAAAAATATTAACCCGCTGTCGGATTAACTCGAAACTCGGTACTAATATTTACTTAAACAAAAAAAGTATTAGGGTTTTTCAAAAATCGACTCCTACCGGGGTGGAAAAGGGTAACAAAGTACAAAGGGTAGAAACTCTAACTTCCATTAACTTGAAAATGGGTATAAATAATCTTTAAGTCTCAGAAATGAAAACTTACCAAACGCTTTTTTAATACAAACATTTCCTGTCGTGATGAAAAGGGAGGACAATTTATTTGAAACATCTTAGGTAGTTTAAAACTAAAAAATTGGCCCGAGTACTCATTTCTCTAAATAAAGTATAAAGATCGTAAACATTAATTTTAGTGATTTTATTAAGGGGTTGGAGGTGTTAAATTTATTGAGGAAAGTACGAAACCCACGCGGACGAAGTCGCGGGCAAAAGCTAGTCTTTTATACAACAGTAAAGGTCAATGATCAACATAATTTTTTTAGGAGAGTGTTAGATATACTTCAGTTAGAGTTTCAAAAGCAGGTTTGTGCACTTTTTACTGTCAGAATTTCCGGCAATGTCAATAACCCTAACATTCACAATACCCAAAATGTCCAAAAAAACCTGTTCAGTGTGGTTCTCTAAACCCGGATCCTTAGCTGATAAAATTGAAAGCAAAAGCTTTCATTATTAACTTTACAACTTCGATCGTTTTTCGGTTAATTCACTCAATAATTCAATTCATTAAATTATATACCTTAATTTTATTTAAATTCACTGACCCCGATTCTGTTGATTACAAACTAAACTAGATTTAAGTTCAGTGCATCTTTTTCTTTCTATTTCATTAAGAAAAGGACGGAAGATAAATATTAGTTTAGTACTGTCAAATTAGTCAGCGCCTGACGTAAATGGCCCCGATTCTGTTGTTCACAAACTAAATTAAATTTAGGTTCAGTGCATCTTTTTCTTTCTATTTCATTACGAAAAAGACAGAAGATAAAATATTAGTTTAGTCCTGTCAAATTAGATAATCCATAGACAAGTTAGACGTGATTAAAAAATTTGCTACTAAAAATACGTCAATTTACGTCAGGCGCTGACTAATTAAAAACCTTCCTCTTGAATCACTTTATCTTTTAAAAAATACCGCATCAAAATCCGTTGCGACGTTTTAAAGATTTAAGCATACATAGGGATATAGGGACAGAGAAAGCGACTTTGTTTTATACTATGTAGTGATATTCGGCTTTTACGACCCACATCATTCTTAGTCAGTAGACAAAGACGTTTGTTCATCGTATATGATAGTACAAAGTTGGCTTAAGTTGGTTAGTGTTATAGATAAGTTCATCCGCCGCTAAAAGCGGCATACGAATATTTACAATATTAGGTACACGTGGGTATTAAACCTAGCTTATATACTACTTATACTCTATTATACAATACAAGACAGTAGACACTTATTTATAGTAGACTATGGACATAAAGATACATTTATAAATCTATTACATAAACAATAAAAAATAAAAACACAACACTAACAACATTAATTTTTACTATACAATTAAGGGTAACCTTTGTTTTGTTAATAGAGATTGGGACAGTCTATTGACCCAGTTTGTAGGTCAATGGAGAGGTCTGTGACCTTAAACTGACCAAAGTGACATCGATCAATGAAACGGTGCAGTGGTGCCATCTATGTTCAACTCACAGAACTAATATACCAACACAGATGGTTACATTCTTATATAAATCTGTTGAACATAAGAGGTATATAAAGTAGTAGTTATTAGTAAATGAAATGCGTTCACAGTTCCTTGAGCCGGTCACAGATGACGCTGTAAACAAAAACATTATTTTCTTGTTTATTTTTATTCTATATTTTTCGTCCATTTATCGACTTTGTATGTCTTCCTACTCTACTACAGTGGCGAAGGTACCATACAACTATATTCCCGCCGGCTTCCCTTCGAAAATTCAGAACACAACCAATCTATAGTCAATTCATCATTGAAATATAATGAAACGGTTTATTGACATTTTTTTCTTGCTCTAGCTTACCTCTGTCATAAATTCACCCTTCGCCACTGCTCTACTATGTTATAATTATTAGGGTATCATGAAAAAAAAACTCATAACCTCCTTTTTCAGGATACAGTTAGGTATCTAATCTTTAAACTTTTGTAAAGGCACCTATAGGCCGTAGAACAATACAGTATGTAGATAACTGAAATTCAGTTTACAGCGTGATGATTTATAGCTCAGTAAGCACTGACAGCAAAACCCCTGTCTAGAGTTTTGAGGGATTTGCTGCACTTTGAAAATATTTAAGCCGTTTGGAGGAGAGCTACGGGAAATCTAGCCCAAGTAAAGTTGCGCTGGTTAGATTTCAAGACTATAATTGGAACTAAGTAGTCCGAAATATCTTATAAATAATCCAGTTTACCCCACCAAGCTTAAGCTTAAGTACATATTTTTGCTGTATTCAACTTAACTAATTTAAAGGCAAAATGTATTGTAGGTACTATGTTTTTATAAAAGTATAATAAGTAAATAAATAATGAAAACATAGTAGGTAAGCAAATTACGATCAAATGGATGACTAATTGATTTTTAATTACCTAACACATTTCTCACTGACGTGTTTTAGTTTGCTCGCTCTTAGCCATTAGAAATATTTAGTGCTAAATATTTTTTATTTCTGTTAATAATGGAAGCTATTGTTGTCAAATTTGGAATACATTCGTATCTTTGTCTCGGCATATATAAAAACATACGAATAATGCAGTAACATCACAATAAAGGGTATTGTTCACGCGCTACGCACACAGACGTGCGCACGCCCACACACTCGCTAATAGAGTGTCGTCCAACACTCATTTACAAATTAACGTGCAATGAAACAAATGCGTGTGCAATTACTTACCGGCTACGGACAAAGGGTTCCAATAGTCCACTTCGCATTGGAGCTAAGCGCGGGCGCACTTGAATGCGCGACGTATCGTAGCGCGCACGCGCGGAAGTTTTATCGAAGAAACACAGTGTAGTTCGCGATCGGAATGATGTTGGCCGGGGCGCAAATTGTTGATGATACTAGTGTCGCGTTTACGACGGGGACCACAGGGACTAGTCCTGCGATGCCTTCCGTCCAGGGCTCCTCCCGGGAAGCCCAGCATGTTGCCCCTCCAGTTGCGCCTGCACAGGGACTCCACATGGTCCCTAAACTTGACCCAGTAGACATACATTTCAGCAATATCACATGCACAGTCAAACTGGGAATAACTAAAGGTAAATTTGAATTATTTATATACAAAATTTAGTCCTGTGTCTGAAAACGGAAGTCAATTTAACCCCTTCCTAAATATAATTTTTTTTCAGTGCGTGGCGTTTTACATTTTTATATAATATAATCTAAGAAAGGAATGCTATCTCAAAGTTTATGGTCGATTTCCCTACCCAGCCATCTCTACCTACACAATAAAAGGTTTTGAACTGTCCTACATAAGACCTAGATCGAATTTAAAAATGGGTGCAAGATTATTGACGTAGTGTGCCACAACTCCACAAGTCGTGATAAAGTTATTCGATATGCTACAACAATACCTAAGTATGGATATGTTACGATTATATCGTCACTAACACGATAATAAATATCAATAATATCTTAAGAGTCTTTGTGTAAACGCGGCTTATACTAAGTTACCGTATCTATAATTTGTATAACTTTATAACACGTAGGTCGGTAAGGAAGTATAATTGCCTAATAACTTATTGACAACATTAGCTACTTATGAATTATCTTATGTACCTATTTATTATGTTTCTATGTCGTTTTTAGATAATACACGATGTGAATAATAATTAACTAACTAAGATCAAGATTTTCATTCAACGTGGGCAGTTTTTTCGTAGTTAACTTACTGACGATGACTAAGATGTAACCCCCTATTGCCAGTAACACCTTCTTCGTCGTTATCATAACAGCTGAAGATTTTTCTGAATTAAGTGGTTGGTTGTGCTAATACATACTTATCTCGAAAAGACACAAATAGAAGCCTTCGACTGCAGCTTAACTGCAGTCGAAGCAATGATCATCATCTGCCTAGCTTAAATTATTCCCAACTATTTTTGAGGTCGGCTTCCACTCTAACCGGATGCAGCTGAATACCTACTAAGAGAATACGAGATATTTTACGAAGAGCGATTGCCTGAACCAACAAAAAATTGATTGTCAGATTTTAAGCTCTATCATTTTACAGAAATAGACAGTATTTTTTAATAATTACAGACAGTTCGACCTACCTACTGTTTGCCACATTACTAATTACCAATGATGAAAGATTTAATGAGTATCTAGAAGATTATCTACTCATGTGGTAGGTCATCAGTGAGCAATCAATCAGAAGCAGGAAATCAAGCTTCAGCTACGTATCACAAAACTTGTTAACAACCTATGTCATCCATCCTGAAATGATAGTTTACCATAGCTGAACAATTTTGGCAATTAGTTCTTACCACAGATATAAGTATATATATTTCTATGGTCCTTACCTAGTCTCTCTCTTTCTATCTTTCGTTTCTTAGCTTTAGGCAAACATTGTGGGGTCAGCTTTACTTATCTTTTCTTTCCAATTCACTCTGGCTTTTATTTTCCCCCAAAAGCGCACTATCAATCAAATTATTATTATTTTGACTTTGTAGGCCCTGTAGACTTTAGATCTGTAGACCATTTTTTTAAAATTTTATCAAGTAAGTACCTGGTACTTGTTGACAGGCATCCGCTGTCCTCCCATACCTACTGTAATTTGAAAACATTGTAAAAGCCAATTATTTTTAAAAGAGTAATCGTGGAGTTTCTTGCGCGTTCTTCTCCATAGGAAACGACCGACTGGAACCGTGCACCTAGCTTCAGACGTTTCATTTAAATGCCCTTGTAGGTTTGTGAGAAATAAAATATTTTAATTTGATTCAAGTTTTATTCTCTGCTTTTTCTTAAAGAATCCATTCGCTCTTATTGGTCATTCTGAAGGTTAAGGCTGACGCCAAACCATGAGGCTCTATTAATCCGTTCCAACCTGCCCCTTGCTGCCAACCCCAACGACGCCCTAAGCCGATGTCAGTACCCCACAAGGGAGGGGTCATCTGATGATTTCCCATCCTCAAAAAAAAAGTACCCCACAAGCGTGTAGGGCGTCATTATAACTTTCCAATGGACAACCACTGACACTCCATTGAAAGGAATGGCATAAAATGGTAATCTCATACATAATGACAAATTAATAAATGTAATGTTTATTACTATTTGCGAACTTCTTACTACTTCAGATTGCAAACACTAATACGTAACATGTAAAAATATATATGAAATGACATCTTACATGAAATTTAGTAGTAGTTTTTCTCAGACCATTGTCCGACCCATGATCGACTATTATGAATTTAGCAGATTACGAACTTTTAGCAAAATGACAATGGGATCGTGTTGGAATGACGAATTTATAAAAATAGCAGACTTGGGCCCCTGGCTGGAGACCTAAATCTATTGAGGCACCCACAGGCAAGTCCGGTTAAGTAGTCGACAACCTCCTAAGCTGACCTGCGAAAAGCCATTTATAAAAATAAAAAATCAGACTTTAATATCTTCCAATCTCTTTAAAGCGTTGGTACAGTAGCATATTATATTCTTCAGGACGATTAGCAACCACAAACTTCGTGGAGTGGCTTTAATACCCATAAATCCGCTTAATTCCCGTATCGTTGATACATAATTTATTTTCTAATGACTGTGGGAGCAACATACGATTTCGTGTATTAGTTCAAGTCTATAATGAGGTTGCTAATGATGCTTGAATGAATGCACATAAATGATAGGAAATGTAAAGCGACACAACGAAGTGTAAACAATACGTACAACCAGAGACAACGCCGGTTACAATGAATCTTGTTATATTCTCACTATACTATTATCTATTTTACGTTTGTCTTATTTACAAAAAGTATCAACAAACTTCTTGGCTATTTATTGTGCTCTTGATGAACCTCGTATAATGCTACATAAACATAAGTATATGCTAATTACAATTAACAAACCCCTTGCACCGAAATTAGCATTGTACATTACTTCTTCCCAAAATCTCGTGTTGCAAAAATAATTGAAATTAGATGTGTTAACTGCTTAAAAATATCACTGTAAACTTGTAAAGCCGTTAAACGCCAAAATAAAATAAGTAATAATATCAACTTTAAGGTCACTAGCTACCATCGATCAACACTTACTGGAACTCAAAGTACTTCTTGCATCAATTGAGCCTCATATCGATTGAGCCGCAGCTAACAACCACAATACGTTGCCTTGACTCGATTGCTACATCATAACGGATAAGACTTATCTACGAGTCAAGTTCACTTTTTATTAAACAGGTGAGTATAAGAACGAGATGGTAAACAAAAAACTGCATTGCACAAGTCGTAGGTCAAGAATTATTAGTTAGCATATTGTAGGTAAGCTAGGCTTTCTAGAATCTAGTTTTTTATACCATAATGGTAGAGTTTCTTGGGCGTTCTTCTCCATAGGTATCTACGACGCCTTGTAATGGAACTATAGCTTCATCTTTCTGACTGACCGACTCCTGAACAATTCAAAAGTGCCTGTAATTAATTTATTTGAAACAAATGCTTTGACTTTTAACTTAAACTGCAGGGTAATTGCGTAACACACTATCAGTAGCAATGGGTTTTATTTTGAGAGTTCAACAACATTCATTGCGTTATTTACTTTGTTAACCAGACACACTTTTCGAACATATAAAGCAATGGATTAGCAATATGCTTCAAAATGATTCAAATTGAGAGTAAAGTGTGTTACGCAATTAGGGTGATAATTTGCAGCGTTTTAGTGCCTAATTGAACGGTTGTAAAATTATAAACTGCTGATATTACAGTAAATTGAACTAGAGAAAACTGTACATAACATTAAATAAATAAATGATTAGGTATAACAATTTATGTAGTAAAATTATGAATCACAGCTTGGATTTTTTTATTGGCAACAACGACCAAAGTGCAAAAGTGCAAGGTGGCTTTTACGATACTGGTTTCCTTATTTACGATACCGGTTTCTTTACGTACGCTAGCGATTTTCGCAGAAACGTGTACCTACTTTAAAGTCTGAAAGGTTTTAACAATTTTCATTTTACTTTATAAAATACCTAATAGTACGGTCACCAAAGGAGATAACTAACCAGCCGATCGATTCTGTAAAAATCTCATCGTAAAAAGTTAGGTGAAGTGAGCTTAGAGTGAGCTATCAAGAGTATCAATCCCTAGCATCAAGATGACACTGACAGCTCACTCCACGCTCACTTCACCTAAGTTTTCACTGTGAGATGGTTACAGCCTATCGATTCTGTAAAAATCTCACCGTGATAACATAGGTGCAGTGAGCGTGAAGTGAGCTATCAATGGAGGCAATCCCTAACATCAGGTGGAATGACAGCTCACTTCACCTTAGTTTTCACGGTGAGATTTTTTACAGAATAGCACTGCAGAATCGCATTGCTGTATCGTCGGATACAGTTGAAGTTTAGAATGAAACCGATTGATGTTTTCGAATAAAATTTAATTTAGTTAATAAAAAACAAACAGTTCATTTATCAAATTAAATTTCATTCAAAAACATCCACCAGTTTCTTACTAAACTTCAACTATTATATATCCAACGATCCTGGTTACTTATCTCTTTTGGTCACTGGTCTCTTTCGGTACTTACTCAAAAATATAAGTAATTTAAGATAATGCGTAAATGAAATACGATAATTAGGGTTACGTGTATTTCGCGTATAAGAAATCGAAATTTCGTATAGATAATAGTATAATGTAGTAATTTGTAATTTTGTGATCTCCAGTTTGCGTCAGGATTTGACTTTTAACCTAACAGGAAAAAATGCGAAGACACGCAAGTAATAATTAAATATGCTGCATGTTTACAACTTCTTGGTATTGTGACATAACAAATATACATTGCAGAGTCCTCACGTGTCTGTGACTGTCAGGTAAATTGAACTGAGGACTCTGTCAAAGGTTTGGTTTGGTCGTGGGGGTCAAATAGGGATTTATTCCCACGAGGTCGAGTCCCACTATGTCGAGTTCCCGCTATGTCTAAGTTGCTCCATGTAAAATACTGATATTCAGCTGCATCCGATTATACTTTATTGATTTATTTAGGATTTCCATCAAAAGATATATGCCAAATAAAGAGTTTCACCGGGTATTATGTAGGTGTACTTGAAGCCGACCCAGGGCCGTCTTGAGCATATTGGGCGCCGGGGTGCGAAAATCAGCCTGAGCCCCAATTTTTGTGTTTATTCTTTTACTAGCTGCGCCCCGCGGTTTCACCCGCGTAAGTTTTGATCCCGTGGGAATATCGGGATAAAAAGTATCCCATGTGTTATTCTGATGTATAAACTATATTACTGTAAAGTTTCATCAAAATGCGTTCAGTAGTTTTTTCGTGAAAGAGTAACAAACATCCATCTATCCATCCTCACAAACTTTCGCATTTATAATATTAGTAGGAAGTAGGATATTAGTAGGAAGTAGGATTGGTAGGAATTAATAGAAAGTATGATTAGTAGGATTTAATACTTGCTCTTTGCCCAGCAGTGTTAATTTTTCTGGTTTTAAAGTCGGCAATTTTTTTTTTGATATCGTCTGTTTTGTAATCTATTTTAAGTAGATTTTTTTATCAATTTCAATTTCCCCCGAGTAAAGACGGCCCTGAGACGACCCAAAATTTTTGGGAAAATGCAAGGTAAATTTTGTTTTGATTCTATTAAAGATCAAAGGGGCTTTATTAAACCTAGTGTTACCGATCCCATCAGGAACATTAAACCTTAAGAATAAGAACTGTGGAATTTAAATCTCTGGACCACTTGCAGGGATCTTGAACTCAGTTTTTTATTATAAGTATGTTTTACATACCATAGGTACAAACCCGTCTGGCTGGAAAAGTAAAAATTAGATAACTACCTGAAGAAAAATATTAACACCTGCACCAATTCTATCAAAACTTTGAATCTAGGTATGAAGACCATTGCCACAGAATATATAATAGTACCCTTGCAATGATTGCACCAAAAAATATATGTTAACTAACTAACTTTGATGTGATTCTGGCTATTTCTTCATTTAGATCACCTGTTTAAAGTACAATTGGTCAACTAATCGTTATCATTGATTTGTAGAAATACCAATGATTGAAATAAATGTTCGAACATTTACTTTTTACTTAATCTTTTCTTATCTATGGATTAACATAATTATCAACGTTATCTTGACATGGTTACAAGTAAATTAATACTAATATATCTTTATATTGAAATGTACTTAATACGTTAACGTTGTAATCACAAACACATCTTGCACGTCATTTTCTTGGTATTTAAAATGCAAGGTTCATTAAAACGTTCATGAAATGAAAAAAAAAAAATTAGAAATTAGATATTTCACCACCTTGTATCAACGTCGGAAGGCGTATCTAAACCAAAAACTAAGTTACCTGCATTGAACCTGTTTCATTCTTGCCATACTTACCTACGCCACGAATCATTTTAAAAAAGACTGCCGAGCATCTATACTTATAATAAATCTGTAGAGAGGTCAATTCTGTACATGAAATATATTTCCAAAATAACTATCAACGGGTGATTAGTGATCGATACTGACGCCAAAAATGCAATCAGTAAAATTTTTGTCTGTCTGTCTGTATGTTCGTTATAGAAAAAAAAACCACTCGACGGATTTCAACGAAACTTGGTACAATTGTTCTTCATACTCCTGGGCAGGTTATAGTATACTTTTCATCACGCTACGATCAATAGGAGCAGAGCAGTGAAGGGAAATGTTGGGAAAACAGGAGAACTTACTCCATTTTTTAAGCTTCCGTCGCGTGTGCAGCCTTAATGGTTAAAGCTACACAGAAATCATGTATGACGGAAATGTTCTCCTTAAAATTATATAAAAAATATTCAGCGACAGCAAATGTCTATCTTTTATGGTTGACTCACAATAACACGTGTAACTCCCGATAGCTTAGCAGTTCGGAGCTTTCTGATTATATTTGTCTACTCTTACGTTTATAACACTCTCACTCATCCCTAATTAAAAAATGTTAACATTATTACCTATTTATTTAAAAAAGAACCATAGAAATCAGTACAGAAACACCAAAGTTATACATGAAATACGCTAATAAGCCATCGCGCGTGAATACTGAATCATGCTATAAGGATTATTTTTGTGTAACGGTCGCCGCGCTCGACGCGGCTCGCGGCGGGAGGTATAAAAGGGCGGGGGATCCAAACGCGAACTTCATACAATATTCCAATTTAAAAGAACGCAATTCCCAGTATCGGTGTTTTAGGTAATGACAATCAATAAGGCTCAAGGGCAGACTTTTCGTGTTGCTGGAGTAGATCTCAGTGTCAGTTGTTTCTCGCATGGTCAGTTGTACGTCGGTCTTTCCCGGGTTAGCAGTTCTAGAAATCTTTATGTTCACGTGCCGGACGGGTCGACTTTCAACATAGTTTACCCGGAAGCTTTGCGCTGAAGTATTTTCGTTGTATAGGTACTTAAGCCTCATGTGAACGTGATTTAAACAGTATTACCAATACATTAACTTAATAACACACAAGGAATTACACACTGACGGAGTTGCGGGCACAGCTATCTATATCTATATATAAAACTCTTCCGTTACTGAGTGACTGACAGACAACGCACAGCCGAAACTACTGGCAGTAGAGAGCTGAAATTTGGCATGTGTGTTTGTTGGGAGGAGTAGGCTACCACTAAGAGAGGATTTCTGGAAATTCCCTCCCAACGGGGAGAAAAGGGGGATAAATTGTTTTTTTCCGGAAGTCATTATTCCACGTGGACGAAGTCGCGGGCAAAAGCTAGTTCATACATAAAAAAACAAGATCATGATCAACATAAAAAGTCAAACCGAAGCACAAAGTCCGATTTCCGTAACTACTTCAACTCAGCCTATCGCAGTCCACAGCTGGACATAGGCCTCTCCCAGGCTGCGCCACAACACCATATCCTCCGTCGAACGCATCCAATCTGTGCCAGCCACCTTCTTTAGGCCGTCGGCCCATCTAGCTGGGGCGTCCCACACTACGCTTGCCGATACGCGCTCTCCACTCCAGGACTCGTCTGCTCCGCCGCGAATGTTCCCGGTCGCTCCCACATGGATTGCCACCAAGTGGCAATCGGGAATAAAATTTCCAGTTGCCGCCGGGTGGCAACTGGGAAGTTATTGACCCCTCTTCAAATCGCTGTACACTGCGGCATGGATCGGCAACCCCTCAACGTTGTCTGCCTTACGGCTGCGATGAGGGGATTTGACGGCCAGACTTTTCCGATGTAGTTTCATTAGTAGATAAGTGATATTATTAGGGACATACAAACAAAATTTTCTTCAACGTAGTTGCTTTTAATCACTTGTTATTATTAATCATAAAAACCTGGTGTAAATAATTCGTATCACTGATAAACAAAGTATTTACAATAATTAAAGTCATTCACAGTCACAGATAATCAAATTACTTACATATTTTCAATATTCATGTTTTAACAATAAAAATACCTTTTACCTTTTTTTATCTGTGATACTTTACACCAAGCTTTTACAGCAACTGGGAATTTTATTACCGATTGCCACCTGGGGGCGATTCGGTTCGCCGGCCATCGTCGGTCCTTCGACAAACATCGCTAGCCCACTGCCACTTCAGTTTGCTTACTCTCCAAGCTATGTCGATTATTCCGGTTCTTTTCCGTAATTACTTAATTAATTGCAAACTTATAATAACTTCATGGCCTCTATCTATGATACTATTACTCTCCCGGATATGCGATAGTACGGCTCCTTATCAAGATAGCCGATTCGGTGATAACTGTGATAAGGACACTCACTGGATCGCCTAACAATCGTTACTACAAGTGTTCGATAAAATGCACTAGACAGTTCGTTGAACTCAATTGAATTGTCCAGTTTTGGTGATGTCCCCTCCAAAATATAGGATGTGAACAATTTTGAGTGATAACCGGTCATCATGGGGGATAGATAGGTACCTTGACATTTGATTGGGATGGCACAAGGAAGACACGCGAAACGTTGCTATCAAAAGATTTGGCAACCAAAATATTTTGGAATGGAATGAATGATAAAATAAATATTCGTTCAGAAAATGAAAACAGTAGCATCTATGCAAAATAGTTCCTACTTTTAAGGTGTTAATGTTACTTCATACACCTTAATTATCGCTTTCGCGATCGTGACCTATATAGACGCATGGCTGCCGCTCGCTGAACGTAAAAATCTAACATCCCCATGATCATGAATTTCCGAACATACAAAAAATCAGCTTAAGTAAAAGCTACATAGCTTGTTGCCATTGTGACACAGCCTTAAAGAAGTATTTCTAATTTCAACACATTCTTACCTATAGCGACGGAGAATATATATTTTGAGGAATATAAAATAGATAAATGTAATATCGTTGTCAAACACGAAGTGAAAAAATTCAAAAAAGTGGTGTCACCAAAATTTAGGCATTAAAAATTCGGTCTCCTTACAATAGAGCATATTTAAGTACCTCTTTACTTAAATAATAATATTAATTTTAGACAACTCAAGCAAATAAGTAACTAATTACGTAAATAAAATTGTTGTTATTATTGAAATTAGAACCGTTTGTGTGATACTGATAAGGTAGGCAACGTTATTCGATACGACTTTATCACTGCCAATAGAAATTGTTTTTGTAACCCAACAATGTCTAGGAAATAATTAGCGTGACAAACCTCATTAGCTGATCAACTATGGTTTGAGTTACATAATGTTTTGACTAACTATTTGTCATTTTGTTGGTCTATCTGATTCCACAAAAATGGCAGGCATGGCAAATAACAGTAGCATTTTGACAGTTCAACAACATTCATTGCGTTATTTACGTTGTTGAGTAGAATTTTTTTTCGAGTATATGAAGCAATGGATTAACAAAATCCTTAAAAATGATTCAGATTATATATATGGTTGATAGTGTGTTACGCAGGGTGCAGTTTATAGAAAGAATTCTTTGAATGTTTCTGTCCAGTTGCAGACTGAAACTAATTATGAGAGGTTATGGTTTTAAAAATAATCTAGCCAAAGAATAATCCAGTCACACGATATCTGACGTACTTCTATGTGCAAAAAACGACGTACGGCATTTCATACATACTTTCACACCCTTGTTTTTCGAAATGAATGAACTTCATACGCATAAGCACACAAGATACAAAGGTATATTCGAAAAAAATTGTGTTACAGCCAAATCAGACCGATTTTAAAATTTCCATAGAAACAGATATTTCCAGTATCTTTTTTTAAATAAGATATTTCGAAAATATTCTTTACTAACTTTTTAGACCTTTGTATCCTGCTTAATGCTTATGAAGTTTCATTATTTAATGAAACTTTTTTCGAAATGAATGAACTGATTTTAAAATCAGTTCATTCATTTCGAAAAACAAGGTCTTGAAAGATTGTATGAAATGCCGTACGTCGTTAACGAGTAATGTTTACAATAAGTAATAATATTTTTGTTATTACTTCCACATTCTTATCGTTACTATGTCAAAACATAAATACTTGTCGGTAAATAACGTTTTTTTTTCTCCATTTGTTTAAGTTAAATTACTCGTGCGACCTTGCTCTTACAAATAAATCATAACCAATAAATACATACAATTTTATGATTATTTAATCCTACAAAATTAAATCTAGACATAAAAAAATAGTAAAATTAATTAATTAACAGATGAAACTTCACAAACGGGTGATATTCTTTTTCTTAGCGTGTCGATGGCAAAAATAATACGAAATAAATATATAAGTAATTAAGTACCTAGCTTTTTTGTTTGGTCCAAAATTCAACAACGCGGATACCGTCAGCTGACGCAGCCATTAGGTCCTCCCGTGTGCAGGTGACAGGTTTTATTTCATATTCATATATTTATTTGCATTCCATAATGTAGTAGAGGTGTTACAATGACTTAAAGCTAAGGTACAATTATGGACCCTGTAGGGCACAGCAAGAACTAAAAAATATTATAATCTAGGACACAAATTAACAATAAAATTTAAAATATGTTATTAACATTAAAATAACTAGATAACATTTTGTTTTATTGAGATCAGCCTGATAAAGGTTGTGGTACCTACATAATAATTATTTGGTGAGGTTATTAAACATAATTATGCCTATCATATTATATACTTAATATATATCTGTGTATGTATGATTGTCTCTATACGACTATTATCTGTGTATGTATGAATGTCTCTATATGATTTATTTATGAAATACAAAGATTTTGATAACTATCATGTCTAAGCGTATTTTAATCTTGTAGACATTCATTATATTCATACATGAATTTCTACACCGATTTTATCTGGAAAAGTGCACAGAATAGGTACTATTAATTGCCTTGATGAATCCATAACTGCTAATGAAGTAACGATTAACTTTATTTCAAGGATGTAATTCTTTACAGTCAAAGAACAATGTTCAAAGTTATTTAAACGTTCCTTGTCAGATTGCCTATGATTCACGACTGCCATGCCTTTGTTACTAAACATTTCACTTAGTTAGGTATATTAAGTTGGATGGTACAACAGTCAGATAAGCTAGCGGTCCCTTTGTTTCCAAGGCATCTAACATATCATGAACTTTGGACAGTGCAAAGTTTATTAGTCACATAATTATACATAGCCAACTACTATGAAATCAGCAATGAGCGCAAGGACCAGTTTTGACAGCTGTTATGATTTATGCAGATTGGAATTTGACAAGCTCATTATACTATGTTCGATCTAGCATGACGTAAATTGAAAACAAAATATTGTCCAAACCTTTATCTATTGCCCAGAGATAAATACACGCTCTACTTTGAACACAATAAATATGTAAACAATGAGCGTCCTAAATTCTTTGTTTTCTTTTGCTATGGTTTTTGCAGTGATTGTTTTATTTTATGATAAGACATTGACAAGACAAACTATTTTAAAATAAAGTCAATCCATACTACATAATGGTATCTGTCAGTTACCTTTTCACGCCTAAACTACTATTCTATTCTATTTTTAATTATGGCAAGTAAAGCCGATGTCGACTAAATTCTGCCAAAGTCAAAAGTGAACTGGAAAAGCAAGTGTGCATTATTTTACATTAGAAGATCATAGAAGATGAAACATTAAAAGTCTACGATGATACAGTCTTGTGGGGTTAGTACTTAGTACTGGACTGAAACAAGCCTAAACTACTGAACAGCACCCTAATTCCGTTACACACTTTCAATAACAATCTCAGTGATTTTGACGGATCTTGCAAATCCATTGCTTCATGAATATGTTCGAATTTGTCTGCTCTACAACGGTAATAACGCAATGAATAGTGTTAAACTGTCACAATGAAAGCCGGTGATAAGTACTGTTAGTGTGTTACGCAATTACCCCGCTGATCGTTATAAAATTTGACAGATAGGTAGCCTCTGGGACCTGGAGAAGAATATAGGCTATTAAAAAAAAAATTAAATACAAAATACACACAGACGAAATCGCAAACTATATCTACATAGTTCGTAACAGTTAGTATATAAACTTATAACAACCTTGACAGCTTACTGCAAGAAATATCTATTCATTGATAACTTCATTATACTAAGGTTAAATCAATGTATGTCACGTTTAGATAAATTTCCACTACATTACTTATCTTGAACCAGCTTAACTTATCTTCAGGCATTAGCGTAATCAGCCTATAATGTTCCCACTGCTGGGAGTGGGAACACAGGCCTCCTTTCGGTGAGAGGGAGTGGATGGTGGTTGGTAGATGTCATATTTATCTTGGTTCTAGGACATACCGGTTTCCTCACGATGATTTCCTTCACTGTTTTGAGAGCAGTGGTGATGAAATAATTTACACAAAGTAAAACGTCTGTCTGGGATCAAACCTACAACTCGTAGGTCGCGGTCAGTCTCGAGTCTATAAAAATAACATTAATCTGTTTATTGTGATTTAAATAGGAAGTAGACATGTTACAACTTCTCGTCTATTATTATTCACATCACGCAGTCGGTAAAAAAATAACTATTACGGGTTTGACCTCTGCATATTGTCTAGATTGTGTTGTCATTCAAATAAAATCCATGAGATTTAATTTAAGTCCTTCCTTATTACATGAATGACAGGAGTTATTTTGCATATACATAGATATTATGTGTCTTTGTTGCTATAAAAAGTCATTGAACTTACACAGTAATTACCTAAATATTTTTTGGATCTCAGTTTTTAGAATCAGAATAACATTTTTCAATTAATAGCGAGTAGAGACATTTTCTTAAATTTTAATAGGGACAATTTTTTTATGCTATCGGGTGTTTTATTATGAATTTTCGGAGCCTTGCCAAAAAACTCTTTTTCATTAAAGAGGTTCTGCATTTTCTGTCGCACAGTTTATTCATATATTGAGAATGCTTGGAGTTTTTTGACCTGAGCAAATCAAAATTCTAAATGACTGAATATTCAATGTTATTTTTCGCAAAATACAGAGTGGCAGATATTTGGACGTGCAATCTGTTACCATGGATTCAGTACATGATTCTTAACCCCACTGGGTTAAATAATCACGTCGGTTATTTAAAAAAAAATGCTGTTCCATACATTTTGAGCCCGTAGCTCGTAGGTATTGCACGTTTCAATGGCACAGCAAATTTTTTTTTGATAGCCGACGAAAATTATCAACCCTAATCATGTGTCGAATACATGATTACACTTCGGGGATCGATGTCCCGGATACCATCCAGCAGTGCTATTCTGTAAAAATGTCACCGTGAAAACTAAGGTGAAGTGAGCTGTCATTCCACCTGATGTTAGGGATTGTCTCCATTGATAGTTCACTTCACGCTCACTTCACTTATGTTATCACGGTGAGATTTTTACAGAATCGATAGGCTGTATAGTAACTATGGTCCCAAGAATTACACACACAACATTATTTATAGGCCATTTTAGATCTAGTGATACATTATATCAGCCGTGTGAACTAAACATTGACGCACGGACTACCACATGTCAAGGATCTGAGTGATATCATATCATAATGTGATATCACGAGTGATATGTGATATAATTATGTAGGGTTAAGATCGAAGTCCGAAGCAATTATGATAGAGTTTCATTCAAGGCACACGTGAGGGGTTTTTACATAAGACGCTTCTGACGTCAGTTAAGGCTGCCTTTGGTTGCACATATTTTTTGCTCATATATATATATCTGTTAATTAATGGTTTTTCTCGTTTTTTGCGAAATAAGCTGGAGATAATATCTAATATCTAGCTATAAGTTTGTAACGATCGTTTTTTTTTTTTCTTCCTTTCCTGCGTAAGTAGGTAATGATTTGTGGTTTATAACTTTAAACACAGTTATCCACTTCAGTCTTTAATTGTACTACTTAATCGAGCATTGCTCCATTCTCACACATTGACGTATGTATACCAATTATTTTTTGAATCAGCCAAATACCTAACTATTCAATCTTTTATGGATAATATTTTGGATACTTGAGAATTATATTATATATAAGGGGCTCATGATTAAAATAATAACAACCGCACGGATCGATCATCATGGTTAAGCAACTCTTGCCGATGTCGGTCCGTGGATGGATGACCATCCATTACATATACAGAAGAGACCCCTCACCCCGGAGGTAAGCAGTCGCTACATGTGGAAAACTGGTATTCAGCTGCATCCGATTAGACTGGAAGCCGACTCGACCCCAAAATAGTTGGGAAAAAGATAGGCAGATGATGATGAAGAGTTAATATATTAAAGACTTGAAAATCGATTAAAATTGGGTTTTATAAAATTATAATAAAAGACTAACACACAATAAGGTCAAGTTGAAATACGCACTCTATATAAATTGTGGGCTTTAGTAGGGCCTTTTTTCGTAGCCTATTTTAATTCTACCAGAGTCTAGGTTAGCCAATCGCTAAAAGAGTAACTTGTTTTTAATCCGGCTGCCGAGCAAACGCCTCCTCCAGTCCTTCTAAACAACTTATTCCAGGCCACCTCGGTCCAACCGAAATTATTTTTTTTATTCTTTGTCGATTTCATATTTTTGTTGTTCTTCAACTTGACCAAACTCTATAACGGTTTTTCCACCACTTGTTTAACATTTCGGTTAGAAATGTTCATAAATCTTGTAAAGGACCTAGGTGTAGTTTGTAATATTTCGCTGTTTTTCACACATAAGCGCGAACCAGCCTCATGTATTACGTCTGTGGTTATTCTTCGAACGTGATCAAATAAAAACGTGATCGAAGTCCAACAACCTTGGTTTGTGACGAAAATAACAACAACTTTTAATAAAAAAATAAGGATAAGGAATAAGAAGTATTTGACTCATAGCTTTATAGCTTGAGTGTAAAGAAAAAAAATGTTTTTTCCCGAAACTTATTTTTTTTTAAATATATACGTTTTAATAACAGAAATTAAGGTTTTCCTTAGCTTGTTGTTGTTAAATTAAAATGTTATTTCGTTATTTTTAGGTTGACTTTGATTAGTCCAGTCTTAGTCAGCAACCTTTTAAATTATAGGATTGCATTTAATTATTTGCTGAAGTTGCGTGGTCCTGCAACTGTTATACAGCGTGTATTAGAAACATGAGGTTATATTTCTCCTCGGGACCAACATCCTAATTGTTCAGTATGATGATCTGTACACCTTTACATAATGACCACACATTTCTGATATAATATGTATAGGTAAACGCATTACCTATTGACAGACACAAAAAGTGACAAAGTATAAAGCACCGTTCTTTCTCGTCATTTTATGAACAATTTACAAAGCTTTGAGTTCAATCAGCGAACTTTAAGCATATATTTTTTATTTTACCATTTATGTACTGACGCCAACAGGTCAACCTACCCCAATCTGTCAAATTTCTTTGATAGATTTTCAACTTTAGCACAAAGGAATAAGGTTCATATTCTATTGAGAAAATCTGACAGATTGGGGTAGCTTGATGTGCTGGCCTCTGTACCTACACATACAAGATAGACAAGAAATGTATAAACAGGGAAGAAAAAAACAGAACAGAAAAATAGGTACAAAGGTGATGCTTATTTCGTAAGAAATCTCTTCCAGCATACCTGCGATAGGACAATAAATAGAGAGATGTAGACAGCGTGTGAAAGAATAAAGGAGACAAAAAATAAACATAAAATCATAAACAATTCACTTAATAAAACTAAACAAATATTATGAGAATATACTTACATACATACAAATAAACATACATACTTCTAAAATAAATATCACTATAATCTTAATAATTATAACTATTCAATAGTAATAGTAAAGTAATTGTAAAAAATAATTATTCAATAGTAATTGTAAAGTAAAAATCAAGTAGGTAAATGCCAAAGTTGTAGTGCTTATAAGTTGCTTGACTTAAACAGGAATGTCTCACTTCTGTGGCTCAACCATGTAGACGGCCTTCGGTAGGAGATTACGTAGTGTTGAGTAGCTTTAAACTAGCAGGTATATATTAACAAAGGTATACTTATATTCAAACCAGTATTAGTGTGTACGTCAAGATAAATAGAAAATATAGGTTCTACAAAACTATGCTTTCTAGACCGGTTTACTGCCAGTTTGCAGACTGGTTTGGAGCCTGTGAGGTGAATAGAGTTCATTGACGTTATACTTAAAGGTAAAAACAATTACAAATTAAATAGGTCGATACGCTTATAAAACAATTTCACGTCCATTGTTACTAATAGTACAGACAGTATAAGGTACAAGTAGGGTAAGCATCTTTTTACACTTATAATATCATTGTAGGTAAGTAAGTAATTTTGAATAAGTTTTAGTCTATCTAGAAGGGCAATTCGCGTAATTTTAAGTACGTTCACAGTCTGATCTCAGTCTCAATCTGTCAAAAATACCTCTAATTTCCCTACATTTTGACAAGTCTTTGACATTTATTCGTCAAAAACTTGATGAGACTGCGACTAGATTTTGAACGTTTTAAATTACGAGAATTGGCCTTCTGATGTAATGTAGTCTGTGTAATTAAAGTCATCATAATTCAACTATTTGAAGTCACACAGTCTTCTGTGTGACATTTTGTGTTGTCATATTTTGCTTCGATATCTTCATCGAAGCAAAATATCATAACACTAGAAGCTATATATAAGCAGGTACATAACCATTATTTGCAAAACAGTCCAAACTCCATGTAAATAAATGATGACAGCATTAACATCTCCACAGGATGTCCCCATTGGTCTGATTATCCAGAGTACCTACTTGCAAATACAATCGCGGGACATATTGACAGGCAGATTGCCACACATCCGCATATTCAATGTTTTTATCCGCACTGAACTTTATACTTGCGGTTAAGTCGTGGTTAAGTGGACTTTGATCACAAACAAACGAGTATTATCATGGTCACCACGAGTGGTAATCATAGAACGAAGAACATACTACTATCATAGTTTAAGCCTTAT
Organism: Globia sparganii; assembly: GCA_949316385.1. Lineage (NCBI taxonomy): Eukaryota > Metazoa > Arthropoda > Insecta > Lepidoptera > Noctuidae > Globia > Globia sparganii. Next base: position 20,065,186 of record OX438658.1, read on the forward strand.
GAACACAGGTTATTTTTATAATTAAAATATGGCTATGTTTATGGTTGAGGTATTTTATATGGGTCTATTTTGCCTGAAATAAACGGATTATTATTATTTTTATTTACTGAATCTTTGTAATAGTTGTCTCTACTGTTCATTCACTGGAGGCTCTATCTCATTATTGAAACCAGCCAAGAGCTGAGTAAAGGACCAGCACAGCTATCCACAAGCATTCGAAACGCTTCCGTGCCAAATCAGACATCAATGAATGTTATCGAAGGAGTCCTATAAACGCAGTTTACAAAGCCGAAAACCGATTTTGACAGTTTGAACCAAATAGACGACCGCAGTCGGATACTACACAAATCAGGTAACCGAAAATGTGTCATATTCCAATCGGAAGCCTGCCGAATCGTTGTGAATAGCTATGCAGATGTGTTCTTTTTCTCAGCTCTTGGCTGGTGTCAACTTAGTACATTTACACGGCAAGTATAATGACCGGCACGAGTCGTGAGCACAGATGGGCAGCAATCCGGCAAGCTCGCGCATGTACACTTTCGGCCAAATTTATTTAGTACCGCTCTTGCTTAAATTGTTGATAACTATAATTAAAATATTACCCTGCCTTCTTCATTCCGCCAAAGAGACGGAAAAATTAACTACTGCGCAGGTGTCAGTTTGTGCTCACGACTCATGCCGGTTACTATATTATTATTATTTTATTAGTACCTATAGAACTATGACAGACCGATTTCATCATCGGCCCTGCCCTTAAAGGTTGTCTCTATGATAGATTGACATAATAACGTTTTGACCCTTTGAGTGCGTCAGAGATTAAAGCGATACAAGATAATGTAGGGTGGAGTGTGAAGGTACGGACAATAATATCAGAATTACATGAAACGATGCCGTTGTATATCTCCAATAATGATAAGGTGGAGCTTCTGCTGTGTGATCAATCACTAGAAGCTCCAGCCGATCAATTCTGTAAAAATCTCACCGTGAAAAGTTAGGTGAAGTGAGCTTAGAGTGAGCTGTCAAGAGTACCAATCCCTAGCATCAGGATGACACTGACAGCTCACTCCACGCTCACTTCACCTAAATTTTCACGGTGAGATAGTTACAGAATTTAAACCATTAAACCAAGAAAAAATATTATAAAGATTCAGCGGTATCCCAATATAACCGTTATTTCTAAGAAAAAATCGATACAGAGTGACCGCATATTTCGATAAAGAATAATTATCTCTTATGAAAACAGTAACTCAGTGCTAATTCTACATACTAATGTAAGTTATAAACTCTGACTAAACGCAGGAAATGCTCAAATTGATTAGATAACACACGACGACGGTTATTTATTAATAGTAATAAATTACAAGAGCAAGAGCAAAATAAAATTAATACTTACGCTACTGCAAAATTCTTATATAATTAACTGAGAATTTAATTTAAATTCACATCTTAATAAAAGATGGATTGATTATGTGTGAATAATATGAGAGAAATAACAACCGATTTCCAAAAAAGACACTACAAAGTGAAAAATAACTTTAATTTCGGGAGTCGGTGTCGTTGCGTTCGCATTTTCGTTATTTGCCACCGACTTCCGAAATTAAGATTTTTTTTTCATTTTGTTGTGTCTTTTTTGGAAGTCGGATGATTCTTTTTTGTAAATAAGTTTTATTTTTCACTTTTGTTGTAGGTACTTACCCCACACAAATTCGTATCTCTCCGGTAATTGTTAATAGATTAAAAAAAAAATAATGGGTAGGGTAAATACTCAGGGGTGGTTCAATATAAATTTTATTAACTTTGCTGGGGTAGTTTTTGAGTTAAGCTTCAATACTACGTATTTTTGCCACTTAGTCTATATTGATGATGTTATAATAACTTCGTCTCACTGATATTTACATAACAAGTAGTGTTATACGAAATTGTGTGGGGTCAAGGTTTCGGAAGTCGGTGTCGTTGGGTTCGCATTTTTGTTGCACTGACTTCCGAAATTAAAGTTATTTTTCACATTGCAGTGTCTTTTTTGGAATTCAGTTGTTTTTTTTTTTTTCGTTTTGTAAAAAAGGTTTTATGATTACATAATCAATCAACTTCCTTTTTTTTTTTCGTTAGCCTATATCCCACTGCTGGGCAAAAGCCTCACCTCTTTCCTTACAAACCTCTCAGTCTTGTACAATTTGTCATGGCCATATATTGGCTATGTTGGCCCAAACGTTATCAGATCGTCTCACCACCTTCGTCATGGTGATTCAATCAGCATTAAAAGTTATTAATTCATTTTCTCAAGATAATTATGTATCCACAGCCACACCCAAATAATCTAAATCAATAATTTGTACGATTGATAATGATATTTCTAACACGCAAAAATAATGTTATCAATTTCCAAATCCTTTAGTGGCGAGGACAGACACGGTGTTGTAACTTCTAACATATGATTCGACCCACATTATTATCAAACTATTGTCATACTACCTACTTACACATAGTAATTGCTCTACAGTAATATTGTGACTGAAACTCAGCTTGTTATCAATCCTACATAAAGACGGGCTTAGAAAAGGTACCCTAATTGCCTAACACACTGTCAATCATAATCAGAATCATTTTAAAGGATATTGCTAATCCATTGCTTCATATGTCCGAAAAATTTGTCTGCTCAACAACATAAATAACTCAATGGTTGTTGTTGAACTGTCTAAATCAGGGATCCCCAAACTATTTTGGACAAGTGACCCCTTTTCCAAAATGAACCCCCATGGCCAAATTACCTACTTTTAAGATCAACCCCGTCGACCCCCAAAATCAGTTTTCGTTTATGTCGACCCCTAGGAAACCGATATCGACCCCAAGCACTTTGGGAATCCCTGGTCTAAATTAAAGCCATTGCTACTGTTAGTGTGTTACGCAATTATCCAGCAATTGCACGTGGACTATACATAAATACTTACATCTTCTTTTATCCATGCGACGAAATCGTTGAAAGTGATTTCGGTAGTTTGAAGGTTGACACAATTATTCTGATAATGAATGAATGAATGATATATTTATTTGCAAGAATATAGGTAGCTAACATAAGTTCTTATGGGTTTCACTATATTCGGCATTTCAGTCGTGCAAATATTTAGATTTTACATCTTAGTTATACCTATAGCATGCAGTACACATTCAGTAATTAGCAGTAACATAAAAATAATAATAATTTCATAATTTAAATTAGGATTACAATTCAATTAATAAAATAAAATAAAATAAAATACAATTATATTCATTTAAAATAATAATATATTAAAAAACTACCGATTACTAATAATTGATGTCATGTCAATGAAAAATGCCAAGCAATATGCTACAATGGCAATATGTTACATATTGGTGGAAATTAGTAGTTTTAATTTTCCCAATTGTTTTTCATAACATGACATCAATCATGTTATTCTCGAAGGGTTATTCAGAAGTATACTTATATCTCGAAGGGTTTTTCAGAGGTGTACTTATATTAGTGCTACCATATTTTGCCTCATGTAATAAGTAGGAGGCGAGTCTATTGCCATTGATTGCCATCAACCAGGCCCATACCCAAGCTCCGAGCTACTGAGAAATTTCTGATGCAAAAACCCAATAACACTTCCGCCCGACCTGGGAATCGAATCCAGGACCTCATGCTCAGCAGTAGTACTTGCAACCACTAAACGAGGCAGTTTTATTTTCGTGATTAGGTATAGCCAGTATTTTCTTTCATCTTCGTAAATATTTGCTCTATATAAATTGCCAGCCATATTCATGGATTCACGGACGAAACTCAAGTTCGTACGCGGCACCTCCCCACAGCCAATGGCTCACCTTCCATCTTGCGCCGATAGCCCCTGTCACCTGTGCACTTGATGGTCTTATAATAAAATTGCGTCAGTGAGCGGAGTTCGCGCAGCTGAATTTGGGCCAAAGATGTTTGAACTTTTTGCCATCGATACGGTAAGAAGAAAACTCATGTAATACATAATATTCTATTAATATACTTTTAATGTTTAGAAAGATCAGGATTTCAAACAGATATTCGAGAAAAGAGTTGTGACTATTAGGAATCTACAACCCTATAAATAACTCAGATGGATTTGTCAATTAAAGTTAAATTTAACCAAGATAATTATTAGTTACAAAATATTGATGTTTCTACGAAACTTATCAGAAACTGGTTCTGATGACTTGATTAATTATTAAAGTTATTCAATATTCATCAGCATCATGTAGGTAGGTAACTATTAAGGTGTCACTTGTCGATATTTTTTCTATACAAATTCGGAAGAATATTACTGCACTGTTTGACATTAAGCATCCAAAGTTAAACATGATATCGTTTTGACTTATTATTAATTGTGTCTGTGCAGAAACAGAATAGTAAAATAAAAAGCTATTCTGGTGAGTTGAGAATCTGGTGACTTGCTCATGAGGGTTAAAAAGTTATGAGCCAACAAAGATTCGTTTTTCTTGCTATTCTTAACGTAACTTTAGGTGTAAATAAGTAATAAAAGAACTGTAAATTCAAAACCAAGTCCGTACGATAAAGCTCAGTTATCGAAGAGATCAATAAACTTTATTTGTAATTGATTTATGCAGTGGTTTTTTCATAAAACTCGATTTTCCGAAGCACTTTACGAATTTCTTTACGCGCCTATCGGTTCGGAACGGTGTTTCTGTGCGTGAGAACTAGACGTTGTTCGTGTAGACTAGCGTCTAACTGCTTATAACTGATACTAGCGCTGTTGGACAGGAAGCCAGGCGAGACAGCTTGCTTTTTGGCCATGACCACCAGTGAGTTCGAGCTCGCGACTAGTTCACTCTTAAGTGACTGAACAGCAAGTGCATTGGTGGCAGGGGGACATCGACTCGAAATCTGTATCCATGAATTCAGTACATCATTATAGGGGCGCAGAAATTCTTGGTCGGTTATCAAAACCAAATTTGCTTCTTCATAGAAAAGTGCAGTACCTACCTACGCGGTCAAAATGTATTGAGTATTTTTTACGCTAGGAGGTTCGACGGTTCAGAATCATGTACAGTCGAGTTCATTAATATATTGGCAGTGACAAAGTTTCAAAATATATTAACCGTTAAAATGGTCATATAATAGTTCCATACAAACTTAGACATAAATAAAATGTTAACATGCATTTAAAGTTTCAAAATATTATAACCGTTAAAATGATCATCATTTTAATGCTTATATTCTGAAACTTTGTCACTGCCAATATATTAATGAACCCGACTGTACCTGAATCCATGGTTGTGCGTTGACGATGGCACCTTTTATACGCCAGTGTCAGTCTTTAAATCGATTTGATCCCTCCCTCTTTTCAAATTGGTACCTCAGGTCTTGAAGCTGAAGTACTTTATACCTTTGTATCAGTAGAGCAGTGGCTCAGTGGTATCTGTCCCAACTTACGAGTTGGTCGTGGGTTCGATCCCAATCAGACACTTATGCGTAATCTATTTCATCACCACTGCTCTCAAAACGATGACGGAAAACGTGAGGAAACCGAAATTTTCTAGAATCGAAAATTCGAAGACATGTGACAGGGCAGCGAGGAGGCATGTGTCCCGCCAGAGGGAACATTTTTTTTTTACGTGGAGAAATGCTCATGCATTCTGCACTGCCACGGGGAGATAGTGCAGTTATGTGGGACTCTAACCCACTAAAACTCCACGGTGTCCTCCTTCGCCGCTTACGACGGGAACACGGGCACGCGTTAGCACTCATCCGTGAACCCGCCGCGGCTGTCCGTCAGCGGACCCTCTTCCGGGGAGTACTCCCCATCACCGGCGCACCAGAACACACAGCACGCCGTGACCACCCCAGGGACCAAACCAGCACATGGACCCGTGGGAACATTACAGGCTGATTAAATAATATACCATCACGGTTCTATTCCTACACACCACTGTATAATGTCATCGTGGATATTTTTGAACGTTTTACTGCCTATAATATCATGATTTGACTTTGAGTGATCGGGAAACGTGCACCCCGGATGAGAAAGGTCGTGCAGTGTAGATAACGGATTATGTTTTCATTTCCTCGTGCAACTTTACATACTACATCCTTTATACTTTAGCAGAAGTAGATATGCAGGCACATCGGTTAATGCAATATTTTGAATATTCTTTTATTCCTTGTGGTTTATTTCAGGTGCACACATGTAAAAATTGGAATATTGTGGATGTGTCTTTTGTTTCCGGCTTATTTATTTTTTTATTTACTATTTTATTCTTTATTAATTGAAGAACCAAACAAAATATAAACAGAAACATCACAAAAACCTGAATAGGTTTGTCTGGATCAGTATTATATTATCTGTGGTCTGGATAGATTTCCAGAAGTACAATACATATAGAAGCAGTCTAACGCTTAGTATCGGAATAATAGTAGATTGTTGCATCGAGCGCAGAGTAATTTTTTTTTTTTCACCAAGTCGATTTTATTCAGCCGATTTTTATTTTCAGCCCGAATCTTTTTGATCTAATGCATACATTTAAACTTATTAAACTTAATGGGAGACATTAAACCTCTGTGGTAAATTTATATCTAAATAAAAAATAAGAACAGTGCATTAATGAAAAACTACAACAATGAGATTTTATATAACATTTCTGCACTGTTTTGGTTCTAAGCAAAAAATACGTTCTTTGTGATCGGTTTTGTAGTGATTAATGATAACATTACTACGTAGTTGAAAGACAGGCTATTTTATCTTCAAAGTAAGCTTGTATGGTTTACAATTTTACATAAAGCAACTGCCATCTAACCTATTCAACTTTGTACCCGATCTTTTCCACATAATGCAAATATAGTGCTTCGTTTATGTTTCCAGCATAAAAAATCGACTCGGAAATTCGTTAACATTCGGCAGCTGGCAAGTAGCGGCTATTATCTCGGTGTCACCAACCTCGTGACGTCACGCCAGCTGATACCTGCGAATATGGGTCGTTGTATCAAGTTGAATCGCCACCACACGCCAACCTCTGACGTAACACTATGCGAAATACACGCCTTTGTTCACGAATTTTAAGCAGCTCTTTATCAGTTCTGGTTATTGTTCTCTTTCAGTTTCACAATAAAAGAAGAATGAGATGTTTTTGTTTGAGAATGAATTGATTTGTTACGCTACAGGCCAGTACAGCAAAGTTTGTTGTGACTTGCCGTATATGTCTTTGTTATGACTGTAATTTTCATCGAAGCCGCGGCTCTAATTGCAATTTGTTTCATTCTACGCCTTAAAATTGAAGAAATTGAATGGTCTTTATTCGAAGTCATATACCTAATATGCGTGGCCTAGTGAAAAATAGCTTTATGTATTTAATTGTAGTAATCAGCTAGTTGGCGTTTAGGTGTCTACTGCTCAACCGCCTAATAGGCTTGTCAACTGAAAAAATCTAATTAGTCCGTCAGTTAGATTATCAAAAAATATTTGACCCGTATTTTTTCTTTTGTTAGGTACGTAAACCAAAATTGACGAAGATACGACGCTTTTAAAATTCTCAATACGTCACACCTTGGTATAATTTTTAGTGCGTTCTGACGTCACGAGCCCCCACTCCCGAGTTTTGATGCGTTTTATCTTTGTCAATATTCATTGATTTACAAAAACAAAAAATACGTGTCCATTACTTTTCAATACTCTAAGTGACGGACAAAATAGATTTTCAATTGATTCATGGTAGAAACTAGCCTATTCTAGATTCAAAGGATGGCAGAAATATTGTTACTGTTAGCCTGCATCATCCCACAGTTGGGCAAAGGCCTCTCCCCATGACTTCCAGCTCTTTCGATCCAGGGCTAAAGTGGACCACTGGTCGTTTGTTTTCTCCAGCTCATCCCGCCATCTTCTACGGCGTCAGAAACATTGATTAGGCCTTAATAATTCCGAGCTCTATAACTAGTCAGAAGCTTCTTCTGATTTCGAATAACATTATAACCAAAACGACCCTACCATCCGTCATTTTATATTATATACTAATTCTTTTCCTCAACAATATTTCAGTAAAAACACTCACCTATTTCCCGAACTCGTGTCAGTTACTCAGAAAGTTGAGTTATCTAGTATTTCCGTGAACCAGCCAAGCTCGTGGAACACCAACGTCAAACAAAGGTGTTTAACTTCTCCGCTGTCGGCCATGATGCCTGTCTGTCTGTCACTGGCTTTGTCTCCACGTTTCTCCCACACGCGTTGTGTGTAAATACCTTATGTATGTGTAGCATATCATGTTGTATCTTGATGACTGTATCATGAAATATTTGAAGATAAAACAATTATCCTTCGTTTGGATGAATAAAGGTCAACTTATAAAAAGTTAAGATCAACCATAGCACAAACTTAAATAATTCTCTTAATAACTATTAATTTAAAAAAAAAAAGGTTATTTGTGTATTTTATTTAGTGGAAGAATTGTGCAAGTCAACGAAATTTTTGGTTTATGTATGTCTTCGAAGTAACAGAATTTTGATTCCATACAAGATATAATTTGTTTTAGCTTAGCATTTACCTGAGTGGCTGAGTTAATGTAATCTCGCAAAAAGAAGAAATACATGTATCTCAATCATCGTGCAAGCACAATTTTCGACTGATATAATCATACCACTTGGTTTTAATAGGTTTTTATATTTTATTTATTCTTTTGATAGATTATTATTTTGTAAATGTGAGGAATTTGTAGGCCTTGTAGACTTTAGATCTGTAGACCATTTTTTATTTTATCAAGTACCTGGTACTTGCTGACAGACCTACGCTGTCCTCCCACCCATACCTACTGTAATTTGAAAACATTGTAAAAGCCAATTATTTTTAAAAGAGTAACCGTGGAGTTTCTTGCCGGTTCTTCTCCATAGGAAACGACCAATTGGAACCGTGCACCTAGCTTCTGACGTTTCATAAGTGCCCTTGTAGGCTTATGTGAAATAAAATACTTTGATTTTGATAATATGACTTCACCTTGACTTTAAATCTTCGTCTTCAAATAAAGTTACATAAAATATTTTAGGTTAGCAAATAAAGAACACATTTAAGCAGATTTTAAAATAGTTTAGTTTTCCTTAAAATCTGTAAATGAGCAAACAAGCTTTTAAGAGATAAGCACCAAGGTAGCCCGCAAAATTCAAATTTTCTTACATAAATATAGTATAATCGGAATCACTTTTACACATCAAACTATAAAATAAAAAAATAAGCTATGTGAGGTTGGCGTTTCTTAACTGACTACTCTGAGAAGAAAGGCCGAAACAAACTCAGAGGTCACGGACTCACGGTCTCTTTTAAAGTCAGATCATCTGAAGACCATGTACCTAGATTCATGTCTGAAATGGTTATTTTTGAGGAAAGTACCACACTGATTTGAGTGGATCAGTCCAGTCAGTGCAAGCAACATAAGGAACTTAACGACTCGACGCAATACCAAAGATAGGTAGGTCCTTTGAGTAGGCCGCATAAAGTAAAAAGTAGGTACTCAAACTGCTTAATTATTTACGATCTACAATCTGCAGACCGATCGATGATAATTCATATGATTTTTATTATTAGCTATCTCGACCTAAATAGTTCGTCACAAGAAAGGTCAGAAGATTAATTTTGCCTACACTTTTATCTATGACTTTCTGTAACACACTCGAACCCAAACAGTTGTTCAACTCGTTTCAGTTATAAACAATGTTATCGAGCGGCGTACGCGCACGCTAATGTATACTTTGTGTACAATACGTGTGTGTTTTGTCAATTAACTTTGTGATTGTGAGCTTTTTGCGCAGTGCACGGTTGCCAGCTCAATGGTTGGCAATGTTTTGTTTTTGTCTGCAAAAGTTTTTGTTCTGTTGTAACTTCAAACTAACAAAAATAAGTAAATTAAATATTAATGTACGTTTGCCCCGCTCGGCCCCGCTGAATTTGCGATTTAGGTGTGCACCAATGCAATGTACTCGCCTCTAGGAGTATATGTACCGGTTTCTTTTTCAATGTACCTCTGTACTTTTGAAGAAATATGCATAAAAAGGGGGCCGTGCCAGCCAAACGTTTTCAGCACGGCCCCCGTGTAACTTGAAAAATATAAAGCGTATTAAAAAGGTTCCTAAACTCAAGGAATGTACTGTATTAACACGTTATATGTACCCTAACAGATATTGTGAATTCGTAATAACAAATAATATATAGATGTGGAAAGGGGGCCGTGCTGGAAAAAAAATATATAAGAAAATATCTAAAAAAGACAAAATAACCTTAGCCAAAAACTATTAAAATATAATTGATGTTTGGCAAGTAACATATGTACCGCATTGGTTTCTCATACAACTTGCAAAATTTAAAAAATAAACCATTTTAGTTTATTCAGCACGGCCCTCTATAGTTGCCTATATCTTTTTAAATATGACATGTTTGTTTACAAAATTCGACTTCCTAAATTATGTATAGGAGTACATTCGTTCCCAATAAATTGCGATTCTGCTGTATTAGTACTTTAAAAGATAAATTGGATCAAAAATATCATATAATACAACTGATAGGGTGACCATGGTTCCATATATTAGGTACATATATTCTAAGGCCGCCCATTGTATGTTTTGTAGTAATAAGTGTTTTTTTTTGTTATGTATTTTCTGGTGTACAATAAAGTATATATAAATAAATAAATAATAATAAATAATTAAATTATGTGACTACATTGAAATAAACATTCTTTTTTTACAATTTGTTTTTTTTTTCTTGAAAATTAATATTAGCGATGACATCTTTTAAGGGAATTAAATCAGTTAAAACTTGTCCTGTGCGGTCGCTATTAGTTCGCTGACGCTACCGTGATTTTTGAAGTGGCGCTGGTGTCGCGGTTACTTCATGTTGCGCAGTTGCGCTCGAGTGTTTATTGATCAGTCACATCTTTACGCGCATAATATACCTACAGCAGTAAATGTAAACATTGCTCCATTAATTTCAGTATTTACGTATTTTCTACGTGTCGTTCAGCAGTGAATTCTATTTCAAGCACGGAAATGGAATGTTAATAAACAGGTAGTTAAAAGTAATTATATAATTTATTTGTACTTAAGAAACGGATTTGATATGTACTAAAATCAATTTACTTAAGTACTAGGTTTATTTAATGAAATTTAAAAATATCAAAATGTATGAAGCACCCGCTCACGGCACAGTGAAGTATAAGCGAGAGTGTGCTAAGTCTTACACCCGTATACAATAGAAATAATTGCTTGTTGCGTAATCATATCTTGATTAAGTCTAAGGTTAGAATTCTGAAATCACAAAACCTAACTTTATAGGCGTATACCTACCATAGGTAGGTAGGTGAGTATGACGTTACTTATGGGTATTTGCTTCAGTGTAGCCCGCGAAATACAAATTTTCATACGATTTTTTGCAATTGCAGGTCAGCGTCAGGTTGTATGTTAATCTAAATATGATTCGCGAGTGATCTTTGATGTTTGGACGTAGTTATGCAAAAAGGAACCAACCCACAACATGACCGAAAATGAGTTAAGTAAATCAAACTGCTTGTCAAGGTCTATATTTTCGATTATCAAAAACAATCCAAGTAAAATACAAATATTTTGACATTAAAAATTCGTATTTTACTTGGATTGTTTTTGCTAATCGAAAATATAGACCTTGACGAGCAGTTTGGTATACTTAACTCATTTTCGGTCATATTGTGGGTTGGTTCCTTTTTGCATAACTACGTCCGTTTTATAATTATGTAAAAATAATAACAATATTCTAATTATTACAGTTGCTTGAAACACTACTGTGATTACGTAGGTTGAATTAGTTGCCTGTGATTATTCCAAATAATATTGATGTGATTAATGTAAGTAATATTATTGTAATATAGGTACTTCAATCGATGTGAATTGTTGGAAACGTATCTGTCATTTTTCAAAGCCTTTTAAGCTTTGTAGTGTTAGTGACACATAGTTATAGTTTTCTGTGATTATTCTATAGGTAAACGTAACTAATCTGTGAAATGTAATGAATCTGTAATTTTATTGTAATGTACGGTTCAATCCGTGTGATTTATTGGAAATATATCTGTGATTTATTTATATATACTTTATTGTACACCAGAAAATACATAACAAAAAAAAAACACTTATTACTACAAAACATACAATGGGCGGCCTTAGAATATATGTACCTAATATATGGAACCATGGTCACCCTATCAGTTGTATTATATGATATTTTTGATCCAATTTATCTTTTAAAGTACTAATACAGCAGAATCGCAATTTATTGGGAACGAATGTACTCCTATACATAATTTAGGAAGTCGAATTTTGTAAACAAACATGTCATATTTAAAAAGATATAGGCAACTATAGAGGGCCGTGCTGAATAAACTAAAATTGGTTTATTTTTTAAATTTTGCAAGTTGTATGAGAAACCAATGCGGTACATATGTTACTTGCCAAACATCAATTATATTTTAATAGTTTTTGGCTAAGGTTATTTTGTCTTTTTTAGATATTTTCTTATATATTTTTTTTCCAGCACGGCCCCCTTTCCACATCTATATATTATTTGTTATTACGAATTCACAATATCTGTTAGGGTACATATAACGTGTTAATACAGTACATTCCTTGAGTTTAGGAACCTTTTTAATACGCTTTATATTTTTCAAGTTACACGGGGGCCGTGCTGAAAACGTTTGGCTGGCACGGCCCCCTTTTTATGCATATTTCTTCAAAAGTACAGAGGTACATTGAAAAAGAAACCGGTACATATACTCCTAGAGGCGAGTACATTGCATTGGTGCACACCTAAATCGCAAATTCAGCGGGGCCGTGCGGGGCAAACGTACATAAATATTACCGTAGAGCTTGTTGAGGAAAAATTTGGATTACAATGAAAATAATCTTCGTAAGAAAATCTTTAAATTAATTGTCTAAAGACCCATTCTCGTACTTAAAATAAAAAACTTTCAAATTCAAGTTGCAATCTCGTCTCAGTGACAATCAATATCAAAAATTTGTCAAAATGTACGTAAATTGGTTGTATTTTTGACTGATTGAGACTGAGATTAGGATGCAAACGTTATTAAATATACGGGAATTGACTCCCTGAAATCGCTAACACATAGCATACCTACCTGCTTACCTATATATTAAAGTAAAAATATTCCTTTGACGTCCACGTCTAAATTATCCAAACCACGAATACACAGAGCTGCGATATGATGCCTCATCACCAAAATGCCAATTGAAGTCTCTGGCAACTCTCTTGTTGACTTAAACCACAACGAAAATCATAAAGATCATTGAACGAAAATGTTCACGAGTTAAATTCATTCATTCATTCATTTTTTCTTTCGAAAATTGTGTGTCACTATCAATAGCGACACACAATTTTCGAAAGGACGTCACAATGAAAAAACAAATCACAGTCTCGTAAATTAAAAAGTAACATGTTCCCAAAGAGTTCCATTTTCGAATTCCATATTTTTTTTTCAATCTTGTATTGTAACTGGCCACATCCAGAAACTTTCAGTATGCCCCACGCATAAGCTCAGTGGAAAAAATCCTATTATTGAACACATCTGCGTACCCCTATGTTATGTTGTGTGATTGCGTAAACAATGCATACTTATGCGATACTCGTAGCAGCAATCGCGGTTGATTTGCTGGCATTTATTGAAGAGTTCCGTTGTCCGTCTCCGAAGCTCATCATCAGATTTTTACAAAATTTAAATGAGACCATTTCGAAATAGACCTCTTTCGAACAAAAAAGAATTTTGCAAACCCGTCAATTTAAGACGAAGGTATGCCACAAGAACATAGATAAAAAAGCAATGATATTTTACTAAAATATCATTGTAAAAAAGTATATAAACATCCGAATTGAGATCCTCCTCCTTTTTTTAAGTCGGTTAGTAAAACGAAAATTGATGGGTACGTAGTATGTAGAAGTTAGTTGGCTGCGAGATGTACACAAAGTAATATATCTGCCTAGCCTTTCCCCAACTATGTTGGGGTCGGCTTCCAGTCTAACCGGATGCAGCTGAATACCTGTATTTTACACGGAGCGATCTGCCTATCAGACCTCCACAACCCAGTTACTGGGTAATACGATACCCCTTGGTCAGACTGGTTATCAGACTTTCGGGCTCCTGACTACCCGTAACGATTGTCAAAGATCCACGAATGACAGCCGGGACCAACGGCTTAAGTGCTTTCCGAGGCACGGAGGGGTCACAAGTAATAAACAGTCATTATTCATTTAATGATCACAACTAAGGACCTTACGCTGATTTTATTGAAAACATTAATGTAGCAAAGTTATCTTAAGTGACATGCAATTATTTATAATATTGTAGTTAATAACTTGTAATTATTTGTATCATGTAGATTGCAACACATTAATATTACCTAGGTACCTGTTTTCAAGCATATAATCATGTTTGGATCGTTCTTTACTTCTCCTTCATTATTTTTAATCACACAATTGGTGAACAATAAGTAACTAACCTTTTAGTTCTTTTTAAGGCTGATTTTTCAATTGACTTATAATTTTTATTCGTGGAATAAAATTGACGTGTGACAGTTTTTGTATGGAAGAACTGTCAAAAATTCAAAATTATTCCTCCGATAAAGTTATCTGGCGCTGGAAAAATCAGCCCATAGATACCTGGATATTATTTTTACTTTTTTCAATTTTCAAATAACTTTTATCTGAGGAATTAAAATTGCGGTTTGACAGCTTTAGTATAAAAAAAATTGTCAAATAATCACCATACATATCTATTTATTATTTTGGAAACAGTTATCTGACTTTTGAAAAATGTACCCATAGGCACGTTACAAATTTTTAAAATAGTTACTATTTATAAACATATTTCGTTGATTTGATAAGGTGTAATTGTGCAATTATAATATAATTGTGCTTTATGATAAGATTAAATAAAATTGCTTCTTCAAGGTCGGTCAAAAGTATAAGGTTGATCTACTTAGTTGCTACAATGATCGAATTGTGATAAAAAACCGTGTTTAACAAGTAATGTATCTGTCATTCATTAGCAGTATCTATAGAGATATGTGATCTACCTACTGATATTGGTAACAAAGGTCATAAGGCTTAGTCGATTCGCACGAATTTACTCGCCCGAAAAGTGCGAATCTTCACTTTTAAATAATATTGTTTGAATTAAGTAAGTATGTGCAATTAAGTTAAGAAAAAAGTGCACGTTGTTGTTGTCTCAATCAGTCAATCAACTCAGCCTATTTAATTGCAGTCCACTGTTGGACATAGGCCTCGCCCACAATTTAACTTCGTGCGAGTCGCCTATAGAAAAAAAATATAAATCTTATTCAAAAGTGAAGATTCGCACGTTCCAGACGAGTAAAATCGTAAGGATCAACTAAGAATCCTTAATTACAGCTCGTAAAGAATTAATATAATGTCTGTCTGCAATAATGAATGTCAATTAATCTGTTATTTGTCTCCGGTTATGTAATTTTATATGCCTGTACCTACTCAATTAAGACCCAAGGGGTTTTCCCAAACACCGTTTAAAAGCAAATAATGTGTAGGTATAGGACCCTGTAAACAACGAACTAGTAGGTAGCCAATGCTTCAGCCTAGATTTGTTACTGATTATTTCATATAAAACATAAAAATGATTAGGTATCTATTAAATAAATATCTCTTGTCACAGTGTTTGCTATCGAACTCCTCCGAAACAGCTTAACCGATTTTTTATGATTTTTTTTGTGTATATTTGGTAGGTCTGAGAATAGGTCATACTTCGGCTATTTTTTTTTTGTAAAACAACGTTTGCGGGATCAGCTAGTATACAATATGTAACACAACTAACAATAACCACTAGGTACTAAATTAAAAGGAAAAGGAAGAAAGGAAGATGGAGGCGTTTTTGGTACAGCTTAGGAGAGGCCTACGTCCCGATGTCCCGAACTCCCGATGTGGACTGTGATAGGCAGAATTGGTTGATTGACTAAATTAAATAACTAACTAACTCATCATTATCTGCCAAACCTTAGCCCAACTTAGCATGTAGATGAATACCAGTACTAATTAAACTAACTATACCTACAAATAAATACAAAAACAAAACGATTTGATAACAAAGCCAGTCATACAAAAATAAATTCAGATTTAAACGCTTTGAAGTGCGTTTATCTGTTTTTATGGCCTTTGATATGTGTAAAGAACCGCAAAGTTATTAAAAACTTGTGATGTATTATTTAATTCTAGCAATTAAATAACAATACCATAAAGTAAATAATGACAATGCACTGTAAACGTCAAAGGAAATTCATAGTCTTGGAAGCTAAAATCCTGACATAAAGATAGTATCAACCTAATAGTACCTAACACATACAGTCAGCAGCACGTCCATCCCATGGTAACGGTTTGTTATGCAACACCTTTATTTAGAAGCAATATAGGCCATTTTCGTATTTAAAGTGAAACATCTGATGTGTGCTTGGTAGTACAATCTGCTGTGACAAAGTCTAGAATTCTAGATTGAATTCTACCTTGAATTTCTAATGACAGGATGTCACCAAGCGTTAATTAAATTATGTACTTACAATTAACTTCGTTCCTTCAAGTGCACCAGAACGCTCTGGGCTTAATCTCTGACGTCATTCGGGGTTATCAGGGTTGAGCCGGACCGCGGAAACTCTGCGAGAGACCATTAAGGGTCAAACTTACAAGTAAATAGGTGGCTGTTGTGCCACCACGCGGAGTTTGAGTATAGTTTGAGGAATTATAGGAAACAAGCTTCTGCCCGCGACTTCGTCCGCGTGAAATTTGTTGTTCTCCGACCTACCCCGTCTCATTGCATCGCCTGCCCGCGCTATTACCTACCTACTTCGTTTACGGTTAGCGTTTTTCTGACTTTTTTGTTTTTGCTCAGCTAGCCATTTTCAAGAAATGGGCTATCAAATGAAAAAAAAAACCGGCCAAGTGCGAGTACTCGCGCACTGAGGGTTCCGTACAAACCTGTAGGTATATAAGTAAAAGTTCACCCATCACGACAATCGAGTCATAGTTATGGTATTTTTATTGTAAAATGAAATTTATAACATTACAATATGGAAAGCCTTGCAGCAGCCTTGCAAAAGTCTGCTGACGAATGAGGGCAAGCTATTTTATCAAAGTTATTTATTTACAATTTTTTTTAGTCACTATTTAGAAATCTGACACAAACATGTTAATTATGAATTAAATTTGAACCAGATCTGTAAATGGTGACTGAAAAAGGTATGAATAGTACCAGTAGGAAATCTCCATGCCAGTTAAACCGCGAGACGCTGTTAGTAAAACATAAAGTCCTAAAATATACACAAAAACCAAAAAAATGGGACTTCGACAGTTATTTTAAAAAACAGAACATTATTATAATGATAATGATCAACATGGAACGTGATCTCTACGCCAAAAAACTGGTTTTTGGGCTGCGGGAATTTTAAGATACTTATAGGCTTATAGCATATATAAATTTAAATATAGACAGAAAACCAGTTACTTTAAATAATGTGTCTAGGGACAATTATTGTGCCTAGACACATTAATTAGTTATTGTTATTTATTTAATTTGCAATTATTGCAGATACTCTCAAAAATTCTCACATCTAAGTTCTAAAGTTTGGATATTGTATTGTAATATTTGGGTACGAATCCAAGATCCCGGGAGTATAAATAAGTTATAGACACATAAGTTTTTCGTCAGTAAAGAAACGGTTTTCCCTATCATCAAAAACATGGAAACATAACTAGAAGAATATTCTAGATAGACACAATCTTTTTATTGTCAAGTTACATAATATTTGATTTATTTAAAAAACTGATTATGTCACTTATTAAAGTTTAATAAGTGACATAATAAATTATATTATTATTATAATTATACACTTAATACATTATATACTTAAGCTAAAACTTAAATATATAGAATCATGTACAAGTATATAAAAAAGGGAAAGGGTTCATTGGGCATCAAAAAGTTCGTTCACATCTCTTTCAATGGGAAAAACAAAGTCACTCAATTGGAACACGTAAATTTTAAATATAATGACTTCAATTTCTAAATCCATATTCTATTGTTACAGGTAGCAAAGAGATTCTCCATGGGGTAAACGGCAGACTGCGTCCTCGTCAGCTGGTGGCCATCATGGGACCCTCGGGGGCTGGCAAGTCTACCCTCCTGGACGTACTGTCGGGGTACCGCATCACCGGTGTGGGAGGAGCCGTGTTCATCAATGGAAGAGGGAGGATAATGAGTGAGTACTATCCTTTTTAAATGGCATCGAAAATAATGAAAGAAGATTAACTTAGTTACGATAACTTTCTGCTTTGTATGTTTGGTGCTCTCGAACCACAACCGGTTTCAAAATAATGACTTGGTGTAGGTAAACGTTCAAAATAACCGCAAAGACGGTGAATATCTTAAAATCATTAGCTACCTACACAAAATACCAAAACCTCAGGTAATAATAAAATTCATCAAAAAATAATTGTTATTTCAATAAATTTTCAATGCAAATAATTGCGAAATGGACCTCATTAACGTCTTCATAAGCAAATACACAAATAGCATCAGTAAGCGATTAGATTGCGTTCACGCAAACGTTATCAGCGGAAAATAATTAGCTATGAACCGAAGACCCGGATTCTAGGAGTTAGATAAAACAGGCTGGGTTAGAACTACATTCATGCTGCCGTGAAAAAACATGCACTCACGTGCTGAATGACCGTTGGCCACAGTTATATGGAAAGGTAGATAGTGATGATAACGCTATCCATGCGTCATAGTTTGTTTCTGACCCAAAGACGTATTCCAAGAAGCAAGTGGCTGTAGCACCTTAATTGCAACACTACCAACCACAATCAGAATTATTTTGAAGGTTATTTATTGCTAATCCTTTTTTTACTTTTTACTTCATTATGTTCGAAAAATTTGTCTGCTCATCAACGTAAATAACGCAATGAATGTTGTTGAACTGTCAACAGGTATAGATAAAATAAAAGAATGGATTATATAAAGCTTCTTTAGCACAACCCCTTCAAGTGTTGGCGTGAAGAAGTAATTGTTAACACTTCGTACAAACACAACGCATTTCCTTCTTCGCTTCAACTCAGCTCATGTGTTAGGCTAAAGAAACGTACGTAACTCGTATTTTTAAATTTGTCTACCTGAAAGCTTCCTCGGTAGTGGTTGCCCCGTAGTAATGGCCGCCACTTACGAACCCAGGTTTCCGTAGGTTCGAACACTTCGAACCCAGTCAGGCGCTTTAATTTGTGTAAATTATTTCATCACCACTGCTCTCAGAACGGTTAAGGAAAACTTCGTAAGGAAACCAGCATATTCTCGAACCAAACATTCGAAGACACGTCACATCTTCAACGGCCCGCGGAAGATTACGGCTCACTCTCTCTCACTGGGTGGAGGCCTGTATGCCCCAGCAGAGGGAACATTATAGGTTGACTATGTATGAAAACTTCTTTAGCACAACCCCGTACAAGTGATTGCTTGAAAAGCATTTGTAAACACGTGGTATAGATTTATAACTGCAACTTGTGTCCGAGCCTATGTTTTTATTAAACAAACTGGTGCAGCCAGCTGCAAATTCCTTGATATCAAATTGTTTATTGTTTTTGACGCAGTGTAAGTATGTTTAATGTCCGAGCTTATATTTTTTTAGACAAGCCACCTTTACTGTGATCACCTTTTAAATGGTTTATTACCTACGATATTCGATTGGGATTGAAATATAATCGATTAACTATTGCAATAAAATGAGAGATTTCTGTTGCTATCTCCATAATGCTACATCACGAATTCCACATAGATTAGTTTATGTCTCGCGGCTACTATCTTTCTATATATCTATGTGAAAGACATATCTTACTAGTTTAACGAGTAATCCTGCACTAACCATGACCCAAGACGATTACTCGAATCAAGTAGATCGGAACGAAGCAAGTGCAGTGATTGTGTTACGTGTCAAACTTGAATGCACGATTTCGTATCGAAATGACTGCATCGATGTTAATTTGTTTAGATTAGATGATCTTATTATACGATCTTAGCTTATCGAGTTTAAATTAACAGAATATTTTATAATCATTATAAAAATGGACTTGTACGAGCAAACCCGTACAGTTGATATTGTATCAATTTTGTGCTGATGTCGACGTTCCGGAAATATAGGTAGAGGTTTGAGTTAGCAAATTAGTAGTTGCATAGCATCGATCGACTCGGTATTTTTGGACATTTGTGCTTTCTGTTTACCCAAGTCATTACACAAGTCGAACATTTATCAGTTTATCATTTAAATGTACCTTACCCGTACAGGACTAAAATTAAATTAAATGTAATAAGTAGGAATAATTAGGATATTTTTAGCGAAACCCTCGCAACTCGTTAGTTAATGTCGTGACTTAATCAATGTTGTTTTTATATATCTTTAAATTCGTAAACAGCAACAACCAATAAATTTTCATCAAAATGACACCTACTGATAAAGTTACTGTGACGATAAAGATGAAGAAATAAATACAAACTCAAGTCTTTTTCCGTCATAAAGGATGAAGAGTTAAAACCCGAAGATATCACAGTATTCTTAGGCATAACATTGGATGCCAAGCTTCAATGGGGCCCCCATATAGATAAAATGTCAAAAAAGCTTAGCCCTGCAGCATACGCCGTTAGGAAAATTCGTGATTTAACTGATTTAGAGACAGCCCGTTTGGTTTACTTTAGTTATTTTCATAGTGTGATGTCGTACGTTATTCTGTTGTGGGGAAATGCCGCCGATATTCAATTTTTATTTTACAAAAAAGGGCAATTCGGTCCATTTATAAATTAAGTCCCAGACACTCCCTCAGAGACAAATTTAAAGAGATTAATATAATGACTGTGCCTTCTCAGTACATTTATGATAATCTTTTGTATGCACATAAAAATATTAATATATTTAAAAAATACAGTGATATCCATAACATAAATACTAGGAACAAACACAAATTTGTTGTTCCTTCATGAAGGCTCAAAAAAATAGGTGGCTCGTTTAGATGCCAATGTATACGTTTTTATAATAAACCTCCTAGTCACATTCAAGAACTAAGCCTGAATAAATTCAAATCTTTTATAAAGCGTAAACTATGCCAAAAAGCCTATTATACTGTAAATGACTTTATTGAGGACAAAAAGGCTTGGGATTGAGCTGCTCCAATAAGTTTAGACTGCGAATGTTGTTTTATTTTATTTTGCGATTTTACACTTCTTTTTTTTTTTCTTAATATCTATTTACATAAACAATGACATGAACATTTACTATTTACTGTGTAAAGTATTATATTATTTTATTTATTGTGAATGTGAGGACTATGTGGGTTATTGTTTCCGTTTTAATCATGGTCTGGCGGTTTGAGTAATTTATGCGGCCTACCCAAATGTCCTTTCTTTGGTATTGTTCGTCGAATCGTTGAGCTCCCTAAGTTTGAGTTGAGCAGCATGATTACAGACAAATGCGTGCACTGACTGGACAGGTCCACTCAAATTTGTGTGGTTCTTTCCTCAAAAGACCATTTCAGACACCAATCTACATGGTCCTCAAAATGATCTGACCAAGACTATTTCTGGATTTTTATATACACATTGACATTGATAAATTTTACATATACAGTGACATGAATATTTACTTTGTAAAGTACACACATCAAAAGTGTCTAGGGATCAAGCATTTTTATGCGGATTTCTTGAGATTGAGATGTGGCTTTGTAATAAATTTATGATTTTATAAATTTATATGGATCCTTTTTGGTGCATTTCATAATTTGAATCAGGAACTGTGAATCAAATTCGAGTAAAAGATGAAAATCAGCTGTCAATATTTTCCCTATAAAAACATACAACGCATTGAAGACATTATTAGTGCTACTGTTTCCCTACTACTGATTAAAACCAACGTTATTATGGAGCGGCGACGTCATTTAAGCAGGGAAGAAATGCTCAGAGCCGTGGGAATGATAGAAGCTGGTTCCCGGCAACGTACTGTGGCTTTAGCTCTGAATACAAGTCAGAGTGTTATCAGTCGACTTTGGACACGTTACCGAAGCACTGGTACCGTGGCTGAGCGCCATGGAGGACGGTATCGCTGCACCACACGGAGACAAGACCGATACATTCAAATCTTAACTCGAAGAGCTCCAACAATAACCGCCATGATGTTAGCCGTGAGGCTTCATCACTCTTCAGGGAACTTAATTAGCGACCAAACAGTCAGAAACCGCTTGCATGAAGTGAACCTTCATTCCCGAAGACCGCTACGGGTACCACCTATAGCAATGCACAATCGTAGGATTCGATATCAATGGGCTCTTGAACACAGAAATTGGGCAGAAGAACAATGGCGTTTCGTGTGCTTTTCTGATGAGTCTCGTTTTGGTATGAGACCGGATACAAGACGTATACGACACTGGAGAACCCCTGGACGCCAACAGCGATTAAAATCCTGCCAGGAAGTCCATCCTTATAGTGGTGGAACCATCATGGTATGGGCGGGTATTTGGATCGGCGGAAGAACTGAGTTGATTTGGATCAGAGGCAACCTCAACGCTCAAATTTATGCTGAGACGATTGTATCAGACGTCATCGTTCCTCTACAAGTGCAAATCGGTCCCTTATTTCAGTTAATGCATGATAATGCACGACCGCACACCGCAAGAGTTGTAAGACAGACTCTCGCCGCAGCTAACATCAATGTCCTGCCCTGGCCTGCACAGTCGCCAGACTTGAACCCGATTGAGCATGCATGGGATATGCTACAGAGAAGAGCTCTGCCGAATATGGAGGGTATCCAGTCGCAAGAAGACCTTTTTTTGTTGTTGCAACGAACATGGGCGGCCATTCCACAGCGTGATTTGGATGAACTCATTTTGAGTATGCCAAACCGATGTTCTTGTGTTGTTAGTGTTCGCGGTAGAAACACGGATTATTAATTGTTTAAGTTACCCAATAAAATTTTAGAGAAAACTGTTATTTCAGTCTTTTTTTCGAACTTTTGTGTTAGTGGTTCAAATGTCAAAAATCCCTTTATTACGAAAATGGCAAATTTCTTTATTAATGCAAAGGTGACTTGGTTTATCGTTACTGTGACAAACGAAAACACTTTATTTGATGAATCCTTAAAGAAAATTTTAATTAATATCAATCAGGAGAAAAGTTATTGCAAAAACTAGCTGCTGCCCGCGACGTCGTCTGCGTGAAGGCTCTACAGCACCAAAAATACCTAAGATGCCAGTGTCGCTATAGCATTATAAGTACACAACTTTAAAATAGCATTAAAATATAAGTTTTTTTTGCAAGCGAAGCAAGTGAAGAGAGTTATATGGGAATCCTGCTGAGTTCAGTCATAAGATGTGACTGAAGGAAATAGAGAAAATAATGCAGGAATACATTCCAGGACACAAAAGAGTAAAAATACGTACAAAGGTGTCATACCTTACAACACTTCTCTATAAACTACGTTGGTAGTTATGCTGCCAGGAGCCAAAATGTAAAGAGAGTCAGGACTGGTGACGCGGGAGCAAGCGACGTACAGTTTCCCTTGTGAGAAGCAACTCGTCCTGAGGTCAGCACCCGCTGCTCTCAGTATCTGCCCCTGCGACTTATTGATGGTCATCGCGAAGCAAACACTCACGGGGAATTGTACGCGCTTGAACTGGAATGGGAAATTATGAGGTATGAGGGGAATGCGTGGTATAAACACTGCCTCGCCGACGCCACAACTCGTAAGAATTTCCGCCTCAATGGTGTGTCTGTGGAGCGAGATGACTTTAAGGCGGGTTACACAACTTCGGAGGAGATAGGTTCCGAAGAAGCATAATCGAAACACCGACCTTCAGCTTGATGGTATGCGCTGGAAGTCCACTTGCTGACAGGGAGCTCAGAAATTCCACGGGATAATGTGTGGCGTCATCTTGCTCGACAACAGTGTTTATCGAGGTGTAGACCACTTTATTCCCCTCAATTTCCGAGGGAATGCATTCGTTAATTGTTGCAGCCTGATCATTTTTGGGCATCAAAATGGCCCGCTCAACACACCCGAGAATTCTGCTGGTGCGGTATACGACTGATGTCCCCGTACACACAGCGAATTAGTTCTTCTAAGCTGGATACCACTCTACCGAGAGACTCTGGAAGCACCACCTGTCCACCTCTCTCTTCTGGTAGAGTGCCTTCACCAAGACTTAGAAGGACATCGGAGAATTCTTGAGCACGTGCATTGCCGCCGAGCCGAGCTCTCATATTAACGGTCAAGCGCATTATACGAACTCGTGACCACAACGAAGATCGTTTCAACGAAGCATTCACCTCGTCAGCCCTCGAGCCCCGCGTCACCACGGGAAGCGTTTGCCGAAAATCACCACTGAACAGAACTGTGACACCACCCATCAAATATTCGTTCCTGCGGATGTCCGGCAGGATTCTGTCCACGGCCTCAACTGTCTTCCTATTGGCCATCGTACACTCATCCCATACGCTCAGAGAGCAATCCTTGAGCACGTGTCCCTTATCGCTGTTACGTGACACACCACAAACAGGCGTTTCGGCGCTCTCCAAATCGATGGGAATTTTAAACATGGCATGTGCTGTCTTGCCACCCGGAAGCAGTGTGGCAGCGATTCCCGACGACGCTACAGCAATAGCAATTAAATAAATAAATAATAAAAATATTTATTCCTTATACCCTTTGTATTTGTAGTAAGTACAATTTTGCCTTGCCTCCTGACCTCTGCAAGTATGGCAGTGGTAACAATGTTTTTCCTGTTCCACCAGGAGCATCCAAGAAAAACATTTTACCCTGGTTTTGCCCAACGCTTTCAAGGACGGTGTCATAAAGTTTTTGCTCTGAAGAGAACAAAGCGACATGGTCATTTCGTATGGTGGTCATTTCGCCCGGATCGTAATTTGTCTCAGCGTTATACTCCCGATTTCCACAGTCTTGATACGGTGATGATTGGGGAGCTGGTAACCCATATTCGATAAGTGGATTGCCGCCGATAGAAATGACGACATCTTGGAGTGAACTGAGACAGGTGTTAGCACGTGTTCATCAGTTACTTCGACTTCCTCTCCAGTAGTAGCCTCAAAGCTCTAAGAAAATCTTCAGACAGATGATGGCGATACTTCTCCCACAAAGCTACCGGGTTCGCGACTCCACAAAACACCAAGATGACGGCAAACAGATGAAGCATGCGGCTGGGACTGTCACTGATGCTAGCCTCCGCGAGGGTGTCATGAAATGAAATGATCATCATCAATGAACATAACTTTTTTGTAATACTTAACACCGCATTTTTTTTTAAATTGTCTTCCTCAACTGTGCTCAAGATTTTGAGTGTTATGTTGGAACTTGAATTTGTCAAAACGAACTATACGATACAACTTTTATGAAGAAAATGCACATCACCATCTATGAATTTTAAGAATAACTAACTACTTACCTCGCCAACATGACCAAATTTAAATTATTAATTTCCAAAAAATGTTAACATGTAACTTGATTTTATTTTTATGAAATCTCATAGATGGCGCTGTTTTAAAATTGTCTTTATACTACTAACATTCATTAAACTATATTTCTCTGCCCATGTTACTTAAATGGCGTAGTTTTTATAGTGTAAAGCTAGATAATAGCATGGCTTACTCAAAAACAACATTTAAATATGCGTCGTTAGATTACACGCTGTCACAGAATGCGTAAGAAAAATAAAGATTCACTGCTTCTCCCCCGTCGGTGATAGCGTGATAATATGTAGCCTATATGTTGACCCGACCTCTTAGTAATATTCATGCAAAATTTGAAGTAAATCCATGCAGTACTTTTTGAGTTTATCCCGGACAGACAAACAGACAAACAGACAAACAGACAAACAGACAAACAGACAAAAATTCTAAAAACTATATTTTTGGCTTCGATATCGATTGTAGATCACGCCCCAAGTATTCTTTTTAAAAAATATTCAATGTACAGTTTTGACTTTCCTACGATTTTATTATATGTATAGATATATGTTGATCCCTAGACACTTTTGATGTGTGTATTATATTATTTTAATGACTGTGAATGTGAAGACTATGTGGGTTATTTTTTTTTTTTTTTTTGCCTTTTGTTCTTTTTTTTTATTTTCTCAGATAGTTTTAGTCATGGTCTGGCAGTTTGAGTAATTTATGCGACCCAACCAAATGTCCTTTCTTTGGTATTGTTCGTCGAATCGTTGAGCTCCTTAAGTTTGAGTTGAGCTGCATGATTACTAACAAATGCGTGCACTGACTGGACAGGTCCACTCAATCGGTGTGGTTCTTTCCTCAAAAGACATTTCAGACACTAATCTACATGGTCTCCACATGATCTGACCAAGATTATGTCTGGACTTTAAAAGAGACTGTGACCTCTGAGTTTGTTTCGGCCTTTCTTCTCAGAGTAGTCAGTTAGGAAACGCCGACCTCATCTCGTTTTAAAAAAATATGATTGACATGTAAAAGTGTTTGTACAAACCTACTTACAGAAATAAAATCATTTATCATTTATCATAAACGGCTGTCTCATTTGTGTAGTGATCGTAAACGAGACTGCTGAACAAGTGATCTTCGGATTGATCCAAAGCAAATCAAACCATTATATTGATTAATCTATGATCCTAATTGATTGTTATTTAGTTTTTTATGACCAACCGGCCAAGTTCTTAATAACTTATCATTAAAGTGTTCAAATATCAATTACAGAGAGGTTCAAGAGGATGTCGTGCTACATCCAGCAAGACGACCGGCTGCAAGGTCTCCTCACGGTGGGAGAGAACATGAAACTGGCAGCAGACCTGAAGCTGCCGACCAAACTAGACAAATACGAAAAGGGGGAAGTTGTAAGTTTACTGAACATAGAGTACTTACATAACCTAGTGGTACCTCAAATGAATAGGTAATTAGATAGGTACTATCGCGGACACTCCCGCCTGACCACCACTAAATTCATTTTTGCTTGCACTCGAAAAATAGAAACGCTCTCTAGCCCCGCGCTAAGGTCAAATTGTTCGTCCGTAAAATTCACAAAAGGAGTAAGTACACGTGATGCGTCACTAAGCTGCGCAGTGCAGGTTTCAACTAATTGCGTTATCGCTTTCCTAATAGGCGAAAACTTTAAGGGCCCGTGGCTAGGCGCCGCCGCAGGATTCCGGTGAAAAAAAATGTAAGCGATCAGGCGGAAAAGGCCGCGATAGTACATAAAGTCATAGTGATTTCGAAGTTATCTGAATTATATAATACCTTCTGCGCTGGCTATATAAGAAGGAAATCCCATACTACTTCGTGACTCCTCCAACAAGTAGGAGAGCTAGTTAGCTTAATAACTAATATTTATTTCTCGAGTAACAACCCTAAAACTTGAACAAATGCCTCAAGTTTGTCTCAATTACGTAAAATAGAGTTAGTGAAAACACCTTATTCGTCAATCTATGCGCGCTTGCTAGTTTTGATGTCTCAATTTGCACGAATATGGCCTTCCTCATTTTGAGCACTATGTTCCTCACAGATATGATATGATAATTATTTATGAATCACGTAGAATCAATAATGCTCATGCATGGACATATTTTGACTATTTATTCTGATACACTTTGTTAGTGCATTTGGGCACATTTGCCTCCGTTGTCAATTTTACATTTGCCACAAGTCGCATTATTGAATGACAAAAGCGATGAAACAAAGCATGGACGTACAAAATACTAGTTTATTGCGAAGCTTGCCTACAGTCTGTAAAAAAAGTAGGTTAACAGAAGACAGTATCTAGCAGTAAGTTTTAAAAGATATTTCAACAAGCAACAATTACTAGACTGGGTGGATTTTTGAGACGGGGTAGTAGGTAAGGGTCTTGTCCTTATTTTTTGAGAAATTTTGATTATGAAAAAAAATTTTTTTTCACAAAAAACTGTTTCTTATAATTTAAGTAATATAATACTTTAAGTACACAAATACAGAGGCGGTCTTAATGCCGCAGGAATTTTCTACCATTCAACCTTTGGGTGATGCAAAGACAACCAGTGGTAGGTGTAATTATGAAAATTGAAGAATAAATATTTTTAAATATAAGGATCAAACAAAATACTCTATCGGACTAACTGAGGTTTGAGTACTAGAAAAGTCAGAAATCGCAAAAACTTTTCCTATACATTTCGTAAGAAATGAGATCAATTTACTCCAACTTAGTTTTATGTTTTTTTTTTCTCTCTTAAGTGTTTTGTGTGTATCTACATAAATAAATTAATACAAAATAATCAAAATCTAATAGTCATTAGCGAATTTTGTATCTGACTGTACTTGCAACTAGGTATTATAACAACGTGGTATTTATTCTATTGCATATTATTTGCACAAAATTACCCACAAATGCAGAAGGTGCATGATCGGTGCTGTTACCTAATTTGCCAAATTGCCAGTTTTGCACAACCCACCGCACCGGTAAAAGTGTGTTGGTCTACAACCGTCATACGTAATCTGTGACATTCATTCTCTAACGCAATGTGTATTTTGTTAAATAATGAGTTACCTACAGCACTATCTTATTAGGTACCTATTCTACTTTCATCGGTATTCTTATGTTACCGGTAGCTATTATATTACAGCACAGCTTTTTCGTGGAGAGCTCAATAAAAAGCTAATGAGAGCTGTGATGTATAGATATTATAATTAAATATGTGCGCCTGCGACACCCGCTCCCGGCATTACGTGGACAGACGTCGGGCGAACGGACGTGCCGCGCACTGTATTTTATTCTAAACCACCTGTGCCCACAGGAGAGACATAACAAGAGCGATGAATCATCCCTAAGTGTCATGTGTCAGTACATAGAGCAGGATTATAGCTTAACAACAATGCAGAAAGTCCTGTTTTACGAAATTGGGGCTTCACTAACTCACAATTTGTTGAATTAATATTTGATAAGCAGAAAAATATCTACGGTCGTCTACTGATTCGTTTTTTACTTAAAATGGTTCAATTACCATGGTTTTGAGAGAGATTGGAAATAGTATTCATTCTAAATATTTCTAAAAATGGATGGCTATGAATATAAAACTTCTATTATTTTGTTTAGATTGAGGACATCCTGACAAATCTTGGTCTGTACGAGCACATGAACACTCGCGGCGCACAGCTGTCGGGAGGTCAGAGGAAGAGGCTATCCATCGCGTTGGAGCTCATCAACAACCCTCTCATCATGTTCCTTGATGAGCCTACCACGTAAGTCTACTTCTTCTCTCGTATCGGCACAAACTACATTTATCACTGAGAATGACTGATTTGCCAAATGCCCATCAGTGCACGTGTGCAAGAAGTGGTGTTGGGCAACTCCTGTGAAAAAAAATAACAACGCGACACCTAAATGAAAACTAAACTAATATTATTACTTAGATTTGATTTTTTGTATGTTTGTTTGTAATCTTTCACGCTAAAACGGCTTATCGGATTTGAATGAAATTCGGCACACGGGTATACCATGACCTGGATTAGGATATAGGATATTTTTAATTCCAATATTCCTCTACGAGATCGAGACGTAAGCGGGTGAAACCATCGGGTGCAGCTAGTACCTATTAAAGTGCACTGTTCGATTGTACACTATTAGGCAATACCTACATGTTTGTATCGGTCGGCGTGTGACAACAAACTAAAGAAATGATTTGTTATATTATCACAATGACCTACAAACAAAGCTGTGACTTGAGTTAATTTTATGACGCATTTAATTCTCAAATTAGTTTTTAATCTCTCTCCTGGCTCATGTTATCAGAAGATCGTCAAAACATGTCGATTTGCGAAATTAACTGATACATCAATAGCTGCAATAATATAATTATTATGTAAAAAAATTAAGGTGTCACTGTCCTCTATTTTTTTTTTTGTTAGCCTATGTTGTGTCCCTCTTTACTTCCAAACCGGGATGTCTTGTGCGATCTCTGGCCATATAGGCCCTGCAACATTATCAGATCATCACACCACGTTCGCCGTGGTCTACCTCGACTGTTTATTTATTTATTTATTATTTATTTATATTGTACACCACAAAAATACAACGAGTAAAAATACATCAAACACTACAAAATATACAATGGGCGGCCTTATCGCTGTTCTGTCCTACCTCAGGCGTTCAGTGGGTAACGATCTTAGCCCATCTCTCCAGGTGCATTCGCGAAACGTGTCCGGACCACTCCCACTTCAGCGTGGCTGTTTTTCTCCAATATCCGCTACTTGAGTAAATTAGCTAGGGTTCGCAATCAATCATAGATAAACCGATTAACAATTTCTTAAAGATAATAAATTATATATTGATTCTTCCGATACAAAGTCCGAAAGTACAGAGGCCAGCACATCAAGCCAACTACCCCAATCTGTCAGATTTTCCCAATTGAATATTTACCTACCTTATTACTTTGTACTAAAGTTGAAAATCTATCAAAGAAATTTGACAGATTGGGGTAGGTTGACCTGCTGGCGTCTGTACGTTGAGCGAAAATCGGTTGCCTTGGTATGAAATTGCTTATTGTTGATTTGTGTGCTAAATATAATATTTTATACTTCTTGCTCTGCCCTACAGGGTCCATAATTGTACCTTAGCTTTAAGCCATTGTAACAACTCTACTACATTATGGAATGCAAATAAATAAATACATATGAATATGTATGCCTAATGCGGAGAAAAGAAAAGAGAATTAAGAAACTATAGATGTATTGTAAGAAAAAAAATATGGATACAAGGAGAGTAAATTGGTTTTGTGGTTGTGTGTTTTTGTTGTGTGTCTATGATTCTATATTGGTCGAAATAAACGATTTATTATTATTAATATATCTGCGCACGTAAATACTAAAATGACGGGTAACAAAGATTATGGAACGAAACGGAATCCTGGGATACCACTGTCAGTGTGGGAAAGACATGGGGTTATACAGGGCGTATAGCATAATTTGCCTATAATGATCCCACTGCTGGGACACAGAGGCCTCCTCTCAGTAAGAGGGAGTGGGCCTTAAACCTCCACGCGGGCCCAGTGCGGGTTGGTAGTTGTTCCATGTCTTCGAATTTTTGGATCTAGAACATGCCTCACGATGTTTTCTTTCACCGTTTTGAGAGCAGTGGCGATGAAATAATTTACACAAAGCCCCAGTCTGAGTTAAAACCTACGACCTATAACTAGTCAGTCGTTACTACTGGACCACCACTGCTCTCAGGGTGTATAGCTACATGTTCTACACTTCAGTAAGATTAACGCAATACTGCTTTATGAGTTAGTGGTAGGCCCCAAATATGTATATTGTGAAAAGGAAAAGACGTGGGTGATGATATTTTTTCTATACCAGTATTAACCGTCCTTGCTTCTTCCACGTGTATACTGTTTTGGGCTAATAATAAAATAATTACCTTAATGAACTTTGACTCCTGTGTGTTGAACATAATGATAGCTGCAATGTGCACAAACATTAGATGCACGTGGGTATGACTATAAACTGTAATAGTCTTATTGGGGTCACCCACCCAAATAAACTAACACAATATTTACTGATGAAGGAAATGTTTGATATTCCTTAGATTCTCTTGTTCATCATAATCAGCCTATAATGTTCCCACTACTGCAAGTCCTTCTCTCTTCGAGAGGATTGTTCGTTCTCTGTTGTTAGTTCAGGCTAATTCGCTGTTACACTACAAATATCTGTCGGTTTCTCGAAAGGTTATGAATACGGAACTCGGTGGTACGCTTGCTTCATTGATTTATAAATTGTAAGCTATTCAAATTAAGTTGGTCCATGATCTCATATTTAACAACTAAGCACTTGATAATTTGACCTATTTTAGATTAAATAGCTAATAGAACATATACAATGTGTAACTGAATTAATGCACATTATGAACATTTATCCTCATCATCTGCCTAGCCTTTTCCCAACTATGTTGGGGTCGGCTTCCAGTTTAACCGGATACAGGTGACTACCAGTATTTCACATGGAGCCACTGCCTATCTGACCTCCACAACCCAGTGACTGGGTAATACGATACCCCTTGGTAAGACTGGTTCGCAGATTTCCGTTCTTCTGAAGTTCTGACTACCCGTAACGACTGTCAAAGAACTACGAATGACAGCCGGGACCAACGGCTTATTGTGCTTTCCGAGGCACGGAGGGGCAGAGGAGGGGGGTGGGGGGTGGGGGGGGGGTTATGAACATTTATCCTATCTGTAATAATTATTTATGGTGTACATAATAAAGAATATTCTATTCTATGAAAGTAGTTTGTTCAGAGTAGTTTTCTGAATCGACTTCTGTCATTTTAAATATAGGTAATTTTATATCCCAAAAATAATTAAAAGTTAAATTACAGTTACACTTCCGCTTCCGCTGTAAAGTCAAACCAAATTGGACGACGTATCTACTACGTTAGACCCTTATGCGTGTGCGACTGTGTGCGTAGATATTATGTAATATTACCACAATTTTCTTCGGCAATCAGTATTTTTTTATTAAAAATATAATAATTTATAATATTAAAAATTAAATAAATTAATAAAAAAAAATAAAAGAAATTAATCAAATAAACAATGTTTTATACATAATAAGGTACCGGCGGTAAATAAGAGCCGGCATAATTAAAACTTAAATATTTAAGAAAATAGGCGAATTTGAAATAAAAATCAGGAATATTATCGAACATTATTTATTTGAGATCTAAAAAAAATGCCTATATGGCTAGGTTTTAAACATTTTGTGAACAAAAATACCCTTTAAAAAATTCTTTACTAAGGACCTTAATAAACTCAGGTAGTCTATTAAGGTCCGAGACAAAATTAAAAGAAACTAAGCCTATAAACATAAAATAAATTGTTTTCCTCTATAACTCAACATAATTAATATTTTCAGACAAAATATTTAACAGTTTATCATTAATCATATAAAAAAACATAAATTGGTCCATATAAAACTCAAGGAATAATTATTTTGTAAAAAAAAGATATTATTTAAGTAAAATCATACTATTTATACAATTTTTAGATAAAAACCTCTTAACCAGAAATATAGGTTTAACAAAAATTAAAAAATAAATGCTTATTTTTTGCCCGGTAAACGCCCTGGCCTTTATTAAAATAATGAAATAGTAACAAGCACGAAAAATCAAAATAGAAGAATGAGATCAACAATATCAATGGTCGGCGGATTCGCAGTATTATCATTATTAATTATTAACATAGGTAATCAACTATAATCAAAAGAGATCTTTAATTTTAACCTTGGTTTTGGCCTGCAAACTAAAGCTATCATTTAATAGCAATCGGGGCAAACAAAATTGATATCGTCTTTCGTTAGGCCAACACATTTTTCGTAGTACCATTTCTAACACACTTGACATTATTGCATATCTTGGATCCATTCCGTATGACATGCATAGCAGTATCACGACCATCAGGGTTCCCCTTATTTTTATTTATTTCTTTGTTATTTTGGCCCCCTTTAGGAGTTTGCTGTCCCTTTTGTCTTTTTTTTGTCCTCTCTTTGCATAAATAAGCCTCTAGTAACCCGCTGGCCTTTGTAGTTAATAGCTTTCCGTCTTGGTTTATTTTGATTCACCACCGCATAATTTAGAGTTGGTATTAGCTGTTGGAAAGGAGATTTCAAACTTTTATTCTGCTTAAGATTCAGTAATGGTATATTATCCTCAGAGTCCTCTGATGTCGAACTATCAGATCGTTGCCTTGCCACATTATGTATGTAACTATCGTGGCAGATTCCTATTTCTGGCGTATGTTCTTGCATCACTGGAGGAACTGCATTTTGTTCTTCTGATGGAGTGATGAGATGGTGGAATTCCGATGTCTACCTTCTGTCTCCATTATCAGATCAGCTCGTTGTTTTTATAATATTTTATTTTCATCGAAAGCATGCAAAGTTTTAAATTGGTAATACATACCAACATATAGCAAGTTAAAAAGCTTGTAAAGTGTTTCAAATAGATATAACTGACAATAACATCAACGTTAATACAAGCTATAGCTATTTATCTACATGAAAAGAAAACCGAACAAAAATAAATAATATTTAGACAAGCCAATAAGGGCCAGCCCTTATTTACTTCCTTCCAGGTGGCCCTTATTAGCAATGGCGTCACTTTTTACTTTTTAGATTTTAAAATTGCCAAAAATCAACAAAATAAAAAAACTTACCTTGATTCGACAGCTCTAATGTCCACTTTACAGTGATTAGGTGTTCACTTATTGTAAAATACACCATTTTCTTTTTAATGAATTTTCTTGCATCTGCATTTTTTTTAAACGTGTGATTTTGACCGTCTCCGGGGAGTTACTCGGGGCTATTGAAAAAATGGCGGTGCGCGGGGCAACGCGCGCGCGTGATATTGCAATACTATTGGTCTTTTTTATATATACGAGAGATCCAACCTCTAAAACTATTGAATGTGTGTTGTTTTGATGATGGTCCTTAATAGCCGCTGGCCCTTATTTACTGCAGGTACCTTAGTACAAATTCAGTTTATGTAGGTATTATGATTATAACATTATATTCTAATTGGGGTATTTGGTGGTGTGCGTTAATTCTGGGACATGTTGTAATAAGGACTAATGTAGACCGAGGAAAGACGTGAAATCCATCATAACCACTGATAGCGACTTGACTGCTGCTGTGAACTTACCTGTTGATTTACCAAAAACTCTTTATCTTTTCCAGAGGTCTGGACAGCTCATCATGTTCGCAAGTAGTGCAGCTATGTCAAAACCTAGCGCACCAAGGTCGGACCATCGTGTGCACGGTACATCAGCCATCAGCCTCACTTTTCGCTCTGTTTGACCATGTGTACGTGCTGGCGGCCGGCCGATGTATGTACCAGGGCACCACGAAGAATCTGGTGTCTTACCTAGAGCAGAGCGGGATACCTTGTCCCTTATACCATAACCCTGCTGATTACAGTAAGTGTCAAGTGAAGTTTTTAGCCTCTCGTGTTTTATTCGCTCCTGGTATTCGAGTAATTTTAAATGCTTCTCGATGTTTGAGAATTTATAGTCTCAAACATCGAGAAGCATTAAAATTATTAACTAGATTCATTAAATATTTACAACGGAACGATAACTTGCGTAAACAGAAAATAAATTCGTAATTTAATTTGAACTTTGGCCGTGGAAGTAAACAAATGAATTCAATGTTGCTGGTTTAACTGAATTAAACAACAAAAACATAAAAGGAAATTATTATTTATTCATACAATAATAAAAACAAATGACTGCATGAAGTAAAATAATATTTGTTTCTGTTATCCATAGTTATCGAGCTGTCCTGTGGTGAATACGGGCAAGACAAAATCGACTTGATGGCTAACAAATCTGAGAACGGTCGGGCATTGAACTGGTTTGATGACTTCGAGACCATCCCCACGATGGAAAGACTCCGCAAGCTACTGCCACTCAGCGTCCTGAGAGACACAGAGCCCACAGGGGGCGACGAGGAGACCAGTCAGTCCAACCAGCTTAAAGTACTCATGAAGAGAGGGTTTATTAAGGCTAGGAGAGATGCGGTAAGTGCTGAGTTTTCTTGGTCAAAGAGTTTGTTTTTTTGTAAAGTCAAGATATTGAGAAGCCTATTATCCGGTGCTAATTAATCATCTTATAATTATTTATATATATATTTTTTTTATAATGTCAAGTAGCTTGAGATTAAGCTTAAGTATACCTATAGAAACTGGACCTCTGTGTTCATTTCAATTAATGGAATCAACTTATCGCTATTCACTTCTGCGCAGAACGGGGCATTTGATGATTATTACACACATATAAAATAAAGTTCTCCAGACCGAATTTCGGCTATTGCGACCTAACTCAGCGGAGACCAGCCTCACTGGAAGATGGTCTCACTTGTGCACAAGCACAATATGTGCGCAGACACAGGTGCACTCACGCTTCCCTCATTCTCATAGTTCGATGGGACGGCAATCCGACACGACCCGAGAGAGATCAGGCGCAGGACCAATGGCTTAACGTGCTTTCCGAGGCATGACAGAAAAAAGAGCTCTTTACTTAGTGTAAAAACCTAATGAAACCTTAATCCACTTTCAGACGATGACTCACCTGCGTTTGATCGTGAACGTGGTGGTAGGTATTATGTTGGGCAGTCTGTTCATCAATGCTGGTAACGAGGGTTCCCGCGTGTTGGAGAACTATAACTTACTGTTTGCCATCCTCATGCACCATATGATGTCTCCTATGATGTTAACCATTCTTACATGTAAGTATACAATGTTGACTCTTCTGATTTTTAGTGTAGATGAGATTCTTCTGTTTTCTAAAAGTATTTACAAAGAGCAATAGAGTTTTTGAAGTACTCATTATAAAGGAGTCAAGTGATCCGCATAATAAAATTGTATTTGCTAATTTGCCATTTTGTCTTGATCGTTGTTATTTTGTCCTTAAATCACCTTCATCATTGTAGTGCTGACTGATGTAATACATTTTACATTGTTGCCTTTGTATATTTTCAGTTCCCAGTGAGATGTCGATTTTATCTAAGGAGCACTTCAACAGATGGTACTCCTTGGGATCTTATTACATATCCATCACGATAGTCGATCTACCTGTATCGGTAAGTGCCTATCCACAACATCTATTTGATAAAAGATCTGCTTATTTTAAACTAGCGGCCTGCCCCAGCTTCGCTAGGATGCAATTTTAGTTTTTCGAATTTCCGAAATTTTCTTTCATACAAACCTTGTCCAGGCCATACCGAACACAACGAGTAATTCATCAACTCGTCCTATATACCTACGACCCACATTTAGAATCGTCCTATAATGGGCCGTAGGCACAGGGCCGTCTTTACCCGGGGGTGCAAGGGGTGCGTGGCACCCCGGCGCAGGGTCTTAGGAGGCGCAAACCGCTCGCCTTATAGGTACCTAGCCAAAACATG
Organism: Globia sparganii; assembly: GCA_949316385.1. Taxonomy (NCBI): domain Eukaryota; kingdom Metazoa; phylum Arthropoda; class Insecta; order Lepidoptera; family Noctuidae; genus Globia; species Globia sparganii. The sequence continues at coordinate 20,102,206 of OX438658.1, forward strand.
CGTGATGCGTAATCAAAATCAGTTTTAACAACTACTTAACAAATATTCATTATTTATTTGCTGACTTGCAATGTGCAAGCCAATTTAGATCTTATTACTACAGGAATTAAATTTATATTCCAACAAACACACGCGGCAAATTCAAAGAGAGCTTGCGCCACAAGTGAGTGCGCGGTGCGCGCGCGCCCTTTGACACTCGACGCCCGCCTTTTGACTATCGCCGCCCGCTTGAAGGTAGGTATCTAGTTACCAATACAAATTTTGTCCACAAAAGTTTCAGTCTACAAATACCATTAAAATTGCGACAGCCATGAGCCATTAAGACTGTGCCGACCCTACAGTGGCGCCCTCATCGTTTGTTTGGTTATTTCATACAATTTAGAATGAAAATGCAGAAAACAAGCACGTTAAGTTGTGCTTCACAAGATTATACGTTAATATTATTAGAAGCGGTAGTTTTATATTGTTTAGTTTCATTATAATCCTTAAAACGGATAAAAGTGGCCACTATATTCCGTTTTAAGGATTATGATAAAACTAAACAATATAAAACTACCGCTTCTAATAATATTAACGTATAATCTTGTGAACCACAACTTAACGTGCTTGTTTTCTGCATTTTCATTCTAAATTGTATGAAATAACCAAACAAACGATGAGGGCGCCACTGTAGGGTCGGCACAGTCTTAAAGTACCTAAGTGACCATAGGACATAGGTTGTATCGTTTGGCATCCTACTTATTTTGTAATGAAAAAAGTTATTTACTTAATTCGTGTAATGAAATGCTAGTTATGTGCAAGGAGTGTAAAATTGTTGTTTGGTCGAAATTAATTTTACGTTATCAAGGTAGGTAAGACAAGTTTTTTTTTTTCAATATAAAAATTTTAAGGGCGAAGCGCCAGGAAAGCCCGCGAAACAATTACTACTTATTTCATGAAATATCAATCAATAGGAGTATATGAACTTAGAGGGTTGTATTGATGATTTTAATTATTATAATTCTTTAAATACCTACATACGAGTACTTGTTACGCTCGTGAATCATATTTTGTTCAACATTATCCTGACACTGACCTGAAAATTGCATAAAACGTAAAAAACAAAATAATTTCGCGTGCTACCTAACGCATGGGGGATGTGCCAGGTTTATTTTATTTAAGTGATGCGGTAAAAATGCAGTGCAGAAATATAGTAAGTACTTAATAAGTTTTTAACAAAAATCATGACCGTTTTATCGCAAAAAATCTTTACCAGAATAAAAAAAGATACCTATGATCTGTAGGGATGAGATAATTATTTTATTGTGCTTTGTTTGTTATTGGTAGATGGTAGAATCAGCGGGTGGTAAAGAGAAACTATAGGGCAGGCGCGGTCCGAGGGGAGAGGGGGTTGTGGGGTCATGACCCCCCCCCCCAATCTTTCAAGCTGTCGAGTCTGAATGATTTACTTGCATTACTAACTTAAAACTGTACTTGAGCCACGAAAACCCCGATGGGCATATAAAAAAAACATTAAGAACACAAGCAGACATGGCCGGGACTGCTGACAGAAGTAAAAACGCGCCTAAAAATTATTTACTTTAAAAAGCCTGTTAAAAAATATAGAATCTAGGGTGCAAGAGCGAGCGAAACAAACTCGGGATATTGGGCACCCCGCTCGTAGGTATGTAAGGTTTGAAGGGCTTAGATTATGGCCAGATTCCAAAACCTAAAACTAAAATGTTTAGGCTCGCTTCGCTCGCTCTTGCGATTTACATTTTGTAGATTCTTGAAATTTTCTTTATAATTCGACAAAGCAAGTAATTCCTAGTCCTTTTGGAATGATCGAAAGAAAATCGTATCTATCCGAGTGTGCAAAATTTTCGAGCTCGCTTCGCTCGCTCTTACTCTACATTCTGTTAGTTGCTTCTTGGTCTTGCCTGCATAAGTCGACAATGTAACTCCTACTTCTGCTTGAAAATATAAAACAAAACCTGACCAATCCGAGACGAGTTGTTAAATTTTTTAAGCTCGCTCCGCTCGCTCGCCCCACCCTACATACTTTACCGTTCTGTTACATACAACCAATTTGGCAGCATTATTAAATAACGACCCCAGACATGTAAAGGCTACGACCCTTGAATAACATAATTAATGTGCAGCTGGAGATGTACAGACGCCAGCACATCAAGCTACCCGAAACTGTCAAATTTTTCCAATCAACCTTGGACCTTCTGCTGTAGAGATAAAGTTGAAAATCTTTTAAAGAAATTCGACAGATTCTAGCAGCTTGATGTGCTGGCGTCTGTCATCAGACGCACAATTTTCTAAAGATATCACGAATGACCCTGCTCTCTGGCCACAAATAATACCCAATAAATTAAATGGACCATTTCAGCTTAAAATATCTGTATATCCTTAATAGCGCAGTGGTCAAAATAGACATTCAAGGTTTACATTAATTCGCAAAATGCTGAAAATTGGTATGAAGGTTGGGAACAGCATTCAAAATAAAATTTCAAAAGTCCTCATAGATCTGAAAAAAAAATCTCTAAAAAAAATCTGTTAAAATTTTTTTATTCAAGCTCAAATATTGCAAAAATCGGTTTTTTGCATTTTTCAGCTAAACGGTAAGTTTAATCACAAAAACAGGTACGACAAAATTGTTCATCGTGCAATTACTTTCAAAAATTGTTCTTAGTCTTTTTTTTTCCTAAGAATCACTATTTCCAAGATATAGCGATGCAAAAAGTTGTTTTTCTTACCCCTAATTATATTTTTTAAATATTCAGCTAATTTTACGCGGGATTACGCGACGCTTCTAACGATACCACATACATCGATATTAGTTAAGCCGTTTAGAAGTTATGGTGGAATAAAGAAACCCACAAACATACATAAACCCTGAAAACAACACTAATTTTTTTGGACAGACGTGTAAAAACAAAAATGTTGTTTTTTTTGTTGGCAAGGGGGCGCAGGCTGATTTTCGCACCCCGGCGCCCAATATGGTTAAGACGGCCCTGCGTAGGCATGTAGGGCGAGTTGATGAATTACTCAACACAACAAAAAAAAAATCCAATTTGGTGCAGTCATTCGGAAGTTGTGCGCGTACAGACATGACATTTCGGCGTTTTTTTTTTTATACTATGTTAGGAAGCTACTCATAATGATGAAATAAATATCAAGATTTTTTTTTAAGGAAAGGTAGGTTATCCATAGCCGTAAATAGCTTCTGCCCGCGACTTCGCCCGCGTGAAATTTCACCCTCCCCCCATTCACCCTCTTAGGGGTGGAATTTCGAAAAAACCTTTCTTAGTGGATACTTATTCTTCACAATGAATTCACCCTCCAAATTTCATATCTATAGGACCATCAGCGGCTCAGACTGTGCGTTGATATATCAGTCAATCAGGACTTTGAATTTTATATATGTACATAGATGTATATAATACCTATATATTTCGTATATTGCGGATATAAAAGTACGCACAATCCATATTATATTATTAGTAACAACGACTTACAAACTAAAGTAACAACAACTAATAACTAATTTGGCTAAACACATGTTGGCACGTGTTGCCTCTGCATCCAGTGTTTAATAGAGGAGCTGTCCACTAATAGGTACCTGTATTTCTTGTTTTCCAGATAGTGGGATGCGCGGTGTTCAGTGTGATAGTGTACACGATGTCCTCGCAACCTCTTGACTTCGTCCGGTTCTCCATGTTCTTCGCCATCTCTCTCTACACCGTGTTAGTCGCGCAGAGCTTCGGCCTCATGATCGGTGCCGTCTTCAGCGTTGTTGTGAGTACCTATTCTTGCTCTATGAAAATGCTAGGAATGGCTCTCCCGAAATTGGGAAGCAAGGCTGCATGCCAGGCCTTGTACTTACCATTTTTTCCCCTGTGATATTCGAGCCTAAATTGTGCATAATTATGTAGCCACATAATTTAATCTACTAGCTTCTTCCAAACGTTGTAATGCAATATTTAGGGAAGTATTGATGCTGAACAGTTGTTTATGGTCTGGATTATTTTATCGATCGACATTAATATTGAGTGCGGTGCGATGCGCGTTCGAGAACGGTCGCGCTTGCGCTGCACAGTACGAATATTATATTCGCGAATTGCGCGGGTATAGCCGCTGCCCATTTCCGCTATTTATGAGTTCCCAAACTCTCATAGCCAACGAAGTATTGGCATTCATAAAACATGCCATCGACTACATGGACGAGATCAGCATCTTGCAGATCTACAAGTCATCATTTAAGGAGGAAGAAATTAGCAGTGCCAAGTTGCTGCTGTTCACAATGCTCGGCAAAGTCAGCCCGATGCTGTCTTACGGCACAGAGTAGAATTTCCAGCACATCATAACGCTGATGAAGGAGATGTCCCGGAAGACGTGCCTGAATTCATGGCGAAGGATCTGCACAAGCTGCCTCCCGTCACGTTCGACCACGTAGACGTCACCAGGCTGCTGAAGGATATTACGTTCCTAAAGCAAAGCCAGGCCGACATGCAGCATAAGCTGGAGGTGTCCAACAACACCATCAGTGCGCATCTCTTGCGCAACGCAATTTCTGCAAGTAGGTCACCTACCGACGCCGCAAATGTGAACACGCGTTGCGGGGCACAAAACGCCTCCATCTGCAGTTTCGAGTCGGAGGGCTCGAATGCATCACCAACTGCCGAGAATGCATGCGTTGCAACGCGTGCCGTGGCCGTCCCTACCTCGACACAGGTGGAGACAACGACGTGTGTTCGTCGACCCCCAAACGAGCCTACGCAGCAATAGTAGCCGCTAACAAGCCCATGATGAGTCGCAAAACTCGCAGATAAAACTAGCGGAAAAACAAATGGGGGTAAACGGAGCCTGTCGAAACCCAACAAGGTTTTGAAAAGGCAGGGTCCAGAGAAGGACACGTGCGACAAGGAGGTTTCATCAAGGTGGAGAAGAAAAAGAAGGAGCTTCCTTGTCGGAAACAGTGCGGCACCGCGCTGGCAGCACCCAACATGCTGCTGCATCCGGCAATCCCGACGACGTACGGTTAAGGAGATCGTGGAGTACTCGTACATGCGTGTGAAGAACAACTGGACTTTAAGGGTCGAGAGGTTGGAGTCGCGTCACAACACGAACTTCAAGTCGTTCGTGGTGCGTGTTCTGACACATCATCTCGAGAAGTTTCTCAAGGAAGAGTTCTGGGCGAAGGTTATTGTGTACGTGTAGTGCCGGTTTCGTGGCCGGCTACATGACACCAGTCAGCGAAACACGACGCAGACACTTCGTGTGTGTTAGTTAGTTTTTTAGTGTAATTATAATGGTGTTTGTATTGATAGTATTTTTAAATTATATTTTTATTGTATTGTATGTATTTATATTTGACCTTGATGCCTGAAATAAATAGATAAATAAAATAAAAATTAAGGCGAAACCGCAAGGGTAGCCCGCGAAATTAAAATTTTCCTTCGTTTTTTGCAATTTGCTGGTCAGTATTAAGTTGTGCGAATATTAAAATATGATTCGCGACCGTAACAAATATGTATTTACACAATTACAATCATTAAAGTCATCAATAACTCTCTAAGACCAAGTAATCCTATTGAATGACTATTTCATGAAATCTAGACATTTAGGACTATACTAACTAAACAAGTTGTATTACTCATTCTAATGATTATATTTCTGTAAACACATATTTGTTACAGTCGCGAAACATATTTTAATTAACGAACACCCAGACACTGAGCTGCAAATTGCAAAAATCGTAAGAAAATTTGAATTTCGCGGGCTACCTTAGAGCTGCTCCCTTAGGCTTGCTGTAGACACATTTTATAACAAAACTAACCATAACCATTTCTGTTCCATCCAGAACGGCACATTCTTGGGCCCTACACTGTCAGTACCGATGATGATGTTCGCTGGTTTCGGAGTGACCCTCCGGGACCTGCCCAGCTACTTAAAATGGGGGTCCTACGTATCCTACCTGCGATATGGACTGGAAGGCTTCATCGGCGCCATCTACGGACTTGACAGACCTATACTGGACTGCAATGAGGCTTTGTACTGCCATTACAAGTGAGTATATTTCTTTCCTATTTCTAGATTATTTTTATACAGTCAATTGTGCAGTGTGATTTTGGATAGTACCTATGTACTTTTAATTCAAAGAGACGCTATTTTTTGCATAATGCCCGAGGCATCCATGTTTCTATCACATTCACGTATTTTCGGGCACTTGTATTTATCCGTCAAATTCCAACTAACCGCCAGACATAAAACGGTTCACAAGTTAACTTATTAAAACAAGAAAATTAAGCCTTTTTATCTAAAGAGGTTTTAATCCAGAAAAATCAATCATCTTTTAATCTATACAACTTAAAATTATCTTACACTGCAACTTTACTTAAAATTCTTCATTGTCAACAGACACCCTCGTACATTCCTCAACGAGGTGGCGCAGTCCCCTGACGAGTTCTGGTTCGACGTGATGGCACTGTCCATCTTCGTGGTAATCCTCAGGATCACGGCCTTCTTCCTGCTGAAGTGGAAGCTGGATGCCGTGCGGTAAATGCGAGGCGGTGGGAGTTTATCGGTAGTTATGAGTGTGAGTTATTCATGTGTTATCATCCTCATTCCAGCGCAGGGTGTTTGATTATTTATTTGGAAAAAAAACGTATTTTTTTAGAAAAAGAACAGAAAGACGAATGATATATATCTTTCTGTTATTGAAGATATTTAAAAAAAAAAAGTTGACCGTAATTTGAAAAAATGTGTAGAGGCGCTAATTAAAATTATTAGTCGAACACCCTTTTTAGTCTACAGCATTGATTTGTGGCCTTTTAGAAGGTGAATAAACAAATAATAATTAAAAGTCTGGGGGTCTGCGGCTACACGGAATCACTTTGTCATTGTTTAAGTTACAATTATTAATTTGCAGAAAGTTAAAAGTACTTATTAATCACATTCGATTTAGACCAATCGCTAAAAATGTTTTTAAAGTACAAAAGAAAACCTGCATGTGCAATAATCGGTTAAAAACATTTCTAAACATATTTGTTTATAAATCAAAGATATTTTACGTATCGTAAAGTAGGAAGCATTTAGGTACAGTCAGCAAAGGAGATAAGTATGCAGGGTCGTCGAATATAGTTGAAGTTTAGTAAGAAACCGATTGATGTTTTCGAATAAAAAATAATTTAATTAATAGAAAACAAACAGTTCATTTAACAAATTAAAATTCATTCTAAAACATCAATCGGTTTCTTAGTAAACTTCAACTATATTCGACGACCCTGCATACTTATCTCCTTTGCTGACTGTACCTTCAAAATTGTAGATACTATTTTCATTGTCGAAAGTTTCATATAAACTAAGATTTAAATATAATTTAAGGGTCCAAAGGTAACAAAACTGTGATAAGTTTCCAAAATATTTTGTTTGGTTTCAGGACTTCAGTTCTTTGATACCTTATTAAATTTTTTTCTTTCTTACAAAATATTTGAAAATATATTCCTTTCGTAAAGTTGTAAGTAAGTTTGTTTCTACTCAACATCCGTATCTAACTATGCAACCAATGTCGACAAAATTCAAGGCTGTGAGGTCTAAGAGTAGTAAGATATGACGTTTAAAAACAAAAAAAAAGTGCCTTTTGCTTATTTTAAGGTCATTTGTATACGTCAAAACACGAGAAAATTATGTTTAAAACCACATTTTGATTACAAGTGTTAAATCAAAAAGGAAATCTTAATCATAATAGATACCTTTTAATTTTGTTGCATTTGAAGTATCTTATGTCAATCACTAAACTAGCGAGAAGCAAGATAAAACGACGAAACACCCAAACAATCGATAAAATATGCTTGTAATCAAAATGTTTGCCAATCAGCCTTCTTAATTAGTATAGGGTATCATAAGCTTCCACCGTAATTGCATAACACACTAAATATTAATCAAATTCTGAATCATTTTGAAGGACATTTCTAATCCATTGCTTCATAATTACGGGCGAAAAATTTGTCTTCTCAACAACGATGAATATTGTTGAACTGTCAAAAGAAAAAGCCATTCGTACTGTTATTGTGTTACGCAATTACCTCGTTGATTTCTGGAACATAAATCAACATCATTAATCAAGTGCTGTGATTGGTGGACTGAATAATGAACAGCCAATCGCATCACTTGGCTTGCGTTTGATTTTGATGCGTCGATAATTTTCGATCCAGAAACCAGCCGTTAGTGGATAATTATAATTGTTGTATGACATGATATTGTACCTACCAGTTAGGACACATAATGTACACAAATGTTTGTGTTATATAGAAAACGCCAACGTTTGCGGCAGCCGCGGTCGTAAAAAGTGGGAGCGAGATGACACGAGACTCTGTAGAGTTTTTAACACAGAGTACACACAAGAGCAACTACTTGCCTGCCAAAAATCACACCAATTACGTTCAAAAATCGTACGCCGCCACTTTCGTGCTCAGTCCTAGGGATGTGAAAAAATAATCGATTATACAAAAATCGATTGAGAATTGATTTTTTCCCATAAATTAATATATATATTTTTTGTATAAACATTAAATATATTTTTTTTATAAACGATTATTTTTTCACATCCCTACTCAGTCCTGTGTACTGCTGGCTAGGTGAGCGTGAGTGAGAAAAAGCGCTTGTGATGTCATAGTCAAAGAAATGGCACGCTTGATTTTCATACAGGTCGTAATACTTGCGTTATCTAGGTCTATCTATATCTGTGGTTTAAAACATCTGCAGACGGCAAATGTACGTACTCGCACATTTTATGACCACGTTTGTCACGAGTTGGCGTTGGCGTTTAATAAGTAGTAAACTTGCCTATGTTAGTTGCTCAATTAGGTATTTATTTGTAACTAGAAGTAGATCTATAAATCTATAGGCTGTACTGAACTATTATATGTAGGTAAATAGAAAACTAAGATTATAATGGTGATAATTTTGTAAATAAGTTTTTTGTAACATTAAAATTTTTAATTTTGGTAAGTATGTGTTTTGTTTTATGATACCTATTGTCCGTTTAAATTTTTTTCAAAAACACGTTTTAAATAGCGATTTAGTGTCATCCATATGATTTTTTTTACCGAGGCGCAAAATTATTATTTTGCTAGATTTACAGCAACCTCGCCTTAATGGGGACGCTTTAATGGGTACTCGGGTTGAAATCAGTAGGCCAATTCTCGTAATTTAAAACGTTCAAAATCTAGTCGCAGTCTCATCTCGGCGACAAACAAATGTCAAAAACTTGTCAAAATGTATGGAAGTTTGACGTATTTTTGACAGATTGAGACTGAGATCAGACTGTGAACGTTCTTATAAATTACGAGAATTGCCCCTCAGGAGTCATGGTATTGTATCCACACCATGACTCCTCCATCCACCATTGATCCGAGTACCTACCTACGTACTTCATTCAAAAAAGCCCTCTTAAAAAAATATTTATTTCTTTTCCAAATATGACTAGAATACTAAGCTATATAAGGATAGCTTAAGTTTATTCTAGTCATATTTGGATTTTTTTTTTGCCAACTTTTTACTCATCGCTTTCTGTCCCCAAACGTAGTCGATAAGGTGCCACTGAGCATAGTAGTAGATTGTTAATACAACATGAAAAGAGATATATACAGCGACCAATAAGGTGTTACTAGCGGTTGCGAGGAACGCATAAACTGCCTTACCCCCGAGAAGATCCACGTACACCCTGTAAAGAAAAATGTACAGTTTTAGAGGACAGTATAGCTAGACTCTGGGCCTCTACCTCTTTATGTATCACACTTGTTCTGTTACCTCTGTATTGGCGAGATATTATTGATATTTACTAAAAAATCAAAAAGATTTCGAAAAATAGAATAGAATACTCGTACTCTTTATTATGTACACCATATAAATTACAGATATAATTATAGAAATTTTACAAAGGGTGACACAATGGGCGGTCTTATCGCTAAGAGCGATCTTTTACCTTTGGATAGGTTAAAAAGGGGAAGCAGAGACAAATACTATAGGTAGTCTGTGGTGGACTGAGAACACAAATCTTCAGTACGAGAATGTTTTATTGCCGTAATGGTGCAAAGACATATTCTGCCATGTAATAATGGATGGATGGAAATAGATACAGTAGGTAATATAAAGTAATAGGTAGACAAATTAATAACATTTTTAGGTATTAGAAGTCCTATTAGTTATTCTGCGGTATTAGTTAATTTTTAAGCTTTATCCTTAAACTTAACAATCTCGTTAATCGGCATGTTCACGAGAGGCAACTATTAGGAAGTTTTATTTGTCAAAAAATCATCAACGCTATTGCGTCCTGGCTTTTGTTTTTACCTGAATGGCACTGTAGGACTGCAGCAAACTAAAGAATTTATCAAGAAAAAACACCAAATACTTACATAAGACAATATGCAGATGCTAATCCCAGCATCAGGACAAGCCGAGGCTTCATACTGTCAGGCCTCCTTCGAGGGGTGAGCAGTAAGTCAACGATGACTGTTACCATGGATATTGTATGCAAAGAATGCTGTGCCCAGTACGGTACGTACTCAAACACGCGAGGGGGCGCTATTATATGGCAATGGGACTTGAATAGGATCCAGAATGTCACGTCTGCGAACTGTAAATAATTTATAGCTATCATGAGTGAGTGAGCCTTTGCTAAAACTTTTTTGAACTAACGAAGCTTTATGTTTGATTTCAAAAGAACAAATAGTTAATACTTAGTTTCACCAGCTTTCTTATCCTTTACTAGCTTCTGCCCACGACTTCGTCCGCGTGAAATTCTTGTTCCCCCGACCCCGTGTCGCATCGCACCGTCTTCTTGCGCTATTACTTCGTTTTCACTTTTAACGTTTTTACGGACATTTTTTTCATTTTGTTCGGCTCCTAAGGTTCTAGCGTGATGGTAAATAGCCCTTAGCCTTCCTCAGAAATTGGGTTATCAAATGCAAAAAGATTTCTCAAATTCGAGTGGAAGTTCCAGAGATAAGCACGTTCAAACAAACAAACTCCTCAGCGTTATTGTAAGTATGTATAGTATATATTAAAACTAGAACAATAATTATGATATGTACACAAACAGTAGTTCAATTTCAATTGAGCATTTATTTTTATCTCTCTACACAGAACAAAGAGTTTTGTACTTACAAAAATATACAATTTATTCTATTAGGTCAAGTCAAGTCTTCGAGTAGGCTGATAAAATTGATTAAATAATAGCCTTATATAATAAACGCAAAATAAAATACAATATTCTAATTTATCTTTGTTCTCTGCATCGATATAACTATGAAGCGGATTCAAAAGGATTAATAACTTTATTTCTTTAAATAAAAGATAATTTATAATCGATTTTTTAAAATCTGTATACTAATTATCTGTTATAGCACTGTGTGACCTAAGTGTTGTTAGTAGTTTTCACGGATAAAATAGCTAGTGCAGTCTTTACGAGTACTTGTAGGATTTTTCGCTATCGATCAGGATGCGTTTCGCACTTTTTTATTTTTTATAAACTTTTTTTTCAATTTGGCTCGCACGCGGTTTACTTTATCATACAGCATACAACCTGTTACTTGTTCATGCAATGTTCATGATTGATCTCTTTGGTGATTGGAACTTTTACTAACAATATCCACATTCGAAATTCAAATCACTTTTAATCCCTAGGGATTAAAGAACAATTTTTCCCTGTTTACGAAGAATAACACTAGATCTTTTTGAATACGTGTGATAAAAAATCTTTTTGCATTTCATAGCCCAATTCTTGAGGATAAGTCTTTCTCGGAATTGGGCTATCAAATGCAAAATGATTTTTAAGGCAATTTAACATCACGATAAGACCCTTTACGAGCCGAACAAGAAGAAAAGAAGTCAAAAAGAACGCTAAGCGAAAACGAAGTGATAGCCCGGGTAGGTGATGTATTGCGATGAGTTGGGTCGGGGGAACAAGGGAGATCAGCCATATTTGGTTCAAAATCCAAAATGCGGCGGCCAACTAAAAACCTGTGTCACCTAAGTTGGGAATATCCACCCAAGCATTTTTCACTACGGTACCAAATCTCTACGACCCTTCCTACAGTTGTTTTTTAGTCTATTTGTATTTTATTTCATTGTCGACTCTGTTTTACTGTTACATATGAAGTGGTTATGGGTATACCTACTTAAAAAAGGGAGCTATATTTTAAGTTGACCTTCTTCAATATCCTGTTGTTTTTTCCTTTTTTTGGGCAGTATTTACTTTCATTACTTATACTTGTACCTACATGAGAAAAACCTGAAACATTTTAGAACTAAATATGCTATAAAAATCTAGTTGAAGGCATGGTCGTAGAGATTTGGCGATGGTAAAAAAATTATAAGGAAAACTTCCTTTTCCAACATTTTTTTTTCACTGGCTAACTTGGGGTTTTGGTCTTGAGTTTGTATGAAACGTGACTGGTCCCCTTTCACGCGAACGAAGTCGCGGGCAGATGACAGAAGAAGAAGCTAGTTGAATTTTATATGCAACTCACAGTCGTGATCGGCATCAAGATGGAGGTCATGACGACATCTCGGAGTACCCTCAGAGGTTCCACATGAGGAGGCTCTTCACCACACTTTTCACGCCAGTCGCAGTATAGGCAGAGAGGTAAGTAAACTAGTGCTACTATCTGAAATTAAAATGTTTGAATGATTATAAAAGAAAAACATGGAATTAACGATCGCTCAAGGACAGCAACTTCAAAAATAATTTTAGTAAGAAGTTGTGTTATCTGCTGTTTTTGTTGAAAATAGCAATGAGATAGTAAATGAATCGAATAATTGTAATTGGAGTACCTATTCATTTTTTAAATTATATTTTATTGTTTTTATTTCTTTTGCGATTTTTTAACGTTACATGATACCCGGACACGGAGACAGAGAAAAGCTGGAGTTACGGATTTCGGTATTTTTTTAATTACGAGGAATAAGAAAAACAGTATGATGACATAATGTCAGGGCAAAAAGATAATTTAATAATAAAGCAAACTTGTTTAAGTTAAAGAACAAAACATATAGTTATACTGATTCTGGTCTCATGATTTATCTACTTACGTAGACAGAATTGGTTAATAAACATTGAACTTGTAGAAATATTAAAACATACTAGCTGACCACGCAAATGTCGTTTTGCAAAAAAAAAAATTGATAGTAGCCGATTCTCACTACTACTGAATATGCATATAAAATTTCATAAAAATCGGTCAAGCCGTTACGGAGGAGTATGGTAACTAACACTATGACATGAGAATTTTATATATTAGAGATTTACATTGAACAAGCACGTAATGAGTTTCCACCGAATGCGGCTATACGCCCTAACGAGAGGGTCTTCGTCTCCTGTCACATCAATATTCAGGGTCACCACTGCAGTCACCACCAGAAGTACAAACATCAAACTATACCACACCAGCCTTATATTTAACAAAGAGTACCCCTTAATCTTCACGAATTTGATCTTTAATGAGTGATCAGACATTTTTAATGTAACCAGTGAACCAGTGAGTAACCAGTTTTTATTTGACAAATTAGTTTTATTATATTGACCGTGAACGCGTCCGGTATTGAGCCAGTTGTAAACATACTGACGGATGTTGTATTCGCAATTTCGCATTTAGTCTATCTGTCGAATTATTATGTAACAGTATGATCTCAGGTATGATAGTAGATAATTATTCGGTTTATTTCTTATCTTATCTTGTTAATAAGTATTGTTGATACATGAAATACAGATTTTCATCTATAATCTAAATTGTAAGAAGTTATAAATCTACTTATAAGTATGTTAAAGAATAATCCTACCAAATGGATTTGATTTTTAACCTTGAACTCTGAAATTTAAACAGCAATAATAATAACGGTTCTTAGTAGCGACACTATAATCAAGAGTCATAAGATACATTATCGCACGTACAAAAGGGATTTTAAAATTTGTGATTTTTTATGATGCACATGCGCTTAGTGGTTTTTAGTCGTGATTTATTTAAGTCACCGATTGCTCGTGCATTGTGCGTGACCTAATTTCTTGCGAACTTTTTTGACTAGCCTACTTTCCTATTTTGCTAACCTTTTCATTGACGAATGAATGTATTTCATAATAAGTAAATAAACGATCTATTATTTACGGCGTTTTATTCTACCTACCAGTTACCACGTGATCTGACTGAGTAGCGATGTTTACAAACTTCATAACCACGTAGGTACACAATCAGATTTTGTAAGTATTTATTTGTAAGCGCCATAATGCTCCTTATTTATCACGGATCAATTTCCTATGCAAGTATTTTTACTTCCAACAGGGCTTTTGAATACGCGATTGTATTTCTTATTTGTATGAAATCACGGATCAATTTCCTATGCAAGTATTTTTACTTTCAACAGGGCTTTTGAATACGCGATTGTACTTCTTATTTGTATGAAGTCATGGATCGAATTTCGATGCAGATAGAAAATACTTGAAAGTATTTCGAGCCCTGGTTCTTTAAGGTGGACGTACTTGGAAGCCCTGGTACTCGATTTTGCAAGTACGACCCATGTCTATTTTCATGTAAAATGTTGCCAAGACGAGACCGTAAGGCTCGCACTGTCAAAAAGTTATCAGTAGGTATACACGCCCTAACTTTACAAGCCGTAACTTCACAAACTCTACTCCTTAGTCAAAATATGAGGCTTGGCCGTTTCATTACTACTTGAATTACTTATTGTATAACAGAAAATTAATGAACATTGAATTTTTTCACCTTACGCCCATCATGTGACAGTAGCGGTGCGGCTGTTGCAGGTAAATCGGGGGTTTTTAGATATCAATAAAATCTAAAGTATAAGAGCAATTGAAACTTTATATGTTTTACTAGCTGACCCCGCAAACGTCGTTTTGCAAAAAAATACACAGTAGCCGATTTTCAGACCTACTGAATATGCACACAAAATTTCATACAAATCGGTCCAGCCGTTTAGGAGGAGTATGATAACTAACACTGTGACCCGAGAATTTTATATATTAGAGATAAGTCCACTAATTGACATCATATCCCGAGAATTTTGTTTATCTGGTATAATCCAAACCCAAGTTATGGGGGTTCAAAAAACGACAAAGCGCTTCGAGAAAAGGTAGGTAGTGCCAGGGCGCTTCGCTAGGTTCGTCTTGGCGGGATAAAATTATATTCTTTGCAAAGCTGTTGGTCGCAGTTGTCATTACGGGTAGCCATAAGCCAAAAAGTTTGACAACCAGTCTTACCTCCTGCACAACCTTCTTACAGCGTAACTGGATTGAGGAGGTCAATATAGGCAGTCACTCCATGTAAAATACTGAGTTCTGGACTACAACCTTCCGGCAAATCCGGGTCTAGCTCCGCGCCGGATACATATTGTACCCGCACGGCCGCGTGAAGCTCGCTACGTATCTGGCGAAACTATCTGCCGACCTGCTGGCGCCTGCAGCATGGCACACCCGCTGCGGTCATCGTCACACCAGGCTTAGCCAAGAGAGTACTGTGCTACTCTCAAGTGAATTAAAGGAATTTTGTAACCATAGACATACGAGTCTTCGGTCAGCTGGACCCGCTCGCTTTTGGTTTACCCGCGAGTCCACTTGAATAAACAATTTATTTTCTGTATTTTTATTGGTTAAACGTACCCACATTCAAACTTAAAAAAAAAAACTATTGTTTTTTAAAGCTACCCGTAGAATACAGTCGAGCGCAAAATTGGTTAATCAAAATTGTTCATGATTCATCTCCACTACGTAAAAATCTCTTTCATCACATTGGCCAACGACTTCTCAACTATGTTGGCATAGTTGGGAAAAGGCTAGGTTAAGGCTAGGCTAGGCTAGGAATCAATCATCATGTAGGCTTACTAGATGATGATTGTTTGCAAAGTAACGTCAGAGCTTTGAACGCACTTTATCTAATCCGAATCCGAGAAATGTCGGTCCGAAGAAATTATAATATGCCCACTTTAAAATAATAATATATATAAAATAATATTTTTCTATAATATCTCCTGCGTACCTGGCTAATCTCCGTTGAGATTGGCCACCGTAGAAACGGTAGTTTTATATTGTTTAGTTTCATTAAAGTGGCCACTATATTCCGTTTTAAGGATTATAATAAAACTAAACAATATAAAACGACCGCTTCTAATAATATTACCGTATTTAATAATCTTGTGAAGCACAACTTAACGTGCTTATTTTCTGCATTTTCATTCTAAATTGTATGAAATAACCAAACAAACCAGGAGGGCGCCACTGTGCGGTCGGCACAGTCTTAAGAAGCTCTCAACTAGAGCTTCACAGTACGTCAGAGCCGATCGACCGCTAGGAGGCGCCTTGACCGTTTTTTGATGTTTTGACTATTCCTAAATTACCCTAGGCTGATAAAATTTTGGCTTTTCCTAATTTTGTTAAAATTAGTGTTTAGGTTGGTTCATCCTATAAGAGGAAGAAACACGCCCCGCCGTCCCCGTGTTTTCGTAGGACCCGTCACCAGACATGGGCACCCTCCCACATTTATAATAATAAAAATAATTGCGGAAACACTGCAGTGCCGGGGTTTTCTCAGCACTGCCCTCAGCGCGTCATTGTACGCAGGGCGTTGTAAGCCCGCCGCGTAAAGTTGAGTTATAACTATAAGAAATGAATTCCCATGAACTAAACTGCCTTGTTCCGACTTATAAAGCTAGGGGACATTGACTTAAAGTAGAAAATACTTTGGCACATTTTAAGAAGGACCCGCATTGGTGCCTTCCAAAATTACAATTTCACAAAAACAATAATGATAAGATTGATAAGATACAAACATAAAAAAATAATAATACTGTAATGGCCGAGCAGTGGCGTTGTAGATAGGTGTGTGAGATTCTTGATTGAGACACAATATTTGAGTTTCTGAACTTTACTGTACAACGAGTGTTACAAGTTATATTATCTAAGACATTGGGAGGAGCTGTGGTGACTGTTTTATAATAAAATGATTTCTAGAAAGGATGGCTAGGCACCACGACCCTTGTACATTCATCAATATCTAACATACATAATCTAATGAGAAATAAATTATTGAATGTGAAATCAATTATATAATGAGAAAAATAAACATTGTTAAAATGAAGATAACATAAACAAAATAATGATTTCCTTGAGAAAGGTAAATAACAACACCATTTGTCCATTACAATACGACCGTTCTTACAAAAAACCGCCAGTAAAAACAAACAAGATATGTGTCTTGGTCTTGGTCACCCACGGTGAAGCGAAGAGGAACCCGAGGAGGGGCCGCTCGTCAGGGCTTTTGCCTGTAAGCCGACGACGTAGCGGCCAACAAGTAGGTTGCAGCGCCGCTTGGGCGACATCGCAACTGAGGCGTGCCGCGATGTCATATGGGAGGCATCGCGGCTGAGGGTTGGACGCCGCGGCGGGAGAGGAGTGCCGGTATTGCGGTGCACCGCTCTCCCTAACTTCCGCGGCCTTGACGGGGTCGCCACCTTCTGATGGCGGACGCAGTGGGGCCGCAGGGGAGGAGGAGTGTTGGTATTACGTTGGCCACTCTCCCTATCCTCTGCGGCCGAAAATTGGCAGGCGGCGGTGGGGCCAACGACCTGACCCGCCGCAAGGGGACCAAGGGTCCCCAGATACGGGGTCGTCTGGCGCCCATGTGCTGGTGTGGTCCCTGGGGTAGCCACGGCGTGCTATGTGTTCTGGTGCGCCGGTGATGGGGAGTACTCCCCAGAGGAGGGTCCGGTGACGGACAGCCGCGGCGGGTTCACGGATGAGTGCTAACGCGTGCCCGTGTTCCCATTAAAAGCGGTGGAGGAGGACACCGTAGAGTTTTAGTGGGTTAGAGTCCCACATAACTGCACTATCTCCCCATGGTATTGCAGTATGCATGAGCATTTCTCCACGTTAAAAAAAAGGTATTGACAGTTGGTTTAGCTTAAGTGATAAGAATAACATTACTCCTCATCATAATTTCAGCTGGAAGACGTCTACTGCTGGACTTAGGCCTCCACCAAGTACCGCCAATCTTCCTCTTAGCGTGTCGATAGCAATCTAAATGGACTCGGCCCAAAATTCGGCTACTTGTTTGGCACCATCACCAGCGTCCGTCAGTTCCTGTAACGTGCAGCTGACAGGACACACAGGACACGATACTAAATGTCCCATCGTTTGTGGAACAGCACCACATTTACACTCCAAGGCGGAGTCGTCTATGAATCTCCACATGAACAGGTTTTCCTTGCTTCTGCCAACCTGGGTGCGGAGTCTGTTTAAAGACTTCCAGGTTACCCAAGGTAACTCATGTCCAGGTGGGAGGACTTCAGAGGGTGGAACGAATGGTTTGGGTAAGGAAGCACTGTCTCGCCACAACTTCAGTCTCTCTTGTGATGGTTCTTCAGTGAGCGGCACGACACACCTTAAAAAACTTTTTAGGCTTTTCAGCCTTTGTGGCCCAACGATGTTGTCATGCGAAGGGTGTCGAGCGTCGGAGAACATTTTGGCTCTTTCGCTAGAGCTTGCCACCGCTCTGCGAACTACTGGCGGCGCTATTTCTGCTAGTGGTCGGTTTTAGGCAACCAGTGATGATCCGGTACGTTTCATTCAAAGCTGTATCCACCAGCTTTGCATGGGCAGAACGACTCCACACGGGGCATGCAAATTCTCCCGCAGAAAAAGATAGCGCCAGACCAGTAGTCCGCATAACGTCAAGCGAAGCACCCCACTTCGATGAGACAAGTCGACGAAGAAGACTGTTGCGAGTGTGCACCTTCTGCTTGATATTCTTGCAGTTTTTGCTGAATGTAAGAGACCTGTCCAGGGTAACACCAAGATATTTAGGGAAGTTGCTATGCCCGATGGACACCCCACCCCAAACAATGTTGAGTTTACAGCCCGCCTCTCTATTGCGGAGATGAAATATGCAAGACAGTGTTTTGCTCGGATTGGGCTTGAGTGAGTTAGCAAAGTAATATGTGGCTGTCACCAAGAGCGCCTGACAAGTGGGCCTCAACCTCTTCAAAGGTGGTGGCTTGGGACGTGAGGGCAAGGTCATCTGCATAGAAGAAGCGGGACGTGTTAGGGCTGGACGACTGGTCGTTGGTGTAGATATTAAAAAGAAGCGGTGCCAGGACACTAAGACCGTTTTTCTGCGCTCTTCAACGACTTCTTTCCGAGAGAAAGTGGACCTGAAACCGACGATTTTGGAGAAGCTCTTGGAGTATTTCACCACGATGGCAATCCAAAGTCCACTAATAAAACCGGCTCTGTGCGTAGTTTCGATTAATATCGAAGGGTTCTCACGAGATAAATCTGAAATTCTTTCTTATGTCTACCGCAAAACTCTCTGCGATATTCTTTGCGTTCAAGAGACCCATCGAGATGAAACTCAAAGCCGGCCACACATCCCTGGACTTACGCTTATCGCTGAGATCTGTCACCCGAAGCACGGCAACGCAGTGTTTGCTGCTCCCGACGCAAGCATACTATCCACCAAGTACTCAAGTACCGCCAATTCGAGCGGTTCTGTGCTTTACCAGGTCATCGGTCCACTATACTGTCACGTCCGGTACGCATTCGCCACTCCAGAAACTTTCGGCTCCATCGGGCATCAGCTGTCCTGCAAGCAATGCGCCCTAACCACTGCCATTTATGTAAGTTTGTCAATTCTTCGGGATATATCGGTTACCTTGGTTCTCCCACGGATTCTTCATTTCTGATTCGATCACGTGGGGAAATTTGAAGTATAGACCTGTCCATTGCCCTTTGAATGAATTTCAGCCTTCTAATGAGGCCCATTCTGAACATGACTAACGAATAATCTTAGCGCCTACTCATCTTATGGGAGTGTAAAAAACGCCTGAATAGTCTAAATAAGCAAAGTTCCATAACATTAAGTTGCTCTATAATTTATTTTGAAAACAAATCGTTGCACTCAATATTCTGCTTGGCGTTATTATGTTTATTGTTTACAAAACCTTATGCAATAAGTATTTAATATTTCTTCATTAAATAAAAGTCAAATTAATGTATTTTATTATTGTTTGGGGAAAAGCTGTTATTATTCAGTCTATCTACCAGTAGGTATCTTCAATGTCACAAATAGGTTGTATTAAGGTTATTTAAATAGGTCGGTAACCTATATAAATCTATATTTAATATTCTGATAACATAATTTTTAAATATTAGGTACCTTAGGCTATTAGCATCGTTATTTCTAGTACCTATTTCATATCTAAGGAAGTAAAGGCTCCTGCAAACAAGCGCGACACGAGATGCGAATCGCACGCGACACAAAGGCACCGCTCGCGATTCGCGATCGCGTATCGCGCCTGTTTGAAGGACCCTTTATGGTTTATTTGGTAACGAAATTCTCAGAATAATTCAATATGATTTTTTCAGTGTAAAAATATATATATAAAAAATAATATATATAAAGTTCTTTATTCTTCATAGCATTCAGATGTCTATCTAGATGCATTGTAATGATTTATATGTCGTTAGGATTGTGGTGACCGCCCAGAGTAACGCATGTCACTTTCAATCGCAATCCGAAGGATTTTGAAGGAAATTCTCAATTCAATAGGTGGGGTTTCACAAAAATCACCATGGCTGACTCTACAATTAATCCAAAAGTCGTGAAAAAAGTTTTTAGTACCTACGTTAAAATAAAGGGCTTAAAGAGACGATTCCTAAAATATGACATATGACACCAGGGTCATAAGTCATATTTTTGGTGACCCCAGGGTCACCACGGTAATTTATTTATTTTTACTGGTTCCCTAACAATTGTTTACACTGGTTTATGCTAAAGGTAACATGCAAAAGTGTGTATGAGACAGAGCAACAATCACTTAACTACTTATATTTCATATTATTGGGATCTTCAAAAATGACATGATCCAACTACCAATAAAATGGCATGTCCCAACTACCAACTACCATCTTATTTCCAAAACTGGCAACATAAAGACCTCCCCGAATACTTTAATATAAATAATATTCTTTTGAATTGAAATATTTCCTGCAAAAATTTACCAAGTAACGAAAGCTGTGGTGGGATTTTAATTATAATCAGTTATTTTTTTAAATATTATTTTCTTTTTGTCCGTACTAGGCTGCTAGGCCACACAAAATTCATGTCCTTTAACCACAGAAGTTATACGCCGTCGAAACCTTGCCTTTTTAAATGTTTTAATGTTCTTATATTGCTCTAGCTATCCTGTGGACATTGAGTTCGGCTTATTGGCTGTACTAGTGCCATTCTGCTCTTACTCTCAGAATTATTTATAACTAGCTGCGCCCCGCGGTTCCACCCGCGTAAGTTTCGATCCCGTGCGAATATCGGGATAAAAAGTATCCTATGTTAATCCTGGTTACGAGTATAAAGTATATGTGTGCCAAACGTTATCAAAATCCGTTCAGTAGTTTTTGCGTGAAAGAGTAACAAACATCCATCCATCCTCACAAACTTTCGCATTTATAATATTAGTAGGAAGTAGGATATTATAGTTATTTTGAGCTTTTTGGGTGAGTCTAATAACTGTAGGAGAATCTGTACTTCAGTAAATTTATTTGTTTTCGACTACAAATTCTTCTACCCCGGGATATCCATTTAATCTTTCTGTCGCCATTTCTTCGGAAAGATTATACAAAAAAAACTCTCTTTTCGAAATAAACTGAAATGTATTTAACCAGAAGGCTTTGAAATCCGACATTCTTATGTTCCCATACATGCACTCATCGAGCGCCTGACGTAAATTGACGTATTTTTAGTAGCCAATTTTTTAATCACGTCTAAACTTGTGTATGGATTATCTAATTCAACAGAACTAAACTAATATTTATCTTCTGTCATTTTCATAATGAAATAGAAAGAAAAAGATGCACTGAACTTAAATTTAATTTAGTTTGTGAACAACAGAATCGGGGCCATTGTACGTTATAGGAACTAATCTTAAAAAAAACATGGCCCGAATATTAATTAGGTACGCGCAGCACAACACGCGCCAACACACAATCACTAAATAAATTTAAGTGATTCCTAGTAGTTATTATTTACTAATGAATAAATCACAATATTTAACGTGACATTGTTTCCACAAGTCCGGGTGCCACGCGTCCTGTGATAGCTATCTGCTTCACACCAAACTGAATGGGTTATCACCCGTTCTAAACCCGTTATCACCCGTTTAATGCCAACTGATAGGTACTGATTTGATCACTGCTCTATATAATGCGAACAAACCTTGACCAAATAAATGACGCGGTTTAACTGTAAATTAATTTTTGAAGTACATATAAAACAATTAAGCTAAGTTTACAAGGCAAGGCAGAAGTGGGTGTGAAAAAGTTTTTTTAAATAGTGAAGATAAGAGTGACTAATATGATAAAAGTAGGCATAACAGCGTGGACGGGAATAATACCTACTAATTACATGACAAAAATAATGTTATTATTTCTTATTGTATGACATTGAAAATAATGCGTCGTCATCATCTCTACCAACTACATCCCATGGCTTCTAATTCGGCCAATCGTAGGCCCGTATTACAGAACGTCACTCAATACTCAAGCATTACTTAAAACTAGATTCAAGCCATTTGATTGGTTGAAACTAGTTTTAAGTAATGCTTGAGTATTGAGTGACGTTCTATAATACGGGACTTAGTTTGCTACGTCTTCCGAGTTGCATGGCACATATAATCTAGCTCTAAACTTACCTTGTAAAATTCTCGCTACTTTAGTTTTGTTTCTGGAAATTCTGAAAAAGCTTACGGTAAAGTTGTATCTAACTGACGAAGGTACCATACAACTCGATTCCCGCCGGCTTCCCTTCGAAAATTCTGAACACAACCACTCTATAGTCAATTCATCATTGAAATATAATGAAACGGTTTATTGATATTTTTATTTGCTCCGGCTTACCTATATCATAAATTCACCCTTCGCCACTGGTATCTTATATCTTGACTGCCCCGTTGGTCTCGTGGTCGCAAGCGCGACTGCTAAGCGTGGGGTACTGGGTTCGATTCCCGGGTCGGGCAAAGTGTTATTGAGTTTTTCCATTAGGAATTTCTTAGTCTTTAACAGCCTGGAGTTTGGAAGTTGGTGGTGTGATACCCCATGCCTCGGAAAGCACGATAAGCCGTTGGTCCTGCGCCTGATCTCTCTCCGGTCGTGTCGGATTGCCGTCCCATCGGACTATGAGAGTGAGGGAAGAGGGAGTGCACCTATGTCTGCGCGCACACTTTTGTACTATAATGGCACCGATTCTGTTGTTCACAAACTAAACTAAATTTAAGTTCAGTGCAACTTTTTCTTTCTACATATTTCATTATGAAAAAGACAGAAGACAAATATTAGTTTAGTCCTGTCAAATTAGTCAGTGCCTGACGTAAATTGACGTATTTTTATTTATTTATTTACAGGAAAACCAACAGCTATAACAGATGCATAACAATTGTATATGAGACGTAAAGCCAATTACAGGTTCTCACGGATAAAAACAGAAAATGCGGTAGAAATCTTAGGATCACTAACAAGCACAATAGAAAAGAATACATATATAAGGTATATAAACAGTATTCGCTTTTGAAAAAGTCAGCATTCAGCCGACTACGCGTTTTGGTGGTAAATGGGTCAAATGAGAACTCTTTGCAAAGGATATTAAAGTCCTTACTCGCTCGCACCATGTATGAGTTCTGCCTGTAGTTAGAAGAGGAAAAAGGAATGCAGATCGGCGGATTAAATCTAACTGATCTCTGGGGGACATTGAAACGCAGTCTATGCAGGAGATCAGGACAGTCAATCTCGTTAGATAAAATTTTTAAAAGAAAAGTGCTATCTGCTAGTCGACGACGATTTATAAGTGGCTGCAGGTGAAATTTCTTGCAAAGATTTATGTAATCATCAGAATGGTATGGTATAAGTAGCCGAAAACATAGAAACCGAATAAATCTTTTTTGTATATTCTCAATACGATCAATGTGTTTGCCATAGCACGGATTCCAAACTTGTGACGCATATTCAAGATGACTTCTCACAAAAGAGCAATAGAGAATCTTAAGGGTTTTGGCTTTCTTGAAACACCCTGCGAGTCTCATAAAAAAACCCAATGACTTCGAAGCTTTGGCCACTATTTGCTCAATATGTACGTCAAATAGGTCGCGTACACCGTCGCATCTCTGTAATAGCTGCCCTTTAAGTTTGTAAGTTGTAGGGAGAGGGACGCGTTTTCTACTAAAGGAGATTACTGAACATTTAACAGGGTTCAAATCAAGTTTGTTAACCAAGCAATAATCATCCAATCGCACCAGGTCAGATTGGAGAGCATCCATGTCATCGTCTGATGATATTGCAGAAAACATCTTCATATCATCAGCAAAACAAAGTAAATTTGACTTATGGAAACACGAGTCGATGTCGCTCACATAAATGATAAAAAGTAACGGACCCATCAAAGAGCCTTGAGGAACACCACTAGGAGCTGAAACCCAGCTCGACATGTAGTTGCTGATGACGACAGCTTGAGATCTGTTTTCAAGGTATGAAGTAAACCAACGAAGTAAATCTTCCCTGATACCATTGTTAAACAGCTTCGTTATAAGGATATTGTGGTCAATTCTATCAAAAGCCTTACTGTAATCCGTGTAAACGACATCGACCTGTGCCCCTTTGTCCATTCTATCCGTTAGAAAGTCATTGAGTAGAGCCAGGTTAGAGACAGTTGAACGGCCCTTTAGAAATCCGTGCTGAGAAGGGCTAAAAGACTGACTCAACGCTGCGTAAACTTGATTGTAGACAACCCTCTCCAGCACTTTTGCTAATATGCACAGTTTGGAAATAGGTCTGTAATTAACTATTTCGTTTAGTAGCCAATTTTTTCATCTCGTCTAACTTGTCTATGGATTATCTAATTTGACAGGATTAAACTAATAGTTTATCTTCTGTCCTTTTCGTAATGAAATAGAAAGAAAAAGATGCACTGAACTTAAATTTAGTTTAGTTTGTGAACAACAGAATCGGGGCCAATATCTCCTGCATATCCGGCTAATCTCCGTTGAGATCAACCATCGTGACCGAAATCGGTCGGGGAGGCTATTATTATTATTATCTAATATCTCAAACCATTTTTTCAAATGTGGCCTTAAGGATTTTAAATCGATGACTGACGCTTAACGACAACAATAGTGAGGAAATTCGCTCAAAAAGTATAGGTAATAGAACAGCTTAGCCGCCGTTCTATCAAATGCCGTTGAAATCAGTAATAACCTCTGTGTACGTAATTGGTAGAATAATCTATAATAAAATAATAAATATAAATAAAACAAAGTCGGGTTAGTTATACCATTTATAACTCAAGAACGGCTGGACCGATTTTTATAGTCTTTGGTTTAATGGATTTGTCGCTGCCCCAAATAGTAGATTATCTATTAAAACATGGGAAATTTCAAGAAAAAAAAAGGCGGTATGGTAAGTTTGCCGGCACCCTAATTGCGTAACCCACTATCAATTGGAATCTGAATAATTTTTAAGCAAATTACTAATCCACTGCTTCATGAGTTCGAATTTGTTTACTCAAAAATGACTCAACACGTAAATAAGGGCAGCGGGATTGTCCGAAAGGGTTACCGCTACCCCGGAACATAAAGGGCTAAGGAAGGAACACGGGCGGGTTTTAGTCAGTAAGAGTCTGGCAGTCCCTTCCGCTCCACCCAGAGCGGGAGGGGTCATTTGATGATTTCCCATCCTCAGAAAAAAAACACGTAAATAACGCAATGAATGTTTTTGAACTGACGAAATGATACCGATTTCCATTTATAATGTCTTACGCAATTGCCCCGCTGGTCAGCTAGTAATAGATAGAAGAGTTTCACAAGGTTTCACAGGTACACCATTTTTTTTTTTTTTTGTGGATGGGAAATCATCCAATGACCCCTCCCGCTCTGGGTGGAGCAGAAGGGAGTGTCAGACTCTTACTGACTAAAACCCACCCGTGTTCCTTCCTTAGCCCTTTGTGTTCCGGGGTAGCGGTAACCCTTTCGGACAATCCCGCTGCCCCGGCAGGCTTCGGCCCTTTCGGGCCCCTTCCTTGATGCTGACATCTCTTTGAGGCGCGCGTGGAACACGTACGCGCCGTCCGGCACGGGTCTGGTCCTGATCGGACGGAGAGTTGCCCATTACTCTCCGCCCGCAGGCCCGCGCCTACGGTGGCCGGGAGTCGTCTCGCGGCTCCCGACGCCCGGGGCGTCTCCCGCGGCGGCTGGGACGTGAGGCCCTCTCCCTCATCCGTCCCGCCACCTCCTTCGCTAGCATGACTGCTTCGCAGAAGGAGGTGACTGCCTCCCACTCCCTCTCGCCCCGGACCATGGCTTGAACCAGGGCCGGGCGCGAGAGGTCGCCGCCGCTGCCGATCGCCTCTGCGAGAACACGGCGGTGCTCCGCCCAATTGGGGCATACCGCCACCGTATGCTCCACCGTGTCCTCCGGGCGACCCTCGCAGTGGTGACACCCGGGCGTTTCCTCCCGCCCGATAATGTGCAGGAACCTCCCGAAACACCCGTGTCCGGTGAGGACCTGCGTCAGGCGGTAGGTGAGGGCGCCGTGGCGCCTCTCTAGCCACTCCTCAAAGAGGGGTCTTACCGCCGCTATCGCGGCGTGCCCTGCGCTGGGTTGCGACAGTCGCTCTTTCCATGCCGCCATGAGATCGCGCCGGAGGTCGGTCCGCTCCGCCGCGATTTGCCGCGGAAGCGGAGTTTCCCCCCGGCGTAGTGCCTCCGCGCGCCACTCGTACAGGCGCGCGAGGACTGTCGCCTCCAGATCCCACGGCGGCAGTCCGGCAAGGAGGCTTGCCGCCTCGCCCGAGATCGTGCGGTACCCCCGGATCAGCCTTACGGCTACCACCTTCTGGGGCGCGTTCAAATAGTGGGCGGCTCGCCGCCGCAGTGAACGCGCCCACACCGGGGCCCCGTACAGGGCCATGGACCGCACGACCCCCGCGTAAAGCCTCCGGCAGGAGGCGTTTGGCCCCCTCAGGTTGGGCAAGAGCCGCTTGAAGGCGGCCCCGGCCCGTTCCAGCTTGGGAGCCAAACGTCGGAAGTGCTCGACGAAGTTCCACCGGCTGTCGAGGACGAGACCCAGGTATCTCATCGTTGTCTCGACGCCGATGTGAACCCCTCCTGCCGTTATTTGGGATCCCGAAGGCGGCCCGTTCCGAGGCCCATGAAAAGACATGGCCTCGGACTTGTGCAAAGCCACCTCGAGACCCAACTGCCGGATCCTCTCCACGACTATCGCAACCCCGCGTGTCATCGCGTCGGCCGCCGCCTGATGCGACCTCCCCTGCGCCAGGACTAGCGTGTCGTCAGCGTAGCAAACCACGCTGACTCCATCAGGGAGATCGGCCCGCAGCACCCAGTCGTAACCGATGTCCCACAGGAGCGGCCCCAGAACCGATCCCTGTGGGACACCGCACGACATCTCTCGCCGGTTCCATTCCCCGTTGCGACCGGGGTAGATGACGGCTCTGTCCGTCAGATACGCCCCGACTACTCGACGGAGGTAGGTCGGCACCCGGTGATACCGGAGTGCCTCCCCAATGCAACTCCAGGGCAGGGTGTTAAACGCGTTGGCGATGTCGAGTGACACCGCCACGACCACCCCACCCCGGGACACCGCGTCCCCCGTCGTGAGGGCCCTCACGCGCATGATGGCGTCCACCGTCGAGCGCCCCTTGCGGAAGCCGAACTGGCTGTCCGCAAGATCCGGCCCCGTCCTCACCAGGTGCCCGACGAGGCGGCCCGCAATCACTCTCTCAAAGAGCTTGCCGACCTCGTCGAGCAGCACGATGGGCCGGAATGCGGACGGAGAGTCCGCAGGGCGCCCTGGCTTCTGTATGCGGACCAGCTTCCCCGTCTTCCAGCGGAGTGGAAACTGGCCCCTCTCCATGCATGCGCTTAAGAGCGCCTCTAGTCGGGGCCCGAGAGCCCCTGAGGCCAGGACCCAGGCCTTACCCGGCAAGCCGTCGGGTCCTGGGGCGGTATTTTTGGCCTTCAGCCTATTTACCGCCACTCTCAGATCTACCCCGGTCACTTCAGGGATGTCGTCGTCGTCCGCGTGGTCCGCTTCAGGCACCGCAAGTGGCGGAGCCATGGGCGGGGGAGTATGCTCCGCCCGTGAAGGGAACAGAGCGCTCACCACCTCCTCCACCAGCTGGGGGCGGAGACTCTGCGTCAGCGGGGGGGCCCAGGTGCGGAGTTTATTCCGCACCATTTTATAAGGGCGCCCCCATGGATCTCTGTTCAGAGTCTCCACCATCTCCTCGCGGGCCATATCCTTGGCCCGCTGGACAGCCTCGCGGAGGGCGGTCTTCGCCGCTCTGTACCCCTCGTACAGCTCCGCCTCCGTGGCTTCCGCATCCGGAGGGCGGATGCGGAGCCTGCGGTGCCTGGTGTACAGGTGTCGCGCGTCGACGCACGCCTTGCGTAGCGACTCCACCTCCCGCGACCACCAGTACACCTGGCGTCGGGCGCGTCCTGGCCGGACTCGGGGCATTGCCACGTCGCATATCTCGGACATGGCCTCCCGGAACCACTCCGCCTCATCGTCGATATCGGCAGGCCTGTCCGGTGATGACACCCAGGCCTGCACGATCGAGGCTTCCAGGAGGAGCTCCCGGTCCAGCTGCTTCAGCGCCCACCGCGGACCACTCGGGGCCTGTTGGACCGGCGCGCTGGAGGTCTGGGTGGAGACGTCGAACCGGATATACCGGTGATCGGAGTAGGTCTCCACCTCCTCCATGACGCGCCAGTCAATAACACTCTGTGCCAGAGCGGGGCTGGCGAACGAAATGTCCACCACGGACTCGCCCCGCATCCGCACACACGTGGGAACAGAACCCCGATTTAGGACGACCAGGCCTGTTTCCAGAGCCCAGTCCTCCACCATCCTGCCCCGCACGTCCGTGTGACGGGAACCCCAGGCCAAATTCTTGGCGTTGAAGTCCCCGAGCACTAGCACGGGGAAGCGATGGTTTCCGGCGACGACGACACTCAACTCTGTTAAAGAGTTCTGGAACTCGGCGAGAGTTCGGCTCGGAGAGAAGTATACTCCCACTACTACGATCTCTCCGAACCGTGCTGCTACGCACCCCTGTCCCTTCGTGACTCCTTCGAGGGACGGGGTGCCGGCGGCGGCCGACGAAATTATGGCCACTGAGCCGCTCAGGTCCTCCACCCAGTCATCCCTGGGCGGGACAAAGTACGGCTCAGCGACCACGGCGATGTTGATCGACCACTGCGCCATGCTCTGGAGCAACAGGTCCTGGGCGCAGGCGCAGTGGTTGATGTTCGCCTGGAGGAGGCGTAATGGAGCCATCACTGCTCCATTTCAGCCCCCTCCTGGGCCCCTTGCGAGGGCCCCTCCGTGGTGGCGGTGGCGGCGGTGGCGGCGGCGGCAGTGGCGGTGGCGGCGGCGGCGGTGGCGGCGGCGGCGACGGCAGCAGAGGCGGCAGCGACGGTGGTGGTGGCGGCGGTGGCGGAGGGCCTCCCTTTCCTCTTGGCTCCGTCGGGTGGAACGCAGCACTTGCTCCCTGCCCGGTGATCGGCCGGCTTGCCGGCAGCCGCACATGCGACGCAGTGCGGCGCGGCGCTGCACGAGCCGGCCGTGTGTCCGGGCTGACCACAGCGGAAGCACAGAGTGCTGCGGTCCACCTCCGAGGTGCACTGGACGCCTACGTGGTGCCCCATATGGCATCGGAAGCACCTCAGAGGTCTGGGTTCCAGCAGCTTGACCTGCGCCGAAACCCAGCCGACCAGAAGCCTTCGGCCCTCCACAATTTTTCTGGCCGCCGTCACGGGGCAGCTTACCGTTACGGTTCGCATGCCCGTGAAGTCAGGACGTATGGTGCCCGCCTTCACCTGGTCGGCCAGACACCCGCCAGTTTTTCTTTGACAAACGCGCATGTGACTGGGCATACCGTTATTACCAAAAGGTCATCAAAGCTTCATTAACGTTAGACACTACCATTTGTTTATAATAGGTAATTATCACATTTAATGGTCTAGTATCATGCATCTACGGATATTTGTGCTCGTGTTACGAACGACAATCATTATCGCCGGTTTATAATTAGATGTATCAAGGACTTGATAATCTCATACAGGGCACGAGGGAGAGAGGTGCACTGAAATAATAATTTCTTACTAAACCACAAGCAAGCGATTTCATTAAGATTTACAATTTCAAAACCTAGCAACTGACATTAAAAAATAAAATCTCCAATTTTTTGAGAAATTATGACAGTTGCTAGGTTTTGAAATTGCACAGCCGTACTGACATGAGCCTTTAAAAAAATAAAAGACAAAACAGTAACGTTCAATGATTGAACATACCATTTACTGAAAAAAACGTTAAAGTTTACTGTCATGACGGCAACATTTTGCCTGAAGCTTTAACTGTTTTGAGATCAGTAAAAAAATACTGTTTTTAACGTTAGGCTCAAACCAGTTCAGGTCAATGTTTTTTCATTTTTATTTACTGCTTATTTCTTTCCGTGATGATGAAGTGGACAACAATAATGCTTTTACAGTCAGTTTGGTTCTACAGTCAGAAATTGCTTTCCTGTCATAAATTCAAAGCTACTTGAAGGCGTACAAATTAAAGACATAGGCCCGTATTACAGAACGTCACTCAATATTCAAGCACTACTTAAAACTAGATTCAAGCCATTTGATTGGTTGAAACTAGTTTTAAGTAATGCTTGAGTATTGAGTGACGTTCTGTAATACGGGCCTTAGACAGATGTGCGAAATAAACCTTCGTTTCTTCCTTTATTTCTCCTTTCCCAAATTAGGGTTTGTCTAACTATATGGGAGCATTGGGAGCATTAGTCCACTATTCCTTGTAGAACCTTACGAAATGGAGGCGTGAATAACTCAGCAAATCTGAAAGCTTTCAAAAAGAACTTGATGATGAACTCTCTGCCAGCGCGCCTGTGTTCCATATTTAACCCGTCTGGCCTTCAAAGCAAGAGTGAAAAAGGCATCTTCTGGGCAAACTCGTTCTATCATAGACCTCATCCATCGCTTTCCATCAGCGTGATCGAGTACAAAAGAAGACCCATTACATAAAAAAAATACGGCCGCGTAAATATAAATGTACCACACACGTAAAACAAACGCACTGATAAACGTGCATATACGGACATATACGGTTAGCTGTTCATTCATTTATCTGCTCATTTGCAATAATCACGAGAGCATATGATGCTTAGCATTGTACCAGGAAATGATAACCGGGTGAAGTTCACCTTCAACAGACAAAACAAAACGGAATTAAAAACTTTGCGGTGTGTTTGTGATTTCAGAAGCAGTAATAGAGCAGAGAGTGTGAAGTGTACCTAATATACCGGTGTGAATTGTAATTAGTTATGCACACCAGACATTTTAGCATTGTCTGTGAAGGCAGTGCACCTGCAATGCCTCTAGAATTACAAATGTCCATAGGCGGCGATGAACATTTAAGATTAGGTAGGTCTCCTGTATGATTGCCATTAACATGGTAACCTCAAAGAGAATGTAAACACTAGCGTTATAGGTAACCTCTTCGTTCTAATGGTAACCACAGATGATAACCCTGTGTCCTAGCGTAACTTATGTCAGTTTTCGTTCGGAAAACCGAACGCGACGATCGTGTATTCGCGCGACGATCGCTTTTGATACGCATTCTAAGATCTACTTATTAGGTACCTTTATCATCCAACATTAGGCAGACAGCTTAGCGCCTGAATGGCTGCCCCGATCTAATCAGGCTTTATCAACACGTGGGCAATTCTCTGAACCGTGAGTTAGACAGGTTTTTCGTCAGATAACGTTAGTTAATGAGCACTTTTTATTTAGATGTATATGTATTATTACCCATGCATTTGTTATCTATTAAGGCCTATAGATTATACCGCAAAAAATATTATAAAAAAATTATAAAAAATTAAAGTACGTCCAAAATCTAATTTACATGGCGCGTCCTAACGCGTTATGACTAAAACTGAACATTAAAAAATTATAAATTTATTACACATTCACTTAATTTAAACATTTGTAAAAGCACTTCAAATATTTACCTGTAATTTCATGTGTGAAATCTTTAATTACATAATCAAAAATTATAATTATAGAAGATTAAAAAATGTCCAAGGGTATAAGCATAATTTATCTGGCTCGTCCTTCCGTTAACTACCTACAATAAACCGTCAACGCAATGCTTGGCGCGGCTTCCCACCCGCCCGCTGTCAGACGCCGCCGTGCTTAGGTGAAGTGTGGACGTGTCCTCGCTGCCCGCATAGAAAATTATACACGATATCGGCGTCGAGATTGGGTTTTGTAAGGTATGTTATCTCATTTATATGGTCATATTTTCTTAAACAATAATACGTAGAATATTTTGGAAAATAAATCATATAAAATTGAAGGAGTTTTATATTGTTGAAGTGTTTTTATTGTTCACGAACTGTATCAAATTTACGAGACAAATCAGTTTTAGTAAATAAATCTAATTCATCTGGTTCTAATTATTCTGGATTTCTCTGGCGAATTTGCGCCAGATGAATTAGATAGAATCCAGATATATTAGATTTTAAGTAATGTTGGACGTTTTACCCAACTACGCCAAAAGGAGTACTGTTTTTCAAGTATATTTAGGTACTTATGTATGTATATTTCTTTGGCACGCTCTGTAGCTTTAATAGTTTAATGGATTTTCACTTGAGAGTGTCGTTATATTTGTCTTATTTGTTAGACTGGTACTGGTTATATCAACTTTAAAAAAAGTTTTATGCAGACGGGTTTTTTGTTTTTCTTCTTGTAAAATAATACATATTGTAAACAAATAATCCAATATCTTTTAAGGTACTAAAAATGGGGAAGATAAAGAAACAGACTAGAGAAGAAAGACTTTTAAAAAAACGGTTAGCAGAGAGACGAAGGTATGAACGTATTAAAAATGACGAACAGTTGTGGAAAGAAAAACAAGAGAAAGATAAACTTAGATATCTTAAACGTATGGAAGACAAGAAACAACTGAGTATCAGAGAAATGTCCCGAAGGCAACAGAGAGCACAGAGACAGAGATGGAGAAAGAATTTCAACGCTTATTATTCAAGAAAAAAA
Source organism: Globia sparganii (assembly GCA_949316385.1). Classification (NCBI taxonomy): domain Eukaryota; kingdom Metazoa; phylum Arthropoda; class Insecta; order Lepidoptera; family Noctuidae; genus Globia; species Globia sparganii. The sequence continues at coordinate 20,135,392 of OX438658.1, forward strand.
GAAGAAAAAAGAACTGCTCTTTTACTGGCAAATAATACTCCCCCTGAGAGTGAATACGATTTAGGTGATGAACATTGTTCGACAAAATGATGTGGTTTTACCGTCGTCACCTTCAATTTTGTCCGATGAAAACCTTATGGTATGTACCTCACCTATTAATATTATAAAACAAGTTACACCATGTTCTAGCTCGGCTCAACGACGTTTACGTTACAAAAAAGACAAAAACATATTTAAATTAAACGCTGAAATACGCAATCTGAGAAAAATTAATGAAAGATATAGAAAACAAATTGAGAGAAATTCTTTCAATGGTCGTTTGACTCCGAGAATGAGAAACATATGCAACAGTACAGAAAAAACAAAGACAATAGTTAGGAATCAGACTAAACACGCACGTGTAGTGACGAGAGGTATAGCAGCAGATATCAAAGAAGATATTGTAGGCTTTTTAGGAGAAGATAGGCATAGTCGTCTCTGTGCAGGCAAGAAAGAATGCATTGTGAAGAATAAAGTAAAGAAACAAAAACGATACTTATCGGATACTTTAAAGAATTTGCATGAAAAATATATAAAGGAAAACAATGTTAAAATCAGTTATCCAGCTTTTTGTAGACTAAGGCCGTTCTGGATTCTGATTCCGGATATACATTCCAGAGAGACCTGCCTATGTAAACTACATGTTAATGTAAATTTGATAATTCAAGCATTATGGCAACGAAAAATAACAACTGTGAACAGTTATCGTGATTTATTGGCTAAAACTTGCTGTGATCCCTACAACGTCACTTGTTTACATAGAAACTGCAATAACTGTAAGCGTAAGGTCGTGCCATACTTAGAATTCAGTAATGATCAAGAAATATGTTATTGGCAGTGGAAGACTAAAATCCAAAACGTAAGAGATACTCAAAGAAAAATGCGTGTTACTGAAAAAATTAAAATGCGGAATCTACCATTGGACGTCATTGCTGAATTACATTCACTCCTTGCAGATTTCTTCATACACTGCGGCAATATATCTGGGCAATATCGAGCTATCACATGTTTAAAAAATAGTCTTTCGGAAAACCGTTGTATTATACTGTATAAGACTTCAGCGAGAATTATGCCGTAAAGTGCAATGAAGAGATACAGTCTTACCATTTTGGCGGAAGCCGCAAGCAAATCACTTTACACACTGCAGTTATTTATTACAGGGATGTTGATGGAGGTGATCTTAAACATCAATCATTTTGTACCATCAGTGAGTGTCCGAGGCATGATGTGTCGGCTGTCTGGGCCCATATCGTCCCTATTTTAGAGTACATATTAGAAGAAATCTGCCCAAACCTGTAGTGTATCCATTTTATATCCGATTCACCTTCAAGTCAATATAGAAACAAAAAGATTTTCCATGTAATATCTTCTTTTAACCAATATGTTAAATCACTGCGCACAATCACATGGAACTATACCGAATCAGGTCACGGAAAGGGAGCGCCCGATGGAGTTGGAGCTGCGATGAAGCAAGCTGCTGATCGAGCAGTATCTTGTGGTATGGATATCACTGACTTTGATGACTTCAAGAATATAATTTCTCAGAACATTCAGAACGTAATTATTAAGCCAGTAACAGAATACGACGTTTATGAAAAGGATTTACTATTTCCCCAAAAAGTAAAAAACTTTCCTGGTAGCATGAAAATGCATCAAATTGTATGGACCTTCGATTCAAATATAATTGCTGCTCGGACCTTAAGCTGTACCGATAATTTATGCGCTGAAGAAGCTATTTTGTGTCCTCACGGAAAACATCTCGGTTTTTATACATTGCCATCCAGGAACACGGTTGATGCTGTTTTACCATTATCAGAATCTACAAGAGAAATTAATTTATTGCGAGAACAGGGCTGGGCCAATACACCGAGTGCAAGTGGGACACAAACATGTGCTTCCCTAATAAACACTAAACGTAAAGAAAACAAAGTTAACATTTTATCCAATATATTAATTAAACCTGCTTTAAATACTGTGAAAGATAATACATTATTGATGATAGAAGAAACTGTTGAAAAAGAAAATAAACAGACAAATGAACAAAATTTATCAAACTTTGAAATGCTGGAGAACTTAATGGACTCCATGGAAAGGAGAGGACTCAGATGACGACTTAAATATTTTTTAATGTGTTTACACTGTCTTTGTTATTATTTGTAGTTATTTTACTACTAATACTTTACTCTGTCAACTTGATTTTTTCGTGGACTATTATACTGTGATTCATTTCATGATTCGATTTCGGGGGTTAATAATTTTTTTACTGATTTTCTAAATCGAATCGTAGTTGGAATCATATTTGAAAGTAAGGTAAAGGAGAAATATCAAAGACAAAATATATTTTTGTTAGTTTTTGTTTTTTTGATAATTTTAGAAAATAATTGTCTACCTCAAGTTAATTATTTGTTACTTTTAAACGTTCCTATTAAACTGTGATGCTGTTAATGATTAGATTTAGATTCTCAATAGTCAAAGTGTACAAATTTAGATATACCTTAAAATTATCTAATTTATTTAAAAAAAATATAATATTTTTCTGTTGAAATAAGAGGAGAACTGCTTTTGTTTCTTTTTTCAATATTTTTACAAAATGGTTGTCAACCTCATGTTGATTATTTTTAACATTTAACTTTAGCCCTTTATATGATTAGATTTAATAGTTTAAAATTAAGCTCATTCCTGAAGAAATTTAAAAGATTCAATATATTTTTATTTAATTAAGAAACGAACTGATTTTGTTGAATTCTTTTAAAGAATTTTACTAGATATAAGTACCTACTTAATTTTTATATAGAAATTACCTTTAAATGATTGTGGTGAAATTCCCTAATTAGTCTTGACTGTGATTTATTGATTAAACGCCAAAACATAAATACTGGACTTATTTCACATTTTTCTAATTTACATGTAACCTTTTTCTCATTAATCTGGCCACATCTCATTCACCTTCCACATCTTTCTAATTTACATGTATCCTACTTCTCATTCATCTGGCCACATCTCATTCACCTGGTACTTAAATTTTTCAATCCGTTATATTTAAATAACCAATGCAGCTATTTGGGTGCCTTTACTATTGTTGTGTTTCTTTCTAAAACCACTATGATGTGACCATGACGAATTAGCAGAAAATAGAAAATAAAATTATGCCAGATAAATTATACAAAAACATCATATTTCGGAGAATTGCCCACGTGTCTCGCTCGCTATGCTCAGTCGAATAAACATGTTTTATACCTGTATCACTTTTACGCTTTGAACGTTGACTATTTCCACACTATTTCTTCGCATCCGTTATACTAAGTAACAATTAAAGATTACTATAAAGAAGTTTGTAAGTTCGCTCGTGGTTAGAATTGAAAAAAAAATGTTCAAAAGCATAGGCTTTATCAGGTTTTTGCAAAAGCATAGGTCATAGGCCTTTTCAATTGCACGCCATTCAGCCCGATTTAGAAGAAGACTTATTTACAACAATAACAATTCTTGCATAACTTTAATTGCGTCTTTCGCATGATTTTAATTTTTAATCCTTGATTAATTAACAATAACTCTAGCTAAAGAAATAAACATAATTATTCCTTTATTGTTTACACAATACACACCAGTATGTCTCGACTACAAAGAACCATTAATTTTATACCGATTAGTTCGTAAGTACGGTAAATAAAGCACTACTTTATATACTAGAGAACTGCCGCATAATTGCAATTATTTATGTTAAATATTCCTACTTCAATGTTGGCAGACGTATTGTAAGGTGATGCAAAAATAAATAACTTGAGAGGCAGCGACAGTAAAATAAAGCAAACGAAATCGATAATTTTACTCCCCACGTAGATGAAAGAAAGAAAAATTGAAAAAAAAAATACTGTAATTGAATCAATGTACATTATGAAAGTAGATAGTTTGTTCAAAATCGTTTACTAAATTGATTTCTGTAATTTTTAACATACATAGATAATTTTTTATCCCAAAAATAATTAAACTCTATACATTACAGTCAAGCTTTCGCTGTACAGTCAAATAAACCAAAATGGACAAAGTGCTTACTACGATATACCGTTATACCTGGGGCCCAAGTCTGCTATTTTTTATAAATTCCTGATTTCAACACGATCCCATTCTCATTTTGCTAAAAGTTCGTAATCTGCTAAATTCATAATAGTCGATCATTGGTCGATCAATGGTCTGAGAAAAACTACTACTAAACATACATGCTAGATTTCATTTAATATATATTTTTACATATTACGTATTAGTGTTTGCAATTTGAAGTAGTAAGAAGTTCGTAAATAGCTATAAACATTACATGTATTCATTTGTCATTATGTACGAGATTACCATTTTATGCCATTTCTTTCAATGGAGTGTCAGTGGTTGACCATTGGAAAGTCATAATGACGCCATTATATTAGTAGATTATCAAACTTGTCAAAATCAACAATTATGAAATCAATGATAGACCATTCTGACACTATTTTAATAGCAGACTTGAGGCCTTATGTGACTACTATTTTCTCCCACAATCAGTTTAACTAATTTAATAAATAAACAATGTATAATACATAATAGTATATATTCAGTGTACCTGTTTAATATGATTATAGCATAATATTCTGATTGGGGTGTTTGGTGGTGTGCGTTAATTCCAGGACATATTGTAAGTTGTTAAGTTGCTAAGTAACACTTGCCGAGGCCAGTTCGTGAATGGGCGACTCTCTTTACATACCAAAACCCCTCCATGCCGCGGAAAGCATCTCTCGATCTTTGACAACTAGTCTTACGAGTATCAAGGTGATCATGTTATCCAGTTGACTAACTGGACTGAGCAGGTCAGATAGGCAGTCGCTCCATATAAAATAATGATATTCAGCTGCATTCGGTTAACTAGAAGTCCATCTAACATACTTGTAAGGTTATAGGCAGATAATGATGATGTCATCTCCTAAGTCGGCGTTTTTTCTTACGAAACCCACATTGCTATGATCAAGAATTTTTTCCCGAAATAAATATTGGATCGTTACGATTCGTCACATTTTATCTCGGGCAAAGAACGTATCACATTGACAAGTCATGTTCGATGTTATTGTTATTACGCGAAAAATATTGATAGTTTCATATGAATAGGTATTGATGAGTTAAAGCTATGTTATTGTATGTACTACGTTAACGATAAAGAAGAGTACGTGTGACGGTAGATGTTTAGTTTCGCTTGAGTCCTTCCAAACACGTGAAGCTTCTGATTTGACCAGCAACTTGACCCGCAACGTTCCCTGGTCATTCATTAGCTCCAATATCAAAACATATTTATATAATTTAATGGGGGCTTAAGTTTACTTAGTAGGTTGGCGTAGTATCGATTATAAATTATAATTATGTTTTTATATCTGGCCTACTAAGAATATAAATGAATGCGTAAAAGATGTGCTTAAACTGTTGATACACTATTTTAGTGTTCGAACATATTGTGTTTGTTTGGCGTAGTCTTGGTCCAACTTATGCAAAGCGTAAACGCAGCGTAGCAGGTTCGTAGCAGCAGCGACGTAGCATAATATACGCCTAGAGGCGCGTAGCAGCCCGTAGAGGCGCGTAGCAATCGCGTAGAGGCGCGTAGAGGCGCGTAGCAGTCGCGTAGATGCAGCGTAGCAGCTCTTAAAAGCCACGTTGAGGTCGTGCGAGGACGCGTAGTCGCCGCGAGAACTTTATACATCATTTTTAACCGACTTCATAAAAAGTGGAGATATTGTACACCGATTTTTTTTACAAGCATAAGCATGGCAAGAATAGCCGTACATTTAAAAACAGGAGACAAAATCACTAGGAACTATACAGCCATTTTCTTACGCAAACGATATTTATTTTCATAATATTTTTTTTTTCTTGTCCTAAAGCTCATTCTTTCCCACTAGGTGAGTCCCAGCTGGTTTATAAACAAGTATAGTCAGCGTCTTTAAACAATACTATAAATAAGATTTTTTTATTTTCGCACTCGTGTTGATACATCTCTCGCCCGAGGTTGCGTTGCCCGTGACTTGGACTTTTTGTTTGTAACAATGTTTAACTGCACATGCCTACAAAATGATTATTAAATGGGTCGTGAAATCGCGTGGTAACTACATTCTAGTGTACTATCGTTTATGTCTGATGATGATGCCTTACAGAGGCCATTTTGTTAAGGCATGTGCATATTTATTCAAACCTCAAATATTTCGTATTTTGGGGTCTTCAAAATAATAAATAGCCAGTAACTACAACCAACTTGGATGTAATAGTTCTAACCTAACCCATTTAGTCGGCTCGCGCATGGTTGGTTACGGTTCTAACCTAAACCACAGAATAATTAATAGTACTTAGTACCTAACCTAACCCGTTTGGTCGGAGTACCCTAGCTTAGTTACCGCGATCACCTGTGACAAAAGCTTAGAAAGTTAAAAAGAGGTTCATTTATTTTAAAAACTTTACATCACTAAGTTTAATAATAATAAAACGTTTATTTAAAGTAGTCAGCGTACTAATATAAAAAATCACATCATAAAATAATTCAATAAAAAGCAAGTACAATAGAAATGAAGACACATAATAACTAGTTATATATATTAAATTTAATAATCAATGTCAATATTACATATTATTAAGTCAATCAATCAATTAAAATTAGAAATCATACATACATAATACATTACAATTGAATTAAATAATTATGTCAGTATTGTCCAGTCGTTATACTCATCCATTTATATTGAATCGGAGGTTTATTCCCGGTCGTCCCCACCCCATCGTCCCCACTGGGCACATTTTAACAATCCGTGTGAAATCTCTTCTTCAAATCCACATTATTGTATTTTGTATTTTGTATATAGCGGAACGAGTGGGAAATAAAAAGTTCCAATCGTCATCACTGGGGAGGAACGAAACTTTTTTCCCACTCGTGCCCAGTGGGGACGACGGGGTGGGGACGGCTGGGAATAAACCGAATCGGACAGTGTGCGGGAAGCAATCATCCTAAGAGGATCAATTAAATACTTCCCTTTTTTTACCAGGCTGGCGAGCCGGGTTTTGTGGGCGGATTATATTTTTTCCATCTATACTAATATTATAAAGAGGAAAAATTTGTATTTAAGTATGTTTGTAACGAATTGGCTCAAAAAGTACTGGACCGATTTTAAAAATTCTTTCACCATTTGAATGCATTATCACTGATTAATAGGCTGTTTTTGAAGTGAAAACTTCTTTAGCGGCGCTGCGTATTTTTTTTGGAATGGGTAAAAATCTCTAAACTCGCGTCAGGACACGTGACCTGATCGAGAATTCGTAAGACGGATGGAGAGAGGGCAGGCGGCGCAAGGCGCTTGCGCGAATGTTGAAGTGAAAACTTCTTTAGCGGCGCTGCGTATTTTTTTTGGAATGGGTAAAAATCTCTAAACTCGCGTCAGGACACGTGACCTGATCGAGAATTCGTAAGACGGATGGAGAGAGGGCAGGCGGCGCAAGGCGCTTGCGCGATTGTTCGATAATTGTCATGTTTGTGTACGATAGCGCAATGAATAAATATTGTATCCTACCACATAAATAATAATACTTTTATACTGATAACGAAAGCAATTCGTACAAAATTATTCTCTAACCATTCCAAAATATCAAAAATGCAGAACATTAATATTTAAGTTTTCACTTCTGCCGGCACTCCCGGAGTGCAACCGATTTTTTTTTTCTTATTTTTTCAGCCGTGCGAAGCCGGGACGGGCTGCTAGTTACCTAAATATAAAAGTAGAAAAGCTTATAACATAAATAGTACTCTCCACAAATACAATTTTTCTTCTGTGGATGCGAAAGGAGGCATATTCAAATGCACAACGTGCCATAAGCCAGTTCGAGATATACATATAGTAAATGCTCAAAATACTATACTTACACAAAAATTGTTCAATCACGATAATTTTAGAATTAATTATACTGTAAGTAAAACTTACTGCCACTTCAAATGTGTGCTGCATTATAAACAAACTGACATCATTTAAAAATATCTCTTGCATGATAGAATAAATAGTGATATCGAGATCACTAAAATCGACTGTTCCACTAATGAACCTCTAGAAATTTCTTTGACCTTATTGCCTTTATCATGTTTCTAAGCTTCTAGGCTCTCTGTTGACAAAGAGTCCTCTTCATAGCCTCGGACCTAATGTGCAATCATTACACAAATATGTACAGCTACCGACAGTCAGTCACATTACATAAGCACGATAATCACTTCGCATTATTTATGTACGTGATACTTAGTTAATGTTATCGGTATGAAACGAGCCGCGGTTCTTAAATGTTCCCAGTAGTACTAGATCAAATTACCGTGCCAGTACCTACCTACTGTAGGTACCTACTCTAACGCACTTGATAATGTAAAAGTCAATGATTTACTTTGTAGGTGCTAAGCTGTTTGGTTAAATACCAATTAGGACGGTCTATGTTTTGTTAACTTTGTTCGTGGCTTCAATAAAGACCGCAAAATGTATAGAGATGCTTTGTATATCGGGTTGGGAGATGTCAAATGCCTTCGAATTTTAAGACGCATTGTGTGATACAATGTCAGCTTCAAAGTTTGAGTAAAAACAGTTTACAAAACAATTAGCAAGTAATAAAATTGCTATTAAAATAACAACAGCTAATAATAATAAATTTACAAAAGGTCTTACATTGCTATGGCGTTACATTACACTTAAAAGTCAAAATCAAAATTAAAAAAAGCATATTCAAATTAGGCTAAATCAGCACTTCTTGCTCGTCTAAATTTCATGAGAAAGTCCTTCAAAACGCCCGCCCTTCACTAAGTGGTGAAGGGCGGGCGTTTCGAAGGACTTGTGCTTTATTTAGCCTTTAGCTGTCTGGGACGAAGTGGCGCCATAAACTCCCCAGCAGCAGTCGGCTGTCCCATTTCAAAACCTAGTACTTTTATAGTTTTATACTTACTTTCCTTTTATACTTTTTACAAAAATCGTTTTATTGCATAATCTTGCCAACCTAGTAAGTCCCTACCAAATACAAAAACAGAAGCGTTTTAAACTTACATAAAAGCAGTTACATATTTAAACTAACATATAAGCAGAATTTAAGCATCGATACCTAAGTAGTTGGTGCACCGTTCACTCCCTCGTGACCACTTTAAAACCTAAGTAGTAAGTGGCTTTAATCAATTCAAAACCTAGTAAGTAAGTCTCTGGACTTGCTATTTTTACGAACCAAAAATGACCAATATCAATTATCAAAGTTATTAAGGAGTTTAAAATATGTAATATACACATGTATTAAAATGTTGCTAGTACTATTTGTTCATTATTTAGTATTTTTTACAACAAATAGCATTTTTTTTACCTAACGTAGACACTTTTCATAGGCTGACCGCTGACCTATTTTACGTTTATGCGCTCTCTTGTAAAATTTCGTTTTATGCAATGCCGTCATAGAAAATATTTGTTATGGCTTTTTTTTAGGCATCCTAATTCGAGACTTTCCCATGACATGATGTTATTATTTTGTAATGCCAGCTTGTTACTAAATTGACCACATGACATGACTATCTGACACAGATAACTAATGTTAATTTGATGTAAATGAAAAAGGCCTATCCACACATCCAAGGACCCTAACTGCGTAACACATCAATCTCAACCATTTTGAAGGATATTGCTAATCCATTGCGTCATATATTCGAAAAAATTTGTTTGCTCAGCAACGTAAATAACGCAATGAATGTTGTTGAACTATCAAAATGAAAGTCATTGCTGCTGATAGTGTGGCACGCAATTACCGCGCAGGGCATGCGTCATAGGGCCGTGGTACAGTCAACAGCAAAAGTAGATGATGAAAATCAGAAATTCAATACTAAATGAACGGAGTTCGCGTCAGAACTGTGTGGCGTCGAAGTAGTAAATGTTTGGTAGAATTCACAATCACATACTTTTGAATCACTTCGACGCCACACAGTTCTGACCCGAACTGTGTGGCGTATTAAATTTAACGTATTGAATTTCTGATTTTCATCATCTACTTTTGCTGTTGACTGTACACAAGGGGCAGGCACTGGGGAGCTATTCAAACTCAAAACTCAAACTCAAACTCAAAGCATTTATTTCAATTAAACCATTTCCAGGCACTTTTGAATTGTCAAAATTAACTAGTCGGTCAGTTAGTCAGAAAGTTGAAGCTAGTTGCCCATTCCAAAACGTAGATCTCTTGGAGAAGAACGGGCAAGAAACTCCAAGGACACTCTTTTAAATTAAGATATTACAAAATCCTGAGTACAGTATTCTTGTTGCTTCTATATGTGAGAACAATGTTATGAAGAAACAATTCAAGATAGTTATAAGATTAAAAAGAAGCCCTGGCAGCTAAGAGATGACCAGTCTCAACTGACAGCGCCCGTTCACGAACATGACGCATGGATCAGCACCATCCAGCTCAACCATTTTGAAGGGAACCGAATGATCCAACACACGCGCCACCATCAGTGAGACATTTAAGTGAGCATGACACATTCTCAACTGCCATGCTCTTTCAAGTCAATATAAAAAAAATTATAATCAACGGATCCATGGTTCTTACATTTACAAAATTAAAATAAAAAAAAATGCTTCTAAATTATACAAAACTATCGTTACCAATTTATTTACGAGATGAATAGAATTTTACTAGAAAGAGGTATAAGATATTAAAGTAACAATTAAAACTTGATTGAATTAAAAATACACATTAAATTCGAAGGTCAGAAACACTTAAAAAAAAAAAGAAAAGAAAAAAAGGGAAGCATGTCTTCCAAATTAATATTGAAATTTTAACTAGTGAGCCCAAGTGTCTGTGGAGCAGGACCAGCATTTAGCCAAGCATTTTTATCTACGATATAATCATCGAACTTATAGTATGCTTGTCTACATAGTGTGCGTTTAATGCATGTTTTAAATTTCTTCTCATTTAGTTGAAGAATATCGAGTGGTATTTTATTATAACACTCTACACAATAACCCATAAAAGAAGTTTTTACTTTAGACAATCTGAAACGAGGTTGATCTAATTTGTTCCTATTTCTAGTGTTAAAATTATGCCTGTCACATATCTTACTAAAAAGATGTAGATTTTTTCGAACGTACATAATGTTTTCATATATATATTGACAAGGAACCGTCATGATGTTAATTTTTTTAAACAGTTCCCTTAGAGATTCACGTCTGCTGAGGTTGTAGATAGCTCTGATAGCCCTCTTTTGCAGAATGAAGATAGATTCAATATCTGCAGCCCGTCCCCACAACAAAATACCGTAAGATATGATGCTATGAAAGTAACTAAAATAGACCAGTCTCGCGGTATCCACGTCTGTTAATTGACGGATTTTCCAAACAGCGTAAGCGGCTGAACTTAGCCGCCCTGCAAGTGATGTTAAGTGAGGACCCCACTGCAGCTTTGAGTCAAGCGTGATCCCCAGGAAAACCGTATTTTCGACGAATTCAAGTATCTCCTTATTCAATACAACGTGACATTCACTACTTCTAACATTCGGTAAAGTGAATCTAATGCATTTAGTTTTTTTCTCATTTAATACCAAATTATTTACAGTAAACCAATTATGGACCACAAGCATAGCGTTATTTACGTCGTCAAGCTCCTGTGCACGTCTGCTTACTTTAAAAATCAGTGATGTGTCATCAGCAAATAACACCATTTGTGGTCGGTTTTCCAGTAAATAAGGTAAATCATTTATCTATACATATAATAAAATCGTAGGAAAGTCAAAACTGTACATTGAATATTTTTTAAAAATAATACTTGGGGTGTGATCTACAATCGATACCGAAGCCAAAAATATAGTTTTTAGAATTTTTGTCTGTTTGTCTGTTTGTCTGTTTGTCTGTCCGGGATAAACTCAAAAAGTACTGCATGGATTTACTTCAAATTTTGCATGAATATTACTAAGAGGTCGGGTCAACATATAGGCTACATATTATCACGCTATCACCTACGGGGGAGGAGCTGTGAATCTTTATTTTTCTTACGCATTCTGTAACAGCGTGTAATCTAACGATGCATATCTAAATGTTGTTTTTGAGTAAGCCATGCTATTATCTGACGTTACACTAAAAAAACTACGCCATTTAAGTAACTTGGGCAGAGAAATATAGTTTAATGAATGTTAGTAGTATAAAGACAATTTAAAAACAGCGCCATCTATGAGATTTCATAAAAATCAAATCAAGTTACCTACATGTTAACATTTTTTTGGAAATTAATAATTTAAATTTGATCATGTTGGCGAGGTAAGTAGTTAGTTATTCTTAAAATTCATAGATGGTGATGTGCATTTTCTTCATAAAAGTTGTATTTGTATCGTATAATTCGTTTTGACAAATTCAAGTTCCAACAAAACCCTCAAAATCTTGAGCAGAGTTGAGGAAGACAATTTAAGACTGTGCCGACCCTACAGTGGCGCCCTCATCGTTTGTTTGGTTATTTCATACAATTTAGAATGAAAATGCAGAAAATAAGCACGTTAAGTTGTGCTTCACAAGATTATACGTTAATATTATTCTAAAAGGTAGTTTTATATTGTTTAGTTTCATTATAATCCTTAAAACGGATAAAAGTGGCCACTATATTCCGTTTTAAGGATTATGATAAAACTAAACAATATAAAACTACCGCTTCTAATATTATTAACGTATAATCTTGTGAAGCACAACTTAACGTGCTTGTTTTCTGCATTTTCATTCTAAATTGTATGAAATAACCAAACAAACGATGAGGGCGCCACTGTAGGGTCGGCACAGTCTTAAAAAAAATGCGGTGTTAAGTATTACAAAAAAGTTATGTTCCTTGATGATGATCATTTCATTTCATGACACCCTCGCGGAGGCGAGCGTCAGTGACAGTCCCAGCCGCATGCGTCATCTGTTTGCCGTCATCTTGGTGTTTTGTGGAGTCGCGAACCCGGTACCTTTGTGAGAGAAGTATCTTCGACGAGCTTTGAGGCGCGCTACTGGAGACGAAGTCGAAGTAACTGATGAACGCGTGCTGAACACCTGTCTCAGTTCACTTCAATATGTGGTACTTTCTATCGGCGGCAATCCACTGATCGAATATGGGTTACCAGCTGCCCAATCATCACCGTATCAAGACCGTGAAAATCGGGAGTATAACGCGAAATGACCATGTCGCTTTGTTCTCTTCAGAGCAAAAGCAAATTTATGACACCGTCCTTGAAAGCGTTGGGCAAAACCAGGGTAAAATGTTTTTCTTGGATGCTCCTGGTGGAACAGGAAAAACATTTGTTACCACTGGCATACTTGCAGAGGTCAGGAGGCAAGGCAAAATTGTTATTGCTGTAGCGTCGTCGGGAATCGCTATCACACTGCTTCCGAGTGGCAAGACATGCCATGTTTAAAATTCCCATCGATTTAGAGAGCGCCGAAACGCCTGTTTGTGGTGTGTCACGTAACAGCGATAAGGGACACGTGCTCAAGGATTGCTCTCTGATCGTATGGGATGAGTGTACGATGGCCAATAGGAAGGCCGTTGAGGCCGTGGACAGAATCCTGCAGGACATCCGCAGGAACGAACGTTTGATGGGTGGTGTCACAGTTCTGTTCAGTGGTGATTTTCGGCAAACGCTTCCAGTGGTGACGCGGGGCTCGAGGGCTGACGAGGTGAATGCTTCGTTGAAACGATCTTCGTTGTGGTTACGAGTTCATTAATATGAGAGCTCGGCTCGGCGGCAATGCACGTGCTTAAGAATTCTCCGATGTCCTTCTAAGTCTTGGCGAAGGCACTCTACCAGAAGAGACAGGCGATGCTTCCAGAGTCTCTCGGTAGAGTGGTATCCAGCTTAGAAGAACTCATTCACTGTGTATACGGGGACATCAGTCGTATACCGCACCAGCAGAATTCTGGGTGTGTGAGCGGGCCATTTTGATCCCCAAAATGATCAGGCTGCAGCAATTAACGAATGCATTCTCTCGGAAATTGAGGGGAATAAAGTGGTCTACACCTCGATAAACACTGTTGTCGAGCAAGATGACGCCACACATTATCCCGTGGAATTTCTGAGCTCTCTGTCAGCAAGTGGACTTCCAGCGCATACAATCAAGCTGAAGGTCGGTGTTCCGATTATGCTTCTTCGGAACCTATCTCCTCCGAAGTTGTGTTAACCGCCTTACGGCCCATTCACGACTTCGGTCTAAGCGGCGCGCGGCGCGGCAGGCGGCGCGGCGTGCGTTTTACACGCCACGTACCCTCAGTAGCGGCTAGCGGCAGCGGTCGAGGTGGACGTATTTAGGTAGTTAGAACGTGCTCAAAATTATGGCGTTATCAAAATTATCTCTTTTGTGTTTAGAAAGCAGTATATTTTTAAAACAAGTATGACAGAAGGAGTGCACGAACTGAATAAAGATCGATATTTAAATGGCAAATTTCGTGACCTATACGAAGATTACAGAAAATATCCGGATAAGTTTTATGAGTACACAAGAATGAGTGTGGAAACATTTGATTATACATATTCTATACTTATACTCTATATCCATTACCGCCATAAAATCGTCTAAAATTTTTTGTTTATAAGTTCGCCGCCGAGTCCGTCACATCTACGCCGCTATCCGGGCCGCTGTGTTTCGTGGCGTCGCGTCGCACTCATTCGCCAGTACTTTTGATCTCGCCGCTCCCCGCACCGCGCGCCGCTGCAACGATTCGCTCCGACAAAACCACGCGCGTTTTCGCTGTGAGCGGCGACTCGTGGCGTGTTTCAAACATTTTCATACTTTTGTTCTTACCGCTCGCCGCCCCGCGCTTAGCCGCCGCTCACCGCGGCAAGGTCATGAATGGGCCGTTAAAGTCATCTCCCTCCACAGACACACCATTGAGGCGGAAATTCTTACGGGTTGTGGCGTCGGCGAGGCAGTATTTATACCACGCATTCCCCTAATACCTCATAACTTCCTGTTCCAGTTCAAGCGCGTACAGTTCCCCGTGAGTGTTTGCTTCGCGATGACCATCAATAAGTCGCAGGGCAGCGGGTGTCGACCTCAGGACGCGTTGCTTCTCACACGGGCAACTGTACGTCGCTTGCTCCCGCGTCACCAGTCCCGACTCTCTTTACATTTTGGCTCCTGGCAGCATAACTACCAACGTAGTTTATAGGGAAGTGTTGTAAAGTATGATACCTTTGTATGTATTTTTACTCTTTTGTGTCTTGGAATGTATTCCTGCATTATTTTCTCTATTTCCTTCAGTCACATCTTATGACTGAACTCAGCAGGACTCCCATATAACTCTCTTCACTTGCTTTGCTTGCAAAAAAAAACTTATATTTTAATGCTATTTTAAAAGTTGTGTACTTATAATGCTATAGCGACACTGGCATCTTGGGTATTTTTGGTGCTGTAGAGCATGCACGCAGACGACGTCGCGGGCAGCAGCTAGTATATACTAAAAATAAGAACGGCCCCAATATTGAGCCTTGCGGTACACCCATTTTGACTTTTAAACCCAATGAATTTACACCGTTTATTTGAACTTGCTGAAACCTATCATTTAAATATGATTTTATTAAGCTAAGAGCGAGTTTACCCAGTCCGTAATGCTCAAGTTTCAAAAACAGAGTTTCGTAATTCACGCAATCAAATGCCTTGGATAGGTCGCAGAAGATGCCTATTGCATCTTGTGCCTCTTCCCATGCGTCAAATATGTGTTTTAATAAGGTGACACCGGCGTCGGTTGTACAACGTCCTTTGGTGAAACCATATTGTTGATCGTGTAGGATGTTATTACGATTAAAATGATTGAGCATCTGATTCTCTAAGGATACAGCCTTGCGGGCAGCGCTGTCGCAGCGCTGAAACTATTGTTTTTACCGCTGCAACGCATGGCTGAAGCTCCGTCGGTAGGCTGGACACGGACGTGTGTGAACGAGTTCATGTAAACTGTGGGTAACAGAACCCACCGATATTTTATATGAATTTTGAGCCTCTGACGGAGCACGGTCCGTACACAGCATGGCACTCCGGGCCTTATACTCTTTCAGTCCGACAACGAAGATACGGACCCGTCCATAAGTAGTTTGTTACTTCGTCATAAATTCCCGATTTAAGGTCATAGCACACATATC
Source organism: Globia sparganii (assembly GCA_949316385.1). Taxonomy (NCBI): domain Eukaryota; kingdom Metazoa; phylum Arthropoda; class Insecta; order Lepidoptera; family Noctuidae; genus Globia; species Globia sparganii. The sequence continues at coordinate 20,151,572 of OX438658.1, forward strand.
AACTCGGAAAGGGATCGCCTTTCGCCTCGCCCTCAAACTGGCGTCAACCTAACGAAAGCACGTAACCAAAATAGATCAGCAGCTCCGATACGTCGAGTCGGCTACGGCTAGGCGACGCCGCGCTTACGGCTCGCAGTTTGTGATCTTGTCCCGAGGCGAGGCAATTACGTTATGATTCCGATTAATGTGCGTTGCAGTAGGGAGTTTCACACAAATAATACTGAATAGTTCGAGTCCCTTTCCGAATTGATATGTATGCTATGTCCTTTATTAAGTTTTTCGGACGGGTAAACCTAAACACATTGGGGGTAAGGACAACTTTCAACTCGAATTAATATTAAATACCTATAGGTGCGTTACGGAGAAAGAAACAACAGTAACATTGGCCAAAACTACGGACATCGTGCTTTCGAGCGTAGACCCCGAGATATACGTCAGCGCCAGCGCAGACCGAACGGCACCCTAATTGCGTAACACACGTTCAATCACAATCTGTTTCATTTTGACAGTTCAACAACATTCATTGCGTTATTTACATTGTTGAGCAGACAATTTTTCCGAACATATGAAGCAATGGATTAGCAATCTGTTTCAAAATGATTCAGATTATGATTGATCGTGCGTTACGCAATTAGGGTGCGGAGTGGCGATGGCGGCGCAGCAACTAATTCTATAACAACTGAAAGACGATTTTATTCACTTTAGCACACTGGTGCTGAATTCATGGTTTGCCCATACAAGCTGTATGAACATAATCAGCCTATAATGTTCCCACTGCTGGGATACAGACCACCTCTCTCTGAGAGTGAGTCGGCTGCAATCCACCACGCGGGCCGAGTGCGGGTTGGTAGATGTCACATGTCAACTTGATGGCACCCTAAGTTAGTTACGTATGACGTATGAAAGATCAAGGGTGGATCAGGGGGCCTACCACCATTCTTATAGCAGTATTATTTTAATCTTACTTCAGTGTGGAAAAGAGATGGAGTTGCATGTCCTGTATTGCTCCATCTCTTTCCCACACTAAAGTAAGATTGTTGATGGTTGTGTGACATTGTAAAATAGGTGATAAGAGAAGTGTGCTGATGTGTTCATCAAACTAATCTACATAGATTAACTGCACATGCACTTAGGGCATTTACTTAAATTACTGGAAAAATTCTATGAACATGAAATAAAACGCCTCCCTTTCATCACCATGCGCTTAGTTCAATAAACCTCTTTGCACATGGGCCACTTATTATTAAACTTTTTTCTTTTATTTATAAATTTGTCTTTTCCGAAATTGCTATTTTTGGATTCTAAGTTTTTTTTTGTTCAATAACCTAATTTTGTCTCTCATTTTGTAGCATGCTGTAATGATTACTATACAAATATTTATAACTAGCTGACCCGACGATCTTCGTTTCGCCATCGAAATCAGTCAATCCGTTCTCGAGATATCATCAAAAAAGCCGTTCCATACAAAATGTATGAGAAAATTAATTATCTTCATTATTTTTTTCGTGAATTTTTACCATGTTTTAATAGTTATTCTGCTATTCGGGGTGGAGACAAATCGAACAAAACAAAGATCAACAAAATCGGTCCAGCCGTTCTTGAGTTATTAATGGTGTAGCAAAAACGAGTTTGTTTTATACAGGGTTATTTGTAAAACACCAGCAACCTCTTAATAGGTCATTGTACTCATCATTATGAACAACTTTTACTATGGGCACAAACCTGAAATCGCGAAATAAAAATCAGCTGTTCCCCATTTATCTTCGTCTATCTCGACAAAATGTAGGAAACAGCTGATTTTTTTTTTGCGATTTCAGGTGTGGTCCCATAGTAAAAGTTGTTCATAATGATGAGTACAATATTATAATTATTACTTTGCCATGTAATCTAGTCCTAAATAGTTGAACAATAAATCTTTATTATTATTCTTGATTTTATATATCTCGGGACTATGGGGTCTCGATCCTTTGGAAGGCGTACGAGAGGCCGAAGCCAACTCGCAGAGGCCCCTTAGGAAATTATTATTACTAAAAGATTCTAATGAACACTAGTGATTAAAATTTCACCCTGTATAAAACTGCTTTTGTAATAACATAAGTTAACAGCACGTTGTAAGTAATTCCCGAAGAATTAGGCAGAGTGGTACCTCATAGTGCACCCACATTTCGTTAATAGAGTGGTACCTCATAGTACACCCACATTTCGTTAATAGAGTGGTACCTTATAGTACACCCACATTTCGTTAATAGAGTGGTACCTTATAGTACACCCACATTTCGTTAATAGAGTGGTACCATATAGTACACCCACATTTCGTTAATAGGGGGCTAGCCTATTGACAGCAACCAAACACAAATCCTGCATACTTTACTAAGTTATTTGAATTTACTGGAATTAGACTCCGAGCTGCTACTGAGAAATCCTTGATGGAATAACCCAATAATAATTTTCCCGACCTGGGAACCATCGAACCCAGGATCTCTTGCTCAACAGTAGCGCTTGCGACCCAGACCTGAAGGTTTCCCGTAATTAAAAACGATCAAAATCTAGTCGAGGCGATAATCAATGTCAAAAATGTAGAAAAAAAGAGGTATTTTTGACAGATTGAGACTGAGATCAGACTGTGGACGTTCTTAAAATTACGAAAATTGGTCTAACTGTGAACGTTCTTAAAATTTCTTTCTTTCTTTCTTTTCTTTCTAAATGAAGCCATTCTTCATGTGGAGTAATAGGGACCATCAAAAGGACTTGCCTCCATTTTTTTGTACCCCCATGAAATATTAAAAATCAGAAGACACGGGAACAAGTAATTTAATTTACATTCACAAGTCGACCTTATAAAAACCTACCTACTTATTTCACCAACTCACCAACGTCATATACATAACAGAACGTATGTACCAAAGTAAATAAAACTAAGTTATGTAACTATTAAGAGGTCAGATAAACAGTTCTACGTAAACATATAAATATTATGATTACAAAGAAAAATGAGCGGCCGTTAATAAAAATATTATTAAAATAATTAGTTAAAAGTTGCCTCCGCCCAATACTGTTGGGAAATTATGAGTAACTTCATTCAGTAAAATTATAATTGAGATTATTTAAAGGGTTTTTCAATCATTTAAACCCTGTACTTAGCAAGTATTATTTTAAGTAAGCATTAGGTAAATGTGTGTTAGTATTAAGTAAATGTTTGTAGTAGGTACTTATGTGTTGTAAATATTATTATTGGAGTCCAAAGTGCCCATATACCTACACTTCTGAGGACCAAAAAACGCCACTGAAGCCGTGATTGGTGTTGCTACCTTATTTTACCCTCACATTATTATGGGGCCACATTATTATATTTACTTGTCATTGACTCGAAAACAAGAACAATTATGCTTGTTAACTGGGGCCCAAGTCTGCTATTTTTATAAATTCGTCATTCCAACACGATCCCATTGTAATTTTGCTAAAAGTTCGTAATCTGCTAAATTCATATTAGTCGATCATTGGTCGGTCAATGGTCTGAGAAAAACTGCTACTTTTCATGCTAGATTTCATTTAATATACATTTTTACATATTACGTATTAGTGTTTGCAATCTGAAGTAGTAAGAAGTTCGTAAATAGCAATAAACATTACATTTATTCATTTGTCATTATGTACGAGATTACCATTTTATGCCATTTTTTTAATGGAGTGTCAGTGATTGACCATTGGAAAGTCATAATGACGCCAATAAATTAGTAGATTACCAAACTTGTCAAAATCAACAATTATGAAATCAATGATAGACCATTCTGACACTATTGTATGTAATAGCAGACTTGAGGCCCTGTGGGTATAAAAAGAATACAAATTCAGAAACGAGTCCCTTGCTTTATCGTACCTATGCCATGAGTCCTACCTATCCAGAAAGACCGGTAATACCACTACGAAATGCGCACACTGCATTTAAAAAGTCAAGAGAGCTGCGATACATTGCTCATTAATGTACTTATATGAAGGTATACTAATAATGTGGTTATAGTCAAACATTTTACAGTAAATTATTAACTAAAGTTTCAAAGAAACGATAAGTAAGTGCTTCTATAAGTGAACTTCATGAATTATTGATGCAGGCAGTTGCTAGTAGGACCTACAATGTTAAATGTTTCCAACTAAAACAATGAGCAGGAAAACCTTTCAGAATAGCGGTCTATGGAAATTTACACCATTATAACGCAGGTATTACGATGATTTTCTATTATAAAAGGTTATTTCCGGTATCCCTCTTTATATTACTTTCATCGTTACCTACCTCGGTTTTTATATGACCTTTTTTTTTTTTTTTTTTGTTGATGGGAAGTCATCCAATGACCCCTCCCGCTCTGGGTGGAGCAGAAGGGAGTGTCAGACTCTTACTGACTAAAACCCACCCGTGTTCCTTCCTTAGCCCTTTGTGTTCCGGGGTAGCGGTAACCCTTTCGGACAATCCCGCTGCCCTTTATATGACCTTAATAAAAACTAAAAATTTGCGAAGATTTCGATTGATTTTATTATCTTGTTCTCTTTTAGAGCAAGCAGTTCTTAATAACCATCATTCTTCTGCTATAATCCCAATTTATTTTGGGTCGGTGCAACTCGTGCAACATGATTGTCTTTTTTAACCGAGTTCAAAAAAGGAGGAGGTTCTCAATTCGGTTGAATATATATTTTTTTATGTTTTTTACCTCAGAACTCTGTTATTTATAAGCCGATTTGCATTTTTTTTTAATTTGAAAGAATATACTTTCAGATTGGTTCCATAGAAATTTACCTACTTAATCAAAATCGGTTCTGTAGTTTGGTTTTAAACTAAAATTACGGGTACAAAATTCAAGTAAATGAAATTGTTTTTGTATGTATGACGTGATATCTCCTGCAATTGTAAACCCATTTTAAAAATTTTTTTTAATGGATAGGGTCTGCCTCAGGGAGTCAGGGGTGGTCCCATATAGTTCTATTAACTTTGCTTAGGTATTTTTTGAGTTAGCTTCAACAATACGTATTTTTGTCACTAAGTTTTTATTTATCATGTTATAGTTACTGATATTTACATAGCAAGTATACGAATTTGTGTGGGGGAAACAAATAAAAACTTTTTACAAAAAAAAAACCACAAAAATAAGTTATTATCCACTTTGTAGTGTGTTTTTTGGAAATCGATGTTTTTTATGTAAAAAAGTTTTCTTCCATACTTCTGTATTAGTCGTTACCTCGGTAGTCACTCCCTTTCTAGCGATATCATCATTCACAAAGTCCATTAATCGTTTCTTTGATCTTCAAGCAAGCAGTTCCTAATATAATTTTGATAAATCCCAGACGTATTTAAAGCAAATCCTCTTAGATCCTCCTTGAACGTCATACTTAAAAAAAAAAATAATGCTCCTAATACTAAAACTGATAAAAAGATAGCACGTCCGAACCGCGTGAGTCGAGTCGTTATCGCGGTGCTGCATAGTCATTGGTAACGATGGTAAGTAGGTCGCCACTACCTGCATCGGATCCTGCATCAATTTGCTGAGCGGCATCGTAGTTACCTTTGACGATACCGCCATTGAAAATAGGTAACCTAGAAGATGATAGTTTTGCAAAGTGATTTTGAGGATATCTGTTTTATGCGTGGTGGTCGGTGGATTCTGGCCATTTAAACTGCTAACTTTATTCGATCGAGATTTACCTATATATACTATAGAATACCTAATAGTACTTCATACCTATACTCCATTTGTTTAGGTAATTAAATAAAGGTAAACAAAAAAAACTACGTGACTTAGTTAACCGACTGAACGTAATACCACACACATCAATTGTCATGCTACATCACAGTTGTACTCTTCAATTTAGCAACGTTATTAACGAATTATAACTTTGCTAAATTGAAGAGTACAACTCTGACGTAGCTTGACAACTGAATAGACTGGTATTACGTTTAGTCGGTTAACCACGTCACATGGTTTTTTTGTTTACCTTTATTTAATTACCTAAGCAAATGAAGTAAGTATAAACCTGTGTGATTTGACAATAATGTAGTAATAGGTAGTTACTTGTAGAACCAAGCTAGTGACCAGTGTCAAAGGGTGAATTTATGACAGAGGTAAGCCGGAGCAATAAAACGATATCAATAAACCGTTTCACAATATTTCAATGATGAATTGACTATAGAGTGGTTGTATTCTGAATTTTCGAAGGGAAGCCGGCGGGAATCGAGTTGTATGGTACCTTCGCGACTGCTATATTTCCATACTCGCTCGGATAATGTAGGTAATGCTTAATGTTCCAGTCACGGAGCAAATACGCTCCGGGGTTCCAGTAAATGTTTGAAATATTTGTGGTTCTGATCTTACCGTATCTTGAAACTACAAACAGCAACTCTGTAGTTTCAAGATACGGTAAGATCTATGATGTACCTAGTACCTACCTATATTTCAACGCTTTTGAATGATCTATTCATTGATGTTACCCAAAAGAAGATACACATAGATAGACAATGAATTTGTAATGGCTTCATCAAAGACTGGTATTGTCATTTATCCTTCCAAGTGTCCAGCGCAAAAAGACGAATTATCTCTGCTTAGATCAGTATTATAATCACTTGTATACCAATTACTTTTATAACGCCATACGTTTCCATACATCGTCTGTATACAAACACAAACACCTTCAATTATTCCAAGGCTGTGTATCTAATTCACAGCGCACCTTCTGTGGGTAAACGAATGGTGACAAACAAACATACGCACGTGGCTGTGACGTCACACCGCAGTTTCGACATGCCTAGGTGTAAGTGTAGGTAGCTCATTGATGAACCTACCTTTCTGACTCATTCATTCTTTCATTATCGACCACCTAAACAATGTCTACAACTACCTTTTTATCAGGAAACTGGTTATTGGGCTTTTCTTTAAGGAATTCGTCAGTATCTGCCCAGTCTGGATTTATGCCCGTTTAGGCACCTCGCACACTAGATGGCCACGACCACGACCAGTGACCGCAACGACCAAATTAACTAAATAAACCATATGAATGTCGCGCACTTGGCCGCACACCGGGCCGGCACGAGTGGTCGTTGCGTCCAAATTACGTATAGTTTGCTATGAGCGCTTGCACACTAGATCTGCGATCGCGAATGCGGCCCGGCCGCGGCCGCGCGACTCTCATTTTTGTACTGACACTAGTTATACTATCTTGAATCAGTAAAAGTAATTTATTTATTTATTTATTTATATGGCACTTCAACGACTTACTCACTAAGACATACACAAACTAAAAACACATACAGTTTTAGGAATAGTGAATTCGTCACTTACAGAAGTGCACAGCACTAGCAAAGGAATTAATAGTTCGTACATCGTTAGTTGAATTACTTAAAAGTTATAACTAAAGTAAAATTAAAATTCAAATGAGCAATGTTCACAACGATCGAAAATACAATAATAATAATAAAAATAACAAAAAGTAGGCTGATAAAGGAGGGAAAGGAAGTACTTAAATACAATTACTAATGGGTGGTACGTGTCGCACAGACGACCCGAGGCTCAGAGCTGGTTACTGGAGACTCAGATCCGGTTAGAAGTTTCGATCGAAATTGTCGCAAAGGGTTAGAGTAGATGTCGATGCTATTGGTTCGTGTAGCGATTTTATTGTACTTTCCCATTAGACGTTTCATGGGTGCGGTGCTACCAAGGTTAGTACGACTTGCAGTTATGGCAAAAGTAACGGTTTCACGACTAGATCTAATGGTATTCTGTCGCGGTACAGCTATACTTAATTCAGCCAAAAGATCGGGTACATTTAGTAAACCGTTTAATATTTTATAGAGAAGGATTTGGTCCGTCACGTCTCTACGCTGTTCAAGTGAACACATTTTAAAATGAGTGAGCCTTTGATCATAAGAAGTATCCCGTGGACAGCTAGGGCTTCTAAAACGAAGGTATCTAGTGTAGCTTCTTTGGATACGTTCAATCCTGTTTGCGTGAACGCAGTAAGTAGGGTTCCAAACTGGCGATGCATAGTCCAATAGACTTCTCACAAGAGTATTATAGAGCACCTTAAGGGTAGAGATTGACTGGAAATCTCGACATATTCTCTTTATAAAGCCAGACATTTTTGCAGCTTTGGCAGTGATATGTCAATGTGGCTAACGAATGTGAGTTTTGAGTCGAGGTGGACTCCCAGGTCACGAATCGTGTTCACTTTTTGAAGTGTTACCCCATTGATTGCGTAAGACGTAGGAATAGGTTTCCTTTTTTTGTGAATGTAATGTGGTAGCACTTTTTCACATTGAGAGACATGCGGTTTTCTAGGCACCAATCGTGAACTGCGTCGAGATCAGCCTGGAGTAAATGGACGTCGACGGATGAGTTTATCTCTTTATAGATTTTTAAATCATCAGCGAAAATAGAGCAATTGCTGTATTTTACTGAGAGAACTATGTCATTGACGAACATTAGAAAGAGAATTGGGCCTAGATGCGATCCCTGGGGGACTCCAGATGAAGAAAAATAAACTGGTGACTCATATCCCTTTACAACCACTTTTTGTTTTCTTTCTGTGAGATATGATTTAAACCAAAGTAGTAACTGACCAAATATGCCAAAACTTTCAAGCTTCTTTAAGAGGATTATGTGGTTCACCTTGTTAAATGCACTGCTGAAATCAGTGTAAATTGAGTCGACTTGGGCACGAGAGTCCATCAATTTACTTACCTCATTGACGTAGTGGACCAGATTAGTAGTCGTAGATTTACGAACACAGAAACCATGTTGTTCAGGTACCAACTGAGGATTGATGTGTGATGTAAGTAAAGGACATAACAGGGATTCGAAAAGTTTTGCGAATACTGAAAGAAGTGAAATTGGACGGTAGTTCAGCACATCACTAGAATCTCCTTTTTTGAAAATCGGTACTATGTTAGCCATTTTCCATACCGTCGGAAACTTTGATGATGCAATCGAATGGTTGAATATTATTTTAAGCGGCAAAGACAGACTAGGAGCACACTTTTTTACAAATACTGGCGGTAAACCATCTGGCCCTGGCCCTTTGCAGATGTTGAGTTTGTTTAGCGCTTTTCGGACGTCTCTTTCCGTAAATACTAATTTACCTAATGCATGCTGATGGTACTTGGGTCCTATTTGAGCCACAGGAGGTGAACCAATCGAAGGAGTAAAGTTAGAGGAGAAGTGCTTAGCAAAAAGGTTGCATACTTCATTCATCACCAGTAGATGCTGTTTCATTTCCTAGATACATCTCTGAAGGAATTCATCAAAACTAGCCACGACATTTTTGTGTATTTAAAAAACGTCATCGTACAGCCTTAATTTGCATATTAAGGTATTTATGTTGCGAATTTCCAACACAGGATCACACAACACAGGACCACGACTGGTCGTGGTCGTGGCCATCTAGTGCATGAGGTGCCTTAAACTGTGCTCAGCAGACTGTTACTGTGAAATACTCCAGACCTGGGGCCCAAGTCTGCTATTTTTAGTAAATTCGTCATTCCAACACGATCCCATTGTCATTTTGCCTAAAAGTTCGTAATCTGCTAAATTCATAATGGTCGATCATTGGTCGGTCAATGGTCTGAGAAAAACTACTAAATTTCATTCTAGATTTCATTTAATATATATTTTTACATATTACCTACATATTAGTGTTTGCAATCTGAAGTAAGAAGTTCGTAAATATCAATAAACATTACATTTATTCATTTGTCATTATGTACGAGATTACCATTTTATGACATTTCTTTCAATGGAGTGTCAGTGGTTGACCATTGGAAAGTCATAATGACGCCATTAAGTTAGTAGATTACCAAACTTGTCAAAATCAACAATTATGAAAGAAAGAAAGAAAGAAAGAAAAATGCGTTTATTGGCATTACAGCAAAATAAATACACCTTAAAACTATAAAAACAGAAAACAAAGATAATAATGCCAAAAGGGCCTCAGCTCAGCATATTATCAGATGACAACACAAGATGTGCCAAATCAATGATAAACCACTCTGACACTAGACTAGACTTGAGGCCCAGTTTAGAGAGTATATGGGGTGATCAGTGTACCTACATCCCTGCCTACCCCTTTAAGGAAGACCTACAGGCGTGAGTTTATGTGTGTGTTTACTTGATATTAAGTATATAGATTATGCTAATGTTATATAATAGCTTATAACTGACAAGACATACCGACGTTTTTTTTTAAGATGTGATATACACAAAGAAAATGTTTACATTCTGATAAAGTTTTGATAATTTAGGAATTTTATTTAAATTCAAAATATATAATAAGCTGAAGTACATATTGGATATTGGTACATAATATTAGTTCTGCGATAAACATTTGCCTAGATAACCATCATAGTATTGTTAACACATTATTAATAATTATGAGAAACAGTAGATTTCCACTGCTGATAATTGTTTTATTTCAGTTACGTTTCCACGTTGGGGCACGGTTTCGATCGCGTGTCTGTGAGTTCATACAAGTAATGTATTGACAAGTGTTAATGACGCTGATTTACAGGCGTCACTTTGATTCAAATCATACAGTTGATGGCTGCAATTTATATGAACAAAATTTCTGCTAGTTTATACTAGTACCTCTATACTTTGCATGGGTAAACATAGACATATTATTGCGCGTGTATTTCCTGAAGAATTGGGCAGAGACATACAGAGTTAGTTTTTAATGACCAGCCAAATTTAAGGATGTGGTACAGACCTTCAAACTGAACAACTTTCTCCATGGGACCAACATCGTAATGGCGAATAAAAATTCAGCCGTCCCATACGTTTAGGTCGAGTAGGTATTGAAGTTTTCTATGGGATAGTTGATAAATTTTTCGCGATTACGATGTTGGTCCCATGGAGAAAGTTGTCCAGTTTGATGGTCTGTAAGTAAAGTACCACACCTTTGTCGGTTGGTCATTAAAAACTAACACATTGCGTAGACGGTGAGCAGTGCGGTGCAGTGGTAAAGGGCGCGACTTACGCGTTGTACCTACTTATGTTTTAGGTACCTAATAGTTGTAGGTCGTACGTAATTTGTGCACAAAGTAAAACGCCTGTTAAGGTCGAACCCAGACAGCCGTCTTTAACTACTAAATTCAACGTCCTTCGAGATCTTAGTGATGATGGGGCCCATTTTCAGCAATGTGAGTTTCCAGATTGACGTTCCTACATATAATTAGATCATCATTCAGACGAAAGATGTTTACTGCGGGACATACCTCCACCAAACATCGCCAGTACAACTCGAACTCGATGTTATGACGAAATTAGGTAACAGGAAAAGGTTACAATCATGCTCTGTGGTAACAGGTTAACAGGTGGTTTACTGGAAGACTCACATTAAATTAAATTTAGTGGTTGCATAGTCATTGGTGGTTAACGACACGTGTGTAAATGATTATTACAAAACAAATTAATGTAACTCAGAGGATCATTTGGAGACTCAGTTGGTGTAATTAGAGAGCATGAAGAAAACACTATTTTATTGCCAGTTAAAAACAACTGTCAATATTTCAGCGTCATTGCTAAAAGTAAAAAAAAATACTTAAAGTAAAAGTTTCTCAAGACGAGTTAGAAAATATGAAATAAGAATTTCAGTTAGCGAAGGCTGTTTAACAGTAGGTATCTACATAGGTATCTGTATAAAAAAAATCAAAACGAGACCTGACGATACCCTACGACGTCCACCAATATTCCTAACACGTCACACATAAACACAAACACATGCGTCACTACGTCACAACACTAACATGCTGCAAACATACCATAGACACCCCGGCGAGGAGTCATTCATTGAGCGCCGTGGTCCATGCGCGGGAGACGGTGCGGCACGCGACCAACTCGTGCGCATCACGAACGCATCACGCATCACACTATGATATGGAAGCGCGGAAAATCTATTCCCGACCGCCGTTAAACTTGAAATTTTACAGAATATAAAGAAAGATATGTGGGAACCTACATACCTACGACAACGGGCGCGTTGCCAAATAGATTATACAAATAATTGGCGTTCGATAATAATTAAATTCGGTGCTCTTCTAGTTAAAAATCACTGCGATAGTTTAAGAGGACATTTTAGACATAGTTAAAACTGTCATAAATGTATAATTTTTACAGTATTTCAACAACTAAGCAGTGGGGAAATTGTCTGTTTATAAAATTATCCTGTTGGCAGTGTAAATAGCCGCTCCAAGGCTTTTATAACAATAACTTCGATTGTTAACAGTGGACCTGTGTTCATGAACCTATGCGTCGCTTCTTTGCTGTATTATTTAATTTATTCATTTACAATACAGCGAAGATTAATGGGTCCATTTGTCTTTCCTTCGAGTAAAGGGCCGGGGCAGTACAATACTGACCATATGACTGACCATCAGTCACTCATAATCACTGACAGTGTCTATTTTGACTCTTGAGTTGAATTACTGCTGTCTGAAATGTGTATGGTATAAATGACACTAGCAATTTTCGTTTTCCATGGCCTAGTAAATCAGTTGCTGAGTTATTACTGAAAACTAAGGGTGCGTCTAGATTATGTTATATAACACATAAACTTCTGTTATATAACACGTCCAAATTATTTAACTTTGCTAACATCTTTAAAGAAACATGTTGTATAACTATGTTTTACCTATAGCATGTTCTGTTATATAGTATGGACACACCTTAATAAGCCTTAGTGCATCTCTTTCAACAGATTAGTACATTAAAAATTAAATGGCTTATTTTTCCACTGATAAAGTCAAAATATGAATGTGTTTGCGAAGTCAAAGGACTTCAGATGCGCGCTCGGAACTATATTAAAAAATACGTGAAAATATCTCACCATCTGTTAAACCAGAAAAATATATTTGTTTAAGCAGATCTGACATATTACGCCTGAGTTAAAAGATACTAACTTATCAAAATTCGGAAACAAGAGATACAACTGTGAAGCCTCGACTTCCTTGGCAGCGGGATTGTCCGAAAGGGTTACCGCTACCCCGGAACACAAAGGGCTAAGGAAGGAACACGGGTGGGTTTTAGTCAGTAAGAGTCTGACACTCCCTTCTGCTCCACCCAGAGCGGGAGGGGTCATTGGATGATTTCCCATCCACAAAAAAAAAAAAAAAAAAAGCCTCGACTTCCTTAGATTATTACAAACACCGAATTCGCATTTTCAGTCGGACAAGATCCAAGACAATTCTTAACGAGGGGTCAGTAGAGTGATAACCCTTCACATCGCCAGCGCGGACCTCCGCCGCTCGCAGACGCGCGAGATCTTCGCCCTTCTGCGACGCGTCTCAATAGTCTATAAAGGCACCCGACGCACACAAAAGAAACAGTACGCCTTCGATCTCCGTCCATGATGTCAATTTAGACATTCTGAATAACGCGAGCATTTGTTCAATAACAATCGAGTAACCTGCGATGACAAAAACAATACAAACACAGTGCTAAATAAATATTTTCTTTCAAAAATCCCTCCGTTTGGGTCGCGCATGCGTGCAGTCGGCGTTGTGATTGGCCGTGAATAAGAACGTTCGCAAAGAAAGCAAAAACATGACTGGAACGGACAGAAGTGCCAGTCGATCACCGTGCAACAGTAAAGGAAGCATGATTGTTGTGTCGAACAGGCTGCCTTTTATACTGAGGAGAAATGAGAAGACCGGCGAACTCGAGAGAAAGGCCAGGTACTGTGACCTATTTTTCACTAAGTTAACATGAAAGTCCACCTCGAAATTTTCAACTACGACTTCATTGAGCAGTAATACCGATTATCGGATTTTTATTTCGCAGTTATAGTGCTCTAGAAGCGGATTTTGTGTGTGAACTACCTATAAATAAATATTTAAGGTTAACTACGGCTTAAAATAGTGTTACTCAAAATATTGATGTTCTGTTTCAATCAATTAAAATGCTAATGACAATACGGTTTCTAGAAATGCCGGGGCTCGTTCGCACCAATCGGTACAATTCGGGAAGCTTCTACGTTGTGTGCGACTTAAAATTGCATTTCCTAACTTAATAAGTAACTCAAAACTGCATATAACTCTTATCATTTACCGTGGTAACCGTTAGGAATTTGTTGAGCACTGCATGAACTCGTATAAAAACTCGAAAGCCGGCATTTTATAAGTACAGAACATGATATCATCAGCTGTTGCCGGTGGATTTCCATAACAAACACGTACCTATTATACGACTTAATTGAAAAGGTGTGTTTGTTGTATCCAATTTAACTGAATGTTAGAGGTTTAATGATGCGTGGATTCTTTTGTGGAATATTATTGTAGTTGACCGTGTTGTCATACTTGTCATCATAATGCATATATGGGTTTTGTGACATTGTGCATATAATACGTACATGGGTGCACTTCGTAAATATACAACAGGGCCTTGGACTTGAATGTTTAGTTTCAAGGTCGCTGTGTAGCACTGTGCTGTTAATTGATTCATCGTGACATTGACAATACTGCAATATACCTACATTCATTGCTTTGATTTATGTTGCCAAACAGAATAAAAACTAAACACACATTAAATATTGCGGCAACAGCGGTGTTATTGACCCAACAAACATATGGCCGAAACCTGAAAAAATGGTATAGGTCAGTGTGCCGGGCACCCGTTTTTTTTGTAGGTTTGTAAAAAATTTAACATTCGCAGTAAGTAATAACTACGGCATGTATGATTCTTATATCTCAAGCATATAAGGTATAATATGCATTAGTTCGCATCGGGAGATAAAATTTAAGAACTTTGGCGAAGGTTATTGAACTAGCGAGCTGGCAACATGTTGTGTTCAACTGCAGCTATAACCTGTTGGTGCTGGCTCGTTAACAAGTACATCAACATCATGTAGAAAATGTTAAAAATGAAAAATAATGTCCAGTGACTAAACTATTAGATATATTTGATTGAATTTTGTGTGCAGACTGGGAACGTCACTAGGTATACGAAGTTTAATTTATTGTTGTATTGTCATTCCCACTTATTATAATTGTTATGCGTATTAAATTACATTCTATCGTACTAAGTGATGGGATCGAATGTAATCGATTCAAATTAATATATCGAAAATAATCTTCTAATAAACTAGCTGCGCCCCGCGGTTTCACCCGCGTAAGTTTCGATCCCGTGGGAATATCGGGATAAAAAGTATCCTATGTGTTAATCCTGGTTATAAACTATATGTGTGCCAAACGTCATCCAAATCCGTTCAGTAGTTTTTGCGTGAAAGAGTAACAAACATCCATCCATCCTCACAAACTTTCGCATTTATAATATTAAGTAGGATAGGACCACAGAACAGATAAGATAGGACATAGTATGGATTAGTATGGATTTGCCAGGATACGGATTTGCCACCTTAGACAAGATGTTAATGTTTTATTTCTATTTTAAAACTTTCATAAAATGTTATACATAATAAAGTTGTGTTCTATGTAGTAAACCCCATATTTATGTCTATACCTACACTACAATGCAATTGATACGGCAAACCAGGGCCTCAAGTCTGCTATTACAGTAGTATCAGAATGGTCTATCATTGATTTCATAATTGTTGATTTTGACTAGTTTGGTAATATAATAATATAAAGGCGTCTTTATGACTTTCCAATGGTCAACCACTGACAATCTCGTAGTCTCGTACATAATGACAAATGAATTAATGTAATGTTTATTGCTATTTACGAACTTCTTACTACTTCATATTGCAAACACTAATACGTGATATGTAAAAATATATATTAAATGAAATCTAGCATGAAATTTAGTAGCAGTTTTTCTCAGACCATTGACCGACCAATTATCGACCATTATGAATTTAGCAGATTACGAACTTTCAGAAAAATGACAATGGGATCGTGTTGAAATCACGAATTTATAAAAATAGCCGACTTGGGCCCCAGTGCATACTTTATTTTTATGCTGATTTTTGCCATAAAATACGCAAAATTGAAATAAAAGTAAACAAACCGGCTAATTTATATTGTTTTGTAATTTATAATAATAAACACAGACATAGAAAACGCACCATTTTTTATTCGACAGCAAAAAATCGATAATTGTTACTTACTATTTACATACAAATTAAAGTGTAAATTATCGAAATGTGTGTTTAAACGTTATAACGTTGCTGCTATCACTAGTTCCATCCATCTACAAAAAAACCGGTCAAGTGCGAGTCGGACTCGCGCACCGAGGCCGCGAGGGGAGGGTTCCGTACGGTAGGTATGTAAATAGTTTATCACGGGAATCGTGTGTCGAATATTTTCCCTTGTTTTCGGATTTTTTGTTTTACTTGTGCTACATGACATTGCTTCTTGCCAAATTTCATGATTTTAGGTCACCGGGAAGTACCCTATAGGTTTTGGTTCCCAAAGAGTGTCAAATATGCGGCATAAACGGTACATAAACGCCCTTATCTTTTGATTGCGCTGACTTAGAAGTTTTATTTTTTCACTGCTTCAAGGGATTGCAGCCCTGAATATTTGATATTAATTTCAACTCCACGCGTTCCTGAGAAAAAGAGTCTTGAAAGACAGACATACAGACGGACAACGAAGTGTAAGGTTTCCGTTTTTTTTTTTGAAGTACGCAACCCTAAGAACGGTTAACCTAGTGGACAGTGTATTTAGGTTCATCAGAATTATAAACATAATTATGTGATATGATAACATATAGGTATACGCTCCTATCTACTTAAGTTTGTATGTACCCATTAAATTATTTAGGTTAATTAGATAGACACCTACTAGCTAACTAGTTAGTTTACTATGCTGTCAGCTTAAATCAATAAGGAAAATGGATAGTTTAATCAATAAATTAATTCATTAATTGATACAGTGATGCACTCCGGCAATTGTTGATAGATATACATTAATGTATGCTTGTGTACCTACGTTGTTTTTGTTACAATTACACAGTTTAATTTATAGCGAGAGAGAGATGTCTACTATAAGCGCAAAATAATTTAATTCGATGACCCAATCAAACAAATTAAGAAAGAGTTATATCAGAAACATATATTATAAGGCATTTTATCCAATAATAATAGTTATAGTGCCTTAGGCATTTTCTGGGCTCGCTCGTTCCATCATAGACCTCATTCATCGCCTTCCATCAGGCGTGATCGAGGTCAAGAGCGCCCATTCAGCAATAAAAAAAAATTGTTTTTACTATAGATCGTATCTTATTTTCATATGATTTTAATGTTGATGCTTTTGTTTAAAAACTTTGCCATTTACAAGTATGAAATTCGCACAGTATTTTGATCGACATGTTGGCAATATTTTTATGAACAAGATACCTAACTGCGTATATTATTTAGGTACACATTTACGTTAAAATTAATATTAAAAGAGATAATTTAATTAGGCCTTCAGATAGCCACAATCACGATCCTCCCGCAAGTCAAAGTTAAAATTAAACTAAGACATATGGACGTGTGATAACCTACATAACGCTATTCCTTGCGCCATATAAATATAAATCAAACAAATCATACGCACCAATAAAGTATATATGTCGTAATTGTTTGTTGTTAAAAGCCAATGTAAAATCTCTATAATCTTTTGAGCAATAATGTTTTTATTTTTTTTTTCTTATTACAATAATTTTATTTTGTATCATTTCAAATATTTAAAATTGATGATTTCTTGGTTTTTCAAATGTCTCTTTTACACATGGAAAAACCAATAAGTAAACGCGTGATTTAAAAATTAAGTAAGTTGTAAAAGTAATTTACTATTGCGAAAATAAATATTGACCAATTTATATGAATCATAGAAGAAGAAAACGAAAAAGAGAATTTACACACAAATATTGCTACGCACGCAATGTAGCGCTAAACGCGTAGCAGTTGCCTAAATTGCCACGAAAGTCTACGCAGTGCTTTTTGATCCCTTTTGTCCCTTTAGCATAATCAACCTATAATGTACCCGCTGCTGGGACACAGGGAGTGAGCTGTATTCTACCACGCGGGCCAAGAGCGGTTTGGTAGATATTTTGTCCTTTTATTATTTCAAAATGTATCCGATCAATAACACGCTGCGATCATAAGACTCGTATCTTCTTTTGATGTTTGCAATGCTTCAATAACTTTGAGTATGTGTGCTAGTATTTCATGCCTTTTTCTTTAGATCTATCAAAATAACTGACTAACATTAATTTAAAATAGGTATTCCTGGAATAAGGCCACAGGCGCATGCCATCGTATAAGTGGAACAGCCACGCCGCTTTGGAAAATTGAGATTGGTGCCGATTCCCTTGTTCACAAACCAAATTTAAGTTCAGTGCATTTTTTTTTTCTATTTCCTTAAGAAAAGGACAGAAGATAAATTTTAGTTTAGTCCTGTCAAATTAATCAGCGTCTGACACTACTCCATACAAGTTTAAGACGTGATTAAAATCTTGCCTACTAATAATTATTACTTACGTCAATTTACCTCAAGCTGCCGCTGTACTAACATACTTATAAGCTATGGTAGCATGCGACCACGGGAAGGTACTTTCTTGTATCATAATTTTCAGTCGTCGAGTTTTAGTTTTTAAACTTATTTTTACCTTAACTTCTTCCATCAATTAATCCCAGTTCTATCTGGGGTCGGATCTTCTTGTGGCATAAAATGTAAGTCCTGAGCTTTCATCTTCCTTTCAATACAGGACCACCTTGTAGCAGAGGGCCATCTTACCTTAAAATTATAGAGAGAAATTGTTGGTATGTTTGCACACTATTTGAAACCATACGAAGGTCTTTTTTTTTTTGGAGCAGAAGGGAGTGTCAGAGTCTTACTGACTAAAACCCACCCGTGTTCCTTCCTGAGCCCTTTGTGTTCCGGGGTAGCGGTAACCCTTTAGGACAATCCCGCTCCATACGACGGTCTGCAATATTCAATAGAAACTATCGTAGAAGGTGACTCGATTATGAATCGAAAGCGAAACCATGAGATCCTGATCATCATCAACTTTGACTCAAAATGATCAGCTGAATAGGCAGCACCCTGATTGCGTAACACATTATCATAATCTCAATAATTTTGAAGGATGTTGCTAATCTATTGCTTCATATGTTCGAAGTCTGCTTGACAACGTAAATAACGCAATGAATGTTGTTGAACTATCAAAATGCTACTGATAGTGTGATATGTAACTACCCCACTGGTCTAACACAATTTTAATAGAAATGATCCAACGCAAGGGAACTAACAGTCATCTTGACGTTACTATTAAATCAACTGATCACCGTTGTTGATTTCAAATATATGTTACTAGCTGACACCGCAAACGTTTTGCAAAAAAAAATAGATAGTAGCCAATTCTCAGACCTACCCGATATGCACACAAAATTTCATACAAATCTGTCCAGCCGTTTCGGAGTAGTATGGTAACTGACACTGTGACACGAGAATTTTATATAATAGACTAGCTGACCCCGCAAACGTCGTTTTGCAAAAAAAAAAAGGGTTATGAAAAATAGATGTTGGCTGATTTTCAGACCTACCCGATATGCACACAAAATTTCATACAAATCGGTCCAGCCGTTTCGGAGGAATTTAACCACAAACACCGCGACACGAGAATTTTATATATTAGATATTTATGTATAGGTATGTACCTAACTAACAATGAAATAGCGATTCTTTAATTACACGGGCTAGTTCACAAGTTAACGAAACTAGATAACAAGTAACAACAACATGGCTATCTATTGTAATCTCTTGATGATATAAATAAAAGCTATAAAACAATTTTTACTAAGTATACTTAGCTGCCTGCCTCGCTGGTCAACTGATTGCAAGTGCTGCTACTAAGCATGAAGTCCTGGGTTCGATTCCCAGGACGGGCTATATATTCATTCTGCCCTTATTCCAATTTATTTGTGGCCGGCGCAACATGTCTTTTTCTTCCATACTTCTCTATTTCAGTCGACACCTCGGTAGGTAATCACCGCCTTTTCTAACCATAATGATTCACACAGTCCATCCATCGTTTTTTTTTGTCTTCCCCTAGTTTTAGCCATCGACATTCATACAGGGGCCCAAGTCTGCTATTTTTATAAATTCGTGATTCCAACACGATCCCATTGTCATTTTGCTAAAAGTTCGTAATCTGCTAAATTCATAATGGTCGATAATTGGTCGGTCAATGGTCTGAGAAAAACTACTACTAAATTTCATGCTAGATTTCATTTAATATAATATTTTTACATATTACGTATTCTAGTTTGCAATCTGAAGTTATAAGAAGTTCGTAAATAGCAATAAACATTACATTTATTCATTTGTCATTATTTGTACGAGATTACTATTAATTTTATGCCATTTTTTTCAATGGAGTGTCAGTTGTTGACCATTGGAAAGTCATAATGACGCCATTATATTAGTAGATTACCAAACTTGTCAAAATCAACAATTACGAAAGCAATATTATTATATTGTAATAGCAGACTTGAGGCCCTGGTCGAGCAAAATGTTATTGGGTATTTCCCGTATTTCCATAAGAACTTTCTCAATTGCAGCCCGGAGTCTGGATTTTGTGCTCAGTTGATGGCAATTGACTCGCCCCCTATTACATAAATGTGGGTATACTGTAGGTAGGTACACCTCTGCTTAACCCTTCGAGGATTAAACAGGCGTGATGTTTTGTGTTTTACGTGTACCTATACCTATGCTAACTAGCTATGCTCGAAAACGTGATGTTTTCTATTGAAAGAATTGAAGAAGCACATTGGAAGTGTCGGGGGATACAGTTGATTGAATTCGTTTGTGGACCTAGGGGCCGTGCCCGTGTGTTTCCGTGCGAATGATCAGAATTGGCCAAAGAGAACTAATCCGTAGTCATTGGGATTGGCGATTCTTCTAACTATACATAATTATGAATTCAAGTCGCTTTGCGTGTCTGTCCTTGTTCTCTAAACTACGCAATGCATTTTGATGCGGTCTTCACCATCATTTAGAGTATTTATTCCGGAAGGTTTATGTGTATAATACATTAATATTAAACTAAAATACCTATAATAAAGAAATCTCGATGTATTTTCAAGTCGTAAAAACTGCGTGAAGCAGGAGCGGCTCACTAGTTTACTATAAAAGTGGCCATTACTTAACTGGTCGTGGTTTTGTGTTCAGGAAGCTCGTTTCCGAAAGTGGTTAAGTTAGTACGAATCTATCAATAATAACGATTTTCTTGGATGTCTCTTAAAACCACCGCTAAGTGAATAATACTATATTGCGGTGTTCAATCGACTCTAGAGCAGGGTTTCGGTAGCCAAAATCGTGTGCGTTAAGCCAGCGGAATGTTGGCACTTTTCAGGATTTCGGCTTGATAGATATTAGTACCTCATCTCGTGTAATAAATGCCCGAAATTTATAATTAATGTGTCCGGCCGATCCAAGGATATTTCACGAAAAACAGATTTCGCTGCAGTAACGTTACCCCAGGGGCATGTTTTTTAACCGGTGGTTGTAGCTAAATACAAACTAGCTACTTCGATGGACATCATTTGTGCTTATGTAATTGTGCCCAAAAGATGAAATATGTGGGTCTTGAGGTTTCAGTTATTCAAGATGCCGCTGGGGTAATGTTTAGCAAATTGCTGTATCTCTTAAACGGCATGACATACAACTACGATTTTTTTACGACAGTGGGTCTTAATTAAATTAAGACCCACTGTCGTAAATCTCATAAAAAATCAAAAAAAAAAAATCTCACAGAATCGATCGGCTGGCATTCGCCTTTTGTATATACATAAATTTTCGTACAATAAAAAAATTACTTATGAAATACTTAAATTCTTTTTATGGTTCTTTCTAAATATAAAATTATTTGTCCACAGCGCCGGTGGGCTGGTTACAGCTGTGGCCCCAGTGGTGATCCGAGGAGGCGGCATATGGGTGGGGTGGCCAGGCATCCACCTGGGGGACCCCAACGAGAAGATCCCGGAGTCGAACCCTAATGACAAGACCCCCACAGCTGGCTTGCTCTCTAGCAAGGTATGATAAACTGTATAATTAGGTAGGTATGTTTAAGCATGAACTTAAGTCCGACTATTACCTAGTGCAAATACATAATTATGCTGGTATATGTGTTCCCAAATATGCTGCTATTTCTACCTTATAATCATCCAACGAAACACACTAATATTTATAGGAAAAAACACCACACGAAGTACTTAATGTTTTTTGACACTTTTTGACCTATTTCCTCAACTGACTAAGTAAATCTTTAAAATCGGACACAGTGGCACATTTTTTGTGTACACCTTGAGATGTTTTGAATGACATAGATGCAACGCAGTAAACAAAGATGCTCGTGTTCATACCGTTAAATCTTTATGCACCATAAAAACTCAAATGTAGGCTAGGCTAGGCTATAAGTTACGACTAGATATTTGCATAGAGAAACAATCTTCCTTGCTCGGAAATACATCGTAGATATACTTACAACGTCAACGACGACGTCGTCTTTTAACGTCATTTATTATGTTCTTTGCACTTGTTTTATGATTATTATTGTATACCTACAGGTTACTTTTTTTACCAGTTCCAAATTTTTACAGTGTGTTCTACCCATGCATATGAACAACTTTCACTATGGGACCAACTCTGACATCACGAAAAAAACATAGCTGTTTCATACATTTTGGTCAAGTAGGTATTGAACTTTTGTATGAAACAGCAGATTTTTTTTTCGTGATTTCAGAGTTGGTCCCATAGTGAAAGTTTATATTCATGGGTAGAACATCCTGTAAAAATTTAGAACCTGTAAAAAAAAATATTCTGTATATTATTTACCTAGTGTATGTTTTGTGTACCTATACATATGTATTGATTCTATATAAATGTACATGGTATGTACACTACAGACTACCTGCAGTATTGTCTCTCTAAATCCATCCTAAGGTTGTCTGTAAAAGATCGATTAGATAATGTGGATAAGACACGAGTTTAAAACAGAAAAAGAACTAGTGGGAATCCAGGGGGGAGGGGGGTTGGAGGGGGTTCAGGGGATCAGGCCGGAATAAATCCTTTTAGCGATAAGACCGCCCATTGTGTCACTCCTTGAAAATTTATACAATCATATCTGTAATATTTATGGTGCACATAATAAATAATATTCTATGCTATTCTAGTCTTACAGAAAGTACCTACTCCTTTTTTGAAAAGTCTAATAGTTCAAAAATCAATTTTTAAATTGGCAACTACTAATGTAGTAATCCTACTAAGGATTCTAACAGATTTCAGGCACCTTCAAAATAAAATCTAACGGTTTCTAAAGCATAATAAAAACATTTACCAACGCAAGTGAATCACACCGGCCCGACCTTGCACCACGCATGACCGCCGCGTGTTCCACTGTGCAAATAGTTTACCAATTTGCTCGCCAGTGCTACCTACTGACGTGCACAAACTTACCTCCTTACTTTAGGTTCCTTGGTTCAGAAAAAACATTGCAACTAAGTATTACAAGCCAAATCTTTTGGTTAAAACAAAAAATGCAAGCAATATCAACAATGACTGTTTATTTATCCATACAATTAATTTTAATTATTTGAGCAATAAAACCACTTCATCCATCGTTAAAATACCAGTAGATATCACATAGTCGTATAATTATATCAATTAAAATTACTTTACGAGTTACGTTACTATCCTTTATAGATAACTACTTATATATCTCCTTGAACCTTGGGTAGGTACTTATAACCTTATAACTATTTTCCACTAACTAGGGGAAAATTTCAGGAAGAACTTAGGTACAGGCTCCTCGTTATTTTCCAATCAAATATCTGATAATAATGCTTTATCTGATAACAGATGAATGTTACCGCAAATATCTACTAAGCTATTAATACCTTTTATTGCGTTAGGTAAATAGTAAATATTATTACGTCATAAAAGGCTTACGGTAGTGCATTAAGTAAATATAACACATACATATGTACACGTAAAATGCAGAAACATATACCTACAGGGTGGAAAAAATCAATGGGCCCTGAAGGATACAGACGCCAGCAGGTCAACCTACCCCAATCTGTCAAATTTCTTTGATAGATTTTCAACTTTAGTACAAAGGAATAAGGTTCATATTCAATTGGGAAAATCTGACAGATTGGGGTAGCTTGATGTGCTGGCCTCTGTACATTAAATCCTTAAGATAGTTATTTAACTTAGAAGAAACATTCCTTTATTTTTAAAAAGAAACAGCTGTATTCACAGGTTTCTCGACAAGCTTACCTAAGCCGGGAATCAAACCAGCTCAAAAAATAAACACTCATTATTTTATTCTACTAATCGATAGGATTATTGTTTAGGATAAAATCTCTCTAATAAACATTTGGTCTTAGAAATAAAAAAGATCATGAATTCTAATTATAATTTATTTTATCATCAATTCTATTATGAAGGACACGTAAACATGACATAAAATTATTACCTAGTATAAATATAATTATTAACTAGAAAATTATTACCATAATTTATGTTAAGGATTTAAAATGGGTTCCCTTCAGGGCCCATTGATTTTTTCCACCCTGTATAATGCGTTATATAGAAAAATATAGGTACCTTGCGGTACAAACCGCTGGGTAATTGAGTAACACATAACAGTAGCGAAAATTCTCATTTTGACAGTTCAACCACATTGCATTATTTACATTGTTGAGCAGACACATTTTTTGAACATAGGAAGCAATGGATTAGCAATATCTTTCAAAATTATTCAGATTGTGATTAATAGTATGTTACGTACCTACTTAATTACAATTATTTCCTGACTGCCTTCAAGATTAAAGTAAATATGTACATTGAAATTTGTAGTAAGAAAAACATAATACTTATCCTCATTTTCAGATAGTCCCTATCTACGCGGAACCGAAACTCTTCGACAGTTACTACAATGGCTGCTGCAACGGGACCTTCTGGCCTCTGTTCCACTCCATGCCTGACCGCGCCACCTTCATCGCTGACCACTGGAAAGCCTACATCAAGTGCAATGAGGAGTTTGCGGATAAGACAGTGTATGCCCTACATCTGCTCAAACAACAGAAGGGGGGCAAGAATGGCTCCCCGCCAATAGTTTGGCTCCATGATTATCATCTTATGTTGGCCGCTAACTGGATTAGACAGGTTTGTTTAAAACATTGATATTTTCAGCGGATATTTGCCCCGATTCTGTTGTTCACAAACTAAACTAAAGTTCAGTGCATCTTTTTCTTTCTATTTCACTAAGAAAAAGACAGAAGATAAATATTAGTTTAGTCCTGCCAAATTAGATAATCCATTAGACAAGTTTAGACGTGATTAAAAAATTGGCTACTAAAAATATGTCAATTTACGTCAGGCGCTGACTAATTTGACAGGACTAAACTAATATTAATCTTCTGTCCTTTTCATAATGAAATAGAAAGAAAAAGATGCACTGAACTTAAATTAAGTTTAGTTTGAGAACAACAGAATCGGGGCCATTGTCATAGAAATGAAAAACGAGCCAAGTGTTAATCGTAGGTATACTTACGTTTTTGTTTCAGCGAGTTGAGGAAGACGGCATAAAATGCAAACTGGCATTCTTCTTGCACATTCCGTTCCCGCCATGGGACATATTCAGACTGTTCCCATGGTCTGATGAAGTATTGCAGGGCATTCTTGGTAAGTCTCAGTACGGCCTGGTATTTTAAGTTTTGAAAAGAACATTGTAATAATAAGGCTTGTTTGTATCTTCACAGGTTGTGACATGGTTGGATTCCACATAACGGATTACTGCCTGAACTTCATAGATTGTTGCCAAAGAAAGTTAGGTTGTCGTGTCGACAGGAAAAATCTTCTAGTTGAATTGGGAGGCCGCACCATCTGTGTCCGACCTCTGCCGATCGGGGTTCCCTACGATAGATTCGTGCAGCTGGCACAAAACGCTAAAGCAGTGCTTTCTACCAACCAACAAGTGATATTAGGAGTCGATAGACTGGACTATACCAAAGGATTAGTACATAGACTGAAAGCCTTCGAGAGGCTACTAGAGAAATACCCGGAACACATTGAGAAAGTGATGCTGCTGCAGATCTCAGTGCCGTCCAGGACGGACGTCAAAGAGTACCAGGATTTGAAGGAGGAGATGGATCAACTGGTTGGAAGGATAAATGGAAGATTTACTACGCCCAACTGGTCACCTATTAGGTGAGTTTCTGAAGCTAATTTAGTTGAATGTATTATGTATTAAATCACATTGACGAATTTAGGTCCACCACTTCGAGCAAAAATATAAGATCACTAGCAGCGCCCCACGGTTTCACCCGCATAAGTGTCGATCCCGTGACAATATCGGAATAAAAAGTATCCTATGTGTTATTCTGATGTATAAGCTATATTACTGTAAAGTTTCATCAAAATCAGTTCAGTAGTTTTTGCGTGAAAGAGTAACAAACATCCATCCATCCTCACAAACTTTCGCATTTATAATATTAGTAGGATTTACAGTCATTAAATTTTTTCTTCCAGATATATTTACGGGTGCGTTGGTCAGGACGAACTGGCAGCCTTCTACCGTGATGCAGCAGTTGCTCTGGTCACACCTCTGCGCGACGGCATGAACCTCGTCGCTAAGGAGTTCGTTGCCTGCCAGATCAACAAACCGCCTGGAGTACTGATCGTGTCACCCTTCGCTGGTGCGGGAGAGATGATGCACGAGGCTCTTATCTGCAATCCATATGAGCTGGATGATGCTGCTGAAGTTACTCACAGGTGATTATTACTTAGCTATTATCAAATCTAGTCTTGTGAACTTGGATTTTCCAATGATATAATCCACCACAGGATTGGTGAACTACAAAGAGTAACACAGCCTTTTTATTGAGGGTACAGTCAGCAAAGGAGATAAGTATGCAGGGTCGTTGAATATAGTTGAAGTTTAGTAAGAAACCGATGGATGTTTTCAAATGAAATTTAATTTCCTAAATGAACTGTTTGTTTTCTATTAATTAAATTAAGTTTTATTCTAAAACATCAATCGGTTTCTTACTAAACTTCAACTATATTCGACGACCCTGCATACTTATCTCCTTTGCTGTCTGTACATATTTAATGAGCCTAAGATACTTCTAGCAAGTACCTATAGCAATGTTATCGTTCACAGCTTAATGACGTCAATTGTAACAATAACGTTGCGATATATGACGATTAATAAATTATTATTAAACGTTTATTCCCCCCCGGTCAATGGTTATCATAGTCATTGACATCAGTTGTCGAACGACTCATAAAAACAGAATCACAACCGTTAATTCGTATAACTAACTATTGCTATGGTCTTGGGCAGTTCCAATGAACAAAACCTGGAAAGTTTATCTAAAACAGTGTTCTGAAATTCCGTTTCAGGGCCCTGATAATGCCAGAAGATGAGCGCACAGTCCGTATGAACCATCTAAGAAGACGCGAGCAGGTCAATGACGTCGACAGCTGGATGAAGGCCTTCCTGAAAGCCATGGACTCGCTGGAGGAGGAGGCTGATGATATTGGAGCTACGTCCATGCAGCCTGTCACGATCGATGACTTCGACGAATATCTATCCAAGTGAGTTAACGATCATTTCATGCCACTCTAGCTTTTTCAAAACGATCCATAAAATTACAAGTACGTAACTACTGAGGACTTCAGCCATTTAAATTCAGACATTAACAGTCCACTCCTGTACATAGATTGAGATTGAGTTATACGGCTACACTCATCCAGCTGCTGCTCTAACCTATCCTATAAACACCACTCCATCTATCTTGAGGGCATCCTACATGTTTAACCAACCAAGATCTTTCCTAAACCTCATATTCTTTGAACCAGATACATCGGCTACACCCAAAAGTTGGCGTTGATGCTGGACTACGATGGTACGTTGGCGCCCATCGCACCTCACCCTGACCTGGCGACCTTGCCGCTTGAGACCAAACACACGCTACAGAGACTGTCCAACATGTCCGATGTTTACATCGCCATCATCTCCGGCAGAAACGTCGACAATGTTAAGAATATGGTGAGTTTGGATTTTGGCACTCGATAAACTTAAGGCCGCCTCGTCATTATGATCGAACTCTACTAAAGTTGGCCAGCTGACGTCAAGTTTCGATTTTTTTTACAAAGACATCGCAAATTTTCAAGGTATTATATTCCGTCATGATGTCAAATTCGACTTTGCAAATCATCCAGCTATGCCAGCCGTACCGATACCTACACTTATTCTGTCTGCAGAATAAGTGTAGTATGTATTTCGTACAAGAATACGAACTATAACTGCGGAATAAGTGGAAGGAAAGACAACAGAAACGAAAAAAAACTTACTTTGTAGGTACCTAGTTAATATGACATTGGGATTATCCGCTCTTTCTAAGTATCTAGATTAGAACAGTTATGCCCAGTGGTAACGGCCTCGACTTACGAGTTAACATGGTCGTAAGTTCGAACCCAGCCAAGCGTTTTTTTACTATCCATTAATGTCCCACCGCTGGGCAAAAGCCTCTCTACTCTCCTTCCACCTTTCTCTATCCAGATCTGCCAAGGACCATTCTTCATCGAGTCCAGGTCATCCCGCCAAGCGCTTTACTATGTGTAAATTATTTCATCACCACTGCTGTCGGTAAAGGAAAATATCGTAAGGAAATCAGCATGTCCTAGAACCAAAAATTCGAAGACATGTGACATCAACCCGCACTGGGCCCGTATGATAGATTATGGCCTCCCTCTCAAAGTGAGGAGGCCTGTGTCCCAGCTGATCGAAATATAACATGGAATAGAACTGCCCGAATTGGAGGGGCCTGTGGCTACATAATAACAGCCGCACAGGTCGATCGATCAGGTTAAGCTACGCTTGCCGCGGTTGGTCTGTGGATGGGTGACCATCTTTACATACCGAGACCCCTCCGTGCCTCGGAAAGCACGATAAGCCGTTGGTCCCGGCTGTCATTCGTGGATCTTTGACGACAGTCGTTACGGGTAGTCAGAAGCCCGAAAGTCTAACAACCAGTCTTACCACCAAGGAATATCTTATTACCCAGTAACTGGGTTGTGGAGGTCAGATAAGCAGTCGCTCCATGTAAAATACTGGTATTCAGCTGCATCCGATTAGACTGAAAGCCGACCCCAACATAGTTGGGAAAAGCCTAGTTAGATGATGATGAGAACTGCGTAATGAGCAGAAGGAAAGACAACAGAAATAAGAAAAATCTGACTTTGTACTTAGTTGATAAGTAGCATCGGGATTATCCACTTTTTCCTATATACTTTTTTTTTGGTCTAATTACTTTATCTGAATAGCTTAAAAAACCCTTTAAATTTTAGAACGAGGGTATCCTACCTAATGTTGATATAGTACATTTGTCATTTGCTCACGCACGTGGCGCGGCGGAAAATTACTTGAGTAACAAGAATTTTAATATAGGTTATCGAAATGCTTAGAATATGTGCAAATCGGATGCCTGCTGATGAGCTCTGTGAAAAAAATATTAACAAATGAAACGATAAGTTAAATTGGTATTTATTTAACTTTTGATCTGAGGACCGCCTTTAATCGCACAGTAGCCGATATGAATGAATTCGATATACACTACACTACCTACCATCATATACTTAAAACCATATCGCAATCGTTACTACTGTAACTAGAGAGTTATACAGTGACCCCGACGTGTAAATTGGCTAGTAGTGCCACAATCATGAACTTCCAAACAATTATAAACTCTAAAGGTGACAATCAAATAGGTGGAAAGAGCACTGAGCAGCACCAGCGGTACCATTTGGGCTGGTATAATTATGTACTTTTGTTAAGAAGAAGCTGCTGACTGTGTCTTCTGATAAATTGGGGTCAATCGGCCTGGGGGAGGGCAGATAATAAGACGATACTTATGAATACAAATTAATGATTTCCTTTAGTAATATCAGCTGTGGCCTAGCAAAACGTTCATTAAAACTATCAGGTGGCTTTGCAAATAAATGACAAGGTCTTAGATGTTACGGTGAACTTTGACAAATCCATTATAATTATCAGTGTATAAAAACAAAAATATTTATGTTGTTCGTCGTACACATACCTAGCACCCTTGATAATGTTATCACAACCGGGTTATGAACCTACTTGAGCAGCATTTGTTTCTATTACGTAACGTGTGTATCGCCGCTAAGTTTTTCGGCCATGTTTGCTAATGTATTTCTATTTCAAACATACAAGGCGTTACTTGCGTATGCAAGTTTGCAGCTATACGACAATTGCTGGCTGTATTAAGTACCTACTGAACACGTATGTGTTACCTACGTAGATCAGGTAGGTTAGGTTAGAGTCCCACATAACTGCACTATCTCCCCGTGGTAATGCAGAATGCATCGGCATTTCTTCACGGTAATAAAAAGTGTTAGATAGATTTACTGCAAACCAAGCAACCTTGGAGTAGTCCTAGATACAGTTAATAGTACCTAAGTATATCGTCTCTAACTCAAGTCGATTTCGCGATAGTTTGAATGGATATAAACCTAAGTTAGATACCTATTTATAACTCATCAGCTCAAAATATACTGAACCAAACTTTTACCCAACTCAAATCCTGACAGGCCACGGATTTCATAAAAAGTACCTACTTACACCGTTTTAAAATCACTGCAAATGACAATTGTCTCTGCCAAGACGCCAATGTAGGCAGTGGCGGACTAAGCCCGCCAGAGGCCCGGGGCGATAAAGCTGAATGAGGCCCCACAGCTTTAAAAAAAAATTAGTTTTTTTATGTTTATTTCGTTAAAATCTGGCAAGTGAAATTTAAATTCGTATTAAATTATTTCGGCTAAATAAACATATATACCTACAATATGGAATGGATATGGGTAAAGAAAATAAAATACGATCCGACCGCCAAAAAAAAATTCAAAATTCAATTTCATTATTTTTTGTAGCGTGTTATATGTGTTTTCGTGCCTTCAATTTGCTGAACTCCTCAATAACTTCTGTGAAATCGATTTCTTTGGATTTTTTTCTTTCTATTGAAAGTACGGCTAGATTAACCAGTCGCTGTTGACCCATTGTAGATCGAAGATAATTTTTAATTAGTTTAAGTTTCGAACAACTCCTTTCTCAATTAGTATCGCGTAAAAAGTCTAGATGGCTGTAGTGTTTTGATCTTGATGAAATTATGTAAGAACTAAGCACATTTTTAAAGTCTTGTTTAGGATTTCATCAGGGGAACGCGGTCGCATTTGGGGGCCCCCCAAGATCGGAAGCCCTGGGCGGGCCGCCCCTTCCGCCCCCCTGTTAGTCCGCCACTGACTGTAGGTACAAAGCCTCGACCATCTCCTCAGGGATTGCCCCAGATTCGCCATGGATCGCATCCAGTAGGTATGAGGCAAACTCTTGAGAGATTTGGTACCACGGCATAATTATGACAATATCGGGATGCAAACGCGCAAACTAGAAGTCCTACTCTCTTTCACTAAATATATTACAAACGAAACACCTCAACGGCACATAGAAAACACAAAATATATATTTTTATAATATTTTTAACGATAGTTTATTTTTTAATATTTTATTTTTATAAGTAATTTAATATTATTATCGTCATCGCGACTAAAATTTCCCACAAAAACAATTAATATCTGTATCAAATAGCAGAAACTGTCAAAAATAAATGAATCAAATAATCAAAACAATCCCACACCTAAAATAATTAAAGCGAACCAAATAATAAAAAAAATTTGGTAGTACCTACGTTGCCGCTTTAGGTAGGTAGGTACGTTCGAAAAGGAAACCATGCGGAGTCTCCACCTGCTCTAGTGCCTAACTTCCTACCCGTGTAGCTGTCTATCAAAACCTCGGTAATAAACACCGTGATTTGCCAAAAAGCATGGAGAACCGGGAGAACCATGCATACCTACCTACACACCTAACACGTGTAGTTATGCTAATTGACCCTGTTGTGTTTCAATTAAGTACTTACCTAGATTCATAGGTTGGTCTACAATATGTCTGGGGTGATTCCTAATAATAGGTACTTACCTACGTAGGCCCATGGTAGAAAAATTACAATAAAGACATATATTAGCATTGCCTATCTACGTTCAATACTTTGGTTACGCAATAATAACAAATTATCATAATTCCTGTAACACAGGTGTTGTTATACCTAGCGCAGGAGTCCGGGCTTCACTTTGTTGGTACACATTTTTTATGCCAATAAATTATTATTATTATTATTTATTTATTCTCCTACCCTTATCCCAATTTATTTGGGGACGGCACAACATGTCTTTTTCTACCATACTTCTATATTATTCACCCCCTTTCTAAATATATAATTCACACAGTCCATCCATAGTTTCTTTGGTCAGTAATAAGTTAATAACAAATGAATATTCTTTATTCAGGTGGGCATCGAAGGCATCACGTACGCGGGTAACCACGGCCTGGAGATCCTGCACCCCGATGGCAGCAAGTTCGTTCATCCTATGCCCATGGAACTGCAGGACGCTGTCGTCAAACTGCTCAAGGCGTTGCAGGAACAGGTGAGGATCTTTATATTTATCCTAAATCAGTGCAGGGACAAACTTTCATTCAAGGTATGAAACTTGGCGTAATAAAACTCCCAGAAGTTCATCGATCTCTGATTAACCAAGAGCAACTGGTTATGGTTCTCACAAAAGAACCCTTAGTCATCATCTGCTGCTGTAGCAGCATAATCTAGACACGCTTTTGAATAAGATGGTGTTGCATTATGTATTGGTCATCAATTATCGACAGCCATCATTAGGTAATAATGGCTTTTTTGCTGCTGTATTTTCCTACTTCAGTAGTCCCCAGACTTTCCTAGGGTCTCCTCGGCTCTTCTCAGAGCCAGGAGGGTTGTGACAGAGGCGAGTTGATACAAAGCCGATTTATCGGAACCTAGGACCATTATCGATCTGGCATCTTCTAGTATTACAGCAAACTAAAGCATAAAAATAACGGTCAATTAGCTTGAACTTTCTAACTAACTCCTCGAAAATGTGCCTGTTGACCAATTACTCAATCTTCTTTGTTTCTTTAGGTCTGCAAAGACGGTGCGTGGGTTGAGAACAAAGGAGCCCTCCTAACGTTCCACTACAGGGAGACTCCGGTGGCTAAGCGTGCGGCGCTGGCCGAACAAGCGAGGAAACTCATCATGGCGTCAGGGTTCACGCCTGCGCCCGCGCATTGTGCGCTTGAAGCGCGCCCGCCTGTTGAGTGGGACAAGGGTACGTAATGGGTTTGATAATATTCTGTAACTTCTCAAGACATACCTATTCGAATTTCTGACTTTATACTCTATTCCCAGTTCTCATTTTTCACTAAAGTTCCAAACAGTTTTTCTGAATTAAGCATAATTAATTGTAGTAAATATATTTAAAAAATCTTATCTGATTGACTCCTTGAATAAACGTGTGTTTTTGTTCAAAGGTCGTGCAGCCATTTACATCTTGAGAACAGCTTTCGGTTTGGATTGGAGCGAAAGGATTAGGATTATCTACGCTGGTGATGACGTCACTGATGAAGACGCCATGTTGGTAAGTACCGTCAACAAAACATTTTCCATTTTACCTATATCTTTGGCCAGTAATATTTCCGCCTGTCTTGGTAGTGGTTGAGAATCCTCAGTCGTTGACGGAAGACCATTATTTGAACGATTTATGAGCACCATATTTCATAATGAAATTATCTTCCAGGCCCTGAAAGGTATGGCAGCTACATTCCGCATCGCGTCATCGACCATCACGAAGACTTCGGCAGAGCGGCGGCTCTCGTCCACAGACTCGGTGCTCGCCATGCTCAAGTGGGTGGAGCGACACTTCTCCCGTCGCAAGCCGCGCGCCAACTCGCTCACATACAAGAGCGCTAGAAAGGCTCGCGAAACCATGCAGATGCACATGTCGTACCAGATTCCCGCGAAGACCTCCCCGCGACAAACCCCTCCTCGCACGCCCGAAAAAACCTCCAGCGGATCTGAGTCTAGTTAAACTGAACTCTTGCCTTATGACATCTGTGTACTGACGTACTAGATGCGGTATGCAGAGCGAACGTTATTTAACACCGGAATAAGTTCAAATTAACTTCTGCATGTAACCTGTATTCGCGATTTATATGCCAAAAATGTAAACAAATATGAGTTTATGGAAAAAAAACTTTAAATCCTACACAATAAAGTTCAGTTTACGCTACAACTTCAATCATTTTTATATCTATTTCAATAGTCACTCTGAAATCAACTTAATTACCATTACAAAAAAAGTTGATATTGGTTTAACATGAAATAATATTCATTCGAAACATATAAGTTTGAATAAACATTAGCGCATCTAGTACTTTAGTATATCAACGTCGTTTATCCTGTTATTTAATTCCATAGGTAGTCGTTAATTTCTCATATCATACAATGATTTATTATGTTAAAATAGCAAAGCTGAGGCTTCATTGTTCCATTTAAAAATATTTTATGTCATTATCAATTCAATAGTGTTGAATTTCAATAAAATGTTTCATAAAAGTCCTACCTTGCCAAATATACAGGGTTATTGGAAAAACATTAACAACCTCTTAAGAGGTCATTGTACTGATCATTATGAACAACTTTTAATATGGGACCAAACCTGAAATCGCAAAAAAACAGCTGTTCCCTACATTTATGTTCGCATAACTCGTCAAAATGTAGGGAACAGCTGATTTTTTTTAACGATTTCAGGTATGTTTCCATAGTAAAAGTTGTTCATAATGATGAGTACAATAACCTCTTAAGAGGTTGTTAATGTTTTTCCAATAACCCTGTATATTTCAGATGTGTATTGAAACTAGTTAGTCAGTATTTAAAACTAAATCGTTCCTGCAGCTTTAACCTTTAGAACATAAAAACGGCGCACTCTTCTATAATTTCTAAAATACATAATGATCAAACTGAGCTTATTCAGAGTTATACACTGAAATCATAATTTAGTAAAAAATTGACTGAATAGTATTTATAAATTATTTGTCTAAATTATATTCTTGAGGACCTGACATTAACTTGAAAATAGTTGGAAATAGGCGCCCTTGCATAAATAAATGTTACCTCCTAGTGTGGAGCTCCGCTCCTATCGTGTAGCATAATGTTGCACTCCCATTTAGTTTTACAAGTTATTTATGTGATAGATTAGTGATAATTTGTTTCTAAGGCTATGTAATAATAATAATAATAATAAATTCTTTATTTCGGACAACAAAAGATCCACTGTGTTAGTAAATTCCTTATAATTAATGTTAGTGACATATTATTTAATACTTGTTTATCCGAGATCGCTTCATGAGGATGACGCACAAGCGAAGGGGAAGTACTTCACTCGTTCATCACCCCCACAAAACGTCTCAGAATAGGAGAGTAAATGCTCTCCGCCACTGTCCTCAGAATACTGTTGTCACTATCCCGCAGTCTTGCTACTAAGGACGAGATTTTTTTCCGCATGACCGCATAAAAGTCGTCGGTTCGATTCAGCGCAAACATCTCAGATGCGCTACAAAAACGGGGCAGTCCCAACAGCATTCTGAAAACATTATTATATTGGATGCGCAGGACCTCCAGCGATCTTTTGGTAAAGCTGACCCACAGACTTCCCGTGTACATACCCTGACAATACGCTTTGAAAAGGGTGATTATATTTAAACATACGTAAGATGAGATTAGTGCACAACTTTACTCTGAGCGCACGATCTGGAGTGATTCAATGCATTTCTTTAAGTTCGGCTATGGAATAGTGAAACGATGTGAATTTTATTATGATGTGTAAGGAATTATGTGTTTTATAGAATTGTACAACATAGCTCACATATATCAAACAAAATAAGTGTATACTATGGACCTTTACTATTCAAATCTTATTCGAAATGTGAAAGTATAATTTCGTCGTATCAAAAAGATATAATGTTATCAACAGACATGGAAATCTCTGAGATGTTGTAAATAGTTTAATACATAAAGTGTTTATAATATTGTACTAGTCTAGGTGGTGTACATGCCATGCCAGTCATGCTGTAGTGGCAGAACACGCACTGAAAAGTCTCGAATTTGTGTCATCCATGTATTTTTAGATACATATTGATCTTTTTAAGGATTCCAATAAAAATTTCAGGAGACGGAAAATATTTTTTTAATTGATAATATATACAAAAACGTTCATCTACAATCTTAATAAAAAGTACTGACTCAAGTCAACCTTTCTAAAACTGGAATGTCATTGTGCCATATACCATAATATACTCGTAAGTGTATCCAAAAGAACAGAACATGGTCAACATCGATGACGTAATTCCGCAATTTATTATCTGTTGAATAAATAAATTTAGTTACAGTCAAGAGTGATCCTCTTAATTAAACATTTTATTCACAATTAGTAACACTAAAGAGTCTGTATATCACGTGTCAATGCCTAGACATTACTGTGCGACACGACCAGCCATGACAGTATGAAGTAGAACAGGCAGATGGGGTACACGGCCAGTGCCTTCTTGCCTTCAGGCTGACTGTCTCCCAGGAACTTTGTCGCAGCTGGAAACATGAACAATACAGGTGATTAGCTCTTTTCTTGCGACGATGTAGTTTTCTGACAACAATATTATATAGCTCACTCGTATGTACCAGCACATCAAACTACCCGAAACTGTCAAAATTTCCCAATCAACTTTGAACCTTATTCTTTTGCAATTGTTGAAAATCAAAATTTTCAGATTTCAGTAGCTTGATGTGCTGGCGTCTGTACATAATTTCGGACCAAACACACAATTTCATTTTGAAGCTCAAATTTTGATAAAGAAAAAAATTCCTTCAGATTATGGTAATTAGGCGCACATTAAAGTCAAAGTCAAAGTATTTTATTTGTTGAACATAGGTAATATGGTATGGTACATGGTATAAAATTTGCATTGTATCACTATGTTTTGCCTTGCAAGGAGTACAAATTAGGCGAAAAAAAAATCTACAAACTAAATAAAGCTGTTTCAAATAAGTCAACAAGATAGAATAACAAGTGGATCGGACATTTTTTATTTTATGCTTCTATCATCTAAAAACTCATTGATAGAATAGTAAGCCTTTTCAATCAAGAATTTCTTAAGTTGCCATTTAAAATGGTTTATGTTGGTCATGTTTTTTAAAGTTTTTGGTAGTTTATTGTAGATCTTTGGACCCATGCCGAGACAACTCTTTGAGAAAAGTGCAGTATTGTGTTTCTTTGATTTTAGTGTGCTTTGGTGACGTCTAATATTAGACGTCACCGTTTTTCAAATTTAGACAGATTCTCCTTAACAAATGTTGAAATTTCATAAATATAGAGGGATGGAAGCGTAAGTATTTTTAAATTAACGAAAAATGGCTTGCAACTTTCGGTGGTTTTTAACAAACATATGGTCGAGCCATAGACATTGTTTTTGGGCCTTAAATGCCATTTCTCTGTCGGTAGAGTTGCCCCAAAATATTATGCCGTAACGAAGAGTTGTGGAGACATATGCATGATATGCAGTAAGAACAGTATTACGATTTTGCAACCTTATTCAAATTGTGTAAAGCATAGCAAAATTGAAGAATTTTTTTTATCATAGTCTCCATGTGTGTTTTCCATATCATGTTTTCGTCTAGCCAAATACCTAGAAATTTAGTTCGTTCCGTTTTAATAATCTTATTTTGGTCATAATTAATTCTTTGTTTGACGATTAGTTCTTTGTTTGAATGTCATTATTTGAGTTTTATTAAAATTAATCTGTAAGTTGTTATTATTTAGCCATTGAATTATTAGACTTAAGTTACTGTTTATGTCATTTTCATATGAGTCACTATTTTTACCAGAAAATACTACAGTACAGTCATCAGCAAATAGGGTCATAGGATGTGGTATGGTTTTCGGAAGGTCATTTATATAGCATAAAAATAATAGAGGGCCAAGCACACTCCCCTGAGGCACACCATAGTAAATTTGTCTCTCTCTCGATTGGTAATTAATTTCAGTTTTAGTTTGAACATCGACTGCTGAAATACTAGTTACTTGTTTTCTGCCAGTAAGGTATGACTTTATTAAGTTTAAAACTTTGCCCCTAATACCATATTTTTCTAGCTTATTTAGAAGGATTCCATGGTCAACAAAATCGAAAGCTGTTACAGGTATTTTTTGGTCCATATTTGTAATTATTTCATTGATCAATTCATAAATGGCCATGTTTATGTTTTTACATTTTCTAAAACCATACTGTTCTTTAGTTAAAATGCCATTTTTTTCAAGAAACATGTATATATTGTTATAAATAACCTTTTCAATGATTTTGGAAAATATTTAAAGAAAAGCAATGGGTCTGTAGTTTTGTATATTTTGAGGATCATCCTTTTTATGTAGTGGTTTTATTACGGATAGTTTTAAGTCTTCGGGAAAAACACCATGTTCTATACATTACTACTAAAAAAGTACCAGCCATAATCAGCTACGTAAGGTGGTTTATATCTATACTAATATTATAAAGAGGAAAGATTTGTATGTATGTTTGTAACGAATTGGCTCAAAAAGTACAGGACCGATTTTTAAAATTCTTTCACCATTTGAATGCTACATTATCACTGATTAATATAGGCTTTTTTAATTGCAAGAAAAAAATAAAATGTTTAAAAATAAATGTCCACCCGTGCGAATCCGAGACAGGCCGCTAGTCCTCAATAAAATCTTTGTCCTTACAAATGATGAGATGGCTGAATAAATTGCTGATATTATGAACGCTATGTTCAAAATATCAGCAATTTATTCAGCCATCAAATGCAACTAAAAAATTAGTTGTCTGTAAAGTCGGTTTACTGACGATAGTTGAACGTGACAACGTCATAAGAAAATACTAAAAATAAAAAAATTAAAAAAATCTTTTTTTTTCATTCTTTATTTTTTTTTTCTTTTTTTTTTTCGAATGTGCCTCTTTGTAGCTCGTTCCGCGCTCTCACTTGCACTTCAAGCCTTAAATGGAACGCCTCAGAGCGAGGTAACGCCGCATGACGTCATGTTTTTTCGTGCGTTCAGCCAGCTTCATCGAATTATAAGACGTTGTCACGTCAATAACCCTGTCCTTACTATAGAGTTACTCCCAAAGTTAGGTTTCGGTATAGCCCGACTAATTTGATAGTGAAACGATGCCTGCGAGGAAGTGTTTCGAAAAGATTTTCATCAGTATCATGAAATCAGCCAAAATACGACCACAGCAGGTTATAGGATCCCCCCAAAAATCGCCGCAACGGTCCCGCCCAGTCTTAGAGCGGTTCCGCACTATATCCGACCGAATCCGAATTAGGCCGCTATCTCACTGGCGTTTTTCGAGTGTTGAAGTCAACGTCACGTCGACGCCGCGGTCGCGACGTTGACGTCGCGTCGACGTTAACGTCGCGCACATGATACTGTTGCCGACAAAGGCGACGTTAATGTTTCTCACGCGACGACGCAACGTCAACGTCGGGTCTGCGCAACGTTGACGCTGCGCAGACGTTCGAGAGACGCCGACGCTCGTAAAACGCTAGTGGGATAGCGGCCTCAATCCGAATTGGGAATGTTTTAAATTCGGATGGATAGAGTTCGGATCTAGTGCGCAACCCCCCATACAAATAGAACTACGGTCACTTCGGACCGGCATTTCTCGGATTCGGATCGGATGTAGTACGGAACCGCTTTTACGCTGTCCCTATCCATCAGATTCCGGCGAACTTCAGCTTTTGGGTACGCTCGTTTCAACTTTGGACTCGTCTATACGTCGTACAATCAGACAAGATCGAGATAGCGAGCAGGCCCATTTACTAACAAAAAAGAAATAACTTACCGAACGTGGCCCAAATAAAGCCGACCATGGATAAGACCAGCCTGAGAAAGAAGAGGAAGGTGGTCTGCGTGGTGAAGAGTATCACGCGACATAGCACCAGAGACAGTGCTACGGGGAACATACAGTAGCCCAGCACGCAAACTGACTGGAAGAATGAGCTGTAATAGAAGGAAATAGGTGTTAAATTCCTCTGTAACAGGTCATGGGATTTATTAAAGTGGCGAAATGTTTACATTGTGACTATCATTGGACTTGATTTTAAGTTAAAAGTAATTACTTTACGAGTACTTACGATTCCGTTTATGTAGGTACTCTGTTTCCTAGATTTTTCTATTGAACGTATCCGTTTAGTTACATTTTACAGATGTATATTTTATCTGCCAAGGGGCAATAAAATTTAAAGTACCCAAGAATTTATATTACGTAAGCGTTACACAATAGCGAGCGCAGCAATATTTTGTATTGAAAAGTCTTCATATTTACACAACTTATGAGCCTGACATTTAGTCAATGAAGCTATATTGAAATTGCATCTTCTTTTCAAAAGATCATATTAGATCCTATTTATTTGATTCTTATTTAGATTTCTATTATAATGAATGCCATATTAATAGGTACCTAGCTAAACATATTTCTACTACCATATAACATATATATATATACAAAAGCAATACTGTTACTTTTGCAAATACTTGGTATGACAAATTATTGACTTTGAACTACCTATGACGAAAACGTCCACTTGCATGTAGGCGCCATTATTTTGTTATTTATCAGGCATCCAATAATCTAAATCCTAGTGTTTCTAATGCCCTAATTCCAATACACAGACACCCCGTATACAGTGCGTTTCGTGATTCGTTTCAACCAGTATTCAGCGGTTATCGCAGCGAATAACTCAACACTTTTCGCCAAGACTCATAATATTATTATTGACTAATTATTATTAAATATTACATTATATTTTAGTAGCATTTTTTTTTAGTATGTAAGTATACTTATCGTAAGGGAATAGTTTTTTGGTCTTATGTATTTTATTTTTTTTCAACTGTTATACGGTATCTACATCCTTTTTTTATATATTCTCCTATCGCAGGTATGCTCAAAGAGTTTTCTTTAGAAATAAGCTTCATCTTTGTCAGTATTTTTCAGTTACTTTAACTCAGCAT
The DNA here is from genome assembly GCA_949316385.1 of Globia sparganii. Taxonomy (NCBI): domain Eukaryota; kingdom Metazoa; phylum Arthropoda; class Insecta; order Lepidoptera; family Noctuidae; genus Globia; species Globia sparganii. Next base: position 20,192,589 of record OX438658.1, read on the forward strand.
CATCTGCCTAACTTTTTCCCAACTTTGTTGTGGTCGACTTTCAGTCTAACCAGATGCAGCTGAATACCAGTATTTTACATGGAGCGACTGCCTATCTGACCTCCACAACCCAGTTACTGGGTAATATGATACCCAATGGTAAGACAGGTTGTCAGACTTTCGGGCTTCTGAGTACTGTAATAACTTTTAAAGATCCACGAATGACAGCCGGGACCAACGGCTTATCGGGCTTTCCGAGGCACGGAGGGGTCTCGGTATGTAAAGATGGTCACCCATCCACAGATCAACCGCGGCAAGCGTAGCTTAACCTGATCGATCGACCTGTGCGGCTGTTATTATTCAGCCACGGACCCCTCTTGTTATTTTAACTAATTAATAAAATAAAACACTAAGTAAATAATTTTAGGCCCGTATTACAGAACGTCACTCAGTACTCAAGCATTACTTAAAACTAGTTTCAACCAATCAAATGGCTTGAATCTAGTTTTAAGTAATGCTTGAGTATTGAGTGACGTTCTGTAATACGGGCCTAAAATTATTTAAAAACAAACTCACATATTTCCACCAAGTAATTTAGAGTTTATTGTGACAATTGCAGCTCCTATCCAGACTAGTACAAATACTTCGGCAAACTCCGGGCCGCCATCATTGGTGTTGTCGGCTACGTCCGTGCCCTGCAGGATTGTGGCCATCAGGGTGCAAAGTAGCAGGGGGCCCCATAGATCCCCTGGAAACAGAGGAAATTCATTTGTAAATCAAAATTAATAAGGCATATTTTGTTTTGAAAGTAAATTGCAAATTATTTTCTTTTGGTGCAGGGGTTTGTAGAAGTCGGGTATACGCGCGAATTTACGAGTATTTCCCAAGCCCCCTACTTATGGTAGTGATGAGAATCGTGGGCGTTTTAGTCATATAAGTCTGAAATAACCCTTCATGCTCTCCAGATGGGGGGGGGGGGGGTTCCTCACAGCAATAAAAGGGGTTTTGTACAGAGGCCACACATCAAGCTACCCCAATCTGCCAAATTTTCCCAATTGAATATGAACCTTATTCCTTTGTAGTAAAGTTGAAAATCTATCAAAGAAATTGGACAGATTGGGGTAGCTGGCCTCTGTACAAGTGACCAGTACAACAGCAAAAACGGAAGTGCTGAAGTGTGTGTTAGGTTCCTGTGGAAAGTCTTAGACGTCAAACATTTGGGGAAGTTTTCACATGAAGGAACAAAGAATAAGCAATATTGAATCCTGATTGCATTGAAGATTACTTAAAGTAATACTTGTTTGTTATCTAATGAGAAATACTGATAATCATTGATAACAATCTAAGCATTAAAAACCAATCACACTTTAATTTTTCTACAAGTCTATTTTAAGTTGTTCTATGGAAAATATCTAGACAGCATTATTATAAGAATAAATAAAATTATATATCTACAACTATAAAAATTTAGAACTAAGTATATGATTATTGGTGCTGAGACGTGGATGCTCACGCAGGAGGCTGTGTACAGGGTGAGAGTGGCATAAAGAGCCATGTAACATTGTATGCTTGGCATAATAGGCCTGCCCCACACACTCGACGAGTGGCATGGGAAGTAGCGAGGAAAGGAAGCAGAGACGTAGTGTGGCAACATCACTCGTCATGTCGCACGTCATGCTGCAAATACCGCTATTTGCAGCATGACGTGCGGCATGACGAGTGATGTTGCCACACTACGTCTCTCACGTCGTCATCGCATTGCAATGTGATGAGCAGCGCGAGGAGCATAGTGTGGCGGCCGCATAAGACAAATGGGGTTGGACAGGACAATAGAAGGCCAATTCTCGTAATTTAAAACGTTCCAAATCTAAGTAGTTGCTGTCTCGTCTTGGCGACAGACAAAAAATGTCAAAAACTTTTCAAAATGTAGAGAAATTAGAATATTTTTTGACAGATTGAGACAGATCAGATTGTGAACGTTCCTAAAGTTACGAGAATTGCCCCTCAGGACTACTGGCAAGGCGCAGTGATGACAGCTTGAGTAAGTTAGTGACCGGGTGGCGTCCAAGGACTGGGAGACGTCGATCGTCCGGCGGCAAGATGGGCGGATGACATTGTTACCACCGTGGTTAAAACCTGGATGAGGCTGGCACAGGAGCGTGGGGATTGGCATAAGAAAAGAGAGGTCTATGCGCAGCATGGGTGCGCTGTCGGGCTGTGGATGATGATGATGATGAAATGATAATTCAATTAAAACTATTCAAGAAAAAATTTCAAAAATAAACTACTCACATTCTTTTAACAAACTAGACTTCTCTCTAGGAATGAGTACATGGTAAAACTTATTTCCCACTGCTCTCAGATCTCGAAGCTAAAATAATAAATGTTAATGTTACATAAAATCACTATGTTTTTAGTCAATACAATGGCAGGGAAATCAATGTACAGAGGCCAGCACATCAAGCTACCCCAATCTGTCAAATTTTCCCAATTGAATATGAACCTTATTCCTTTGTGCTAAAGTTGAAAATCCATCAAAGAAATTTGACAGATTGGGGTAGCTTGATGTGCTGGCCTCTGTACAACCTGATACAATGGATTCAGTAAATTATTCTGAAAGTTTAATTTTATATTGGGATATTTAAAAAATGCATACATTTCGACCGCATAGGTATTATACACTTTTCTATGAAATTGCAGTTTTTTATACACCAGTTCATCTTGAATATTATGCTGAATTCATGGTTACCGTTTGCTAGTAGATGTCCCAGCCAACCTGTATGTGCACCAACTACTAAAATTATAACTCTATTTTCTAGTAAGTAAAATTTTTAATTTATATTCTGTAGCTGATTTTTAAACCCATAATTTACTTTATTAGAAAAAAAATATTTAGATTTAGTCTTTGTACGTTACTTTATTTTTATATTTGTACAGCTATAATACTCATAATATTTTTGCATGCCTTATATGCAGAATGTACAGACGCCAGCACATCAACCTACCCGAAACTGTCAAATTTTCCCAATCAACATTGAACCTTATACTTTATTGATAAAGTTGAAAATCTATTAAGACTATGCCGACCGCACAGTGGCGCCCTCATCCTTTGTTTGCAGAAAATAAGCACGTTAAGTTGTGCTTCACAAGATTATACGTTAATATTATTAGAAGCGGTAGTTTTATATTGTTTAGTTTTATTATAAACCTTAAAACGGAATATAGTGGCCACCGTTATCCGTAAAACGGGCTGATGTCCGCAACTCCACGTCAATGCGCGTATTTTGCGTACGGGTGGGAAAATTGATCATTCGATAATAGCGGTGATTAATCGGGTAAATCATAAGACTATTAATTTGTTGAGAAAAGGCAGCCAGAACTGTATTACATGGTCTCCTTATTGCTTCTAAGTTTGTTTACCTTAACAAGACATTCATACTAAGAGATGATCATAAAATAGCCACTTGCCACAAGAAATGTAACTGCATCTTAACAACAAACAATACCAACATTCCATTATAGCAATGACAATCATCTACTTACAAGTAAAATGAAAAACTACTCTATACTCTTGAATCCAAGGAACATAATTGATTGGCATTACAAACTATGAATCTCAGCCGTTAATGCGGTTACAAGTTGATTAACATGCACACCTGATTATTTTAGATAATTTATCCTGTATAAGGGTGTGATCAGGTAAAATGTAAATCATCTTATATGATAGCATTTATAGGTAATCTAATCATGACCACATGTCCTTCAGAAGGATATTTGATTTTGATAGTCTATTTTGTAATTATATACATTCTAACATGATTACCCTCTTCATTATGTATGCAACTAAGATGGTCTACTTAAAAATTTACAGAATTAATTGCTTCCTAATCTGGCCTCATGGTAAATAACAAATTTATTTGTTTCTAATGATTAATTTAATTACTAATGATTTGTGTAAATTTGTTTTTTTTTGTGGCTAATATCACTACATTGAATTGGCTTTTAAAAAGTAATAAAAAAAACATAGTATATCTAATTCTTATAATAAAAATGGCATTCCTCTACTGGATACTTACAAAAGTTTCTTTGATAGGTTCATCAAGAGTATTGAACTCCATACTGTTTCCAGATGGCACACCCTGTGAGGGTATGTTCATCTCCCCCTCGATCACCCCTACATCCCCTGCAGGGTACATCTAGATAACAAAGAAAATTACATGTACAAACACTAATTTGAGGTGATAAAACAGTGTATAATCAATAACAGTGATTAATTAAACCACAGTTGTTGGTGCATGAGTAGGAACGATAAAATTAATATAAAACGTACATTATACACCACTATCAACTTAGATTATGTTAGAACAGAATGATTATGGCGTAAAAGCAGTTCATTTTCTATGACTCATAGAAACAGAATTTTTGGTAACAAATAAACAATAAACCTACTCTAGTTTTGTGACTATGAGGTTAGCGATTTAATATCATTACGATTACAGTTTTGGTGACCAAATAACGATTATTTTGTATGCAACTACCAGTATTTAATACGAGAGTGAAATATGGATTTTATTGATTATCATTATATTTAATAGACTAAAAACTTACATCGTATTTTGTATCAAACGAGGTCATCTCTAATTGTAAGTCCGCACTATTTTAATTAAAACAATATATTATGAATAAAACTGTGGGATAAAATAAATAAACTCCAACACATCAAACACTCACGAAGATTTCTTTCAGTGACATTTAACTGTAGTCTTGCCACTGTGTAAAATTAGCTAAAGCATACGTTTGGAAACACTTCAATACTGTGTAAACAACATTCATTGCTTGTTAAAAATAATACAACTATCTGAAGCCTGGGGAACAGGAAATGATAATTTAAATGAATGAACGATATGAATATTTCTTCTCCACTGTGTGATGGCACTATCTAAGGCAGTTTGTGCTGTCTGTTACATCAAGGAAAACATTTGGTGATTTGGAGAAATTGTATCCGAATATATTAATCAAAAAGACAAATATCCAAAGAATGGTAAAAAAAGTAAAATAACTGAAATTGACAAATTCATCGATTGTTGTTGTTGAACAGTTGAATTGTTATTGTTTGTTATTTTAAAAAAAGCATTCAAATTCACTTGCATTTAGGTGTAAATTACAGTGATCTAGCTTCTAAATAATAAGTCTTAATCACTTAGTTCAATTTGCTACGGTATGCAAGTTTCGTGATATGAAAGTAACCGTTAAAAGTACGTATATCATAACGTGTCATTTCAATCAACCTTCATTTCTATTGGATGATAATTAATCGTATCCTATTTTCACGTAAACTGTGTAGGTTGGACGGGCGTAGCGACTTGGCGGTGGGTTGCCAACGACGACAACTGCGGTATTTGTCGCATGCCCTTCGACAGCTGCTGCCCAGACTGCAAGCTTCCCGGGGACGACTGCCCTCTCGTCTGGGGCGCCTGCTCGCACTGCTTCCACATCCACTGCATCGTCAAGTGGCTGCACTCGCAACCCCAGCAGCAGTGCCCCATGTGCAGGCAAGACTGGAAGTTCAACAACAAGTAGATCGTCAAAACGTAAGTAGTTTACACAATAAGTTCATGATACCCCTAAGACGACCCACTGACCCATTGTTTTAGGAATTTATTCAATGGAGGTCAGATACACTTCCAACATTCAGAAAATCACATCTTATTTCTTATTACAACAATAAGGTAATAGTCACTTGACACACTATCAGGTTCCAATTAACAGGTGAAATTAACTTTGTTTATTATTATATTTTAATGAAACAAACAACTGTGTTGGGTCAATGGGCAGGTGTGCAACATATTTTGTGAATTGTATTAAACATTGACATTAGTTTTAGTATTGTATGTACATAGATAATTAAACTCATATCCAATTCATAAAACTCAGACAAAGTCCAAAGTGATAGTAACAAATTAGAATGTCTGGTTTTAGTAGCCTGATATTAAATTACTTAAGTTCAGTGGATCTGCATCCTTCTAAGTATCAAGAAAACACTCAGAGTTGCAGACATAAGCCTATTATACCATAACATCTATCTCTATGGCTAGTGCCACTAATTTAATGTGATATGCCTGTTTTTAGATTATGTACCCAAAGGGTGCCAACCGGACTCTATTACTAAGGCTCCGCTCTCTGTCTGTGTTTGTCATATTGCTGTATCTTTTGAATAATAGGTACACAGTGAAAATTTTCACAGACTGTGTAATGGAATGGTCACTATAACAACAAATAATTAATAAAAATTAAAGGGGTTCCCTCCATTAAAGAAACATGTTTTATGGCATTTTTATTTTAGTAAAGTATTGTTTTGTTCATGATAACGAAAAAATATTTCTTTTATAAACATTAATAATGCTAATTTAAACCACCAGACTACTTTTATTAACATATTACTAACATAACTATAGTTTCAATTTAAAATAGTTATGATCTGTATTGTGTTCATTTGCATTTTTAAGAAACTTTTTGTGTCATATTTGAAAGTTTTAGTAAATAACAATAATATTATAATAGTGTTATTAGATAAAGTTTATGTAACAACTAGATTTCTAACATAATTAATTTTGAGCATAAATAAGATTAAAGAAAATTCAATTTTGCACTAGGTATAATCTAACATAATCAATGTAGGTATTATACTGGTATAATTAAATAATGACATCATCACATGAACAATATTAGTAGCTTAACTAAAAACTTTTAAACAATGTTTTTTATCAAGCACTTATTATTTTATTTTAATAAATATAATATGATGTATAGTGGGCATAACTGCTATTATTAATTAGCCTTTGATTTCAACATTTATTTAATTAAACATTAAATTAATTCAAAGTACAGTAGTCCTTCGGACAATATACAGGGTGTTGTAATATAACCAACAAGTGTTTTGTTTTAGCACATGACAACAGCTCTTCCAACCCAAATAAATACTTATAAACAACAACTGTAGTGTAACATTTTGATTGGCGTGAAACAATAGGTCAGAGAGTGCTTTCGACATCACCAACAATAGCCATGTCGTGTGCGCCGCGGACCGGTAGCCGCCGTTGCATTCATTCTCATAGTAAACAATCACTTTTACATTATTAAACGTGTGGGTCAACTCATTGTTTGGCCGTATGGTACCTACTGCAACAACACAACACGCAACAACTATGGCAAAGCTACGAACAAAGTCATTTTCAAGTCGGGAGGTAATTATTACGAAGTTTTGTACGCCTATTCGACGTAGCGTCGAGGCGATGTATAGCGGTGAGCCGGCACGCCGGTGGTCGCCGTAAGGAGCAGGCAGTGAGTGCCGCGCGCTCGCGGGGACGGACGTGTCGCCCTGCGTACTGAGCGCTCTCGTGTATGTGACTTACGTGCTGGTGTTAACGCGCTCCTTCTACTATAGTACGCATATTATAGTATTGTTCGAGTGACGCTTCCTTCAAGCATGCTGATGGTACAGACTAACGCACAACCGATGAAAAACAGCAAGATCAAAGGACCACCTCCAGTGCCTCCGCGGCCCAACCAGAGCGTGGTGGCGGAGGCACTGGCAAAAACGAGGAAGGCCGTGGCGGACTCTAAGGCTAGCTTTACGAAATCGCGTGCCTTCTCCAAACAGGACAACCACTACACATCAAAATCTAAAACTTTGGATAGAGCTAATACTCTCAGTGAATCAACAGTATCACCCAAACAAAACGGATTAGCACGGGTCAAGTCGTTCATCAGGGATGTGATCAGTGACAGAAGTTCTTCGTCTGATGAAAGAAAATCTAGCGGTCAAAACTCCAGAAGAAGCTCTAGCGACAGTAGTTCTATTCCCACTCCAACATCGAATAAAAAGTCAAATGAATCGCTCAACTCTAAAGCAGTTAAAACATGTAGACAAATATTAGTAAGATCGCTCTCAACATCGAACAAGTTGGATCAAGATGCAAAATGTAAAGTATCAAAGTCCTCTAGTTTTGCAGAGAAGACTCTACCTTTACGAAAAGCACCTCCGCCGCCGTTGTCTCCTAAACCTAAGTTAAAACCAATGAAACCCTTGCCTGTAAATAAAAGCCCTGTACATAGCAATAAATCTAAGATCTCACCGGAAATAAGCCCTTATTCATCTCCTTTAGATGCTAAGCCCCCACAGAGCCCAGTGTCAGAAGCGCCATACGCATCAGTGGAGGAAGTTCAGGAGTTCGATGACAGGTTGCGGAACAGTCCATCGAAACAAGTCAACACCCCACCGGCTAAACAAACCGAACCAGGAAGTCCAAAAGTTGACGATAATGTAAATAAAAATAACAACTCGCTGGAAAGAAAAACATCGCGAGTCACAGAAATGTTAATTTCAGAGATCATAGCGAGTAGAAACAATAATAAAGAGAAAGAAGAAGCGCACACTGTGATAGATAAAGGAAAAGATTCTGGGAACATGACTAACGGCAACGACACCCCGGAGCTAGAAATGATGAAGGACATGAACAACCACGAGATGTTGATATACGAACTGCAGACAATGCGCTCGCAATCGAACGTGCCGGAAACTTTAGACACCCCTGAGTATGCAGAAACAAATGGACAGTGTGATTCGGAGGACTCTGAACAGAACTACGCCATGTCTTCAGTGACGAGCGGGCATACTTACGACGATGACCAGGCTTATGCGTACATACTCGATGATGACCTTAAGTCTAGGTGGGTTCTTAAGAATTTATTAATAAATTAACTTAATATTTCTTATCGTATGAATAAATCTTTACATTGTACTTCTCTTCCGTAGTTCAGGCATGTTGTGGTTTTGTGTTAAAAGGTCATACGACTTGATTAAACCCGGTTATGAACGCTGATAGACTCGTCAATAATGCGCATTTCTAGGTCGTTAAAATGACGAAGTAAACATGAAAGTAATTGACGTCTTTAGTTATTTACAATGGTGGTAAATTGGTTTTGAATAACTTCCCTAAGGTTTAATTATTTATAGATTGAATTAACTGTAAACTAATTATGATGATTCATATTTTAGAATACAATTGTTACAAGGTTATGACTATTAATAAATTAATAACCATCCGCTGCTTGTCTCTCCCAAGTCTTCACAACGGATTTTTTTGTCATATTCATCAAACGTATAAACTGGAAAAGTTTTATCACTGTCATCACACATTTTTACGACTTTCAATATGCTTCAATTATGGCAGTTCCATATCGACCCTGCAAATCTTTTGGAAATTAAGGAACAAAAGCTCCTCCTAATAAATACAATTTTGTGGGCAGACTTCGTAAGCAGTTCCGCGCAATCAGCACCATGTCCCTGCAAGGTTTACCGCCTCTCCCGAAGAGTCTCAGCGGCTTTGCAGAGGGCGAACCTGACCTGCAGGACACACCCTCACCGCCCTCGGAGAAACCACCCACAGATCTCGACTCACAACTCGCTTATCTCAAAAAAGAAATGGTATGTTGAACTTTCTTTTGTCTTTTCTGAACCCTATAATTCTTTCTTCATATTTTTCCCTATTATTGATACAAATTTCAATTGACACTAACAGTTATTAAATCAAAAACTTTACCCTTTTCTTTTAAACCATACCTACACGATTTTTACGATTTCATAAACGGCACCTTTATAAGTCATAAAGTTTACGAACAGGAAGCTGGTGATGTTCCACAATCCCTTGTTTGTTCTTATTTTATTTTTAACAACAACGTTATAAAATTTCCTTTTTTGGTTGTTGAACAGCTATGAGTAGGTATGATGAAAGGAAAAACGTCGGCTTTACATTCCATCGCTACATAAGGATACTTGATTCGATCATACCGGAATTAAGAAATTTATCGAGAGTTGAACCGAACCACAGTATTAATGACAGCAATTTTATAGAAACTAGGAGTAGTTACACCGAAAATAGACTAGCTCCCCAGTCCCCAGTGCTCAATACAAACATGGCAACATGAAATAAATAATTTACACAGCAGACACGAGCGCAGTTTAAAAAACAGATGTTGTTCGTACATTTGGGCTTATCGGCCGTGTGCTGAACGCTATGTGTACGGTGAGGTGAGACGAACATGCTCCCTTTACTTTGGTCTTACGAGCGGATTTGGTAATATAGGAAATTGAAAATCAGGACACCTATCGACACGTTTTATTACTAATACGTAATAACGAGCCATGAAATTCATATCAAAGTGGGCTAGCGGTGCAACATAACACTAATGGGCCGATTTAGATAGTATAATGGCTTATCTACGTCGCGTGTACATAATGAAAATAATTAATTCCATGTAATGCCACGACCAATAAGTGTTTGTTTGTTATGCACTATTTGATTATGAAGTTCCTTGAAACTGTCCACTTCATCGCATCGAAGACCAGATAAAATATATGTGTCATTTTCGTTTCCATGCTCGTCTTTTGTTTGTATAGGTTAAGGCTTCGATCAATAATAGTACTATTATTGATCGAAGGGTTAAGGTCTTAAAATAACTGAGCCATCTTCAACCGCTATCTTCCCGTGCTAGTCATCGGACGGAAATGCCATACCTGCTACACTTTATAAACTATATGAAACCTCACTCGCGTTACCTAGGGAAATTGCACAAGTTTAACTAACATTTAGGCTGATTTTTTTTTCAAAATCGTCGTGAAAATCTAATAAAATTTTCCAAGAAACACCTGACATAGAAGTCATAGATAATGGCGTATCATTATCGCATTGCACGGCACTCAGTGCATGAGCATGCCGCAAAAACTTGTAATATATAGCTTTACTGACACGTATACATGTTACATACATATATCCAAGTATATGTAGTGTCATAGACTCCACTAGCTTGACAATGAGAAAGGTATCACTGAGGCAATTCTCGTAAAGTATGACGTAGGACACATACATAGTTGAATGTCTGCGTGATATTGTTTGTTGCGTCCTTATAGGTCTTCCTAATCGGCGGTCGATCCGATTCCTTCTTCATATCACGTCTGTTGTACGTAATCGTCTTTTCAAGTTCTTTTTTTGAGGTTTCATCTGATTTTGTATTGATCAACTTGTTTATTAGGTTTCTTATTATTTGGACAGGTTCCAAAAACTAAGAATCGTCTGCGGATATAGATCGAATAAATTTGGAATTATTCCAGAAATATTTATCAGGAAATTAACGTCATTATAATCCATAAAGCTTCTGGCGCCGGTAGAAGCTATTACTTCGTTTTCGCTTAGCGCCCTTTCTGACTTTTTTCATTTTGTTATGCTCCTAAGGGCCCTAGCGTGAAGTTAAATAGCCTATAGCCTTCCTCAAGAATTTAGGCTATCAAACGCAAAAAGATTTTTTCAAATCAGACTGGTAATTACAGAGATTAGCGCTTTCAAACATACTCTTTAGCTTTATTATTAGGATAGATTATTTATGTTTAATTCTTGTACGAATAATTGTGAAACTAAAACATTGCAAGTTTTTGCGATATCAAATAATTTTATGTCGTATTTCACAAACTAGACTTAGCATTAGACGTGTATTAGAGTCTTGTAGCAGTTGTAGCCGGTGTATAATAAAATAACGCTGTTATGACAATTATCACCCGCTACAACCTTGAACAGCTCGTAATCATAATCATTTGCATCCCACACTTCACGCCGTAATATTATTATTGTTTATATCATAAAAATTGTCACTAAAAACAAAAGCAAAAAAACTTTCTATAAATGCAAAGATATAACTTTCGCCAATAAAAGTATCGGAAAGTGTGAGGACTTAAGGTTTCCTTTAACGTTTTCTTTATAACGATCTTAAGCTAGGGTCTGTTCGAAGTAATCCTTATTCTGGCGTAGGCATCTTTAATTTATCTTATCCTTCACGTATAATAAATTTAGTATTGTCTGTTTCATTAATATCCACGTCATTGTCAAGATGTTTTATTTTTCCTGCTAATCTGAGCATAAAAGAAACGCGTGTATCTATTATTCTAGATCTATTATTGTAGATTCAGCTGTCATAATCATGACTATATCGAAAACTGTCCTTTTCTCTTGAGTAAGCTTGGCAAATGTGAGCTTTACCTCTCTCCCTAGAACAAAGTCCAGGTGCGAATAGCAAAGAAAGTGTAAAATAATTTATTTATGTTGCACCTTGTAAACGTATTCTCCTAAGCTAATTATAAAGCTAATTATACTTGTACGAGTAAGCTGAAGGGTGATATCACCGAGTAGTTCAACGACATACCATCTACGATCAAGTCACGATCTGTAGAACCATCCACTAAACGCTTTGTACGCTTTTTACTTGTAGGTAAAAGTTTTTCAGGTAGATTAATACGGTTGCAGATGTTTGTCAGGCTTTTGGTTAACAATCTGCTTTTTATGCACTATGCGGTTATAATCTTGGCACCCAACGAGCAAAGACTTGAAAAATCTCCATTGCAGATTTTTCACCGGAGCTACTTGTGTCTTGCTGCCTCGGCTGGGCCCACAATTTAGTCTCTACTTGACCGATTTTGTATCATCAAATGATCCAACTTCTGAATATTCTCTTACAAAATGTATTGCCTATCAAATTAAATACAAATTGGGATATAACATAAATTGAGATAACCAGACGTAACATTTAGAATTTAATAAATACTGAATAAAAAACTTTTATATTTTGAATGCAACTTCATCTATGTGATAGATCCGGTTTAACACCATACAAACTTCAAGTTACGTGAATGTCGTAATCTCATTTGCATTTATATGAATCTTCGTTAACATTTGCGTAGGTGAGAAGCACATGGTATAAACTGTCTGTCATTGTATGTGTATATTCAACAGTTTTTTTTTTTCAGTTACATGCGTAGGCGATTGTTTATTATCCTGCGTAGTTCTGCTGGTAAATAAAGTCTAATATGGTTTGTAGTAAATATATTGGATTGAATAAGTATACCTTTGAATTGTATTGATGCAAATGCTGCACACACATTTATGTAATCCAGATCTGTCTAAAGTTAAAATTATCTTATTATTCTGGATCAAGCCCTTGTCCTGCGCTTGATTGTTTTAGCTCTCAAAGCACTGGCTAAAAGCAACAAGCAGGGAAACTCTTAAAACAAATAATAATTAAAATCGCACGTCAAAATCAATAAATCTTAGCAGCACCATTAACTTGTACCTTACGCGGTCCAGAAACCTGATATTAAGTTAAACCAGTTTCTAAATCGCGTTGCGATTCTTTAACGTTTGATTAAACACGCGCCCGCGCCGGTGTTGGCTGTCATGCGTTATGCCATATCCTTGTAAAGGCAATCGCCAGCGATAAAGTTACCTGCAAAAAGTTTGCTAGCTGAAAAACTTTTTAATTCGAATCGAATCGGAGTGGTCAAATGTTAACGACTTTTTATGGACAAGCTAAAGGTGAAAGGTGGAATGGAATAGTGATTCTGACGACACCCTCGCCTGCCATTCAAGGAACTAGCTAATGCTAGCTTTGTTAAATACATAAAGGTCCCAGGTGACAATGGAAATACGTAGTTGACCGCTGCTCAACGTCCATTCATTATGTTTCTGCTTGAGCAAGCGGGATAAGTACACACGGCTACACATCAAGCTATACATTTCCAGTTTTAGCTGACCTCGCATTGTATAGGTTTTTCTTACAATCAGAAGTCAACTTATACTGGTTATAGCTTGATAAGTAGCCGTGCGTACATAAATGATAATACAGAGCACCTCATTGTATCAACCGAGTCAAAACGTGATGATGTCATTTTGTTATAACTGCCGTTATCCCTAAACGTTTTCAAAACATTAACATAGTGGAAAATGAGTTAATGGGAATTTAGTCAAGGGGGAACCCTGTATGGAATTTGCCTGCATTGATTGAAAAAACCATGTAATTATAAATTCCAAAAATTAAACGGTCGATTGGAGAAATATTCTCAATCGAATCAATGTTAACTCTTCAAGATACAAGTAGAAATATCGTCACGTTACCTATTTTAGACATATTATGAAAGCTCGTTATCTGGACATCCGAATGAGACAACGACTTTCTATGTCTTTGTACGACGTTGTCTTCCCACGCAATTGTTTTAACACACCCATAAACAGTTTGATGTGCTTTTACTTTACAACTTACAACTAATAACATAATATAATTGCTCGTAAATTGACATTTTATCAGCTCATTTTGATTTATTGTTAACTAGCTTTCGCAAGCGTGGATCTCGACAAATATCCCACGGAAATTTACTTACGGGATTAAAAATATGTGTTAATCCAGGTTATAAACTATCTGTGTAGCAAATTTCAGCCAAATCTGTTCAGCCGTTTTTGCGCCAATCCGGAACAAACATCCAGACAAACGGACAAAAATTCTTGAAACTATTATATTTTCGGCGTCGAGACTCGTTCCCAATAAAGTACAGTTTTGACTTTGTTACTATTTTTCATATTATAGATTTTTTAAATTCAGAAGTGCTTTGGAGTTAATAGTTTTACATAATAGTATTAGTGTCGCTACTGTCGCTAGGATTATTTCCCTAATCGCGAATAAGTATTTGGAGCGCATCCATCTTTCCACGCAACATAATTTGGGCAGTAATAAAGCCACGACGACGACGCTTATAGAGAACTACTTAAAACGCCAATAAATCGTTTAACTAATAATGCCACTGTAATTTATATCGTAACCTAGCGTCCGAGTGCCCCTCTAAACGCCTGTAGAATGTAGGTACTGGTGACGATTGATGTCTTCGCGGCGTTAACCCTCTACCCGCATTGTCTATGGCAGCTCCGCATCCGCGTTGGCAACCACAGCGCCAGGATGTTGAACCCCTACTACGAGAATAACTCGCCTAAATGACACGGGTTCATAATCGTTAGCATTTTATTCACCGTTTGTTTCAACAAGTCAACAGCCTTGTCCTTTCTCTCTCCCTTAGTGCCTCTTATTTCAGAGTTTCCAACATGCATCGTCTTTCATCAATTCCATAATCAGATCAATTAATCATATCTTCATAGTAAATATACATATACAGGTTTTTTTTTTAATGGGGCTTTGTTCAACTTAATAAAACCCAATTGCAAGCTTCCAAGGTTGCTTTTTTCCTATTTATCCTCGTTACTAATTACCGTATATATTAATTGTTTTAAATATTTAAAGAACTGTAACGCGCAATCGCGGTAAGGTAAATCCTAAATTCATCCAAAGCGATGACAGATTATTAAACCATTTGCAAAAATATACATATTAATCATATACATATATTTTGCAACTTCAAAACAGAGTCCGAATTTCCTTGTTAGAAAAGGCCTTTGACCAGACCGAAGTTGAACGAAAAGATCAAACGTACGAATCAAACAAAGTTTTTGGAGGTTTGCCTATAGTTTGTCATGTCAGCATGTGTGATATGGTAGGAGCCACCGTATATCGAGAGTATGTCGTGCCTGGAGGGAGCACGTGCTGGTATTTTTAGCACGAGCGACACCCGGGGGCGGATTACGTCACATTGTGTAACCGGATTAGACGAAAAGTTCGATCAGATCGTGCAATGGACAGCGCAGCGGCCGCGCGCCGTTGACATCGGTAATGAGAAATTGAATGAGATACTTTAGAATCGGATGTCAGACGACACGGTATTTATGACCGATGCTGTCATCCTAGTGTTAAATGATTTGGTACTTAATTTGTTTACTTGCACCATTTGTTGTTTGGAGATATTGTGATTATTTGACGTTACGATGAATATTGAAACGTTTAATTTAGAGTTAATCAAAAACTTCAAAATCAGCGTTTGATACTGAGAAAGCCGCTACGAACTTAATCAGCGTAGAAACAAGGGACTCTAATCCTGCCGAAGATACTTAGGCAGGTTTCTAATAGGTGTACTTAGTGAAACATTGTTCTTAAAAGTTTCCGTCCATTACAGAGATTAGACGCCAGGGTACAAGTTTCCGCAACTCGTGACGCGAAGGACGTGCCGCGTGCGCTATCGCTAGACCCAAATAAGTACCTCACACATTGTATAGTACCAGTATACCTTAGCACATGTTTTGCTTAAAAGCCGGAATAATCCCAATGTTCAACTCACTCGTTCTATTACAATTATCGCTATCCAGTTTAGAAATTGCTTTGGGATGTTTGAGGTTCGGATATAATGGAAAATTTGCTCTTCGAGAAACATTTAACCCCTCGTGGATACGAGGGCTTAATAGGCGTAATAAACCCCAATGACGTAATAGAAAGACGTGATAAAATGTCACTCGCCTGGTTTATTAGACTCAGATTATCTACGACTTTAGTAGACGCATGGAGACATTTCGGACGGCTCCAAAATGTAGTATATCATCTATAAATAACGGAGTCAACGGGGCATTAAGCTAAACAAACTGAACCTATGTTTAATATAGACGACACGGCTCGTTTACTCGCTCAAGCTCTTTCATCCAACGTTTTTTGTCGGCGTTCTCTTATATGACAATTTGACATCTACGTTGTTTTAAAGTCTTCACAGTTTCAACTACATGATAAGCTTTTTTTCTAATAACTAGTCTTTTTCTTACTCACAACACAACTTCAACATCTTTGATATCATAAAACGATATACTGTAATGAAAATCAAAACAAATCTCAGCTATAACCACAAATTGAACTAAATTGGCTAATGGGAGCATTACATTATAGACTGCATCATAAAAATTTATGTCAACCACTGTTCACGGGGCAGTTGAATGGAAGTCCGTCGACCCCACGGCTACACTGACATAATGCGCCACGATTGGATTACTGACAACTTAACAACTCATCAATTACTTGCCGAGTCTACCGACTATCGCTGACTAAACTAATAACATACGTAATTGGATTCAACGTCCACGCCACACACAGCTAATTTAGAACTAATACAGAAACTATCTGTGTTATTGTTACGCGGTTTTAAGTATTTCTGTATTCTGAAAGGTGCTTAAAATAAATCTTGTGTGTTAGTCAACGCTGAAGTAATGTTGTTATTTAATTTGAAGCTTGTCTATTTCGTTATGTCGGTCGAAAAATTTACAGTTATGACTTCTGCTAAACTACATAATTAAGATTTACTTGCTATTCCTGTAATGGCTTCATAATCGTAAACTGTTTCAAGTGATCTTTTGCAAGCATTTCTTTGAACGTGCAAATATTGGTTTTCAAAAGTGGGCTATTTTTTCCGTTGTTTCGTCAACAATACTGGACAGTGTTTGTCGGTACTTACGTATGTGTTATTTAGTATGTGGATTATCGAGCTACTGGTTTTGTTACACTTGGTTAATGGGGGCTTGTTTTAGTTTCATCACATTCCGTAGGTCGCTAACTTGCACACACGCATCGTTCGCACCTGTGCCTGAACTCGCTGCAGTCTGTGCACGTGTTTATCTGTTCCATTAGCGATCCTCCGTTTCGCTCACGTGTCGTAATGGGCCCTTATTCTTGTTTGCTCTCAGTATGTTTTCTTATCTTTACAGTCCTGTCGGTTCTTCTCAGAATCGGCCTGCTCTCTCGCTTACTTCAACTTTTGAGAAAGTTGACGTAATTATTCTATGATGATTAAAACGGATGCTAATTAAATCTTAATCTCAACTTCAAATGTCTCGGAAATGATTAGATATTCAATAACGAATATACGTCCTGTCTGAATCGAATCTACCTTGGCTGGAGTGAGAGACCAAAAGAGAAATCCAGTCTTTCGAAAAATAGAAACATTAATTTTAATAGCAATTTGGCATGATTGCTCTCGTATTTTTAAAGTGTACGGCCGTTTAGGAGTATTGACCAGTCGAATTCGAATATCAGTTTTATTAAAAACAGTTTGGCTGTAATTACTGACACTTTCGTTTTGCACACGCCAATAATCAAATAATTTATGTTTAAATATAAGTCTTTAAACCTCGTGCAACTAATTAATTTCAGTATGCACAGTCCAATTTGTGTGCATTAAATATTTTATGATTTGAATAAGCTTAGTTGTCTGTGTTAGCTCATCATTATTAAGCCGAAAGACGTGACTCCCAAGTATCGCTACTACGACATATCCTTTGCGAATTCCTGCGACCTCCACCAGGTGGTTGTCATTGTGTCCTAATTGATGTCTTGTTTCTTGATTGCTATTGTTTTGGAGTTTGAAGCGCATGGTGTTGTGATGAAGCCAGCTGATTGAATCACTGCAATGCATCTGCGCGCGCGCAATGGCGCGTGGCGGTCGCGCATCATGGCCGCCGGACGCGCGCGCACTCACGCTCCCAACTACTTTCACATGTCAGATTCGTACACAATTTCACCTACATTTCGATTAATCCTCTTTCGGTCAGTGGAATGCTGTAACAAATGTATCGAACTGTAAATGATAATTATCTCCAACGAAAAGACTGAAAGTATTCCGTAGATATGTGATGGTGTTTTGTATTTCTTTGCAACGGTTGTGCAGTTAAGCGACTGTTTATTATGATTGTAGAGATTCATTGTTTCACTCAATGTTTGCTTACAAAATAACGTGTGTTACATCGATGACCTGTGTTCCAGATTACCAAAGTGTATTAATGACGTCATTAACATCAAAAATGATGATCTTAGAATTACAGTATCACGACATCATCGATGTGGGCTAATGACATGCACGAGATCACTTGTCTTTGTGATACTTATAGTCTCTTGCATAACGTGTCGCCAATCCGAAGAGCTACGGTCGTTATTCAGTTTCGTTCTGTTTTCTATCATTTTGTAACGGTTATGTATTGGGCCACTTTACAGTTTACACTATACTTTGCATTTTCCTTTTTCCGTTCTGCCAATTTCGGTACGGAACTCAAGGAATTCCAAAGGTTCTCACTCGGCCCATTGTTGATTTGTAAAATAGTTTCAATGATATAAGATACAATAGAATTTGTTCCGTTGCGGTAATGTTCCGTTAAATCTAACAATAGGCAGTTAAGACCTCGGGAATTAAATGGCATTAATCATTATGCAGTGTCTGAAATTATTATTAAAGTTTTTGTTGTTTCCAAAGTTAGTGTTAATCAAACAAAAAAAAACACTGCAACCATTCGTAGGGCATTTATCATGTTTTTTTTTAGATTATGTTGTTAATATACTGACATTAGTTGATTATATTGTTATTGAAAGTAAACCAGCTGAAGCAAGACTATTAACAGTAACAACTTATAGTTTTGTCAGACGTTGAGTTGGTAAAGTAATTATAATTAACTCATTAGATTTAATTACACTTCCAGCGTACTAACATAAAAAATAAATTGTTTTAATGTAAGAACATAAGGCAGTTGTATTATTAAGTAACAATCATACTTTACTAGTGTGTTTACTATTGAATTCTTACTCGAGTCAGATTAAGGACGGTAATATTTTTCATAACTACTTGTAATTTATTACAAGCAGAATGTTTTTACATGGTTGGCCTCGGTCCCAAAATAATTAGTTACAAATATTTTGATATTCAGAATCCCAAATCACAAATTGAGACAGCCAAATTAGTTTTGGCAGTGCAAGAATTTTGGCTTTTCATGCTAAATCAGACACATAATTGGATAATGGATTTGGCGGATCTATTGTAAGATTTACAAGAATATCATCTTTTACGTCGGACTTTCCACCAGTAATAACATCGACTCACAAACTGTCTATAAATGAGAGGAACAGCATTGTTCTTTAAATTATTGACGATGAATTTTAACGCAGGCCCAGAATCATGTACTTACTGAATCCATATTAACTGCTTGCGCGTCGACGTCCCTGCCAGCCTGTATATATCGTAGTTCAATGGTGATGATATTTGAAACATCTTCCGAATCTTTATCGAAGATTCGAATACTACAAACGAACCTGAAAGGTGAAACTGAAGCTGTGCGCGTGACAGGTCTCGAAATGTTATACCAATATAATCTCCGTTCATTTTCTCCCTGTTTATTAAACAATGAATCTCGTGTCAGGCTGTTCGTTTAGCAACACTTTTACTGTCCACTGTACCGTCACGCTTTCTTCAGTTATTTGGGAAAACGCATTTAAAACAATCAATGTTTGCCTTTAGGAGTCTTCGTGTTAATTCGCCACATTATCAGCCAAAATGTTATTCAGCTATCAAATTCATTGCTCAATAATTATCTCATTTTCGTAAAATTGTGCTATTTCATGTAAATTCGACGTTAAATCGAAATTAACGACGACGGGTTCTGGTATCACTCGTAACGGTATATCATGGGTTTTACATAAAGCATAATTGCAAAATCATGGAACACTCAATGGGAGTGCATAGAAACGTGATGCTTTTTCATTTCCTGCTCTAGATTGTGTGAATATTTTGTAACCTGAATCGTAATACATCAACGTCGTAGTAGGAAACCTTTAGGCGGGCTTCCCTAATGACCCATTCATGTGGTCTCTTACATACGGGGCGGGCCTCCTGGCGTGACTCACGACTCCCTCAGACACCATTAAATATGCACATACAACACTGATAGCTGTACTCACTTCTATTGATTAAATTCCTTCGAAGTAATGTTAAAGTTATGAAGAATTTCAAACTTATCTGATAAAGAATGGAGAATCATTAGAGAGACAGCTATTTAATAGAGCACCCATTAAGTATCCGTTACTTATCTTGAAATTAACAAAATCATACTTACGTTACGTTTTTCTGAGACTAATTTTGTCTGGGTCGAAATTGCTTGTGACTTTTAGATCATTGCCCGATACGACAGCAATCTTATGTATGACAATAGCAATTTAGTTCTTTGGAAAAGATACATTACCTTCAAGAAATAATTCGAACACAGCCAGGTCACGAGAAAGTAAAGTTTATGTCAGCGGTTGTCGGTGCGCACAAAATTCGTTCACTTGCTATTCAGAGAGTCACTCAAGTGCCAGAGTACATGAACGAAACCGGGTCGAGAAGACGAAGCCTACTTGCCGCTGATTCCCACGACGCGATACTTTTGAACAACTGCCTCTGGAACTCGGAAATACCTGTGCACTTGTACAAAAGGGCATAATTATCAGAAACGAGCACTTAGCTATGCCCATTGTAATTATGTTCATTGCAGAGAGGCTACATATTTTAAAAATTCAAAACCAACTGGCTCCTCCCAATCGGTAACACAAAGGTAGCGCTGAATGAATTCATTAATAAATAAAATAGAAGCTACATTTACGTCGAAACTAATTTTAAGTATGCAGTGCATGTTCACCGCTGCACCAGCACACGAGATGAATATGATGACCAAGGAAACGCAATTACTGCGTCCGAATGTATATCCGTTACCAATATAATGTAGACCAAGCGAATTTGTTTACGTGCACTGTTCCGAATAACGACCATGAGGTGTTATTTTATAGGCGTTTCCTACTTCTTTCTTCTCATAACGCAAATGCTCAAGTAACAATATGCCATTACATTGTTAAGGATAATGCTATACTTTGAGAAACGATTGAAAATACACTTACGCAAGGCGCTACGCTTAGAGAGGAAAGGGCAGTTTTTGCCAGCGTAGCTTTAAGCTGTCAGAGCAACGCAATATTAATTGTACAGAAAATAATATTTACTGTATTATTCAACGTAAAATCCTCTCTTAGATGGTGAAATATAATGTGCTCCGTGAGAAGGCTATTGTTTCTATTCCGTCATAGAGCTCACCGGAGCGCGACTAAAGATCTCGGGCCTCAGACACTGTGACTCAGCCAACGTTTATATGGCTGAACAACATAAAACACAACTTTTTCTAACAGTTTTTGTTTTAGTATTATCACGGGTAACCTTACTTGAGTCATTGATCAATCTTTTTAATTTGAGGAACCCATAGAAGTGTCTATTGTCTTGTCATTGAAACATAAGCCTTGTAAACGTCCCTTACCAGAAAAGTAGCAGCTTATGTTTGAATATTTGTATTTTATTTAGCGAATAAACCTGCCTGCTTTATTACGAAATGTTACGTCAGATTATACTGAAATGGATATTAAAAGTGTAAAAAGTTCGCAATGAATTTTATGATGCATTGTTCAAAACCAACAAGGCACCACAAACTCGTTCTCGGGGATCGTATTTCATTCGCTCATCTAAACCGCGACACATTCTCGGCTTTAGCCGTATTATAAAGATTTTATAGAACTTGATTGTACTTCGAGGTATTAGGAACGAATAGGCCGGAAACTTTAAGAGAGGAAATACATTTCCTGGCTGTAAATCTTACCAATATCATTACAAATTAAAAATATTGGGTTTTTTGATGTTTGTGACTTGATCTCGCTCCCGGGAAGGCTTGAATGGATATGGATCTTTAAGAGAGATGTAGACTATATCCTGACATATAACGTACGATTTTATCGGTTCTTTTCTTCCCGGATAACTTAATCTTGCCTGAAGACCGTGTGATCAAATTTGGAGGTAACAACGGCTTCAGCAAATTCTAAAATCCATGTGCGAATAATATTTCGGCTTGGCCCTATTCGATATTATCCAGTCCTGCCAAGTGCCAAGCATTGATTTATTTCTGTGGTATACGCTTGCGAAAGCTTACCCGCGGCTTTACGGTTGTAAGATAATATCCGTAAAATGTTATCAAAACAAATCTGCTGGCGTTCAATTCCATTTCCTCGGCAATCTTGGAGTGTTACGATATTGCGGGTCAATCGATTACACATTCAGATTGAAAAATGTTCTACGCGGTTTATAAAGCTTAAACTTATTGGATTTTTGTGTTTTGTCGCCATGTTAAACTTGCTTGGTTATATGAACCTGGCATTTTTGAGGGTTTCCTTCATAGTTTTATTTTCTCCAAATGTTGCGTTGTGTGCAGTTTTACGTTGCAGTCCTGCAGCCTAGTTTTATTTTAGCTCTGGCTGCTCGTCAAACCTACAATATTGGAATACCAATACCGAGAATTTGACGCCGCCTAAAACATAACACTAAATGGAAAATGGAAGAAAATCAAAAGGTTTTAACGACCGCTGTAGCACAAAAGTAGTACTAACGCATAGTTAACAAGTCCCATAATAACCCGTTTTATATGCTTTTTACAACTTCTGCGGAAAGATAATCGACGAACACTTTGTTTTATTTCACGCCAGTCGTACGCTATTCTATACAGAAGACGACGAGAGAAAAACTGAGCATGCGTATAGTATAAACCAACAATACCGACATTTTTCCAGTTCAAATCTTTACAAATCGAAGCGCTGAATGTAAATCATTTTCATTGAACTCAACCGCAAATAACGAACAGTTTTTTATGTAATAGTTATCCATATTTTAACTAACGACGGCTTTATATACGTCACGGTGTCCGACTGGCATATACGAATCATAACATGAGTCATTGACGACCTTTCCCGCGTCTAAATTTGCGCTGCCAACGACCGGCGACGCGGCGTCCGCGCAAGGATCCATGCCGCTCCTTAATTGATCATTAAGATCGCATTAATTATGCTTGATTATGTTAGCCGTACGCACATTTCACTTTCGATTTACATTGTGAATGCAAGGGATCTCTACAAAACGTTTTGCTGTTTTCTTTTAAAGTTTTCAAATCTCATAATATGGCTCGAAGACAATGTTTAGTTAGCTGTTGGATTGTTGTTTCATGTATTATTCAATATTCTTTGATAATTATGTTCTGCAGCATTTTAGTTTAATCTTTTCTAATTCCCCATTTCGTTACGACCTCCACAAAAGGTCACGGTGTTTGTCCTAAATGTTAATCACTTTGCCATTACCGTCAAGGCGATTTCGTAAACATCTATTACATCAGCGTGATCTTTGCGAATTTCCTCTATAAACGTTAGAAATTGTTAATTAGTTTTGAATAATAACTTTCTATTTTAATATTTGATTAAGTGTAATCAATAATCATATTGTAGTGAATTTCTGGTGCGTCGGCACGCCTTGTGCCACTTAGCTAAGGTCGGCTCACAACGACGGACGGTCGACCAAATCTGAACGAGCGTGTACCGAATGCTAAATTATCGGGATTGTTTATTTATGCCGCTCTTGTACACCATTCACTCACGGCTTTCATATGATGCGGCCAAAAGCTGGCGAGCCCGTGACACCGAAATTTCTAAATTTTGATTGTTCTCCAACGCTATATGCCATGCATCATGTATAATAGCATTTGACAGAAAAAACATATACATACACCGTCTTTAAAAACAACATACCACTGCTGCTGATGTTGCAACAGCAAAATTGCGTTTCAACAATCGCCTTGGGTAACTTTGCGTGCTAAAATAATAACTATTTATATTTTTGGTAAGCAATTAAATAATTTTGACACGCTAATCTATAGTACGATGTCTCTGGCATCGGCGCGCGGCGTGACTGACGAGTTCTAACGTTCTATTCGATACTCCTCTATCCTTCGTCCATGTTGTGTCATTGTCTTCGTTCGTAGACAGTATGGCTCTTTATATTCCGTAATGGCGACACAATGCTTTGTTTTACTATTTAATGTCCCATGCTCTCTGCTCCTAAATGCAACAAACAAAAGAACCTGCCTGATTCATATGACTTCAAAGTATACTTACACGCTGATGTCTATCTACAATCAACATGGTAGCAAATGTGTGTAGTCTGGTTTTAGGGATTCCGATGCTTTGATCCGACTGTGCTGATAAATAGAACACTACGTGTGAAGTCACCCCACGGATTGATCGATGGTCTGTGTAAACACACACCTTCGCGCGGCCAATGACTCCATGGTTTGGGGTCTGATTTCCTACAACATTTGCGTGGGTGGGTGATGTTTTTACACGAGCCTACGCAATGGCTGTTGAACAAATGATTATGTAAATTTTTCCGCTTAGATGCCGCCGGTGGGCATTCGGTTCTCTCCATTTATTGACGATAAACAATCCAAACATTTCCGAAAATATGAACTAAATTAACAATTTTTGAGATGTTATAGGCTTTTAGTGGGATTAGTAAAAAGAAAGCTTGCATTTGCTGATGTCTCATAAAACCTAAGAAAACGTAATGATTCGGTTAGTGACTGACGTTTATAAAAAGGATAGTTTCCAATTGAGTCACTGCACCAGGTAGGCAATTATGGTGACTACCGAACTGTTACTGAAATAGCCATCTGATTCATATTCCAGATTGAATCATTGATGAACGCGAACCAGAGCTAAATGTTTAGTGATTTGCTTCAATAACAAAGATACGTGAGTGATGGGATAATGTGTGTTTTATACACTGCCCACGCGCATTATCTGTTAGATATGAGTCGTCCTTTGAAGGTTTGTTTAGTTCTGTTTGTATCATACTTTGTTTTACGATGCAGCTCATCGATAACCAAATAGAACACAATGGTTAGTTGATTACATGCCAGCTTCCAATGATATAGTTCGACAGTTCATTACCGTTTCGATCAACTTTCAGGTCATACCCTTGGCTCATTAGACTATAAGGCTTGCCAAAAATACTGATTCAGCTGCACCTGGTTGACTGGCAACACAGCCTGCTGCAACGTTGATGAAATATATATTATTGTAATGCAAATGTACATTACACATAACAATTTTTTTGCCGAGTTACGTTCACATTCCGTTGTCAGTATAGAAGCTAACGTTTTGGCGAGGAATAGCAAGTACTTACTGATGATTCACATGGTGCCATGTTTGTTTACTAATAGCAGCCGGCCCGCGATGTGATTCAGCAATTATGGATAGCTTGTTATGTGGTGTAGACAAATTGCAGCTAAATACAGTGGGATCGTCATCACTACTATGTGAGAGGTGTTAGGGAAACAATTGTACATTTGATTCTTCAATGTCTGGTTACCAACGATAGCTTATGTTCTGAGATCATTGTTCAACTCACTTATCTAACTAAACTACTAAACGGTTAATTGCATTGATGATGTAACGAACTTCATTCAACCCTCCGATACAGACTTTGTTCTTCAGATTAGTAAATATTTAACATATCCGTTGTTAGCTTTACAAAAGATTCAGTAGAATTCATGTTAAAAGTAATTATAACCAATCGAATCAAGTGTTTAACCGATAATCTTTAATTATCTTTTGTTATCGTACAAATAAATACCATTACAAATAGTAAGGAGATATACAGTCAGTAAATCTAGGTATTCCATTATTGTTCCTAACATTCGCAGGTCTGACCTTCGCGATACTATCTATTCTAGTTTGAACGGCACTTGACTGGTCAAACCACTATTGTTCGTCATTGATACCTTGTGTTGGTGCATAGAAATATATACCTACTTACGTTGCTATTACACACAATATTAGTTTGACGCCTATCGTTTTGTTGAGGGTTTTGTCTCAAATCACACGTTTCATGATAACTTAGTTACGTTCATACACAGACATTTATTTATTTGCGTCATTAAAGAATCTTTGGTTATAACAAATTGTTTCATTTATCACAGAAAGAACAGAAATAGGATAGAAAAAAGTTGCTGCATGACATTAACAGGATTAATAATATCTTTGTCTTCTATAATTCTGAACAATATTTCAGTGTAATTGCAACTAAAAACAACAGTACAACTGCTGCAAGTGAAAAATGCGTCATTATTTTTATCAACACAAAACTTCCATATGAATGCACGCCACGGACGATATCTATCTTAATTGTTGACTCATTTAGCTTATCAAACAAGAAACAACTCATTTCACATTATTATCTTTGCTTTTAACTCAGGTTTCTACTCCAACAGGCAGCTTTAAGAATCTAGTTTGTTTGCGCGACTGTTGTGTAAGTCCAAATAAGAATGTTGACAGCATTTCTTGTATAATGGATGAACCGTAAGGCGCGCCTTTATTGATAGGAACCATTATAGTAACGGTGGTCCGCAGACTTCCGCTACATCGGCCAGATCAACCTGTTGACGACCTTGTAAGGAGACTGGGCTCTTGCACCGCGCCCACATTCATCTGGGTACCTAGTAAATAAATACTATTGATATTGCATTCACGACAGAACACCTTGAAGTCCTCAAAATGTCCTACAAAGAACACACCTGTCGTCTCCGTCGTGGTCGCCCAAACTGGTCAGACTACATTGCAAAAAAGGGGCGTGTGCTGCCTGCTGCCCATTGTTTAGGGGGACGACGGTTTATGACGTCATGCACGTTCAAGAGCACACTTCAGACATGTTTGACAAAACATACAAATTAGATAATATGGCAGCTGTCGATAAAAGTCTAAATAAACCCCTAAAGTCGACGGTTGCAATGTCACAGCTAACTACTATTTGGAGAGGATTCGAGTGTAGTAAAAACTGGAGATGTGCAGCTGCGGACATATTGTTAATTGCGACGGCACGCGTACAACCTGCGACTGGCGCTCGAGGCGGTACGAGACGTAAGTGTGTAGAGCAAAATGAATCTTATAGCGAATCACTGACCGAACATACATGAGCTGACATTAGGAACAGTGCAGCGACAACTGGAGTTATTTTTTCATAATATCCTTTTGGGATAGACATCCCGAATAGAAAACACGTGTGCCAAAAATACATCTCGTATTTTGCAAACCGATTGCGAGTTTTTACATTATCGGCTGCCTGATTCTTTAGCCTGTTAATAAAGCGTCGAAACCGGATCCAGTATACCCTCTGCAAAAAACACGTGTGCGCGCCTTCAACATACTTGGAGTTCAAATTCTACATAACTAATTAAGATGAGCTCGTTTGTGAGGCAAAAATCATTTAAGTACCCTTTTCGATTACGGAACGCCAACATCTAATGGTGTGTGTTTAAAAACTTTGGGACTGTTTATACAAAATATTATAGGCAACCGCCTAAGTGCTGGTCATTGAAAAGTTTACGTTCAATGATCGCAGCGAGTGTACAAACACGAAGAAAAACACGAGGACTGGATTGTGTCGTCTGTGGGTGGACTGGTCCCACGAGGCCACACGTTTTTCTAACGCCCTCTTGCGCTAACTGTACTCAATACTTAAACATACATGAACATGTACTACATGCTGGCACGTTGACAAAACTCGCTGGTACTGAGAGCATTACAATACATTGACCCATTCGTAATCGTAATGCATTACAGTGAGGCACTTTACATCATTCAAACAAACACCCATTTAAACCATAGACAGAAAAAAATTAAGTTTTTAAGAAACTTCTACTTTGTTGTTGTATATCACCAGGATAAGATCATAACATTAAAATTTCGGTTATAAATCGAGAAAGTTACAATATGATAATAATAATTCCACTTCTAATGGACTGCAAAACTAGTTCCTATCTGATTTTCGAAACGACTGTCATATTTTACGTTTTGGATATCTGACAAGAAAACAAGCCTTGCCCACACCATAACGGGAGTCACGTATGATAATAATACTTTCTTCCGGTCCAAACTATTATCATGTAGGCATCTTGACTGGTATTGAATGTAAATTATATGGGAGACACGTGGGTGCTACGGTGGCGCCGGCGCCGGCTCCCGAACCACGACCATAGAGAAATAGGAACCATGTAACGGCAATCTTCAATTTATGCCCTATCATGTTCGGCTTATGGACTCATAGTAGTGTATTATTATACCTGAATATAATCTCATCTCATCCATATGAAGTTTCAGTAACGTTACTTACTAAAAAGTTCTTAATCCAATTGACAGTCGAAAACATTTAATCGTACGTATCGTGATTTCCATCATGTTTTCATGTAGTTTACTCTCATTTCTGTGCTATTCTCGCTTCGTATGAAATATTAATGACGAATGTGTGCATGTGGAAATTGAAACCAAGCCAATTAGGATCTTCTGGCATCATACTGGACTGGTACAGGTAAATGTACCTATATTATTATGAATGAACCTGATATTTCCTTCGGTCGATATTTATAGGAGTTCAATTAAATTACTTCATGCTTTATTGGCTATAAAACCACAGGTTTTGCTCAGCGCTGATCAAATAACATGTTGTGAAGAAAGTTTGCGTGAATGAAACTGATGCTTGAGTGTTGGACACTACAGGAACCAGTGCCAGCTATTAGGTTACACTTGATCTCAACGAGATCTGCGTGCGATCATTTCACTTACCTACACTCGGGTTTAATGTTTATTGGAAGTACTGAATGAGCAATCATTATCTGCGTGACTTTAATTGCAATCGCTTATTATGCGTTATCCCTTTGGTAAATCATCTTTAATTGACGTTTTGGGGGTCAACATTACAGTGGGGTAATTGCGTAGCGCACTAACAGTAGGAATGGCTTTCATTTTCACAATTCAACAAAATTAATTGCGTTACTTACAATGTTGAGCAGACAAATTTTTCGAACATAATTATGAAGCAATATCCTTCAAAATGGTTCAGATCACGGAATAGATAGTGGTTCAGATTGTGAATGATAGTGTGTTTCGCTATTAGGATACTGCGGGGTACCTAATTGCGTAACACACTATCAGTAGCAATGGGTTTAATTTTGACAGTTCAACAACATTAATTGCGGTAGTTACGTTGTTGAGCAGATTTTTTTTTTCGAACGTATGACTATGAAGCAATGTATTAGCAATATCAAAAAAAAATCCCTCAAAATTATTCAGATTGAGATTGATATAATGTGTTACGCAATTAGAGTGCTGGTTTGCGGTGCATTGAGAACTTACCGAAACGCCTCGAGCAAATCTTTTTCTGATTGATTTCAATATACAGGGGTAACAACAACTCTAAAATAATTGTAAACAAAGATACGAATAAGATTCTTGACAAGTGATAACCATGAAAACAATCGGTTTCACTAAATAAAAGAACCTTGCAAGGCATTTTGCCTTTACTGACGCAAGAGACTGAACAGTTCAGTACCTCAAATAAATAAAGTTCAACTATAGCCACATTGGTACACAATAGACCGGACGCAGTGCTGCACAAATAGGAGTTTCCTTTGAACTAGTTGTTGTAACAACATCGCCACAATTGTTAATGTAACCGCTTGGTTTCCTTCCTAGAAACTATTAAGCTTCTTTTACGGTTCTCTAGGTGCTCGACACGAGCTCTTTGATCAAAATTATTTAGAAAAGAATTTCTTTATAGTATCAATTGGGTGTTGAAAATTTTACTAGAGATTTCAACAATATATTTAACGTAACAAAGTTGTTTGTTTTAATTACTCTGAATCTGAAAATATTTAGGGAATTAAGTTTTCTTTTTAAGACTATTTACATTAGAATAGAATAGAATACATATACATACATTGTTTAGTTTTATTATAATCCTTCAAACGGAATATAGTGGCCACTGTTATCCGTTTTAAGGATTATAATAAAACTAAACAATATAAAACTACCGTTTCTAATAATATTAACGTATAATCTTGTGAAGCACAACTTAACGTGCTTATTTTCTGCATTTTCATTCTAAATTGTATGAAATAACCAAACAAACGATGAGGGCGCCACTGTGCGGTCGGCATAGTCTTAAGCTTTTTTCGTGTCCGGCATTGTAAAGGGGTGCGGGAAAGCTAATTCAATTAGTTTACCATTCGCCACCCCTTGGCCGTTTTGTTATTACGATCCATTTCAAAAGGCCATCACGATATTCCATTATATCTGTAGAATGATTACATTTTTAAATATGATTTGTCACGAACGTTTTCTACAATGTTGTGAAGATCATTCCATACCGTCAACTCTTGCGATAAAAATATTTTTATTGCTCGAAAGTCATCAATTACAAACGGCATTCATCCATCAAATAAAATCGTTTATTTTCTTTGAGCTGGCATAATTATTTAACCTTCATACTGTTTATTTGATCCATTTACATGAAAACCATTTGGCGAATCTGGCAGATGCAAATGTTTACAGTACATTTCAACTACATGTCGCCACAACGCGCACATTTATAATTATTTTTTTTTTAAACATGTTTTTCTTACGCCACGCAACTGGCTTATTAAACTCAACATCATCTGTCTAGCCTTTTCCTAACTATGTTGGGGTCGGCTTCCAGTCTAACCGGATGCAGCTGAATACCTGACTAACTACACAACTATATAACTGGCTTATTAAACTAACATCAGTGAAATATTTTTGCGCCCTAATAATTTTCGGGAATTTTGTTTTGTAGAAGGTGATTTATTTTCTATACCACATTACATTTCATTGTGCCACTTGTCGAGCACTTTGCAATCTGAATACAAAGTGGTTGAAATTGGTTCCAAGCATTCATACACTTGCTGAGGACAAATATCAATTTATTTCAGCGTCTCTAAATCTGTCACTGTGTAAAAGTGTCTTGCACGAGTGAGTTTCTTGCTGTTTTATAACTCAATCACGTCATCGCAGAATTTATTGAATTAAGTATACCTTTTAAAGGAAAAATCTTGTGGCCAATTCTTGTTGTTAAATTAAGTAGCAATCAAGTTTCTCTTCATGCATATCGTCTCGTCAGCGTATGATTTGTGCTGGCGAGTGCATACTAATTAGTCTGACGGGACAGCCTCGATGCTTGCGTTTCCACCGGAGCGTAAAGCTCAACTCGATAGGCACTTTCCCTCTTTTCCGAATCATTCTCTACGGGAATGCAAGCGACGCTAATTTTCTCTCGTGCTGCATTGAATTTCATGCAATGATTCATTACATTTCTTTCTCTAATCTCATCATCTTTGATCATTGGCTTAATTGCCCATTGAATAATAGCTGTAACTTCGTATTATGTGAGATTCGCTCAATTTTATAATGTCTCATAAAAATATATTTAATATCTTGTTATATGATACTTCCTTGCTTCTCTTTAGTTAGGTAAGAGCAATTTACCTTTTATAGAATTGAAAAGATCTATTGACCTCTGACTTCGGTGACATTTTTTTTAATAAGCTTTCAATTAAACTTTGCAACGCTGCAAATGTGTCAGCAAAATTATAAATGTGAAGCCTTGACGATTTAGCAATAAAAAGGAAGATATAACGGCTAAGCAGAAACTGTTCGATGAGGCCTAAATATTTTTATGAGATCGATTCTTAGGGTTCCGTACCTCAAAAAGAAAACCGGAACCCTTATAACATCACTTTGATGTCCGTCTGTCTGTCCGTCGTCGGTCAAGACCCTTTTTCTCCAATACTCTATATCCCTTTTTCTCCAATAATATATCCAATACTCAGGGCCTGCAATCTCTAAGTGAAAATTCAAACTGTAGGGTACTTCCTGTTGACCTAAAATCATGAAATTTGGCAAGAAACAGTCATGTAGCACAAATAATGGAAAAAATCTGAAAACCGTAAATTTGTAGTTACATTACAAAAAAAAAACCCGTGATAAACTATTTACATACCTACAAAGTACAGGGGCCTCGGTGCGCGAGTCCGGCTCGCACTTGACCGGTTTTTATAAGAAGATGTTACGGTTACATCTAGTGCGTGTTTACCTAGATCGGATCTAGATAGACCTGTCGTCCAGATCCGCGTGCGTCGTGAATGTGTCGGCGTTGTGTAGCTAATATCAATAAGTTGTTCGGTTATTTCTGCGTCCCACATACAGTCGTGATCGCGCTGCATTCCTATCTAACGCAATCGACCAGAACGCTCGCGGAAGGTCGCTTTGAGCACTGTTGTATTTCATTTGTCATGGAAATTGTTATAGCCTACAATATTCATTTTAATTGTAGCTTCATTCTCTAAACACCGTACAAAGACGACACTGTTATCAGCATTATTCGAACAAAATTCTTTCTCGAAATTAAAATCAATAAACTCTTGATTAATCATCTACTGAATGAATAAACCGGCCCACGTTACGATGTTACGATGTAGGCAGTAGGCTGTTCAGCGGTTCGATAATTAACTAATGTTTACATTAACTGGATTCTAGAGTATATTTAAATAACATACCTGTTTATCAGGTCATGGTAATAAACGGCTAAATTGAACGCAGAATCGTTAGTTCTTGTTTAAAATGTTGAAATTCAGCTGCCATTGCGGTCTCGATTTTAGCTTTAATTTAATGTTCATGTGCACCGTGTACGCCCCTTCGTATGTAAACTAGGATCCTGATAATTTCTTTACTTTCTCTGACCGACTCACGGTATCGTCGAGCAATTAAGTTAACTGTTGATACACGAATTCCCATATTTATGTTTTTGGTATGATTGCTTTTCCTGTTTCACTTTACTTCCTTTTACTTTCTTTACTTTAGTTGAAAATTGTTGGGATAACGTGCATCTGTGTCATTGTACAGACGCCAGGTCGCCAGCACATCAAGCTACTACAATCTGTCAATTTTCTCTAATAGATTTTCAACTTTATCGCTTAAGC
Organism: Globia sparganii; assembly: GCA_949316385.1. Lineage (NCBI taxonomy): Eukaryota > Metazoa > Arthropoda > Insecta > Lepidoptera > Noctuidae > Globia > Globia sparganii. The sequence goes on from OX438658.1 coordinate 20,225,843, forward strand.
ATAAGGTTCAAAGTTGATTTGGAAAATTTTACAGTTTCGGGTAGCTTGATGTGTTGGCGTCTGTACCACAGTATCACCTACAGCTAGCTATGTCTAATTTGCAACCTCGTATAGATTTTTCCCTTTCTTAAAATCACCTTTAGAATGTCAATTGACTAATTATACAAGATGTCTAGAGTGCAACAAGGTTCTTTTGGCGCCTAAAATAATGACATTGACAGGGTCGTTGGTAAACATAATGTGAAATAATTGTTGGTTAACAAGATGGCGGCATTAGATTAGTTCCAATTTTGGCCACGCGACAAAAGATCCTTGTACCGTTCCGCTATGCAGGCTGATCAAGCGTCCCTTATTCAAGATGATCATTCTTATAGCTAATGTTCTAATTATAATTTTCCAGGCGAGTTTGCGGCAACTGGACCTCTCCTTACTGTCCGAGCTATGGACGCTGAGCGAAGCCATGGCGTCGTGGCGACGGCAACTAGAACGAGGGCCGCGCCTTCGCCCCGCGCCGCCGCCTCCTCCACCCCCGCACTACCTTCGGACATAACCACCCCATCATCATTAATAAGCAATTGACTTCCGACATCCGTCCACAAACGCACGCACACGTGTAAAGCTCACTTAGGTAGGACATTCACGATCGACATAAAAGCATTGCAATGTAACTCTTATCTCGTTGAGGTAAGTTCTAAATAAGTATTATTACCGAGAGTTTTATAAAACTCACAGCAATAATTCGAATTTATACTTAATAACAATAGGCTAAGAGTTACATTGCAAATGTGTTAATAATGGTTTTACGTCATTTAAATTTGATCGTGAATGCGCTGCCTGCTTCAGGAAGAATTCGAGGGACGCTCTCATTAAGTCTCCTAATATCGTCATCGACCGCATACAGCGTCTTGCCGTACCCGAGTTAAGACGGTTGCTATGGGAAATTGGGTCTCTTAGAAGCGCTCGCTGTAACCAGCTGAAGCTAAAATACTCTGTGACGTTTACGCAAGCGCTAGACGTTACTGAAAGCGTTAAATAGGAGAATATAATTAAGTTTTGCGCTGTACAGGTATGTGTGCGTGCGCCACAGTTGACGGCTGTACGAAGTCAAGCCTTTGTATAGTTTGAGTGAATCTGTACTCGAATAGTGAAGAGCGTGTTCAGTGTCATAATATTTGAACCAAGGACTGATAAAGGTTCAACTGCAAGACTGGGTTGCCATATTATTAAAGAGAACTGAGCCAGATTTCTTGGAAGAAACGGGAGAACCCAATGTCCAACAGTGGGTTACTTTGAGCTGATACAGTGGAAATTGTCCCAATTTGGAAATGGACACAGTTCAAAGGCAGCAAACCCTCAGCAATTATTTTAGTTATTTGTTATGGCAATCCCAGCGTTGATGTAAAGTGTGGTTTCAGCAGTTTTTTCTCTAACAATGTTGATTGAACAATTTCATTGTATTTATTAAGTTATAATAAAACTCTTGTAAATAAACAGTTGTTGTGATTGATCTTTTAATTAGTGAACCATCATTTTAGGAAAACTGTCTCAATATTTCAAATCCAATCTTTGTTGCTGAATACAGTACCTACTCATAAATAGATTGCAAGATGTTGATTGTATGCGCATTATGCGCAGTTTACTGTCTTACCAAATAAGGGATGCAAGATTATAAATATTTCATAAATTATATTAAAAAAGAATTAAGATAGAATGTCAAATATTGATTCAGTCAAAAACACACTGCAAACCCGCAAACACACAGTGCAAAAAATATACCTGAGTCACTTTTTTTCGTGTGGTATTCCTCATGGGTGCCCTCTGGCCTTGGGCAGGCAGAGTGGTATATTGGCCCCGATTCTGTTGTTCACAAACTAAACTAAATTTAAGTTCAGTGCATATTTTTCTTTCTATGTTTTATTTTTAACAAACTTATTACCACAGATATAGATACACCTAGATAACGCAAGAGCAATTACTGCGCGTGACAAAAATCGCACCAACTTACGATCAAAAATCGTTAGCCGCCACTTTTGCGCTCAGTCCTGTGTACTACTGGCTGGGTAAGCGTGAGTGAGAAAGAGCGCTTGTGACGTCATAGTAGGTAGTCAAAAAATGGCACGCTTGGTTTTCATACAGATCGTGATAGGTACTTGCGTTATCTAGGTCTATCTATATCTGTGCTTATTACTGTCCAATTGAATATTTTTAAATATGTTTCGAAAAGTTCAGAAGACCCCAAATCGACCTTTGTAGCCGTGTATGTCGAGAGCGAATAACTCGAGGCGGAATAAATTGACTTGATATTTTTAATTTATTCGAATACGATGTCCATTTCACACGTGTAAAAAGGGAACAAGAATCGAGACTGATCACTGACGTGCGTGAGTGACATAACATGATTGATATTAGTCATAAAAGTGATTACTAAATAATCGAATATACTGTTTTTCAAAAAAAACAAGTAAAAATATTACTTTATATTAAATGTCATCGTTTGTGTTTAATAAATTGAGGGATTTTTCTGCCAGATGACAAAAAACATAGCTGCACAGTTAACAATTTTTGAATCAAAAGCCAAAGACAGACTAGTTTTTTACCAACGCCATCTATGGGACTATGTTCAGATAATATGGAGACAGACTAGATAATTCCAAATAACTGAAATGTTTACAGACATTTATGTTTAAAAAAGAACACTGATCTGGCCTAGCTTGTGATGATTATGAAGTTCCTAGTGGAAAACTAATAGCAATGCTGTCTGTAAACGATAATAAAATGTATAAACAATACCAGTAGCCAGTTATCATGTGTAACGTCCAATAACTTTTCAATCAGTGCTTTATATGACATTAAATCTAGATATCATAAAAATACTGTTAATAAGTTATCGTATGACATAGAGCTGCAATTTGGGCATTGCATGGCATTGCTAACTTTCACCTCCATACTAGTATGGGCATGGTCCTTTGAGGCGTTATTTTAAAGAAATTATTACTAACTATCGGATGTATGCAAGTAAAACCGTGAGCAACAGCTGACAATACATATATATATATATATAAATATTTGAAATGTGCTAATTAAGCCCTTTCATTTGATACCTAACACAGCGTAGAAGCAATAGTGTTATAAGGGCATGATTAAAAAAAAAAAAATAGGTCATTATGCCCGCTAGAGGGTACCATATTCAATTTAATGTGACGTCACTTAGCCTATAACCACCGGACGATCAAGACGCTTCCAACGATACCTCATTTCTCAAATTATGACAAACATTTTAGAAGTTACGAGGGAACAGATGAACATACATACATACCGGTCAAAATCATAACCCTCTTTTTTTGCTTTTCCGTAGTCGGATAAAAATGTTCTATACTTACTTTTCCACTACAACTGCTTTTTCACCAGTAGGGACGCTTCCCTTTTCCTTAGCTCGGCTTTTAATAGAGCTACACTCAATATATGCATAATATTTATCTAGTTTTCGTTTATTTGTGATTGAATCAACAAAAAAGTAAACATAAACAAAACAATGGTGGTTTGCAGACGGGCAGCAGTGCTGCCACCTATGACTAACTTTCAGATTTGAACCCAAAAACATTTTGATGAGGTCACCAAAATTATAAAATAAATAAGTTCAGAAATATGTATTTCTAAACTTATTTATTTTAGAATAGAATACTCTTTATTATGTACAGACGCCAGCACATCAAGCTACCCAACACTGATGACTAGGCAGCATGGTCCGTGACCTTAGCCTGTTCCACAAGGAGCAAAAGAAAAAAAATCAAGCTACCCAAAACTGTCAAATTTCCTCAACAACTTCGAGCCTTAATTTTTTTTAAATAAAGTTTAAATCTAATAAAGAAATTCGTCAGATTGTACAGACGCCAGCACATCAAGCTACCCGAAACTGTAAAATTTTCCCAATCAACTTTGAACCTTACGCATTAGCAATATAGTAGAAAATCTATAAAAGAAATTTGACAGATTGTAGTAGCATCATGTGCTCAGTGCTGGCGACGTGGCGTCTGTACTAGCTTGATATGCTGGCGTCTGTACACCATAATCTATACTAATATTATAAAGAGGAAAGATTTGTATGTATGTTTGTAACGAATTGGCTCAAAAAGTGCTGGACCGATTTTAAAAATTCTTTCACCATTTGAATGCTACACATATAGGCTTTTTTAATTGAAAGAAAAAAATTAAATGTTTAAAAAATAAATGTCCACCCGTGCGAAGCCGGAACGGGACGCTAGTTATTAATATAATTATTTTAACCTTTTGACCGCCACGGTCGTGTATAGACGACAAATGAAAACGTGCCCAAAACGCCACCGTCGGCTAATGCCGACAAGAAAACACCATATTTTAAGTACAAAATAAATAAACTAAATTCAGTTTTCTGTGTTTATACTTAAAATATGGTGTTTTCTTGTCGGCATTAGCCGACGGTGGCGTTTTGGGCACGTTTTCATTTGTTGTCTATACACGACCGCGGCGGTCAAAGGGTTAAAGAAATTTTACAAAGGGTGACACAATGGGCGTGTTATTATCCGACTGCACCAGATGTCTTTCGAGTGTATGTATGTATATTCTTTGGCACGCTCTGTTGTTGTAGCTTAAGCGGCTTGGTCGATTTCAAATTGGGAGGTGCCGTTTCGTCTTAATGGGGTTGGCAAGTGAAAGCTGATCTCAGATGGCGCCACCACTATACGAACCTTTGTCAATCTCATTTTGTTGTCATTTTAAGAGATAAATAAAATTTAAATTTTATTATTCTACTCTGTGATAAACATTTACACACGCAGAGACATTTACATCATCTAATTCTCCAAGTGGCTGGATATTACTGAAGCTCTGAGTAGTTGAGTTCTCTCCTTGAAACAAGCTTTTTCTATAATTACGTGTTTTCAGGCGTTCGGCTCTCAATGTAGAGGCTGGCTTTATATTCTACGGAAACATTGAAGAGATCGCAGACTTTTTCAACATTTTGCGCTGGTCTATGATCCCAAACAAATAATTTATGTATTATGGGCAGTCTTCTTTCTTAACGTTTATTAAATCGCATTATCTTACAGTTACGTAAATACAAATAGGGTCAAATAGTTTTTGATGACTTAGTTAAAGTGAAAGTAATCATTTTTAATACATACTTGAGTATTTACCAATCTTTTAATAGTAGCTTTCCTTGAAATGTTTATGACACACTCTCGCCCCGCTTTTAGGCTCAAACTTTACTCGCCTTATCGCTTTGAACCAATTTTTTTTAAGTTTCTCATCTTGAGGAAACTGGTGGCCTCCAGTTTCTTTACAATTTGGTACACAACATCTAGGCATTTCCTCAATAATTGTCTTTATTTATGAATTCAGTACTAATTCCATACAAAAACTGCTTTGTTATTGGTCTGTGCGCTGCTAGCGCCACTTTGACAGTTGTCGGCCCCATTGTGAGTGACACTGGGCATATCAAACTTGAAAAAAAAAATTAAAATGGCCGATTTTTGGAGCTCTAATGTCTTCATATTTTTTTATTCTCAAATCTATCGAGTGGGGTATCAAAATAAAGGGTTGTAAAAGGACATTACAAAAATATATACAACTTATATGGTATCGATAAAAAGTAACTAAATCGTCAGCGAATTCTTTCACATTTGTAAACTATAAAGCTGGAAATAAAAAAAAGTAATTAAAAAACCCGACTGCGGTAAAAAACATAAGATAAAAAAAACTGAAAAGCTAAAAACAAGCCCATTTTAAATTCTCAAAAAGTTCCATTTTTATATTTTCAAACTCAAACTAGGCGGATCACCCACTGCAACGTTTCACGCGACGGAGCGCGGGAAACGGAGCAAAATTCCCCGCGCGGAAGCGCGTTTTTATTGAATTTGTATGTATAAAATCACTTACGGTGGCGCGTTATCTGCGTCCCGCCGCGTGAAGCGGTGCAGTGGGTGATCCGCCTACATTTTTTTTTTATCGCACTGGGTAAAAAACCTTCGATAACATTGTGCTAAAAGTCAGGTATCTAAACCAACTGCAAATTGACTGACGATCTGTAAAAGTTTGAGTTTGACATTTCATTCTGAAAATAAACATTTCAATTTCGATTCAATAATTTCGTATAGTCTACGTATGTGTTATTATTTTAACGTCCTAAAATATATTAAGAAAGAATTTAGACAAATTGGATGATAATCTGATAGTTGCAACCGATGTCAGAGACTTCATTGCAAGCCCAACAAGAGCCCAAGGAAGAGCTACCGCCGTCCAAGATACCTGAATCCGTAAGGGTTAGTACGATTGTACCGATTATTATAGCTATTGCTTTTAATACCGTACCCATTAAACTAGGTTACACCCTAATATCAAGACAGATTCATAGCAAGGTACCCAAACAGAACATTACATTCACACTTACTTTATTGTATTTTCAGAAAATAATATCAATGGAAAAAGAAAATGAGTCGAATGCTAATCGAAAATCCAGGATTGACCTGAACGCGCTTCCTACTCGTCAGTACCTCGACCAGACAGTAGTGCCAATACTGTTGCAAGGTCTCTCTGCCCTGGCTAAGGAACGGCCTCCAGATCCCATCAACTACTTGGCTGCATACTTATTGAAGAACAAAACTACCTTTGAGAGCCACACTTCTACCAACAATAACCCTCCGCCGAACCCTCAACCATAATACTTCCATTGATATAAGATATGCAGCACAAGTATTCAGTACAGTAATAATATGCATATTGTAATACATAGGTTCTAAATTTTGTTTTCTTTTGAAATGTAGGAATAAAAGAATTTTCCAAAATAGAAATAGTAATAGGCTCCAAACTATTGTTACAGCAACTATTATTTGTTATGATCAATTTTGCTCTACAGCAAAGGGATCTTGGTGAAAATGTTAAACTAAAATACACACTATTTATTAGCATTTTTGCTAGTCAATTACTTGCTCAAGTTAATATGGCTGCTAACTATGATCACATTTTGTTTTTCAATAATAGTTTGGAGATTTTTTTTTATGAGAGAATTATTGTTCAACTAGTACAGAAATAATAAAGAAATAAGTTAGTATTTTAGACAGTTACTTTATGCATGTTATTACAGATTAACGTAGTTTAATGATACAGCAGTGTGCATGCATACATGAGCCTTGGTATACCTACCCAAATGATAATCACTTAAATGTTCTCGGTGATGTTCACCACAAAATAAGTTGGAAGTAATGTAGAAGTAATTATATTTTGCTATTAAAATAAATAATCTAAGACTAAACATTGCTTTTTTTCTTAATAGATAACATAATACTGAAAATATTATTTTCTTTTGGGGTTATTCTGTTTATCTACCCTAAAAAATTCACTCTTAGGTGTATACGCGGAAACAATAATATGCCCGAGAATCCACCCTAAGCCTAGTTGAGTAAACGGAATTTATAGGCTTATAGTGAATTCTGGGACATGCATTAAGTACTGCAAATCAACATAGGGTGAATTTTTCAGGATGGATAGATGGAATAACTCTTTTTTAGTACATATTTTACAGGTGAAATAACAAATTATATTTTTTTCATTAATTGAGAAAGGTAAGTCAATTGAGGCTCATTTAAACTAATATTATAAAAAAGATTTTTTTATTTTTTTGTAAGAGGTTCTCTGTAAGAGTACTGTTCCTATAGCAAAAATTATTTCACTGTTATGAAGCCACACTATCGCTGAGTGCTTTTTGATATGGGTTGACTTCCACGTGGACGACGTCTCGCCGGGGCGGGCAGAAGCTAGAGGGTTGTAAAACACCCTGTATTTATAGGCACTTGCAAAAGCAAATTTTGTCCACAAGATACAATGTAAAGAACTTATATAGTAACTTGGTAACTTCAGACAAGAGCAATATTTTAAATTAACACATTTTGAAATACTTATACATTTTTTTGGTAATATTTGTACAAAGCAAAATAAATACAAAATCTGTAATAATTTCAATGAATTTAATCAACCATAAAACATTGTAAATGAACACCAAACACTACATAAAACAAGCACCTCACACTAACTGAACATAATATAAAAATTCATTTTGCTTCTTTCTCGGCCTCCTCAAGAAACTGCTGTCTGTGCAACAGCCAAGAGTCATTATCATCGGCCCCTTCATCTTCAGGCACGACAGAAGGCAGTTCAAACTGGAGATCGTCGGTGATGATGCAGCTTTCATCCGTGAGTGAAGGCACAGATTCGTGGACAGGCAATGGCACTGGCTCTTCAGGCAGAAACTCTGCTATGTAAGCCGTGACGTTGCGTGCCCGCCAAGTCGCGATTTTGCCTGTTAGGAGGTAACGATATAAATTACTATAGTTTATAAAAAGGTGTCCAAGAAGGAATCAGGTGTAGGAGCCAGTATCTAGTGTTAATCAGTAGCGACATCTATACAGCTGCATTAGAAGTACGCAACTAGCGAGTAGCGAGCGAACTACAAGTTACAGATGCCGAAAATACTGACGTCACACTAGAATCAAGATGCTCAACCATAAACCCAAATAGATGATCGATGATATTAAGCTGGAGCCCGCCAAACATTATCATTCGTCTGACAGGAGGCTCTTTCTGATTCAATTGTGGAACATTCCACTTCATTCCTTCACTTCCAAAAGTCCACCTTTTGATTGGGGGGACAAAATACCTACGCACTAGGTACCAACTCTCTCGAATCATAAGTCGAATGAGATACCTACAAGTAATTATTAAATTGTTCATGCAAAAGCATGAACCATGGCATGGCGTGTTTCTTAGGAAAACCTAGGAATCTGTGGATTCAAAAGGCTAATTCCATTTTTGTCATTTCAAATTCGTCGTTCGCAGACACTATATTTTATGAATTAAATCCCGTTTCTCTAAAATTGTATCAGTCCGAGGTCTCTTGCGGACGACGACCTCAATCAAAAATTAGACGCGTATAAACTTGCTTGCATTAGATTTACATAAATATTATATACTTACCTACTGCCATCAAACCGGCAGTGGATCTGAGATCTAAATTCCAAGTTTAAAACGCATTCAAAATATCATTACCAACTATCAAATTATCTACCCAATTAAGCTATCTACCTGCTATCCTTGTGGGAACAGTAGATAGGTTACATCATACATCTTACATTCATGTGTATCGCAAGCCAACAAACTCATTGACAGTACCTACTTGCCAGTTGATTGTAAGTATGGCTCTTTCAATAATTGTACTTGCAAAAGGTACCGTTAGCAGTTTATTCTTACCTGCTGTCTCATCAAACTCTATGGACTCTTCTTCCAACCTCTCTTCTTTCACGTCTTTTTCGTCTTTCTCTTCTTCACCTTCACCGAATTCCTCACTAGCTGGATCTTTTATAAGCAAGTAGAATCCATGTTGCATACAATTGGTATCGAAGACGAAGCTTCCCAGACCCTTAGGCTTTCCCTTCAACCAGGAGCCATGGTAACGATAACGAGGGTAAATTATTTGTCCGGGGCCTTGGATCGTCCCTTCGAGCCATGTCCCCATGAATTTTATTTGGTACTCGGCGAAGAAGTACGTCCCTAGGCCATGTCGTTTGCCTTTAAACCATGCGCCCTCGTATATGTCCCCGTTGGGATAATAGTAGGCTCCGAACCCTTGTTTCAGGTCGTGCCGCCAGTCTCCTTCGTAGTGAGAGCCGTCTGGGTACACCATGCGGCCGACTCCGTATTTCATGGCTCTGCGCCATTCGCCTAGAAGCAAGAATTATTAGATACATCCTAATTCACGTGCAACCTGCAGAAATGTTACAAAAGCTATTTCGTGTGCTTTCCCGTAGTTTTACACGTTTGCCAAAGTCGTTTACCCTTTCCGTAGGTCTCAGGTTTCCATACCTTCGTACCGAGAGCCATTCTTGAACACGTACAAGCCTTTCCCGTTCCTCTGTCCGCGGCAGTAGCACCCTGTGTAGTAATCTCCATTTGGAAGAACTGCCCATCCCTCCCCGTGTCTGTCGCCTTGAGGATTCCTCTTTCCTACGTAGATCTAGGAAATTCTATACATTAGGTATCATAGGCCAGGGCCTGTTTATTTTGATGAAAATAAAAACTTGAATCGTTTGTAAGCATGTAAGATGTCTGTAAAGAGTACCTGTAAGTATCGAGTACCAAACAAAACCACAGTCTTGTGGGATATTATTTCTGTAGAGAAACTACTACAATACAGCAGGTAGTACCTACCTATTTAAAAGAGGACTAAAAGTCTACTCGAACCGTTTAAATCAATGTTTTTTTTTTATTATTTAAAGAATGTTCCAGGTATAGAAGATATTAATTTACCCCGATAGTGTCTACATCCTCTCCTGCTTCGCCTTTTGCTTCTGCCATAATAATTATTGTTTTTATTTGATTTGATTACAAACAATTTAAAAATGTTATTGTATTGTCAGATAATTGACATTCGAAACATTTTAAGCTAGTGTTTACATGCTCTTTGATTAAAACCGTCATCGTCATGGAAAAATAAAACAACGACCAATAGAAAAACAATTCAGTAAATAGATAGGTCTCATGTTCTAAGTAGGTATGTACACTCTGGCAAGTAAAAATAATAATAATAAACAGAAATAGCTTTATTTCTCACACACCCATGTCTGAATAAATTAATAACACATTATAATCAAAATTGAAGCAAGCTATGCAAATGGAACGAGTTAAGTGAGCTGGGATAACTATATCTTAACATGAAACCGTGTGAATCAATGGCTGACTAGACTCTAGGCAATAGTTACAAGTTCAGCTTCAAAGCACAAACAAACGAGGAATGTAAATTAAATAATAAGATCAAAGTTTGAAAGTAAATGCAAGGAATAGGACAATAGTTAAGACACGTTAAAATTATATGGCTCTAAGCATTATTAGGGAATTCTTTAACATTATTCCAGCTCACAGGAAAATCACAGACAAAAATATTAATGTATAGCCTCATAATTAACCAATTTCTCAAATATTTTCTATAAAATTAATAATTATTAATAACAATATAAGAAAGCAATAGGGAAAAAATTCAAAAGTTTGTCGAAAGAAAGATAAAAACCCTAAATTTAAAGACCTATAGTAACAACTCATAAAGTAATTTTGTACTTTTCGGTTTCCCGCTACATTGTATTGTCGTGGCAAGTAATACATCCATCACTCTCGTCTCTAAGGGCCTTAACGCTAACTAAATTCAGTTACTTTTATATTTATAAGGTTGACACAGTTCTGTTCTTTAGGTCACGAGACAGCGGACCGATGACCTCAATCAAGTCGGATTCCATCTGCATTTATTTTGAACAACTTTTTATTTACTCGTTTACCTCATTCGATCGAACCCACTTTGACACTAAACTAGGAAACGTTAACTGTTTATTGTTTATGTTATGTTTTAGCGCGGCGGGGCTTGCGGCGGCGCTTCCTCTAGCTTGCCCCACACCACGTTGCACATCTCACGCACTAGAGCCTGTTCTCCCGAATCTAGGTCCGGAGCTGGTCTTCTTCGCTCACGTTCTACGCGTTCTCTAACTTCTAAAACCTGTAAAGCACGTACCACGGCTTCAGGGCGTTCATTTCCGCCATTTCCTAGTCCTTTCTCTGCCTCTAAGCGCCGAACTTTTTGCTCCAAGTCTTTAACATATTGTACTGTTCTTTCAGCAAGCTGAGGATGTGTGATTGGTATCGCAGGCGCAGTTCGTATACCTTCCTCCGCGTTTGTCCCGCTACTGCTGCCATCACCGTCGTCTCGCTCCCTTCCTGCTGCTCGTCCACAATTACTACACGTACTCCTCTCACGTTCTTCGTCTAAATATAAGCACAATTCTTTCAATTCTAAATTATCACGAATTAATTCTTGCTGTTTATCATCTAATTGCCTCAATTTGTTCTGGTATGCAGATACTTCCTGTCGCATTACGGATGCCGTGTATCTTCCAAATCGTTGCCATTCTCGAGCTAATTTTCTGCCCTTCTGTCGATCATCATCTAAAAAGCAACACAAATCTCGAAGTTCCTGATTATCCTCGCTTAATCGGCGATTAGCTTCTTTCAGCGCTTTTATCTGAGCTAAGAGCGCTTGAATCTGTCTTTTCTGGTCAGTCGATGCTCGAGGTCCCTCGGGTTCCACACGTTTGGTAAACTTCAGCATGTCAGCTGATCTTCTATGAATTTGTTCTTCCTCAATATTACGCTGCGCCCGCTGGATGTCGTCTGCACTTCTCGCTCGTGCAGTTGGCTCTACGGGTTCGTGCACAACAGCTTTCGTCACCACCTCGGATGGTCGCGGCATACGAAGTGCTCCCGATGGTTGAGGATATCCTGGAGGATAGCCTTGAGGATATTTCAAAAAGTGAATAGATCCTCCACTGTACGATCCCGGAACAGCACCATGCGCAACTAAGGGGTACTGCGATTTGCTAGGATCGATAGGTTTGCCTGCGTATGGTGGTTTATACTCCTTGGCGGACGGGTCGATAGTGGCTAGTTTGGGCCCGCTCGCGGCTAGAGGAGGCGGATGATAACGCGGTGGAAAGTTGACCGGTTCCGGGCCCTGTTTACCTAGTTGCTGCTTCTGTTTATTAAATTGGCCTGCGTTCTGATTGATTGACATTGTCGTTGGAACCGTTTTCGGTTACCAGCTCAGTCAATACATCGCTTTGTGTTTTTGGAGTTCATTTCCAAATCTTGCAGATCACGTAGATGCGAAAGACAAGACGGCATGAGTTCAACGATTGATCCTTGAATGAACAGAGGTGGGGACCGCCGCCGGCTGCGTAGGCTGTAGAGCGTGGCATTCGCGCAATTAACTCGACCGTGTTTCTTTGTGTTCACGAAAATCACTTGTCACACACTGTTTGGGAGCACTATGAACTGATTATTGTCAAAGTTTTGCTGACATGGAGGGAAACAAACGTTTATGTGATGTTGTTTTCAAAAGGCAGGTTATGCGTGACCGTATGTCGACGGTACGACGCGGGCGCGCGCGGGGCGCATGTCTCGGACTGGCCCGGCGGCGCTACCTGCGCGAAGGCTCTCGCGCGGCGCGGCGTCCCGCTCTCGCGCGCCATCTCACCTGCGTGCACGCACACAGAGGCGTCGCTGTACGAAGAGCAATCATTGACTCCAAGTAATGCCATACTGAGACACACTCACAACACATCTGCGCGTCACACTCGACGACGCGAAGGCGCACCCGCGAGGATCGTTCTCGACTATTCATACTCTTGATTGAATTGCATACCTTTGTATGATAATAACAATAGTATTCGAGCGGAAGAAAACTTTCGTTGGTTCTGTTTGTAGATGAGAATACATTGGTGTCCTGTACCTACATCTTTTTGAGTACCTATTTGAACAGCTACAAACAGCTTCTAATAAATACCTACCTACTGCTATTTTTTCATAGCTTAAAAGCAATTGTTTTGGACAATTTGCGTTGACATTGAAGATATGACTGCAAGGTCGCCACCACTGTCGACATAAATCAACCTTGAATGGAGCAGAAGTACCTACAACTTTCGCCATGGTAAGTTTTATAATTCACTTCATATAAATCTTAAATTAATTCATTCACTGACAGACAACGCACAGCCAGAAGCCTGCCAGCCAGCCAGTCAACACCGCTGAGTGTAGAAAATTAAAGTAATAAATTCCTCATTTATGGGGTGAAATAGGGGATGAAATTTTGTATGGAACTTAATAATTTTTGCCAATGGGTAATCCCATAGACGTAGTTGCATTTACCTAAGTTATTCAACTTATGGCCAATTGGCAAATGATAAGTACTATTTATTTTTATCTGACAATCTGGCAATGACATCGGAATTGAGCTTAGTTGAATACTCTGTGTTCAGCTGGTATGCTAGTATGTAATGTACCAACATTTGAAGGCCAATTCTCGTAACTTAAAATATTCCAAATCTAGTCGCAGTCTCATCTCGGCGACAAACAAATATCGAAAACTTGTCAAATGCAGGGGAGGTATTTTTGACAGATGAAGACTGAGATCAGACCCTCTGTCAAATCTAGCCAACAAACTGCTCTATGTATGATCCTAATCTTGGTTGACTGTACTTTCCGACTCTACAATGTTCGGTTCCTGTCACAATCAAATAGCAATGCGCTTAGTAGTAAAACTTAGAGAGAACATTATTATTGCCAGGAGTTACTTTCGGAAATTAAAGACTAACCCCCTTACTAATATACGTTGTATAGCGTCTATATAGTTACACAATTCTTTGTTTTCTTCTTTAGAAAGTCAAATTACTGACGACTGAAAGAGAGAAATCGGTGTGTAACTATTTATCTGATATAATACGTTTTTTAAGTAGGAGTTAGGAGATTAATTTCTTAAAGTACATAATTATAGTTTTATAATTTGGGAAAATGTGTTATTGGGTTTTTCCATTACAAAATTATAAAACCCATCATCATCTGCCTTTTCCCAAATATGTTGGGGCCGGCTTCCAGTCTAACCGAATGCAGCTGAATACCAGTATTTTACGTGGAGCGACTGCCTATCTGACCTCCACAACCCAGTAACTGGTTAATACGATACCCCTTGGTAAGACTGGTTGTCAGACTTTCGGGCCTCTGTCGCCTCTTGACTACCCGTAACGACTGTCAAAGATCCACAAATGACAGCCGAGACCAACGGCTTAATGTGCTTTCCGAGGCACGAAGGGGTCTCGCTATGTAAAGATGGTCACCCATCCACAGACCAACCGCGGCAACCGTAGCTTAACCTGATCGATCGACCTTGTGTGCGGCTTTTATTATTTAGCCACGGACCCCTCCAAAAAAAACCCTTGAAATCCCCTCCTGAAATTATAAAACTATAAATTGAAATTAAATTATGAATAGCCCCATTTTAAAACTATGTAAGTACTTTAAGAAATTAAGGTCTTTAATTAATGCCCAGTTGATGGCAATAGACTCGCTCCCTACTGTAGGGGGCGAGTTATGTAGTAACTGGCTAAATGTGGGACTACTACACACCTGTGCCCAACCCTTTGAGGAATATAGGCGTGATGTTATGTTTGTTTTACATTAGAAACGTACAATCCAATTCAAACTTTATGGCGACTCTGAAGTGCGCTACTCGATGTGCAGCACCTCATCCCTCACCCCCGCAGACACGTGACTTTTTTTACTGGAGAGCTATTCTCTAAGGACAGCCTTGCGGGCAGCGCTGTCGCAGCGCTGAAACTATTGTTTTCACCGCTGCGACAGCGATGCCCGCAATGCTGGGGGGCGATTCTACTAATTTGCAACGTTACACGTTCAATTGTGTTTTAATAACAGTTCGATTTCGATCGCCATTCGGTAGAGTTACTTATAAAATCATTCTACTATTTCATGCAAACTGGAAACTAAACCTATGCTGAATCGCAACTGAATGGTATCGGGAAAGTAACAGCGGGTAAACTGTGTTACCAACACGCCAAATAATATGTTTTAATAATACCACAGAAAAAAAAGTTGAACCTAAAATGTTACATACAGTCACCGAAAGTATTTTCGAATACAAAATTATATTTTTAGATCATTCGATTCTAACAAGTGTCAAAATAACAGTAGAATGTGACTAAACGTCACGCTCATGTTCGATTTTGTTAGCAGAATATATTTTGAAATTATTTCGATCGATCGTTGGCTTAAACTAAAACGTAGTTAAATCGTTGTTCATTAGTAGAATATGAAAACGCTTAACAGCCGTGATTCAGCTATGGTTCCATTGCGATTTTTGAACAATTTTGTTAGTAGAATTGGTCCCCTGTATCCTTAGAGAATAGCATGGCTGCGCAGCGACTCGCCTCATATTCCGAAACGCCAAAAAGTTTGAACCAGACTGTACCTTCTTATTAAAGTCTCGATCGCAGTTTCGCTGAGACTATGCCAGAAAGAAATTAAAAATACATACCCACCAAAACATTTCATGTAAAGTAGCTTGCCAAGACTCACATAACACTTTCACTGTTCAAAAGTTAGATAGGAAATTCAATGTAGAGCCAGGCCCCTACCACTAACTACAAATTCTACATCTTGCTCAAAATGTATGGCTTAGCCGTTGTAATGTAACTACTGCACAATAATAAAAGACCTGTGACTTAATTTCTTACCATAAGCCGTTAGGATTTTATGTGCAGTATTATGTGCGACGGCCGCGAAACGCCCAAGCTAGCACTTGACCGGTTTTTTTTTTTGTTGTTTGTTTGCAAATCCTAGTTTGCATACCAAATTACTGTTTTCTAGGACTTCGGAAAATAGGTACCCTAGAGGTTTTATTTTATACACACAATTGCACCTCCCTTTATGGGGATCACTGGTCTTTTCATGTTGTGGCATGCAGTCGTTCAATGGAATGGTCAAGCCATACATTTGACCATGATGTTTGTGTGATGTGTGTGTGTTTGTAGAGTTAGCGGTTATGAATCCGCGATTAGGAGCTGTGCAGCAAACAAAACTCAACTCTTGGGTAATACCATATTATACTTTACTAACTTAACACTATTGCTAACTACTCAAATATTTGCTTACTACTGCGCCGAGCGAGTACAGTCTCCAGTTCACAAGTTCACCCATTTCACTTGCTCATCTGTATTCAATACATGTAATTTGGCAAGTATATGCAAAGTGTGCTACCCACGGGGGTAGGCAGTGCCCCCACTGCGACTTAACGCCAGTAGTAGCTTGCTCAGTGCTCGGGAAGGATGGCGCGCGTTCGTGCGCCCGCGCAAGTCGCCTGCATTGCGATCATACTCCTCGTACAAGGTAAGTTAACATGTGGACGGCTTGCAAAACACTTTATTCGGTGTTTTTATTTATATTATGTTGGCCCAGTTTGTTAGCGGCGATTTGTAAATCTGTTGAAATTATCAAGATTTCGACAATTTTTTGGATAGACTGACTCTACAAAGACCGAACGCTCTGTATTTTTTATGATAGCGGCATATTCTTATAATTTATAGGTAAAGTGTTCAATTGGAATAAATAATAAGGGTTTGTGTGATGTTCGATTCTCACATAGACTGCTTAATGCAAAGTACCTATTGAAATCGACACCGACTCGAACTATGTATTTCGACCATAGAGGCTACCTTCTTAATTTAACATTGGGCAGAGCCGACGCTCATAAACGTAAATCAAAACGCCTTAATTATTGCGAAGACAGTAATTTATAGCTTTCTTCTTAAAAACCACCAGCATACGTATAAGTGGTGATTTCTGGTGAAATTCAGGTGACACTTAGGTAATCCGTTCCCTTTCGTTGATTGCACGTTCCTAAGTAGGTACCTATGTGATTCTATGTTAGAGCACTGCTGTGCAGACTCTTTCACTGGAATCGTTGCATAAACTGGTTATTATAGCCTCAATAGTTATTTAAACCATCAATTATTTCATGCATCTATTTTACGTAATAGTCATACAAACATTTGGGTAGGTATGTCGAATTTCAAGACTATCATATTATTATTTTGTAATGCAATAATTTCTTGCTATTTATTACTGTGATCTATGTGTAGATATGATCATGTTTTTAACTTTACTGCACAGTTATATCAGTTTTAACTATTGCTATCCGTAAAAGATCCTAATACAACATAGGAAACTTATGGGGCCAAATGAAAAAACCGGCGCTCATTTGTACGGATTACTTTTTCGCTAATTCTATCGAATCTTAGTATTTTGAACAGTTATAGTAACAACTTAATTCCATCGGTACAGGTGCATTCTCCCAGCGACATCCGATCAAGGAGGCATTGTTCCTGCACACAGATGCCTATGGTAACGCCACCTTCGAGGACTGCGTGTGGCGACGAGACAAGGAAGTCTGCCCTGACGCTGACGTGAACCTGCACCTGTATACTGAAGCAGATCCTGTAAAGAATGTTGTGAGTATGGAGCCATTTATCTTTCCAGTCGTTTGTCACTGGAATAAGAAATTGACAGTGTAACTCGGTACAATCTTTAAGGAAACGAATTAACGAGAAAGGTTGACGATCTCTATGTTGATTGCGTTACAGGCAAAGGTGATAGGTCGCAGAATCTCTATTGATTTTCCAAGCATGAATATTGTAGAGTTAGATTTCGATGAAAATTCATGGCAGTTCAGCTGTCGTGAACCATAGGTTTACAATAATGTTGAAGACCGGTTTTTTTCACCTATTCACTTAAACTGTATTTGAATCTTGGTTGTGTAAGTATGTTTCGTTTGATCCTCGATTTTTTGCCCACCCTGTATGTCGTGGCATATCTTTCCTCTCACAAAGAATAGGTAGTCCTGACTGCAGTGACTCACTGCTGTGGGAAAATTACAGACCGATTATATTATATGTGACTTTATATCCTATACCTAAAGGGTCTTACTAAACCATGTACAATCTTCGATATCTGACCCTCTGATCGTGTGTCAATCGATACACAGATGCCTAAGCCAACCATTCGTTGCATAATAATGAATGAATATGCTAAGAGTTTTTGTAAGAAACATCAGCATTGTAGTGTCATGTTTACCTAAATCTGAGAGGAAGATTGAAAATTATCCGAAGGTATATTTAACGCATTGTATGTGATCGTAGTTCCCACGTGTCTATCGGCAGGTATTCGATAAACACGCAAGTGTAAGCCATTCTTCAAGAATATTTAGATAAATCATAAAACAAATGTCCACATATTAAGCCTTTGCTTAGTTATTTTTTTGTGTGTTTTTCTATTAAATAAATTAAAAAACTATGAAATTAAATTAGAAGATAGTAAAAACATTTATTACATTGACACTCAGCGTTTACAGTCTGAAATTGAGGTACTTGAAGAGTCACTACATTTACATTATATTAAGTATGTGAGCTCTCAAAAACAAATAAAGGAACACATCCTTGCTGCAAACGAGTTGGTAGAAATGTGTAATGATGAGGCAGGTAGAGTGGACCCGATGACTCTGAGCACACATCAATGTGCTTGTCAAAGGGAATCCAACCTTGAGGCTATCCAACTTGAGGTAACGGAGGACCCGTCTCAGTCTGGAGGAGCTCGGGAATGTATCCCCAATCAAGATACACCACATGCTATACAAGGTACATCTCAAGTAGCACAGACAGAGACTTACAGAGCTGTCACTTCTTCTAGTAAATTTTGTTGTTCTGTTATGTTTTCAGATAGCTTAGGGAGAGGGTTAGGTAAATTATTGAGTAACAACCTGAATCAGTCTGCTGTTAATTATTGTATGCCTAGGAAATCCTACAAAGAGATAATGTCATCAATAACTAGCAATAAATATAATTCAAATGCCATTATTTCTGTACTTGTAGGTAATAGTGTGAATGTCAAAATAGATGACATCACTGACAGTGTCACTGAAATCTTGAAAATTAATTGTCAGAAAATAATATTGTGTGCTTTCCCATATTTTGAGCACTTATCAAGTAGGCAAAATCATTATATACATAAGCTAAATAACCATATGCAGTTGTTAGCTAATCACTATAGTGACAAACTTATATTTTTTGACACCAACACTTTTGTTGAGAAATTAAAATCGACTAGGGATACAGCGTATCTGCCTATTAGTTTTAGACGTCAAATAGCATGGCTATTAGCTTTTATTATTAACTCAGACATAAGTATTATGTCGAAGTCTGATGTAATTAGCACCACAAAAATTAGTAATAATACTAATATTAAGGTGGTTAGCCACAATAATTTAAACTAGTCAGTAAGACAACAGAAGTTACCAAAAACAGTATTGTTAATCTCACCTCCAACAAGGTATCTTCTAGCTCTCAATTAGTTAATTGTAAAAAAGGGGCTAAGCAGAATTCCTTGAAATTGTTTCATCAAAATATTCAAGGTTTGTCTTCCAAATTATTAGAAATGGAATTGTTTTTAGAAAAAACAATGTTTGATATTATTTGTATTACTGAACACTGGTTGAAAGAATACGAAATGCTGATTAATTACGAGAACTATAGTATAGGCAGTTGCTTTAACCGAAAATCTATGCTGCGTGGAGGTTCATTAATCCTAATTAAAAATTGTGTAAAATATAAGACTCGTAAAGACATAGTGGAACTATCGGTCGAACATAGCATCGAACTGTCCTGTGTTGAGCTGGATAAGCATTTTATAGTGTGCGTATACAGACCTCCAAACTATCAAAACTACTTTATTTTTGAGTCTGTAATGGAAGATGTCTTGGGAAAACTGGCAACTGGTAATAAATCAGTAATTGTTTGTGGTGACTTTAATATTAATATTTTGGAAAATAATTCAAATAGCAGTAGATTATTAAGCCTCTTTAAATCATTTAATTTGTCAAATGTGTTCTTGGAACCAACGCGAATAACTACAGCTACTGCTACATGTATTGATAATGTTTTTTGTTGCTGCGAATATTTAGATAAAGCCATTGTAAATTATCTCCCTTCCGATCACAGCGGTCAAACCGTTTCTTTTGAGTCCAACACACCAATACAAAAAGTGCAGATTCAATTTAGACCAATAACATCGGGAAATTTGGAAAAGTTTAATAACACTTTAATTAATAAGTTACATGCTCAGGGCCTAAATATGAATAGTGGTAATATTTTGTATGAAGAATTCTTTTCGTTAGTGCAAACAGAGTTCAATAATTCTTTTAAGAAGAAATCTAAAACTATTTGCCCTAAGTTTTTATTCAGTGACTGGGCAACTAAAGGAATCAGGAAAAGTAGGGAAAGATTATTTGAACTGTATGGCCTTAAGCCGTATATTAACACGGATACTTTTAATAAGTATGTTGCTACATATTCTAAAACTTTTAAAAATATTTGCAAAACAGCTAAAGCTTCCTTCATTAGCAACAAGGTTAAATCAGCAGACAGTAAAATAAAGACAGTTTGGAAAATTATTAACAATGAAACGAACAGGAATAAAAAACATAATACTGATTACACACTGAACACTTCCCGTGGCCTTATTAGCGATAACATCGATGTTGCTCAGGAATTTGCAACTTTCTTTACCAATATCCCAATTAAAACCACAGAAACTTTAAATTCCTCGCCCGCACTTGCTATTGAATTATTAAGAGCGAATGTCTCAGCCTGTCCTGTGGAATTTAAATTTAAACATGTAAACCCTTCAGTAATTATAAAGGCATTTAAGCAACTTAAGATCAAAATGACCGAAGATCTGTGGGGCTTGTCTACTAAAGTTTGTCAATCCATTATTGAGACAATTGCACCCTATTTAGCTTTAATATTTAATTTGTGTGTTGATCAAGGGGTATTCCCGGATTTAATGAAGTTCAGTAAAGTTATTCCACTTTTCAAATCTGGGGACAGCAAAAACACTAATAATTATAGACCCGTATCGGTTTTGCCTGTTTTCAGCAAGGTGTTTGAAAAAGTAATGTTAAATCAGATGCTCAATCATTTTAATCGTAATAACATCCTACACGATCAACAATATGGTTTCACCAAAGGACGTTGTACAACCGACGCCGGTGTAACCTTATTAAAACACATATTTGACGCATGGGAAGAGGCACAAGATGCAATAGGCATCTTGTGCGACCTATCCAAGGCATTTGATTGCGTGAATTACGAAACACTGCTTTTGAAACTTGAGCATTACGGACTGGGTAAACTCGCTCTTAGCTTAATAAAATCATATTTAAATGATAGGTTTCAGCAAGTTCAAATAAACGGTGAAAATTCATTGGGTTTAAAAGTCAAAATGGGTGTACCGCAAGGCTCAATATTGGGGCCGTTCTTATTTTTAGTATATATAAATGATTTACCTTATTTACTGGAAAACCGACCACAAATGGTGTTATTTGCTGATGACACATCACTGATTTTTAAAGTAAGCAGACGTGCACAGGAGCTTGACGACGTAAATAACGCTATGCTTGTGGTCCATAATTGGTTTACTGTAAATAATTTGGTATTAAATGAGAAAAAAACTAAATGCATTAGATTCACTTTACCGAATGTTAGAAGTAGTGAATGTCACGTTGTATTGAATAAGGAGATACTTGAATTCGTCGAAAATACGGTTTTCCTGGGAATCACGCTTGACTCAAAGCTGCAGTGGGGTCCTCACTTAACATCACTTGCAGGGCGGCTAAGTTCAGCCGCTTACGCTGTTTGGAAAATCCGTCAATTAACAGACGTGGATACCGCGAGACTGGTCTATTTTAGTTACTTTCATAGCATCATGTCTTACGGTATTTTGTTGTGGGGACGGGCTGCAGATATTGAATCTATCTTCATTCTGCAAAAGAGGGCTATCAGAGCTATCTACAACCTCAGCAGACGTGAATCTCTAAGGGAACTGTTTAAAAAAATTAACATCATGACGGTTCCTTGTCAATATATATATGAAAACATTATGTACGTTCGAAAAAATCTACATCTTTTTAGTAAGATATGTGACAGGCATAATTTTAACACTAGAAATAGGAACAAATTAGATCAACCTCGTTTCAGATTGTCTAAAGTAAAAACTTCTTTTATGGGTTATTGTGTAGAGTGTTATAATAAAATACCACTCGATATTCTTCAACTAAATGAGAAGAAATTTAAAACATGCATTAAACGCACACTATGTAGACAAGCATACTATAAGTTGGATGATTATATCGTAGATAAAAATGCTTGGCTAAATGCTGGTCCTGCTCCACAGACACTTGGGCTCACTAGTTAAAATTTCAATATTAATTTGGAAGACATGCTTCCCTTTTTTTCTTTTCTTTTTTTTTTAAGTGTTTCTGACATTCGAATTTAATGTGTACTTTTAATTCAATCAAGTTTTAATTGTTACTTTAATATCTTATACCTTATACCTTTCTAGTAAAATTTTATTCATCTCGTAAATAAATTGGTAACGATAGTTTTGTATAATTTAGAAGCATTTTTTTTTTATTTTAATTTTGTAAATGTAAGAACCATGGATCCGTTCATTATAATTTTTTTATATTGACTTGAAAGAGCATGGCAGTTGAGAATGTGTCATGCTCACTTAAATGTCTCACTGATGGTGGCGCGTGTGTTGGATCATTCGGTTCCCTTCAAAATGGTTGAGCTGGATGGTGCTGATCCATGCGTCATGTTCGTGAACGGGCGCTGTCAGTTGAGACTGGTCATCTCTTAGCTGCCAGGGCTTCTTTTTAATCTTATAACTGTCTTGAATTGTTTCTTCATAACATTGTTCTCACATATAGAAGCAACAAGAATACTGTACTCAGGATTTTGTAATATCTTAATTTAAAAGAGTGTCCTTGGAGTTTCTTGCCCGTTCTTCTCCAAGAGATCTACGTTTTGGAATGGGCAACTAGCTTCAACTTTCTGACTAACTGACCGACTAGTTAATTTTGACAATTCAAAAGTGCCTGGAAATGGTTTAATTGAAATAAATGCTTTGAGTTTGAGTTTGAGTTTGAGTTTATGTAACTTTATACTTACATGCTTCATCCGTGAGCCTGACCCTCGGGCCCCATGGTTCATGAAGTAAACAACAAAATTACAACATTACACCATTCAAACCCAGCAAATTACTTAAAAAGATCCCTTACTCGATTCCGATATACTTATTCTCTATGATTTGGAACCCTCAGTCTCCCCACTATGGAACAAGACAAACGGTTTTCAAATGGAACATTTGATGGCGTCGATCGACACTGCCAAACCAAACTGCAAATCAAGCCGAAAACCAAATTCGCGGCCATTCTTACTACTTACAAGTCTACAACGAAAGAGCACGAAGGAATATTGTAATATTTCAATATAAATTATGTACATTATGAACGAAAGTCAGTCACCTTCGTGTTTCGTCAGCTGTGACCAAGTTTGCACTTCTGTTTAGTGGTATTGCTCATTGAGTAATCTTCAATAGGCATACAAGATGTTTTTCGAATTTTTAATCGATGTTCTGTATAGCCTAGCGCTCAGACAAATCGCGTGTTGTGTTTTGAATTTGTAAGACAAGGTCAGCTTGACCATAGATCACGAACGGTGATAAACTAGGACAGACAATATACAGTGTCCTTGGAAGACCTATATTACTTAAACACAAATGTACAGACGCGGCCCATTGCCTGCCTGACCCGAAATTTTCTTTGCTTAAAAACTTAAGGGCCTATACTACCTCAAATGGCTTAGCATGATCCTCCGTTATGTCGAAAATACTGCAGCATTAATTTTGAAATAAATATATGGTAAAGTTGAGGATTAATGTTAGGTCTTATGTTAGACGAAAACACGATTTCATAAAATTTACTCGATAGAAAAAAAATCCAAAGCTACCTCTAAACCGAACAATAAACCGCTGGTATTCAAAAAATACTTCAAATTAGATCATCAAACTTTGTATACTAACCGAACTAACTATAAAGCAGCTCTTATGTTATTTACTTTTTTTTAATTACCATTATTTTCACCGTAAAAAGCAAATACCTAAACTATTGGCGCTGCCTGCCGCCTAGCACCGCACTCTGTCTCGCTCTCACTCAGTCCGCGAGCAGTATCGTGCGAGCGAGTAAAAGAGTGAATTTTAGCTGAGGTAGTGTAGGCTCTTAACAGAATCACAAGATGCAATTTATAACCGAGAAAAATTTAACATATAGGTACCTACATACATGGGAGTACGAGTATATCAAACTCAAACCATTTATAATAATAATAATAATAAATAATAATAAAAAATATTTATTCCTTAAAAGGGTATTTGTAGTAAGTACATATTACAGTAAATTAATTAAGCGTAGAACTTATACTAACAAATATTTACTTCAAATAAACCAATTACAGGCACTTTTGAATCGTCAAGGGGTCGGTCAGTCAGAAAGATGAATTCCAAAGCGTAGTAGATTCCTATGGAGAAGCTACGGAAAATATTAAATATTTTCCGTTTTTTTTTTTTAATTATTATTATTGTAAATTTTACAATATCAGCCGCCTTTTGTTTATACAGGGTGCAATTGAAATCATGGGCATTATTTTAACCTAAGGTACTACTTATGATACTAATTGCATTAGGGCTACTATTACGCTATATACGCAAATCAAAAATATTATTAATGCAAGTATGGAAAACCTTAAAATGTAGTAAGTCATACAAAGTATCAAATTAGTTGCGCTTCTCGATAGCAAATGCGTAGGTACACTACGCCGTACGCGCGTCATTGGGCGTGAATTCTTTGACCCCGCCCGACTCACGTGACATTCGTAAGTTGCCAATGAATTGATTCATAATAAATTCCAATTTTCCCTTCGTACTTTGCCGGCTTAGGACGGTCAAAACTACGTCAACTAACATACATTAAAAAAAAACATTTACGTACCTAGCTTGTGGATTGTTTTGAAAAAACCTTATTTGTCGGTAAAGTGACAGAGGGTAAACGGGTGCTCTTCCACGAGCTTGTGCATGTGCTGGCACGTGAAAAGACGAAAAATCCAACAGGTTCTGAGTGGTTCTGGTGGAATGAGACCCCGTGAAGGAATAGGGTCGTTCGGGTAGCGCCGATGGAACATTTCACGAGTTCATACTAAATTTCTTGTGCGATCGTAAATTACAACCATTTGTGGGTATTGTTGGTTGGTGTACCTAGCCTGCACATTACGCGGTCGAGGCATCGTGTACACAAACACACACACAACACACAACTACTACACTAACACTTAATACACTGCAATCCAAGCACCGTATGACGCGAGCGGCGAGTACGGCGATTACGTCACGGGATCAATAAATCAATTACGCGTCAATGCACCTGCGCAGTCGTTATGACACTGGTTCCGGGTTCGTGACTTCGTGTTGCGGCGGGAAGCATACCCCGCGCGGGGGTGATATTCGTATTTTTGCGAGTGAGGGAGTGGGACGGAGAGAGTTCAGGGAATCCCGCCGGACGGAATGTCTTGTAGCCCATTGTTATTATTACTTGTAAGGAAAAACCCGCGCGCGCGCAGGTGATGTTTGTTTACATTTCGCTTTGCGCTGTACTGCGCTTTAAGATTTTGATATTTCAACAATTATTGGCGTTAACGAAGTATTTTGTTTTAATTACTTTAAGTGTTTATTTGCAATAATAAGCCTTGTGCAATTTGACTTACTACATTTTTAAGGTTTTCCTTACTTGCATTAATAATATTTTTGATTTGCGTATTAATAGCCCTAATGCAATCAGTATCGTGAGTAGTGCCTTTTTTTTTTTTTTTTTTTGTGGATGGGAAATCATCCAATGACCCCTCCCGCTCTGGGTGGAGCAGAAGGGAGTGTCAGACTCTTTCTGACTAAAACCCACCCGTGTTCCTTCCTTAGCCCTTTGTGTTCCGGGGCAGCGGTAACCCTTTCGGACAATCCCGCTGCCCGTGAGTAGTGCCTAAAATAATGCCCATGACTTCGATTCCACCCTGTATTTTGCAATCATGTGGACCATTTCTACTTCAGTGTTGAGACACGATCGAACCCGTGACTAAACAGACACAGTCGAACTAAGTTTCACTTTTCTCATTACGATGTACACAGTGCGGCTGAATGCAAGAATGCGTCCAAAATACCGCTACTCGTCCTCAACTCCTCAAAGGGACTCGACTCTCCTTCGCCAGACTCATAAGTTATTGCGTTCACATACAGCCCATTCATGGTGGCACTGAATTTACAATAACTATACAAGAATTGTGTTAGAAACCTACATTTTACTATTTGGTTGGTCTGTCCTTGAATCGAAGTAGGATCTTTGTTCTATTTCAAAGTGGAAGTTAGTGTGTGGTCATTTTGGATGCATCATCAGACAAAATCCATTATATTTGTCCTGACTACGGCAAAGTCAAAAGGAGGATTGTGATTTTAGCAGGTATATATGCAGTATGTACGTATTTCTCAATAAAATTTCAAAAAAAAAAACGTAGTTTCCTACTTTGATCGAAAAGAGACATGTGCTCTACAAACAGCACAACTGATTGTAAGTAAATAAAGGTACATACTACATGTTGTAATGAATATAAACAAAGAGGAATCTGTCCCCTGACTACCTATAATCTTACTTTCTTAGAGAATAGAAAATACGTGATGAATCTTATCTTACATAACAGAGAGTGTTTTTACATAATTATCATAAAATTCTTCAAAGTCGTGCAATTGTTAGGTAAGTAATGACAATTAATTATGGAGGACATAGCGTGCGTTTTATTGTCTTAGCCATGTTTTATTAATATGTATCTCTGTGTCTTTTAAGATATATTCGCGTAATCACAATTAAACCTTATAATGGGTAATCGATAGTAAAGCTAGGTACACGGTAGGCTACCGTATTTCTACCACCATGATCCTAGTAAAGTTTACAACTGTTACCCACGACAACTGGCGATTTAGGGTTGGAGTGCCACAGGGACCTGTTTTAGGACTGACAAAAATCCGTAAAATAATACATTATTTCCGAACAGAATCCACATAAAAGATGTACTTTTTAGTTTTGTAGCATAAAATCACGCCTCTAATCCCTGAGGGGTTAGGCAGAGGAGGTGTATCGGTTACCTGCAACTCGCCAGTTATGTTTTTAGTCAGTTGTGATGTAGGTAATAGGGGGCGAGTCTTGTATAAGTTTATTCAAACTTAAGGAAATGTTTATTTCAAGGTGGATCTAAGCAGTGAGGACTGGCTGCGTCAGAGCGGCTGGGACCCGGCGCACGAGAACGTTCTGTTGATACATGGATACGCGGGAGGAGACGACACCTTGCCAATCGTCGTTCTTAGGGATGGTAAGACATTATGCTTCTATCATAGTATGCTTCTATAATACTTCTTATAGAAGGAACGCTCGCTATAGGCAAGATTTCAAAGTAATGTTCTCATAAAGTATTCATAGATAATTTTATGGTTTTACGAACATGCTATTCTCGAAACATTATGACATAGGTTTTTTTCATAGTCGCAGTTTTTATTTCACGAGAAAATCGCTTTTGTATGTTGCGTAACTGTAGCTGTAAGGTATAAGTATTTATGCTCGCGACTATCCTTCCATGTGTAAACGCTCTTGTATGGGCAGCGGGATTGTCCGAAAGGGTTACCGCTACCCCGGAACACAAAGGGCTAAGGAAGGAACACGGGTGGGTTTTAGTCAGTAAGAGTCTGACACTCCCTTCTGCTCCACCCAGAGCGGGAGGGGTCAAACGCTCTTGTATTTACATATGGCGCCGCAACGGCAGCATTTTTCGCCGCCGCGGTATTAAGATTTTTGAAAACTCGCCGCCGCCGCGGCGGTGCTCATGTGTGAGAGTCCATACAAATCCAAGGGTGATTATCACAGCGGCACCGCGGCGGTGACGGTACTGCTGCAGCTACGGCATAATGTGTAAAATGGCCTACCTACTTGTTGTTAGTTATTCTTGAAAATCTTTACTTTGTGGTCCGATACTAAGTATTGGTCATAGATTCCCACACTACCTCCTTCATGCTAAACTTCCAAAGGTCTCTTCGATCAAGGTCCAAAAGCACGAAAAAACTTATTTAGATGTAGGCATTTAACGTAGGTGTAGTTACTTAGGTAATGTAATTATTATAGCAGTGCAGGCAGTGCTAATTTCGATCTACTTATTATGGGAGTATGGTATGCGCAGTGAATAATTTCTTTGCATTGGCGTCTGAAGTGTAACTGTTATACTGTACTTCCGCAGAACCGTTACAGTTGTGATTGGTGGCATTCCTTATTCACATGTCAATGTGAATATGGAACGCCACCAATCACAACTTGTTGTCAAACAAACATGTAAACTACATGTATAGGTACATGCTTAAGTATTTTGAAACTGTGTGTACTCCCCGTCACTTGTCCCAAAAGGTTCATTAGAAAACCAGCGTTAGACAGCATCTGTCTGGCGTTAATGCTGAAATGAACCTTTTTGGTGCAGCCGTGAGGCACACATTATTGTTGTTTGAAACATTTTTTTTATTTTGTTTTTTGTGTTTCATGACCTGTGTCCAAATAAACTTTTTTTTTCTTTCTTTCTTTCTTTCTTTCATCATCATTTCAGCCGGAAGACGTCCACCGCTGGGCATATATGCTTCCCCCAAACACCACTACAAGCGTCCGCAAAGTGCGTCATGTAGATTTAATGATTGGGTATTCTGTCCTGCTATTGAAGATCCTTGCAAATTCTATTAACGATGTTACGCCTTTCTAACTGGAGAGGTCTAAGGGCGTAGGTACATGCACATCACATTATTATGGATGGCATAGGTTAGTCATAAGATTCCACAGGCCATCGTACCTACCTACGCTTTATTACAAAAATAGCCTTCAAGTTTCAAGACAAGTGAAGAAAAGAAACTCTAGCCTCTTACCTAATTGCAAAGAAAACACAGTCCTTAGTAAACAAACCGCATCTTTTATTGCGGCGATGTGCCATCAATAAATTACCATAAACTGCTTCCCCTGGATCGTCGTCAGAGGTGAAAGTGTAAGTGTTCGCGGTGCAACACCTACTGTCATGTCAGCAGGAACAGTCAGTTGCGTACGCGCCGCATTACAATTTACAATGCGCGGAGCTCCCACGGCTTTCTCTGCAATATGTTGCAGTAAACAGCAGTTCGACGACCTGCAAATCAGCATTGACAGTTGTGAAAATTGTATCAGTATGCATTGCTTATTGAGGGAAAACTGATCTTACCTAATTGAAAAAGACATGTTTTTGCTATGGTCATAATTTGAATGGAACTTACCTTCATTATGAACAAGTCGCATGAGTAATTTTCTATATTATCTTCTCTGATTTTTGCATTCTTAAAGGAGATGTTGTGTGAAAGGGACACAGTTCAGGATTTTAGACCCTCAGGCTCTGTAAAACTTAAGCTAGTGCATTGTTTTGTGATTACCATTCTTGACACTGGTAAAGCGCGAAAACTTACTTAAAACCAGCTACTGTTGGTCTACAATACGTTGAGTCCATGGACCTCCTACTAAATTTTGATAACATCTTAACTAGGTAATATTTTAAAGAGAAAATATTTTTATATATGTATATCTTTGTTTGATACGCTTTTACGCTAAAATTACGGATTTGGATGAAATTTGGCAAATAGGTAGACCATGACCGATCAGTACCTACCTAGTGCTATTCTGTAAAAAAAACTCATCGTGAAAATTAAGGTGAAGTGAGCTGTCAACAATAGGTACCAATCCCTAGCATCAAGTGGAATGACAGCTCACTTCAAGCTCACTTCACCTTAGTTTTCACGGTGAAATTTTTACAGAAGAGATCGGCAGGATATAGGATCCTTTTATGCCGATATTCCCATGGGATCGAGAGTTATGCGGGAGAAACCGCGGGGCGCAGCTAATTAGTTTATATAGTTATGGCCCTAATTCCTTACGCTCATCTACAAACACTGAATTGTTCCAGCGTACCTTCGCCGCGGTGGCTACAACGTGTTCATGCTGGACTGGGGCGCGCTATGTCAGCCTCCTTGCTACGTGGCCGCAGTCCACAACCTTCGCCCGGTGGCCCGCTGTGTGGCCGACGCACTCGTTGCCCTACGCCGCGCCGGTCTGAGGACAGACAACCTCACCTGTGTGGGACACTCGCTCGGCGCACATCTGTGTGGCATCATTGCTAATTATCTGACGTTTAGGATGAATAGGATTATTGGTATGTACCTATGATTGAACTTATCCAAACTAGACTATATTGGGGCACAGAGTACATTTGGGGTAAGTTTGGCGCTGGGATACGAAAAATTTATTTCCTAATATTTTTTAATGCTGACAACATTATGTTCTGCGCAATTTTATATTCTGCCATTCGGGATAGAATTTGATTTGTACGGTCTTATCCCAACGCCGCGCGCCGTACTTACCCCAGCCTATCTGTAATAAAGTAAGTATTCACGAAAGAAACATTTAACAACGAGCAGTATTGTATATTTATTTTCTCTCTGGAAAATAGCAGAAAGAATCTGCTATTTAGTATTATTTGTAGGACTATCAATATTACTTTAAGTTACCTCTATCATTCACAGCCAAAAATGGTTTGAGAAATCTTAAATCTGTTCTATATTAAACCATCTTTAATTTTCCAGGGTTGGACCCCGCACGACCCCTGATCCGTTCAGCGCCAGCACTCCGCTTGGACCCGGGCGACGCGCGCGCTGTGCACGTGCTGCATACTAACGCGGGCCGCTACGGCGAGGCGGCGCGACTGGGACACGCAGACTTCTGTCTCAATGGAGGACGGAGCCAGCCGTATTGTGAGGATACGCCGAGTGAGTACAGGAGCCCCATATGTCAAATTTCTTTGATAGATTTTCAACTTTACTGCAAAGAAATAAGGTTCCTAATCAATTGGGGAAATTTGACAGATTGGGGTAGCTTGATGTACTGGCCTCTGTACATTATTATGAGCAAGGCAGGTCAATTACAATTGGTGCGCACCAAGTTTTCATAAGCTTTTCATTGGTGTTTTATGTTGATGTTGTGTGCCTTAGGCCGCGTCCTAAACAAAAACGATCCTTCCGCTTTTTTATATGAATATGACTTAGGCGGATCTCACAATAAAGGTCATAGCACACATATCAACTCGGAAAGGGATCGTCACCGTATCAACTTTCGCCTCGCCGTCAAACAGGCGTCAACCTAACGTAAGCACGTAACCAAAGCGGATCAACAGCTCCGATACGTCGACTCGGCTACGGCTAGGCGACGCCGCGCTTACGGCTCACCGACCGCTGGTTGATGGTGCTGCAGGCAGGCCGCGGGAGAGTGAGAGGGGCAAGGGTGGACGAAGAGACATAAGCTCGGGTACGGAGAGACGTAAGCGCACCGCGGTTCGTGAGTTTGTCCCGAGGCGAGGTGATTACGTTACGATTCCGATTAGTGTGCGTTGCAGTAGGGAGTTTCATACAAAGAATACCGAATGGTTCGAGTTGATATGGTTACGATCCCTTTCCGAGTTGATATGTGTGCTATGACCTTTACACGTTGCACGCTCCAGTGCGCGGGACACGTGCTTGACTTGTAGGCCTACGTACAAATTCAATAAAAACGCGTTTCCGTGCCTATTTGGCTCCGTTTCCCACGGCCCATCGCGAGGCGCGTTTTAGTGTGGGATCCGCCTACCTCACACGAGCAATCAAGTCGCGTTTGTACGTCATAATTCATACAAACGATCGCGAACTCGCAACGGTGTCTGGTCAAATAAATTCATTTTCATTCATTCTATCAAGGAAATGAAATATGTCTTATTATCCCTATATCTCTGTATAGACGAGGCGCTGTGCAGCCACATCTGGTCCATCTGCTACCAGGCGGAGAGTCTGTTCCGCGCGCGGGAGGCGGCGCCGTGCGGCCGACGATGCTCCGTCAAGGTGCCGCCGTCCCGGGCCTCCGCGCTGCCCGTGCCTATAGGACAACCTGCGCCTATGAGGTTAGTAATATCCGCTACTTTGACTCCGGCTTATAAAAGCCATCAACTCACCATCGTCATTTAGCCAGAAGACGAATAACGTCAATGGCCAATCTGGTTGCATTGGAATGGGGACTATCGTTTTTATGCTCACCAGTTGGCGCCACTAGCGGGTAAGGTCCTGTCCACGCCACGGAGTATATACAAGTCGCATCCGTATTTTTATTTCATAAATGTTTTGGATTATGTTAACCCATATCTTCATCTAATGTTTATTTGATTAAACTTTAAAACTTCAAATGAATATTTACGTTGTAATGTTCCTAATACTGGCAAGCATGAGGCAGACAAATCCTTCCTCCAAATGCTACCAAATTACATTCTAAGTTGTTATCTACTTAAAATCATAATCAGGAACGGTACAATCTTTACAACAAAAAATTATGAATAATTAGTAAAAATACTCCATAAAAAATCCCGCAAACAATGAATGTACAGAGGCCAGCACATCAAGCTACCCCAATCTGTCAGATTTTCCCAATTGAATATGAACCTTATTGCTTTGCGCTAAAGTTGAAAATCTATCAAAGAATTTTGACAGATTGGGGTAGGTTGACCTGCTGGCGTCTGTACACATTCAAACGCGATTTCATTTGAATGTTGCCATTTTTATATAATTGAGTTTGTTATTCCAAAAATTTTAAATTGTCAGATTCTGAGTTAATTCAATTATTATTAGCCTGTGATGTCCCACTGCAGGGCAAAGGCCTCCCTACTCTCTTTCCACTTCTCTCTGTTCAAACTGCTAAATATTCAATTATGATAATATTCTAATTTCCAGTGCATCAGGCGCCTACTGTCTCGAAGACTTCTCGACGCCCTTCTGCCCGTACACCTCAGGATTGAAGGAAGGCGACCATCGCTGTTGTCTGGACGAACTGTACGCCGCCGCCGCCACAGCCGACCCGCCGCGCAAGAGGCCGCGACCTGTGCGCCTGCGCGGCCCACGGTTTAGGAATAATGATAGCGATAACTATACTGTAGCATAAGATACAATATAATATATCATCAAGCCTGTATCAATTACCCGAAGAGGTAGACAAGAGGCGTAGTAAGTCGATACCCATCTACGAAGCTAGGATCTTTTGACGCTCGAATGATGTTGACAGGGGGGGGGGGGCGCTGCTGGTAAGCAATTGTTTTGTGAAATGTTTAAACAAGATGGCGGCGTTAGTACCGATGTTGGACACGCGCCAAAATATTCTTGTACAGCTATAATTTGGGGCTTTGGAGCCAGGGCAGCTACTGACAAATTCCTATTTTTAAAAAACCAATATCACTTTGCCTGACCTTGGTTTCGATCATTCGATCCATTCTCAACAATCGCACTTGCGATCACTACAGATCCTTTCGCAGTATTTTACCTCTGACATCTGTAACCCAACAGCAACCTTATTACAACAACAATAAAGGCCAATGA
Source organism: Globia sparganii (assembly GCA_949316385.1). Lineage (NCBI taxonomy): Eukaryota > Metazoa > Arthropoda > Insecta > Lepidoptera > Noctuidae > Globia > Globia sparganii. Next base: position 20,259,728 of record OX438658.1, read on the forward strand.
TTTCGCCTCACGAGTCATCTTTAATCTCGTGAGTCACGAGATTAAAGATGACTGTAATATTGACAATGATGCAAAGTCAGAAGTAAATTAACTGTGACTGGACTGTAGATCAGCGGAGCTTAGTCGAAAGATGTCAGACTGTCAGATTTAAACATTTGTACAAACACGTTTTTACTGTAATTATTTTGAGTACTTAAACATTTATTTTTATACAATGAGAAATTTAACTAAACTGGTAAAACAAAAAGGGATTGCCTTTACAAATAGGTTATAAAAAAATTGCAAAAGTAAATGTGAAATACAAGAAAAGTATTACATAATTACCTAAAAACAATACACAACCTATGTATGTACCATATTTTGACAAAATTACCTAAATATTTATGATAAGTGTAAATGTGTATAGATTGGAGAAGTTTAGCCAAAGAAATCTTACCATTTAGTAATATTGAATAAATTATTACTTTTACGTGAAAATCGTTTCATTTCAAATGGAATTTATACCATTCTATACTAATTTTAAGGGGGTCAAGTAAAAAACAGAAATAATATAATAAATCCTATTTAATAAAAAATAATATTAGAACTAAAATCACATTGTGAAAACCATGTACAATTTTGACACAGAACTTATACTTAGCCAATAGCACACTAATAGTACTGATGCTAAACAGTGCCTCTTATGACAGTGGCTCTTATGGGGCCATAGTATGAAGTTTTAAACCCATCATTGTTACGTTGCGAAAAAGAGATGGTGCTATACGTCATGCTATAGCTCCATCTCTGTCTAACACTGGAAAAGTGATGGCTTTAAATCTAGTTTCCTGGAACGTTTCAGTCATATTTATAATGGACGTCATAAAAATGTCATTTGCCACCAGTGTTTGACTTCCGCTTCTACAATAGCATAAACAGATAAGACTGTAGCGACTAGTAGAGCTAATAATCTATTTATCAAAAAATGTAGGAATAAATATATTTTACACACAGTTCATTTAACATGCTTCTGTGAAACCAAGGGACAACTATTTTACATTTTAGCGGTTAATATTACAACAGTATAGGATTAGGAAAATTAACTACCTACATTGTTTTGCAGTCCTCTTTCACAAATATGAGTATTTCACGTGATGTAAGTCTAATACATCCCGATTCAAACTTTTTTGTGAAACCAAGAGACATCTATTTTACATTTTAGCGGTTAATATTACAACACTATAGGATTAAGAATATTAACTACCTACATTGTATTGCAGTTCTCTGTCACAAATATGGGTACTTCACGTGATGTAAGTCTAATACAGCCCGATTCAAACTTTATGGTGGCTCTGAAATGCTCTATTCGCTGCGCAGTACTCACCCCTCACTCCCGCTGACAGGAGAATTTGTTACTGTGCACCAACTCGCCTCATATTTCGAGCCACCATAAGTTTAAACCGGGCTGTACAACTGTTACTGCTCAGTGCCTTTCGACGCCAAAAAACACAACTACAACACTCCTTATGCGCCCAAACTAGAAAGACATTTTAGAAACAAAATAATAAACATGTAATAGTTCAAACAATGTAAAAAAAGAGCATCTCAAAAAATTACAGTTGTATCTCTGTGTTCGGTGGCCGTCGATTTGGTAATAGGGTTGCCAAGAGTGTGGCTAAAAACTGGATATGAATCGTCGCGATTTGACGACTAACGGGGTGTCCTGCGTGAGCGACGAATACGACGCGACACGACACGATGCAATGCGACGCGATGCTACACGCGACTAATGTCCTACGTGATATTGGTCATTACTTCTCGAATCATGGAGAAGTACAGTACAATTTGCTTGAAAGTTCATATTTAAAGTACAGACTTTTATTTATTTTTTCTGTCCCACAACAATCTTTGCTCACGCACTGTGGCGATCAACGCTTCTGAATTAACCATTTCGTAGTTCGTGGCGTCGCGTCTAGTCGCCCTTAAAACAAGTACGCGTTACGTCGCGTCTCGTCGCAGACTGCCATATAGGCCGCAAGCGGGGTATGCCGTTGAGTTGATCGCGTTCGTCGCTCACGCAGGACATCCCGTAAGTATACGTATACGGAAGAAACTTAGGTTTTTGCAGCATCACATGGTGAGACGACTACTAAAGGCTAATCATTTGGATGGTCATAAAGTCACACGTATATAAACGACAACTACAAACCTGCAAATAAAAAGCACACATTTTTTCTATGCACAAAGCAAAAAGTTTTAATAAGTCCATTTTTTTTATTGGCAACCCTACACGTCCACAGACGTCCGATCAAGTTAGTATTGTTGTCAGCTTTTGTTGCCAGACATGAGAAGAGACAGAAGAGCTGCCTTTTCTTTCTCCTTCTTTCTTACTACGTCAAGGCTGCGCGTACGCCACGTACTCTTCCTTAGCTTGATTGGTCTACTGCCAACGTAGCGACCTGTAATAAAAATCGAATTAGTGGGAGATACATAAGCTTGTAGCTTAGCAGTCCATTCAAGTCGTCATTAAACAGTTCGATTGACCCTGCGCCTAAGGGTTTTTCAAACAATTATTGCCTACAGATAGTTTTTCCAGTTCCCAGTGTAAAAAACGTATATTTTGAAGAAGCTGTTGCTTGTGGCTTTATTCGAAAGACAGAGAGAATTATTTCATGTACACTTGGATAAAAGTCTTAGAATGTGTTTATAATCCCGGACATGGTCTATCTGTATATCAATCTATACAAATAAATAAAATTGAAGTGACAGTTTTTACTAATGCATATTATGAAATTATACACAGTACTTAAGTATAACTAAAAAAAACATTATTTATAATTTTCGTCTGTCTGTTTGTTCCGGCTAATCTCCGCAACGGCTGGACCGATTTTGATGAAATGTGATACTTTGAGCCCTGTGGTTTAAATTAAAAAAGGCAGGCGGACAGAAGCTAGTTTCATATAAACCTGTTCAACAGTTATAGCGTGATTGACATGCAGTAGCAAATATTTATATTTTGGTAAGGATTCTGTTGTTGATCAAATTGTTACTGTATTAATCTTACCATCCATCTCCTTCATAGCCTTGATGAAGTCTCCAGGGTCCTTGAAGCTGACGAAACCGAACCCTTTGCTCTTGTTCGTCCGCTTGTCTCTTATCACCTTAGCTCTTTGGAATGAGCTATATTTACTGAAGGTGCGCGTCTAAAAATAAAAGAATAATAAACTTTATTCTTTCTTTCTATTTAATTTATCAGAGGCTTGATAAATTAAATAGAAAGAAAGAATAAAGTTTATTTGGTTCATGTTCATGAAACACAAAATGTATTTTTGTGTGATAATTAAATAAAAAAGTAAAAATAATGCGTTAAATACAATAGTGTGTGCCTCACGGCTGCACCAATAAGGTTAATTTCAGCATTAATGCCAGACAGATGCTGTCTGACGCTGGTTTTCTAATACACCTTTAGGGATAAGTGACACAAACATATAAGTCAAATATCAAACAGCAAAATATGAATATTTGCATATTTTCTAACTCAAGAAACTGAAAATGGCCCCCGATTCTGTTGTTCAGAAACTAAACTAAATTTAAGTTCAGTGCATCTTTTTCTTTCTATTTCATTATGAAAAGGACAGAAGATTAGTTTAGTCCTGTCAAATTAGATAATCCATAGACAAGTTTAGACGTGATTAAAAAATTGGCTACTAAAAATACGTCAATTTACGTCAGGCGCTGATTAATTTGACAGGACTAAACTAATATTTATCTTCTGTCCTTTTCATATTGAAATAGAAAGAAAAAGATGCACTGAACTTAAATTTAATTTAGTTTGTGAACAACAGAATCGGGGCTAATAACTCTAGGTTTAGTCCACGAGGCTCCCAACTTTTTGAAATACGGCCCCCAAATCTTCTTTTCTTCTATGTTGTTGTGTGTCCCCAACTATTTTTTACAGTATAAAAAATATTTTTACAGTTAAAAATATATCAGTAATACAGCACCGTGTGAGCGGCCGCTAACAGTAAATACTCACCAGCAGTTCATCTGTGACGTCATTTCCGAGGTCTCCACAGAACATGCGGAAGTCATCGTCAGTCCAGTCCAGTAGTGTCACATCCTCCCAAACCTGACCCCCAGCTGTCCTGACAACCTGGCAAACACCAAACATACAGATACGGTTTTGAACAGCATGGCTAGTATGCAGCAGTGCTATTCTGTAAAAATCTCACCGTAAAAACTAAAGTGAAGTGAGCTGTCATTCCACCTGATGTTAGGGATTGCCTCCATTGATAGTTCACTTCATGCTCACTTCACCTATGTTATCACGGTGAGATTTTTACAGAATCGATACGCAGGGGCGTAGCTGCCGTATCAGCTGTATCAATTATACGGATACGGGGCCTCCGAGCTACAGGGGCCCTCGACGGGACGACGACGTGTGTACGCAAGAATTGGTAACATATCGAGAACCTAAAACTCTTACTGATCATGGAGGTTTATAAGTGAATCTATAATTACAATCATAATACAGGGTGTCCAGATGTTGACATCAAGCCGGAATCGGGTAATAGGCCAAGTCATAAATATTTATAAGAAAAATATTTAAAAAAGCTAAATTGGCGAATCTACCAGTATCTACCGGGCCTCGTGGCCGCGGTGGCGCTCGCGACTCGTGGTACTGGAAGGAACAGTGAAGTTTTCGGTAGGAGTCTGACAGCAACAACCGTTCTACTCAGACGACTTAAAAAAAAAAAAAAATAGGAACCGTGAAAAGGGCCCCCAAATAAAGGACCATGCCCATATTAGTATGAAGGTGAAAGTCAGTAATGCCATGCAATGGCCAAATTGCAGCTCTATGTCATACGATAACTTATTAACAGTATTTTTATGATATCTAGATTTAATGTCATATAAAGCACTGATTGAAAATTTATTGGACGTTAAACATGATAACTGCCTACTGGTATTGTTTACACATTTTATCGTTTACAGACAGCATTGCTATTAGTTTTCCACTAGGAACTTCATAATCATCACATAAGCTAGGCCAGATCAGTGTTCGTTTTTAAACTTAATAAATGTCTGTAAACATTTCAATTATTTGGAATTATCTAGTCTGTCTCCATAGTATCTCCATCAATATAAATGTGAAAACAATTTGGTTAGATGCAAAACTTAAGTAGGTACTCGAGTAAATAATAATATGGAAAGAGAGATTATAAAAGCACATTGCAATAAAATCTACATGCGGCTACTTTTTGTGAAATTTTATCTAGCCGATCGTATCAATAATACGCAAATAAAACCGCAACACTATAATAGTAGGTATTCGTTATCATCGGTAACAAGCAACAACACTATCACAACGAATTAATAAATCGGCCAAAGGACGTGATTCCAGACCGTAATAAACTGCACTTTTAGTGCATGAATGAATGAAACATTATCTATCCTAAGTTCTGCAATGTAAACAAGTCTTTTTTTTTCGTTTTTTTTTATCCAGTGCTTGTTAGGTTTCAAAATTAACAACGTGATTCTAGTTTTCATTTATTATTACAATCTTGTAATTTACTTTATCTGGACCTTTCTGGGGCACAGATGGGCATGGTCCTTTCATATAGGGCCCCTTTAGGACAAGCTACGCCAGTGCTAGTATGCCAACCTAACAAATTACTATTATAAAATTGCTCAAAATTAAAAAAGTTAATGTCATAGGCAACACAGAACCTGATTCAATCCTTACTTAAAACCTTACAAAGTATGCTTTATTAATTACATGGTGTAGGTATAATGAATCGTTGGGTGAATCTGAGTACCTTAGATTTTGGGAAAAGATTTGAATTTGAATGTTCTAAAAAATACGGGAATTGCCCTTTATGCAAAGGACCTTAGAAAGCCAAGTTTAATTTAACAGTCTAGTTCTGTAAGGTATCATACCTTCCTGTTCTTCTTCTCCTTCTTGGGCTTGGCGACGGTATCGGGCACAGTCATGGTGGGCGGGGGCGGCGCCACAGGCGGCAGCTCCACCACGGGCTCCGGGCGCGGCGGCGGGGGCGGGGGGGTGCGTTTCTGTAATATTATCACTTTAATCGAAAGCAAGAATCTTCGCAAGTTATATAGTCACATTGAAATTATTTTCTGAGGTTGGAAGTTCCTGGGAGATCCTGTAACGATTGTTAATGTAAATGATGACCTCTGTAATGGGTAAACAGCTCAATTTAGTTAGGCTATATGTATGTTTACCATGGTCAAAATTTGATCATTCATTACACCTCAAGATCAAAACCTGTCACTTCATTCTACCTCTGTTTGTTTCGGCCTTTCTTCTCAGAGTAGTCTGATAGGAAACGCCGACCTCATCTATTTTTTTTTTAATATGATTGACGTGTAAGTGTTTGTTCAAACCTACTTAAAGAAATAAAATGATTTATTATCATTTACAAAGATCAATAAAAATGCTGCCTTACCCTTTTCCGACTTTCTTTCTCTTTCTTCTCGTCATCCTCTTTAGGTTGCTTGTAGAGTTTGGGTGCTGCTGACAGCACCACAGGCTGTGGCTTGGGCGGAGGAGGTGGTACCAGCTGAGGCCCTGGCAGGCCGGGGCGGAGGAACGTTAGGGCGGGCGGGAACCCGCCATCAGCTCCACTTGAACGTATCCTGACCTGGTGGTAACGGTTAGTGTTACTAGTTTGACCCAATGGTTTAAAGGACACGAACTTGCCAGAAGGGGGTCGCGCATGACACCAGAGGGACCTGAACCCATCGTGCCACTCCCTTTCGGATACTTACGTACTCTGGTAAGGAAACGCCCTAGAGACCAACATCACAAACTATGGGTGGACGAAGATGAGTGCAAGCAAGCTAAGAAGTAGTGTAGTTACAGTCCCTACAACCTACAATACATATCATGGTCGTCTCACGAAACAGGTGCTCCAATTAAATAAATAACAACTGCATACAGTTACAGCAACTATAACTGACCACAGGTCATTTTGTAAACTCTTCATACACCACACACACATAGGAGTCACAGACAGTCTCCTGTGCAGGGCCTGAATGAAGGGCGACGAAACAACAGCTAATGTGCTTCTAAACTGCACGGTGCGGTGGTCGCCACATACAGCGCAAAGTACTTCAGTAACCCAGGTACCTTCCGTGAGATCGTCAGTAGACGAAGTAGACAGTAGACCAAGGCATTGCTGGCATACCTTAAGGAGCTAGGGAGCATCGAATAATCGATTTTCGCACCCGTACGCAAAATACGCGCATTGACATGGAATTGCGGATACAAGCCTGTATTACTTATTGCTAGTTTGAATGAAGGCTATTATTTTAAAGATAAATGGTGCCGACAGAACAGTCTCAGGTTAATATGGTACTGATTCAGTAGCTTACTGTAAAGGATTCCAGCTAAAGTGTGTATTGAAATATTAATGTTAAAAGTAACTTGAATATAGCCGAAAATTTCATTATTATAATATAATAAAACTAAGATCTTTAAAAAAAATCATCATCATCTGCCTATTCTTTTCCCAACTACGTTGGGGTCGACTTCCAGTCTAACAGGATGCAGCTGAATACCAGTATTTTACATGGAGCGACTGCCTATCTGACCTTCACAACCCAGTTACTGGATAATACGATACCCCTTGGTAAGACTGGTTACCAGACTTTCGGGCTTGTGACTACCCGTAACGACTGTCAAAGATCCACGAATGACAGCCGGGACCAACGGCTTAACGCGCTTTCCAAGGCACGGAGGGGTCTCTGTATGTAAAGATGGTCACCCATCCACAGACCAACCGCGGCAAGCGTAGCTTAACCTGATCGATCGACCGACCTGTGCACCCGTTAATAAGATCTTTAAAAAAACAAGGCGTAAAATAAGTTTAAATTGTATAGGTACAACCACCGGACAAAGCATTTAGATTGATTTCACATTTTTTTTACTTATTCTAAATTGCAAAAACATAAGTAAATCAGAATTTCGCGGGCTGCCGTAGCGCATTGTTACCCTAGTCTGTTAGGCAAGTTTATTAAGTTCGGTAACAATAGAAAAAATAATTATGTCGAGCACTTTATGTTAAAACTAGCAGCCCGCCCCAGCTTCGCACGGGTGCATTTTTTTTTTCGAATTTCCGAAATTTTCTTTCATGCAAACCTTGTCCTGGCAATACCGAACACAGCAAAAAAAAGAATTATCCAATTTATGCAGCCATTCGGAAGTTATACACGTACAGACATTTCGGCGATTTTGTTTTATACCATGTATAAGGATGATCATCAAAAACCATATGGCCAAAAGTTCACCCCATGATAAAGATCTTCTAGCCTGTCAGCAAGTTAGTAACCAGGCTTTGAATTAAGTATAGCCACTGTAATATACAGTCTTATCTAGTATTAGCATCTGCCCACGACTTCAGCCACGTAAAATTTCTTGTTTCCCTGAGCCACCCCATCGCATCGTCTGCTCACGCTATTACTTCGTTTTCGCTTAAGAGTTCTTTCTGACTTTATTTCTGTATGCTTAGCTCCTAAGAGCCCTAGGGTAATGTTATATAGCCTATAGCCTTCCCCAAGGATTGGGCTATAAAATGCAAAAAAAAAAATTCAAATCCGACTGGTAGTTTCAGAGACTAGTGCATTCAAACAAACTCATCGGCTTTATTACTAGTAGTATAAATGGACTATCCAACTACAAACATTGACTTCCTCAATGAATGGACTATCCAACACAAAAATATTTTTTCAAATCAAGCCATCCCTCCTGAGTTCCTGAGATTAGCATGTTCAACCAAACAAACAAACTCTTCAGCTTTATATTATTATAGATTAGTATTGAAACATCAAATCACCTGTGAAGGCACCATGATAGAGGGCGGTGGTGGTGGGGGCGGTACTGTGGGATACATCATGGACATGTCGAATGAAGGCATCATTGGCGCAGCGGCGCGCTCCAGCTGCTGCTGCACGGCGCCGAACGTGGCCGCGCCGATCACGGCCCGGGAGACCACACTAACTGCACCATCACCGCCAGAGATCTCTGCTTCAAACCTGGTAATAAGAAATAAATGAGCACAATTAAGAAAACTGCACTAAAGTGCGATGGAAGGTGTGAACGTGGATTTGATGCGAATGTTTTTAATAGCTTGTGTACAATCAAGCACTGCAGTAATGCAGTTCAGTGCAGCACAGTGCAGTATTTTTGTAGATACTTATTGTTCTTCAACTAGCACCCGTATTTCAACCTGTAAATATCCATTGCTAAACTTGAGGCTCAACAAGCAGTGGTGTAGATGATATTGTGATTGGCGTAAATTTAATATTGGCATGGGTGTCTAAGGGAAATGTAACGTCGCTAAATGGAGTGGCTTGTATGGTTTCATGTAAATTGCATTGCTAACCTGGACATTTCATCTTGCATCTGCTGGTATTTAGAGGAGTCTTCCATGTTGCCGCTCGGAGTTTAACCTTAAAGCAGTCCAAAACGTTTACGTAGTAACCAGAAATAAAATGTACGCCACTAATTAGTCACTGTTGATACATACAGATCCACACATTTTCGGTATTATTACTGTAACAATTGTAATTACGTTTGGGATAATCGCATTGATTTTTGATGCGATGAGCCAAGCAAGCCAAATCACTCAACTCAATTCTCAAATCACAAATAAATTCTACCAGTGTCAGTCAAGTCAAGTGACCACAGAACATAAATCAAGTGACAAAGTCACAAAATATATATATACACACATCAAAAGTGTCTAGGGATCAACATATATTTTTGCAATAACTTTTCTCCTGATTGATATTAATTAAAATTTTCTTTAAGGATTCATCAAATAAAGTGTTTTCGTTTGTCACAGTAACGATAAACCAAGTCAACTTTGCATTAATAAAGAAATTTGCCATTTTCCTAATAAAGGGATTTTTGACATTTGAACCACTAACACAAAAGTTCGAAAAAAAGACTGAAATAACAGTTTTCTCTAAAATTTTATTGGGTAACTTAAACAATTAATAATCCGTGTTTCTACCGCGAACACTAACAACACAAGAACATCGGTTTGGCATACTCAAAATGAGTTCATCCAAATCACGCTGTGGAATGGCCCCGCCCATGTTCGTTGCAACAACAAAAAAAGGTCTTCTTGCGACTGGATACCCTCCATATTCGGCAGAGCTCTTCTCTGTAGCATATCCCATGCATGCTCAATCGGGTTCAAGTCTGGCGACTGAGCAGGCCAGGGCAGGACATTGATGTTAGCTGCGGCGAGAGTCTGTCTTACAACTCTTGCGGTGTGCGGTCGTGCATTATCATGCATTAACTGAAATAAGGGACCGATTTGCACTTGTAGAGGAACGATGACGTCTGATACAATCGTCTCAGCATAAATTTGAGCGTTGAGGTTGCCTCTGATCCAAATCAACTCAGTTCTTCCGCCGATCCAAATACCCGCCCATACCATGATGGTTCCACCACTATAAGGATGGACTTCCTGGCAGGATTTTAATCGCTGTTGGCGTCCAGGGGTTCTCCAGTGTCGTATACGTCTTGTATCCGGTCTCATACCAAAACGAGACTCATCAGAAAAGCACACGAAACGCCATTGTTCTTCTGCCCAATTTCTGTGTTCAAGAGCCCATTGATATCGAATCCTACGATTGTGCATTGCTATAGGTGGTACCCGTAGCGGTCTTCGGGAATGAAGGTTCACTTCATGCAAGCGGTTTCTGACTGTTTGGTCGCTAATTAAGTTCCCTGAAGAGTGATGAAGCCTCACGGCTAACATCATGGCGGTTATTGTTGGAGCTCTTCGAGTTAAGATTTGAATGTATCGGTCTTGTCTCCGTGTGGTGCAGCGATACCGTCCTCCATGGCGCTCAGCCACGGTACCAGTGCTTCGGTAACGTGTCCAAAGTCGACTGATAACACTTTGACTTGTATTCAGAGCTAAAGCCACAGTACGTTGCCGGGAACCAGCTTCTATCATTCCCACGGCTCTGAGCATTTCTTCCCTGGTTAAATGACGTCGCCGCTCCATAATAACGTTGGTTTTAATCAGTAGTAGGGAAACAGTAGCACTAATAATGTCTTCAATGCGTTGTATGTTTTTATAGGGAAAATATTGACAGCTGATTTTCATCTTTTACTCGAATTTGATTCACAGTTCCTGATTCAAATTATGAAATGCACCAAAAAGGATCCATATAAATTTATAAAATCATAAATTTATTACAAAGCCACATCTCAATCTCAAGAAATCCGCATAAAAATGCTTGATCCCTAGACACTTTTGATGTGTGTATTTTTTTGCATCGCTGGGAATTTTTAGCCCAAGAAGCTTGTAGATAAAAATGGAGGCAACACTCTAAATACCTAATAAGTGAAGCCGACTGTGGGCTTAGACTATACATCATATGGACCCGAAATGTTTGACTATACAAAAACACAGTTATACAAATATGAGGCTTATCGACGCCAACATCATAAAAATATTGCCATCCCTTTTTAACTTTCTTAGTTTTGCATATTATGTGAAAAAGGATAACAGTGTTTTTGACAGTCACTATCACGGCAACCCGCCATTCCTAGCGTCACTAAAATACCTATTTGCAGCCGGTCGCCATTTTATCCTCTCACTGTTTGGTACCAAAGTTGGGTACGTCAACAACTGTCAAATGCTCTTGAGCTGTGGATATAATTTGTGTATTTTGGAGTAATTTGCTGTGTTATTGTGTTTGAACTCGGTTCTATAGTGGAAGTCGTCAGTAGCAAGATGCCCAATTGCATTACGTGTGGCTGTGGCATCAAAAGAAGCAGAAATCACCCGAAAACAACCAGCACCAGTATGTGTACTTAATTTCAGCTGAAATATCATTAGATTTAGAGGATAAACAAAAGATTCTGCATTCGTTGAAGAGTTTCAACAGCAAAGCATTCATATTTTCCCTTTTCTCTTTATTTTCAAGTTGTATTTCATGAAATCATTTTCTTTGTTATTGTAGGGATAGAGTAGTGCATTTGACATTATTATATTTATCGATAATGCTATTTTATGAATCTAGTTTCAACCGGACACTGAATAAAGTAATTGAGACAGAGTAGGAGATATCTCTCGCTTGTCTTCAATATCTATTAAAGCTTACTTATATTTTATTTGTTTCAGATTTATTAAGAAAATTAAAGGACAAATGTCAAAAACAGCCCAAGAAGATAAAGAGACTTAACGAGAAATTTTTAATACAGACGAAAATATTAGTTGTCAGGCCTGTTGGTCTAGTGGTTAGTGACCCTGACTGCTATGCCGGAGGTAGTGGGTTCGATTCCCACCCAGGACAAATGTTTGTGTAATGAGCACAATCATTTGTTCTGTGTCTGGGTGTAATTTATCTATAACATTTATGTATTTAGAAATATATAAGTATGTTTATCAGTTGTCTAGTACCCATAACACAAGCTCTGCTTAGCTTGGGACTAGATGGCGTTGTGTGATAGTTGTGGAATATTATTATGGAAAGAAATCTCCTGAAAGAATATCACATCGAAATTATCTGATCAAAATTGTATAATTCAGAAATAAATGAGTGATTTGTTTGTTTGTTTGTTGTTTATTCCTGTTTGAATATAATTATATACTTCATTATAATTTATTGTTGGCTTGTAATTAAAGCCCACTATCATCTGCATGTTAGAAAAGGTAGGTGTTGGAAATTTAACATCTAAATTTCAAAAATATTCATTATGTTAGTTCCGTCATTATATCCCGTGAAATTCAAATTTTCACACATTTTTTTCTAAATTGTAGTTCTGTTACAATTTTTTTTTTATTATTATTCAAATTATTATCAATAATCAGCGGTCCATTGATGGTAACACGTCTTACGGCTTAGCTGTGAAAGATGGACGAACCTACAAATAACTTAAATGAAAGACTTAAAGAAAACTTGAGGTATTTTTACCGTGAGTCCGTGACACAAAGAAAACATTTCCACAATCTTTTATCGATGTTATTTTATAGAAATATCGATTAGGGGCTGCTGTATTAGCCGCCATTTTATCCTCTCAGTAAAGTGTAGGTATGCACGTTTTTCTTGTAGGTATGGCCGGTCCATGTGATTGGTACGTCAGTGACTGTGGGCCAAGCGTAGACAGAGTAAACTACAAGAAGCTTGTAGATAAAAATGGAGGCAACACTAAATACCTAAGTGAAACCACACGACTGTGGGCTGACGCTCTCTTTCTGAATACATACATAAGACAAAGAAAACATATATCACTGTCTCGTTCTTATGTGCGTATGTTGCCGCAGTACTTCTTTCGTGGGACGGACTCTACTAGCGTTTTCATAGCTTAATTTTGCTCAAAGATTTAAATGTTTGTTGATACTAATAATATAAAGCTGAAAAGTTTGTTTGTTTGGTTGAATGTGCTAATCTCAGGAACTACTACTGGTTCGAATTGAAAAATTCTCATTGTATAGGATAGTCCATTTATACGAAGAATTTAAGGAAGGCTATATTACATTACGCTACAACCGATAGAAGCGGAGCATCAATGAAAACTGTTGCAGAAACCAAATTATTCCTTTTGAGAGCTTCCGTGTGTACGCTGCGTAAGCGGTTAAAGTTATGCTAAAATCATGTATGACGGATTTGTTTCCCTTCAAAAGTTCAAAAAAAAAAAAAAACTGCGACAACTTAAGTCTATCTTTTATGGTTGACTCACACATTTTTTAACGTAATCTTTGCATTATTTGCGAAGGTGTTTTCTTATGGACCCTTAGAAGTTGAGCAAAATGTAAAAAAGTCAGAAGTTTTCGCTGAGCAAAAATGAAGTAATAACGCTGGCAGGCGATGCGATGCGACGGGATGGGTCAGGGGAACAAAAAATTTCACGCGGATGAAGTCGCAGGCAGAAGCCAGTAATGGGGATAAAAACTGCTCTCTCAGATGATCTCATTTGCTAACTTCAGATGTCGCTACTAATACGAGTCCAAGAATTTGACAGCTAGTTATCACTATCCATATTTTTTTTCAGGTCTGCCGTTTTCGTCTGTCTACAAGTGAGACCATTTTGTAGTGCCCTAACTTTTTAAGCTAAACGATTTTTGTAACAAAGATGATATGATCGAACGTATTGTTGAGAATGATTATTCTATAGCTGATGAGTCAGTTGAGTTGAGTTATGACTCATGATCATGAGGGGAAGTGCTAAGGTAGCCCGCGAAATTCAAATTTTCTTACGATTTTTGCAATTTGCAGCTCAGTGTCTGGGTGTACAGAGGCCAGCACATCAAGCTACCCCAATCTGTCAAATTTTGATAGTTTCTACTTTACCACAAAGGATTAAGGTTCATATTCAATTGAGAAAATATGACAGATTGGGGTAGCTTGATGTGCTGGCCTCTGTACGTTGATTAAAATATGTTTCACGATTGTAACAAATAAGTATTTACATAATTATAATCATTAGAATGAGTAATACAACTTGTTAAGTTACTATAATCCTAAATGACAAGATTTCATGAAATAGTCATTCAATAGGATTAGGTACTTGGTCTTAGACTTGTATTGATGACTTTAATGATTGCAATTCTGTAAATACATATTTGTTACGGTCGCAAATCATATTTTAATCAACGTACAACTTAATACTGACCTACAAATTGATAAAACGCAAGAAAATTTGAATTTCGCGGGCTGCTCTGGCACTTTCGCCTTAGAAAAGTACTCTGTGGTGTTACTTGTCACTTTTTGACAGAACAGACTTACAGTATTTTTATGTAGTCTGTGGGTGGAACAGAAATTTCACATTCACTTTTCACTTTTTCAGAAAGAGATCAAAGAGATGAGAATGAAATGCAAACTAATTAATGTGTTTAACTTGTAGTTTCTTTGTAAATATTTTTCAATTAAGTTAAAGCATCATGGTTGAAGACGATAGTAAAACAATTTGGTGCGGTAATTTACCTGAACAAGCTTCGGAGGAAATACTTTACGAACTGTTTTTACAGGTTTGTGTGTACTTGCATTGTCAGCGCACAGGAATGCTTTACGAATTTGCCAACATTGCTGACAATATTCTATCATATTCACATTTACAGGCGGGACCATTGGAGAAAGTCAGGATACCAAGGGATCGAGATGGACGGCAAAAAAACTTTGCTTTTATCACGTACTGTGACGAAGTTTCGGTGCCATACGCGTTAAACTTATTTCGAGGTACCTCCTTATATCATAGAACGTTATCTTTACAAAGTCGTGGACGAATGGTAACTCTACCGCCGCCAATCAGATGTTACGGACTGGAACCACCTATAGAGTTTCCTCAACAAACAAACATTGCTAAACAGTTTGTTGATATGACGGAGGATTTGAAAGACGAGGACTTCAAGTCTGTCAGTATGACTCGCCAACAATTTGACCCTAATGACAGATTGGTCATGGCCAGCTTACAGGGTAACTGGTCTCATCGGCATCACCCCTACAGGCCCAAAGACAAGATGCACAGAGATGACTACAGACCTAGGGATGCACATAATGACAACTATAATAGGAACAAAGATAATAGAAATAAACATTCAGGAAATTGGAGAGAGAGGAGAAGTCATAAGAAATCTAGCTACCACCGGTAGTTCTAATTTTGTGAAGTAACATACATACTCAGTGGAAACTAATAATTTTGCTTGAAATATAAGGATGGTATCCCTTAGTTGTACAGATGCCAGCACATCAAGCTACCTGAAACTGTAAAATTTTCCCAATCAACCTTGAACTTTGTACTTTAGTAATAAAGTTGAAAATCCATTAAAGAAATTTGACACATTGTAGTAGCTTGATGTGCTGGCGTCTGGGTACCTAAAAGACTTACAAGCAAATAACAGCACACACACACACATACACACAGAGGAACACCTAGAAAACCCACATTTCACTAGTTGTGTGAGTCCCATATAAGTAACTAATTTATATACATTTTTTGCAGTACAAGTGCTTCCAAATACATTTTAATATTCCGTATAATTAAAGTGAAAGGGGCCAATCAGAAATAAAAACAATGTTTCTTTGAATTATTATTATACTTTGTTGCTGTGGTGTGCTGTTTATAACATAAAATTTATTTGCATAGTGACAATAATATAGTGAGTTGCTATATTCATTTTTATTCTATTTGCTGTTGTGACTAAAAGCCATTCATACAAAAACATATGGTATGATTTATAATTAAATAGATCTAATGATAGTTTAATGTGTTTTAGTTTTCGAGTTTGTTTTTGATTTCATATAAAATAGTAAAATTTGCACTTACAGCTTTATACCAGACTGTCCCAGACAGGATGGTAAGGCGCTGTGCATATGTTGCAACTTTAGTTACACAACTATCCACCCAGTTGCAGCAACATTCACTTTTGTGCATTTTCTTTGAATTATATGAAAAACTTCATAAACGGATTGCCAGTTGGCGAAACTCAATGATCAAAATTGCTCAGTCCCTAATGATTTGACTTTACAATTAAGTTTAGGCAGATGATGATGATTTAAGTTTAAGTGACAAACTAACAGTTATGTTATATGATATTTGTCAATTAAAGTATATTGCAATAATGGGTAGCTTGTTGTTCTGTATTTATAATCTCTGTCTGTGTACTTGTTCCATCAGAATCGTTTGGAATTGTGGTTGCATAGAAGAAATCCTTCTTGAGTTCACTCTGTAAAAAGAAAACAAACAGTTGTTATAAATATTTCTAAGAGAGAGTGGATAATTTATCAGATTGTGCAAAGAAAAATCAACATATCATCAACTAAATATTCTAAGCTGCTAACTCCATTTTGGCTAAACTGACTTTTTGGTATCAAATGAAAGAGAAAAATATTTTCTCTTACCAAAAAGTCAGTTTAGCCAAACAAGCTGCTAACTCCATATTTGGCTAAACTGACTTTTTGGTGAGAGAAAAAAAGTCAGTTTAGCCAAAATGGAGTTAGCAGCTTAGAATATTTAGCCGACGATATGACCGGCTAGGTGAGCCAACCAAGTCTCAGTAAGCCACTAAGTCAATGTATCATAACTATTGCACTACTTAATTGCTTGACAGAACACCCTCATTGCGTAACACTATTAATCACAATCTGAAATAATTTTTGAAGGATATTTGCTAATCCATTGCTTTATACCTGTGTTCGAAAAATTTGTCTGCTGAACAAAGTAAATAACGCAATTAATTTTGTTGAACTGTCAAAATTAAAGCGATTCTACTTGTTACTGTTGGTGTTACAAAATTACAACGCAGAACCAACAAAACACAAAACCAACTCACGATTTCACTCTTGTATTTGTAGCGTATATAGCTAGCTATATCATGGACGAAAGCCAGTGACACAAGATAGAATATGACGGATAACATTTTTTCTTCCCAATCAAAGAAATCGGTCGTGATGATCCAGTACATCAAATACGTGCCCAATAATCCGCGTAAACCGAGAAACATCAAAAGGTATGAGACCTCTACTATGTAGTACAGCTTTGTTTTTCCGAATCCTGATTTTTTGAGAAACCTGCAGACAACAAATATTAACTACTGAATAAAGGCCTATTCAGATTTAAGCGATAGTGCTGTCGCGCTCGGTAGCGATACCGAATCGGTACGCGATGTGATGCGATATCGCTGTCGCTCTCGGTAGCGATACCGGTTCGGTGACGCGACGTCTGTGATCCAGCGAAATATCGCTGCACTACCAGAAGGCGGATCAGCACCCTAATTGTGTAACACACTATCGATCAGAGTCGAATCATTTTGAAGGGTACCTATTGCTAATACATTGCATCATAAATGTTCGAAAAATTTGTCTGCTCAGCAACGTTAATACGCAATTAATGTTGTTGAACTGGCCAAATGAAAGTCATTGCTAATACCCCAGTTACGCAATTACCCCGCCGTGTAGCTGTATACAGCAGTGCGATTCTGTAACCATCTCAGATCTCACAGTGAAAATCTAGGTGAAGTGAGCTGTCAGTGTCATCCTGATGCTAGGGATTGGTACTCTTGACAGCTCACTCTTTTTTTTTTTTTTTTTTGAGGATGGGAAATCATCACATGACCCCTCCCGCTCTGGGTGGAGCAGAAGGGAGTGTCAGACTCTTACTGACTAAAACCCACCCGTGTTCCTTCCTTAGCCCTTTGTGTTCCGGGGTAGCGGTAACCCTTTCGGACAATCCCGCTGCCCCGGCAGGCTTTGGCCCTTTCGGGCCCCTTCCTTACTGCTGACATCTCTGAGGCGGGCGTAGAACACGTACGCGCCGTCCGGCGGAGGGTTGACAGCTCACTTCACCTAACTTTTCACGGTGAGATTTTTACAGAATCGATCGGCTGGTCCGCCGTTAGTCCCTTTGGAAGTTTTTGGGTATTTTTAAAGTCGACCCCACATGGGGCAAAAAGGGATACCTACCTACCTAATTATTTTTTAAGGGGAACATTTTACTGCTTGTTTCCATTAACTCGAAAATGGTTATACATAATCTTTCTTTCAGTCATAGGTACAGACGCCAGCAGGTCAACCTACCCGAATCTGTCAAATTTCTTTGATAGATTTTCAACTTTAGCTCAAAGGAATAAGGTTCATATTCAATTGGGAAAATCTGACAGATTGGGGTAGCTTGATGTGCTGGCCTCTGTACAATGGACACGTATGTACCAATCGTTTAAAAAAAAAAACAAGCCCTGTCGAGGTGAAAAGGGAGAACAGTTTATTTGAAAAATCTTAGTTTATCTTAAAAATTGGCCCCGATTCTATTGTTCACAAACTAAACTAAATTTAAGTTCAGTGTATCTTTTTCTTTCTATTTAATTATGAAAAGGACAGAAGATAAATATTAGTTTAGTCCTGTCAAGTAAGATAATCCATAGACAAGTTTAGACGTGATTAAAAAATTGGCTACCTGCTAAAAATACAAAAAAAATTATATGATAAAATCAGCCATAAACATACTTTTATATAGATATACAACTAAAGAAAATACTTACGCTATTTTTGAAAGCTATAAACATTCTTTTTATTCACAATATTTGTTTTATTCGCGCAATATTTGACAATGTTAATATTGGGTATACATGAAAGTAAAAGGTATTTTTATTTACATAGAACGCGAGCGATACCTAGCAGGATTGGTGGGTATAGAAGTTCAAGGACTAACTAAGGTAATTAACAAATGGTGTTTCCGTTGACCCTATTATTACAGGCCCTATACCTAGCAAGTTTATGACATTTAAAATTCGAAGGACAGTGGAATATTAAAACGGGCTTACACAATTACACAAACCTTGTGGGCAACTTAGCCCATGGCTAGCTAGGCACAGCCGGAACTGTACCTACTTAATTAGTAGGATTCGTTCTAATGGTTACAACATCGGCAAGGTTACCCCTTGCCGAGTTTGTAACCATTACTGCTATTTAGAATTTCATTATGAAAAAACCTAATACACTACGCGACCTGGGGATTGAACCCACGGCACAGAATAACTTATTACTTAGCTCACGGGCTAATTGCGTATCACATTATTATAGGCCGACCGCTTAGCTGAGCTGAGACGTTGCCTAAGGTAGCAGCGCGGTGCAAGAGGGGTGTGGTGACGTGTGATGCGAGAGCTCAGTGATTCGTCAACTTGTGACAACTATATCACCCCTCCCGCACCGCGCAGTTACCTTATGCAACGTTGCATAAGGTAACCCTTATCTGGGCCCCACACATACAGATATTCCGCGTAGAATTTATATACAGTTTCTTGTTAGTAAAGCACGGCAGAATACATACTAAAAATAATCCAAAATAATAAAAAAAAACATGTGATTAAAATATGCACTCTGCCTGCACCTATGTGGTTATGATGGCGGTATCAAAAGTAGGTAGGTTTAATGGAAACAGTTACTATAGTTTGCTACTCTTAACAGGCAGAGTGTATAAATTGACCACATACTTTGAGACATTATCTCACACAAAATCATAATATTTAGAAAAAAAGAAACTACAATAAAAAATAGACATTTGAGTAATAAAATCATTTTTATTGTAACTTTGTCCCTAATAAATAAATAAAATAAAACTTAAAAACGTAAATGATTATTCATATTATATACATATATGATTGTGGTCGATAAAAAGCCTCTGCCCGGATAAGGGTTAAGTGGTCGGCCTATAGTAGCAATGATGGCTTTCATTTTTGAGTTTAACAACGACAACAACATTCACTGCGTTATTTACGTTGTTGACTAGACAAATTTTTCGAACATAATGAAGCAATGGATTAGGAATATCCTTCAAAATTACCTAGATACACTGCAGTGTGTCAAGCCAAGTTCAGTCGGGTGAAACACACCCGTGTGTTATCTTACACGAACCATTTTGATAACCATAATTTTCAGTTTAAATATTATTTTCTTTCTATATCAAACTAAGCCATTTAAGTTTTCTAAGTTAACTTCAAAAAGGGAGCTTATCAATTCGTCTGCATTGTATGTACCTACCCGTATATCGTATCAGACATATTATCTACTAGCTGCGCCCCGCGGTTTCACCCGCGTAAGTTTCGATCCCGTGGGAATATCGGGATAAAAAGTATCCTATGTGTTATTCTGATGTATAAGCTATATTACTGTAAAGTTTCATCAAAATCCGTTCAGTAGTTTTCGCGTGAAAGAGTAACAAACATCCATACATCCATACATACAAACTTTCGCATTTATAATATTAGTAGGATGTAGGTATAAGCACCGATTTGGATGATTCTTTTTTTGACTGAAAGGGTATTCCATTCACCCAATTACATTCCGAATTTTGGTCTAATGATCCGAAGACCTTCAGAGATAGACAATGAAACTCCTTAAATTAATGAATGGATGAGTGGTTTGAAATCGGCTGTTTAACAACTCTGGGCATGCTGCAGTCGCAACGAACTCCGAAGCTATATTTATACAGAGTTAAATTAAATTAGCTAGCGAAACTGGGACGTCGACGTTTGTGAGAGTGAGGGAAGAGAGAGTGCACCTGTGTCTACGCACACTCTTGTGCATTATAACACCTCCCGCGCCGGAGGCTAGTCTCCGTTGAGATTGGCGGTCATGGCCGAAATACGGTCTGGAGGACTTTAATTTAACCCTGTATATAACAACTGTAAAGCAAGAAATACTAACCATCTTGCTTGCAGTAGAGGATTGGTCAGTTCCAAGAGGAGCAGCGAACATGCAAACGTGCACCCAGTGTGGTCTTTCTGCATGTACCTAGTTATGGCAAAGAGGGCGGACGCATGGTGACACAGCATCACGACGCTATCTGTCCAGTACAGTAAGCACCAGAGCAGGTCGAAGGCGAAGTAGCCCCACGACCAGATCATTAGTAAGTACTGGCACGGCAATATCCTCCCTAAAAAGAAGTTTCGGCAAATCATTAAGTTCTAAATACTTGGCTTACTTTAGTATCAAACTGTGCTCGCGACTTCGTTCGCGTGGATATCGGAAAAAAATAACGTGTCTCTTTACTAATTATTTTTCTGAAATAAAACCCTTATAGCATCAGCTATCTGCTAGAGGAACTCTTGTCAATCGGTCCAGCCGTTTCGGAGATTAGCCGGAACAAACAGACGGAGTCAGAAAATTAAAAAAAATCTGTTTTTTGCTGTAAGTAGGTAGTATTATATACTTTCATATGCAATTAGTAAAAAGCAGTTATTTTAACTTGTATGTGTTTAAAACTGGTGGGTTGTCTCTGCATTACTAGTCAACCAAAAAATGGCTACCATAAGTTCAAGACCTAATTTAGGTAATCTAGAGCTGTGTGATTCATGCACGGAGTACAGAAAGAAGCGGAGGTGGTGCAATGTAAAATCTCTTAGGAAAGAAGCGTCGCCTGAATGCGGGTGACAGGGGGACGAGGTATGGCGATAGCCACACCCCGCGGTGGAAAACCCGCCCATTATTTTCAAGTCCATCTAGCGGTGAAAGGAAATACAACAGTGTAACTGAACTAGCTATTTTTCATTTTAGTTCGTCTACTGGCCACTATGGCGTTACAAAGCATGACACTTTGTTCCAGAACATTCTATGTGCGTTAGTATGCCGGGACCACATTATTTATTACCCAACTGCGGGCGAAGCCCAAAAGGTGGGTACAATAGTGTCTCATAGTGTTCCCTGTTTAAATTGATTTTTTTTTATAGTGTCATGTGATACCTAAAGGTAGATAGGCTAGGTTGGTAGATAGAGTACCTACTCTATCTTTTGGCTTTACTCTGTTTTTTTGGCTTTTCATTGAAATAAATCTATGTCCTTTCTTTATTTGTAAAGAGTGAAGGGCGAGAACACATTCTTCGCATTTAATTTTTTTCTGCAACACTCGTACTATGTAACCCGCTATACAGGGTGTAATTTAAACGCTGTAGTGATCCTGAAGGAGGAAATATAACAGCTGGTATAGAGTCACTATACATAGTTTCAACTCAAAATAAAATACTCTAAGAATTGATACCAAATTTTCGGTTTCATTGGTTTCTTAAATTCAAATCATAACAAACGTGTCACCGCACTACGTAGGTCAATAACTTTTTAAGTTACTTGCTAATATCACGATAAATCTCTTCCGTAACTCTGCGCGCCTAGTACCGTAGCCTACTGCGCAGGCGCGAGGCGGTGTTCTTTGTCGGCGCCAACTGACGGAATATTCCGCCGCCGCCGCGCGCGCGCGCAATAAGCCATACGTACTTTACCGTGATGTAAAAATTAATGTGTAATTCTAATTATTGATTTACTGTTTACTCGTTATTAAGCTAGAAATTGCACGTAAAAACTGGAATAACAAAACTTAAGTAAACAATCGAAACAAAGTTTAGGTAGGTACCTAGGTTAACTAGTTTCATCCCTTATTATTACTTTATACCGAGTAAACAGTAAAATCTTAAAGCTTTGCTTAATTTAGTAAATTGACTTACATTTTTAAAGATGGGGTTCGATGTGGTGACCTTGGTATTGTATGCACAAGGCCGCTCACTTGTTCATGGACACACATTACGTAGCATGTCTGGTGTTATTGTCCTGAAAGCGGCCTCAATCCGCACTTTAATTTGTATCACACTGCACTGCGTACACTACACACGCACATGGGTGCTGACCGTCGTTGCGCAGCGCTCGCCATAGGTACCTGATTACCTATGGTTAGAGGCACCAAGCCGATGTACCATCCGAGATCAAACTAAAACATGCTGACGAAGGCATCTATCGACGCTCAGCATCTGGTCTACCCTCAATAAAACGGTGACGGTACAGTTCTTGGGCAGCTCGCAAATTACTGATGCGCATAATTATCATAGGGATAAAAACGAATGTACTAGACGCAGGACAGACGTCGACTGACGGCGACGAGCAAAGCAATAACAATAATGCCCAAAATGAAACTCCTATTCCCTGCTATCCTGGTACCTAAAAGTCATTAGGTTTACACACACATCGATGTTACATTGTGTGTGTAGCGACGTAATCAGGGTTCTGTGAGCAAATGATATTCAATTCGGAAATAACAATTCCTGTTACTCATGCGCTTCTAGTACTTTTATTAATTTCTTTCGACAGTTACATGCAATTTTGCGACATTCTTTATTTGAATTATAATAACAAAGACTAAACGTGCTCAAACTAATAAAACCTATGTACCACTCAAACAGCACCGACAGACCGTGAACTCCGATAATTCTTTCGGTTAGTCCTACACACAAAAATTATGCGTGCGTGGTATTATTTTGTAATAAAAAAAAACGATTAACTTGTTGCTAATAGTTTACGTCTTATTTAGTAAAAAAATAACCTTATTTTAAAAATTATGAACGGAACCCACTGTGATTTTATTTGTACTAGGAGAAGAATAAGTTGCGAAGAGGTGAATTGAAATGATGTTTTGGGTTCAGTTGGACAAAAAAATGGTTTCTAAATCCTTTTTCTATTCTAAGTACTAATGGCAAATAATAATGTTTATTTAAGCAATTAATTCCCGGTAGGATGCACGTAAGGATTCGATTTTTATGATCAATTCAATGGTTGTACAAGCTGTCGATTTTTCGAAAAAATCGTTTTAATGCGATCTTCAAGCAAATCGATTCAATAGTAACGTGAATCGAATCTCTTGGATCGTATGTGTAAATAAAGGCTCTTAATAGTTCAAGTTCATATTTGCCCAAAGCATTGTGCTGACAATCATAAACAGCGAATAGGTAGGTTTATCTATTTCAAACAAGATCAATTACATAAGTATGCCGACACTTTTTAACTTGTCCGAAGATTGAAACATATTAATCATCCATTTGAATTACGCCGGAAAGGTTATCAAATATTATTGACGTACCTACCTGACTGGCAACTGTAAATATGTCACAAAATAGAGGTGTGTTAAATGCTGTTTAAAATTTTTTAATTACGATTTTTGAATGAATTTTTAGAAGATCGATGTAAGAAGAGCACGAGATTCGATCTGTGAATCGAATGAAAAATCGATTTAAAGCAAAAAATCGTTCATCTTTATGGCCACCAAAATAAAAGGTTAGAAATAATGTTAGGAAATTTACAGGAATATTGTTTTTGAATTAGGTATTTACTGTGTTGTAGGTATGATGGAAAGGTGGGTGGCGGGTGGAAGATTACTACGAGGTAGATAATAATTATCTACAAAGTAATCTTCTACAAAAGGACAACTACGTAAAAAACCAACAAGTGTGTAAATGATACGTGACAATTCAAGCAGGTATCTAAATATTTCGTTAACTTTTGATACCTAAACCAATTAATTGTATTGTAGGTAGCTAGTTCACAAACATAATCAAAGTTTAGGAAAAGTCAGTACTTAATAATATTTTGTGAATAAAAAATAAACATGCGGAACCGTTTATTCAGAAATACCAGGAGTAGGAGGTTTATCTTTACTTACAAATAGGTCGGTGACACCGATCAGCTGTTTTAGTGCTAGTGATGTGTTTATTTCAATTTGAAAAGTTCGGTTTCTGGTATCAATGTATTAAAAAATCTCATAACTTCCGAACATGTAGCGATAGGATTAAAAAACCCTTCCTATATCGTTTGATATCATCCAAAGAAGCCGGGCCTTCTCTATATATATACCCATTTCGTTACACGTTGTATATGAGGCAATTTGATGAGTGTCAGAGTGTTCAGTTTCAAAAATCCTATTACCTTCGACCAACGCGTCATGAGCAAAATTGTCATCATCAGAATCTGGACTCGATTAGTTTTATAAATAAAATTGTAGCAAAAGCATCTTTGAAATAATTATGCCTTTCTTGGCAAGATTCTAAGGCTTTTGCAACACTTGTGCTAAAAAGTTGACTTGCCAATGTAACTTTCATCTTTTCTCGATGAAAGTAAATATGCCTATCCGTTAGTATGTTTCCCAAATTTAGAGTTTCCTTTTCACGAAAAAAAAAAAAAATTACACGATAATAGAATTTGATAAAAAAAATCAGCCGCCGTAGAAGAAGCCACTACTGACATTTGCCTCTTTGTATTCCAGATTAATGGTCTTGCTGGCATGACGCACACATTTTTATTTACCAGTTAGGACGGACTACTTGCCGACAGATGGCGCATTTTTCTTTTCTAAATTCTTTTTGTTTCAATTACCAAGGTATGTAATTTATCTATGAAATAACATAGCGAGCAAAATAAACTTTAAAATTAAACTTTAAAAAATATTTGAGGCAAAAATTGGTCACAATAATATGCATTGATAATGATAAAAACACATGATGAGAAGTGGTTATAAAGTATCTCTTCGACAACCTTAGAGCATTAAACCAACCGGAGACGCAACGAGCACTAATATCTATGCGAATAAGTCTGTCACTTTCATCGCGGGGGACGAGGCAACGCACACAAATAGTGATAACACACTAATGCATTTTCGATCGCGTTGTTACTCACGCACACGAAAAAATTATCGAACACAAGCATAAACTATACGCACACATGTACTAACTCACACAGAGACGCCCTGTCAGGATACGGGATGACGTCATTTTTGTGTAAGCGATGGAAGTGCTTGACACTATCGATATTTTGCTGTCGATGAGTTCAGCCAATAGTTGTGATAAAAAAGGCTCTTCTTTATTTAATTGTTTTTTCATATTTACTTATCAAATTGATCTTCAATGCAGATCAATTCTTTTTAAATAGGTAACATAGGATTTAGATTTTAAAGTTAGTCTATAAGGATTCATTGCCACGGTACAAGAACTGCCGATTCTGTAAAAATCTCACCATGAAAACTTAGGTGAAGTGAGTTTGTTCTATCTAGGAATTGACACTATTGACAGCTCACTCCACGCTCACGTCACCTGAGTTTTCACTTTCACAGAATATCATCGCTGCCTCGATGGTCTAGTGTTCGCAAGGATGAATGCTGAACACGACGTTCTGAGTTCAATACTCGGGTCGGGCAGTGTTATTGGTTTTCTTATTAGGAATTTCTCAGTAGCAGCACGGAGTCTCTTGATATTAGATTGTATTCTAGAACATGAAGCTTCAAAATGCTGTGAGCAAATTGTACTAGTACGTTTAGGAGTCTACGAAACATGATTAGCTCAAGCCCAAATCCAAACATCCCGAGTCATTGCATCTTTTGTAAATCTGAAAAAGTAATAGAATAACACAGGGACTGAATTACCCAAAAATAAAGGTACCTTTAAATTTGGGTATGACGTCATACCGTTAAATAACGATAACCAAAATATTACGATATCGTTATTTTTTTAAAATAGCCGTATTTTAGGTAGGAAATTCATACCGGTATATTTCAGTAGAAGTAACATAACCTTTTTAATAATATCAGTACCAATACCTTAACCTTTTTAAATAAGGGTTTTTTTGACACACCGCCTCGCCACTCTGTCTGTTTCTGTCGTTAGCGATTGTTAAATCACTCCATGTCCTTCACGCGCTAACTGCCTACCACTAGGTCTACAACAAACATAAGGTCAAGTTGCAGCAAGTTGTTGTAGACACCCCCGTGCGCCCGCGCCGCGCCGTCACCATGTTTTTCGGTACCGAAATCGTATAACGGTTAAATAACAATTTATCCTAACCTTTATTTATATGAGTACCGGTATAGCTCAACCTCTATTTTGAATCGGTACCGTTATATTTTTGAGGTATCTTAACCTTTAACCGTAACCGCTTTCAGTCCCTGGAATAACATACTCATAAAGTCGATATCGATATTTGTTTCTATGCTGTCACAGCCCTCATTTTGCTACAGTGTGGCCTGTTTTTAAATATAAAAATTGCGTATTTTCGGGATAACTTGACCCGTAAATATTTTATAGTAATGAAGAATAACGATATGAGAAAATTGTAAGAGATTTGTGGAACATAAGTTTGATATCATTAATCAATTATTTGATAATAAATAGCAATTTTTTAAAGGCTTTAGTAAAAAAATCTTAAAAAATAACAAAATAAGTTGCAAACAGTACCTAATAAGAATAACAAATGCGAAATAGAAGTTTGAAATAATTGTCAATATTTATAAATTACAACTTTAAAAATTACACAAAATTAGGTCTTGTACAATTTAGTGGCAACATTCATTGACCGACAATATTTTATGGTTTTTTGCAAATTTATTGCATTTTATGTTATTATTAGGGCAAAATAATACTTATAGATGGAAAGTAAGGTTATCCTTTTGTTTACTAGATGTTTCCGATCTATTTTTACACGAAAAAACACTGCAATTCGGCATTTTTCTCTTTCGTACGTTCCGCGCTAGTGTGATTTGCTGAATGACGTGGAACGCGCGGCAACTAGTTTTATAAGACTGATATGACCGGCGGTCTCGTACCTTTGGCAGCGGGGAACGCCTGACAATGGCGTCTCCGGTTGGTTTAATGCTCTAAGTCGATAACAGATGTCTCTAGCTACAATCTTGCGACCAAAAGAGAAAATGTGTTATAAAATGAAAATATTTATTTTAGGGACTTACACGTGAAATGTTATGCCATCAATATGTTTCAGTTTTGATCCTGAACAATTTTTGCATCCAACAACAGCGCACTTCATTGTTAAAACAATTAAAAAACTAAATACAACAGACCCGATCGCAATGACGATTCATTCGAAACTAAGATTTGTGGCCCCGCCCACTGTGACGTCATGACCGAATTGAAGGCGACTGACCTAATTGCCTTGCGCCATCTCCGCTTCTTTTCTGTACTCCGTGGATTCATGTCTGATGTACAGTCACGAACACTAATATGTCAACACTTGGCAACTTTCAATTGCGATTTTTTCGTGAAATAACAAATGCAACGTTAAAATATGACACTACATAAAATATCTATGGGTTCGAAAATACTATGTTCGTAATAACATAAAATTTCATTAAAAAATAAAGGAGAAAATCACCTTTGAATAATGCCAAGTGTATACATACTTATGCTCGTGACTGTAGGTACAGGAACACTTATGTGATTCATCCTTGTTAACATGGCATATAAATGGTTTTTAAAAAACCAACATCCACGTTGCAGTTGTAGTGCGATAGTTTTAAATCTACCGAATTAGGATATGGACACTTGGAAAGCATAGTAAAGGTACTAACTGGATAAATAATATGGTGTCAAAGTTCGCCATTTACATTGCGTGAAGCCAACGACAATGGCTACAGTACCGTGCAATAGCGTCAGGAGCCTCGACCGCCACTCAGGGCTCTTCTCTGGCAAGTTTTCAACCGTCACGGAATATAAAAAGGTCCACAGCAAGAAGGACACGAGTTTGGCCAGGGACGAGTTTGATAGAAAACAATGTCTCATTAGATTCATAGTGAATCATTGGGCGTACTTATTTGATGTATGAGGGGATTACTCGGAGGAATCATGGTTAAAGGTTGTAGAGCATTTTTCTATGAGTAATAATTGTCTAATGGGCACATGCAAAGGGTAGGATTTTTGAAGTTTTGTGTCAGAAAGGAGCACAGACTACGGTCACAGAGGTAATAATAAGAGCTTTTATGAAAAGTTTTTGTTTAGCTATGATATGTAGGTACCTACCTATTTTAACTCCGACTTTCCATGAACTGGAAAACCGCGTTAAGTTTCAATCGTTTGTCTCTAAAACACTGATTTAGACTAGACTGACCATACAGCAGGATCGAAGACTGAAGTGGACGAGGATAGTAGTTTGTATACGACTATACGTACAAGGTATATAACTACTATATCATTTAACTTATAGTATAGGTACTTACTTAAATAAAACATCAATTAGACCAGAATATTTTATTTCCTAATAAAAGTTTATAAATTAATTGTCATTACAATAAAGTTCGCTCCATTGGAGGATAACATCATTTAACACATATCTATAGTCGTACAGTATATTTAATTTATTTTACTACAAAAATACCTTTCGCATATTTCAGTCATAGTTTCACAATTTCACTTACTTGTTTACCCGTCTTCCATCGGGGTACCTACGATTTTTGGGAGGAACTCTTATAGTTATGGGAGACAGAATTTCTGGCTCTGCCCGGTTCCTACCGGTAGGGCAATTTGTCGACATACTTTTCGATGGCGCGATACCGTGAAGGTGTCATGGCTTCCTTGAGCATTGGTTTGAAGCGCACGTCCTCCCCGAGCGCAAGGCACAGCTGTCGTGCGTGCTGCCGTGTGTCCGCGCTGGCGTCAGCCAGCAGCTCGCCGGCCGCGCGAAGCAACGACGTGCGCACCTCGCCGGGCAGCGCCAGCGCGTGCGCCGCGCCCCCGCGCCGCACCAGCCGCGCCAGCGCCGCAGCCGCCGACGCACGCACCGGGCCCGCGCGGTGCGCAGCCCCGCGCCGGGCCAGCGCCACCACCGCGCGCACCTCGCTGCCGCCGCAAGCCACCTTCACGAGCGCATTGGCGGCGTCTGCGCGGAGGAAGCGGTTGACGTCGGCGCAGCGCTCCAGCAGCGCACCGATTGCTTCCTCCACCTCGGGATCGAGCGCGCGGCCGCGATGCTCAAAGAGCGCACCTAGCGTACAACACGCGGCCCGTGAAACACGCGACCTCAGTGAGCGCACATGCGTAGCAGCCGATCGCGTGGCCGCGCGCCAGCTGACAGCCGGCGCGCGGGCCGTCGGGTCCGCCGCGAGTCTCTCAGTCTCCACGAGTCCGCTGACGATCACCTCCCAGTCCTCGTGTCGCGCGGGAACTATACACTCGGCAAGGGCGGTGCGCACGTCGCGCTCGCTGGGCCGCGGCCGCTCGTCGTACACATCGCTGGCGGGCTCCGGCGTGGGGACTCCGCTCCGCACGGGCGATGGAGCGCTGCTCCTCGGTGGTGTAGGTGTGGGTCGCGCGCTCACAGTTGTTCGCACCGGCGACACCTCGACCACGGTACTCGCACGGGATTCCAGAGACTCATGCCCAGTGGAGGCCCCCGCGCTCCCTGGCGGCTGCGGGGGCGGGGGCTCGACTTGTAATTGTGACCGTCCACTGATCGGTGAGGGGTTAGATCTCTCGGAGTAGTCCTCGACGCGGATGGAGGGTGAACGTGGCGGCGACGGTACTGAGTCCTGAATCTCGTCTGGAGCGTTGTTGAATTCTGTTGTAGCACCTATCACCCTCTCATCAGATCCATCCTTGGATGCGGATGACTTTTTATTGTTTTCCCCGTCCTCATAGCTGGTAAGCGCGCTCGAGTCTCTGTGAACAGAAAAAAAAATTTGGAAAACCCAAAAGTGCACGACCCATAATGCTACCCATATTTAAAATTAAATTACTTTGATTAAAAGAGCCATTTTCGATAGGGTTCCTCCTATGGGTGAAAGGAATCTACCTATTAAGTATTATTTGACTGATTTTTTCGCAAGCCACAATGCTTTCAGGCACAGAGCACTTTTATAATACTTTTTCTTCAGGTTTCATACTTGATTAACGGGATTTTTTTTAGAAATATTTTGATGTTTTTTTTAAATTATCTGTACAATCCTACTAATATTATAAATGCGAAAGTTTGTATGTATGGATGTTTGTTACTCTTTCACGCGAAAACTACTGAACGGATTTTGATGAAACTTTACAGTAATATAGCTTATACATCAGAATAACACATAGGATACTTTTTATCCCGATATTCCCACGGGATCAAAATTTACGCGGGTGAAACCGCGGGGCGCAGCTAGTATTATATAAATTAAGTAGGTTCTGTGTAGGTACTAGCAATACTAGGAGTATAACAATAGAAACAGTTGCCGAAAGGAGGCAAAAACATTTATTCGTTCGTAAAGCACTCTCAAGAGACTTCAAGAAAGTGCTTTCGATCGAATTTTTTTAGCATTAAGTTCGCAATATTAGTCGTGCATGCAAACAAACAGTTTCCGCGACGCTACAATAGCGTCGCGGAGACTGTTTGTTTACATGCGGTTCAAGCGGGCCGACGCGGATGGGGGTTGTATATTACCGCGTGTGCGGGGGCAGGTCGGCGACGAGGTCTAGCGCGAGGGCGGCGGGCGCGGGCCGCACGGCGGGGCGGGGGCAGCAGCAGCGCAACATGGCGCCCGCGTGCCGCCGCGGCGCCTCCGCGACTGACGCCGACACCGGTGTGTAGGTGACTAGGTGTAAGTACACCCGTGTTCACCCACCGGCCACGATCAATTGGCCCTATGTTGATGAACTCACTCTACCAGCATATTATGCAGATTAGCTCACCTTCATGGAATTCCTAGCGGTCGCCTGCTCGGTAAGAGTCATTATAGTCATGACTCGTAGTCTCGTAGTTCATGATGAAGTATGAGTAAGACTCAATTAGTCAGACTAGGTTCAATAGGGCTCTTTAAACTACCTAGGTAACACTACGTAGTCCTTTCAAAGGGCTCAAGATTTTTCTTTCAGAAAATCGCATAAGTACCTAACAAAAATACAGGTGTTTTTACTTTTTAGTTTCCAAAGTAGGTACATTTATCAGATTTATGAAGGCGGCTGGTCGTTGTAGTGTAACTGCTCCATAATTTTCTTAATTATTAATAGACGTTTGAGGACTGTTAGGTGCTGTTTGCTGAACACGAAAGTGGAACGATCTAACGATATGGAAAATGGGTCGTCTC
Organism: Globia sparganii; assembly: GCA_949316385.1. NCBI lineage: Eukaryota > Metazoa > Arthropoda > Insecta > Lepidoptera > Noctuidae > Globia > Globia sparganii. Next base: position 20,291,835 of record OX438658.1, read on the forward strand.
GTCAGCGGTTCATAAACGCTCTGAATGGAAGTGGGCCAATAATTTAACTTACAAAATGTAGGTTAGTGGTGGCACGCTATTACAACCATTACTCTTGGGTACTGAGGGCAGGGCAACATCGCGACGTAAGTCACATGTCTAGCCTATGGTTAATACGTTGTTAATACTTAACCCATCACTGTTAATTAGTGCCCTTCGCTAACCTTTGAGAATTAAATATTAAACGGCGGGGCATTTGCGTAACACGCTATCAATCGGAATCGGTTTCATTTGGACAGTTCAACAACATTCATTGCGTTATTTACTTGTTGAGCAGACACATTTTTCGAACATATAAAGCAATGGATTAGCAATATACTTGCTTCAAAATGATTCAGATTGTGACTGTTATTGTGTCTGTGTGTTACGCAATGGGGGTGCTGGATTCGATAAATTGAGTGCCCATTACAACGTTTAGAATTTAGCATCCAGTGTTATTTGAAACGATTGACGATTGTTCTGGAACATTGGGTTAGATAGGGTTTGGTCAAGAATGGTGGGTAGGTATCTGCATGCTGATATTCATTCATAGGTAATCGAAATCGAGCTTTTTAAATTAATTTTTATTTAAAGACTACCGTATTTAAAACGTCGTTCTGTTTCAGACAATCGTTTGAAGATAACGCAGACAGAATGGAAATGTAGCGCTAAACGCATTTAGTGACTTGTGGTGAAAGCGGACCGATATAAGTAAGAAAATATTTTCGCAACAAGAGAAATAGGTACAGAGGCCAGCACATCAAGCTATCCCCGATCTGTCAAATTTTCCCAATCGAATGAACCTTATTGTGGTAAAGTTGAAAATCTATCAAAGAAATTTGACAGATTGGGGGTAGCTTGATGTGCTGGCCTCTGTATACTTGCGAACTAAAGTTTTCAATTCCTAGCTCTAAGAAGCTCTACTGTGGGCTCTACCATCTTCAAGCGTGCCATGAGCCACATGATTGCGTTGCGTCATGATATGCCGTTGCCACGCGACAACACTATTCACACCCACGCACACCCCAAACTTTACTAGAACTGCTTTGTTCTTAAAATTCAATACATTAGGTATCATAAGTTAATTTGACGGTTGACATTTTCCTCGAGGTCGAACGTCTTTCTTGAAAGCGTTACGAATACGAGTTTACGAGTGTTTTGCCCCATTATGTTATCGATTGTTAGTCAGCCTTTGAAATAGGGGTGAGTGACTTCACTGTGTAATTGGCGCCCGTAATTGGCGGGTAGATTTACATAGATAATATCGTGTAGCGGTCAGCTGGTAGCCAGTAACCGGTGATATTAAATCGGAATTGGGAAACGATTACACGAACTGAGCCCGTGATTCTATTGAAGATTAGACTTCAATCACTGCTGTTCAAGGTTTCCTCTATTTCACGAGGTTTGATATAAAGGCAGTCGACGTCAATTAACAGAACATTATTCTCAGGAATTAGAACAGTAAGTAACGCAAACCCATGAAAACTGCTCGATCAGCTCGAAAGGTTTCGATAATTTGATATTTAATGTTTTCCAAGACTTAATATTAGAGAGAATTGACTCTTCGAAGGGTTTCAAAAATTCTATAGAAGGTACACTGGACGTACCTATAATGTAGGACCTACAAGACGTAAGATCCCTTCTATCTTCTTGTGATCTTACACTTCCCACATGACGCCTAAAGTTTTGGTTTCCAAAGAAAACGGTGAATGGTCACGCAAAATGACGGCTGTCCAATTACAGAGCGTTTTTTGACGCCTTTTAATATCAAATACTGGTCAAAATGTTTGATTTTCACGACAGCCGTTATAATATGACGGAACTGCTCTTCCACAGCAGCAAAGTAAAGGTTCTTAATCGCCACAATAAAAAAGCAATTATTGCATAGCAGCTTTAGTTCGACACCCCTCTAATATTAGATAGGTACCTACTGCTGATAGTTTTCAATAAAGCTATATCATTTCCTCAAGTTCAGCTTACGTTATAATAACTATGTAAGTTTACCACGCCGTCTGTCTGTCAGGTGCGTTCGTTCTCACAATCGGAAGGTCAAACCATTTAAACGTAGCACTTGACATAGGGTAGAAAACATGTGTTGATTTATTTATTTAAACTTCTCGCACACATTATGGTACGCACGGCTACACATCAAGCTATACGAAACCAGGATAAGCTGACTTCCGATTGTACGAAAAACCCATACAAGGCGAGGTCAACTAAAACTGGAAATGTATAGCTTGATGTGTAGCCGTGTGCGATCGTAATCTAATCAGCTTATAATTTTCCCACTGCTGGGAAACAGGCCTCCTCTTTTCGAGAGGGAGTGGGCTGTAACCACGTGAGCCCAGTGCGAGTTAGTAGATGCCACATAACGTCTTCGAATTTTTTGGTTCTTTTGGTTTACTCACGATGTTTTCCTTTACCGTTTTGAGAGCCGTAAAGCGTCTGCCTGGCTTCAAACTCCCGACCTACAACTCGTAAAATCGGAGCTGTTACCACTGGGCCACGACTGCTCCAAAGGTACACACGACGACATATCAAGCTATTATAGATTTCCAGTTTTAGCTGACCTCGCATTGTAGGCTTTTCGTACCTATTCAGAAGTCAGCTTATACTGGAAATGTATATCTTGATAAGGCTGTGTCCCCAGTAGGCAAACTGTTAGCAGCTGTTAGCGCAACTGCGTACCTAAAGTGAGCGCAAAACTAGCAAACTGTGGACACTATATTTCAAATTTATGGAAGGGCGTACTAAACCGATACGCTCGCAAACCCAGTCGGCCGCTAACAGTTTGCCTACTGGGAACACAGCCTAAGTAGCCGTGCGTAGAAAAGAAGGCGAACGCATAGGGCATTCTCTACCATCAACCAACACCCAGGGTACCTATGGTAAAGAGATAAGATTATGGCAGGTGCTGTTGCAGATGGACGATGGTGGTGTGTTTCTAGAATTCTTAATTGCCTCCTAGTACCTAATAAATTTCCACTTTATTTAAAGTTTCCCAGTCCTCCGGGAAATAAAGTGGGAAAGAGGTGTAGCTAAAGGGTAAAAAACCAGTCAAGTGCGACTCGGACTCGCGCACCGAGGGTCCCGTACAAATTTGTAGGTATGTAAATAATTTATGAGGGTATTTTTTTTTTGTTATGTATCTACAAACTAACGGTTTTCGGATATTTTTCATTTACTTATGCTACATGAACTTGCTTCTTGCCAAATTTCATGATTCTAGGTCAACGGGAAGTACCCTATACATTTTGATTCCCTTGAGAGTGTCGAAATTTACGTTTTTTGCGGCATAAACGGTCGTATCTTTTTTTAACATTAACTTAGAAGTTTGCTTTTTTCACAGCTTCAAGGAACTGTAGACCTGAGTATATTGTTCTAATTTCAAATTGATACCTCCAAGCGTTCCTGAGATAAAGGGTCTTGACACACAGACGGACGGACGGACAACAAAGTGATCCTATAAGGGTTCCGTTTTTTTTTCCTTTTGAGGTACGGAACCCTAAAAATGAACACTTAGGTCGCCATTCGCTTGAATTAGCTAGTAAACGCGGTATAGACAGAAAGCTAATAAACACTTCCATAGGAATAACGGACAGTCCCCTGTGCAGAGCTTGCATGGAGGCTGATGAAACCGTTCCGCATGTGCTCTTTGAGTGCACAGGCGTCACCCAGATTAGATCAGAAACCCTCGGGACACCCAGATCGTACACAGATGTTCTCAACAAACCAGGAGACCTACCTAATCAGCTTCTGGAGGGAGGTGGGCTGGTTGGAATAACCACCGACGGCCGCCATGGCCCACGCACAATGCATGGTCCAACTGAAGGATTAAGTGCGGAAACCAAACCCATAACATAGAACATAGACAGAAAGCTCTAGAACCTTATTGAGTGTTTTTGTTTTAAGTTCTGAATAATTAATGTTGGAAAGCAATACCTCTAATCGATAAGTTTAAGCAGGGAGGCACCTACCTAAGTTACCAATTTAATTTCATCGATCAGAACCTTGGGTAGGTTGGTAGTTATGGATTTAAATTTTACCTTCCTTATTATAGTTAGGTTCATCATTTTGTATTTTTAGATAGGTAGGCTGTTGATGTGTATGAATGTAGGGAACAGCTGTTTTTTTGTTTTTCGCGATTTCAGTTTTGGTCCCATAGTAAAAGTTGTTCATATTGATGAGTACAACGACCCCTTAAGAGAAAAACAGTGATTAAAATTTCACCCTGATATGCTAGTTGCGCAGTAAACTCTGATTGCGAGATGCAGAATTTTGCGTGACGTCAGTATGACTCGTAGTTCGCATGTGGCGGTGTAGATAACGCTACAAGTATAAAAGAGGACTAACCTGTCGCTAAGCGGAATCGGTGATAGCGGTTGGAATGGTATGTAGTCCCTGCCCAGCTGCGACACACCTGTGGAAGACACATCTTCACAAGACCTTCCTTTTACTTCAATAGGTAACACAATATCAATTTTTGTAATAGACTCGTAGCTATATGATAATAGCCGCACGGTTCGTTAGAAAGGTAAGTTACGCTTGCTTGCCACAGTCGGTTCGTGGATGGGTGACCATCCTTTACATATAGAAACCCCTCCTTGTGAAATACTGGTATTCAGTTGCATCCACTTAGGCTGGAAGTCGACCCGAAAATAGTTGGGTTAAGATTTTCTGGACTTATAGACCGTAATCTATTCCATCTACCTACATATATCCTTATTTTTAACCGAATTCAAAAATGAGGTTATGCATTTCCCCCCCGGTGGGTTCCCGCATTATCGAGGTGGGGGGGCTCAGTAGCCGTGGCTTGGTCTCCACGGTGAAGCGAAGAGGAACCCGAGGAGGGGCCGCTCGTCAGGGCTTTTGCCGGTAAGCCGACGACGTAGCGGCCAACAAGTAGGTTGCGGTGCCGCTTGGGCGACTACGCAACTGAGGCGGGCCGCGATGTCGTAGGAAGCATCGCGGCTGAGGGTTGGAGGCCGCGGCGGGAGAGGAGTGCCGGGAATAACTGCACTAACTCCCCGTGGTTGCACTACCACGGGGAGATAGTGCGGAGAGAAATGCTCATGCATTCTGCAGAATGCATGAGCATTACACCCCCAGCATTTCTCTACGATAAAAAAAAGGTTATGCATTTGGCGGATTTTTTTTCCCATGTATGTAAAACGATTTTTCCGTGATTACTGGGCCAATCCTGATAATCTCCCATGATCCATCTCTCACAAAACTGTCAATTCGTTCAATCTTCTCTCGTATCTTACCAGGTAGGGGTGCGGAGTCAGGCAGAGGCCTCAGTCTTCTGGGTGGGGGCGGTGCTGCGGGGGGAGGGGTAGACCTGGCACGACGACGAACTGGGACTGGCAACTGTGAGCTCCTGCACCAAAGGTATACCGTATGAATGAGAGAAGTTACAGTATACTTTTAATACAGGGTGTAATAGGGACTTCGAAGCGCAAACTTAACCAACAAAAAATTTTAATATAAATAAATAGTACATTTTTTTATTTTTTTTTATTTATAATTTTATTAACATAACCAACTAAAAATTTTAGATTTATTCTGGGTCTAGGCTAGAATCATGTTGTACTGAATTCATGGAAATAGTTGCGTTTACGTTGATGTCCCTTAGGTATAATATAGACGTGTGTGAAGAACTAACCTGTTGACGTGACATGGCCTGATGTTCTCTATTGGACGACTCAGCCTTTCTCTCAACTGCAACAAAGACTAACTATGAATTCGATTGTATATAGTATATACGTTGCATTAAATTATGGTTAAAAATACGAATATGGCGCATCCGTTGGTACAGACGCCAGCAGGTCAACCTACCCCAATCTGTCAAATTTCTTTGATAGATTTTCAATTTTAGCACAAAGGAATAAGGTTCATATTCAATTGGTAAAATCTGACAGATTGGGGTAGCTTGATGTGCTGGCCTCTGTACTTTTAAGGTTTTAACCACTATAATTACTCAGCATATTGCTAAATTATTTAAGGCCTAAGTAAGTGTCCTCGGGAGCGTAGAATGTAGTAACTAACTACAATGGTGATACTCGTCTACGAAGCTACGCCTCAGTGGACAGTGGACCTTCATGGTAATTGTCTATATCTTATTAGAAAACACGTCAGCTCGAGCTGTGTCAGCCAGCTCCTTCTTCACAGCTGACAGGACGGCACCCGGACCAACGGCCCTCGCTAGACACAACGTGGCTCGCAGCTGTACCTTTTAGTGTTGCCTACCGATAGTCGACTATCGCTAAACTATCGATAGTCTATCGATAGTTGACGTCATATCAATAGTATCGATAGCCTATCGATAGTATCGATACTATCGATACTATCAATACTATCGTAGTATGATACAGGGCAATAGTATTGATACACAAAAATAGTATCGATAGTATCGATACTATCGAAGACCAGCATATGTTTAGGAGCAATACTATCGATAGTATTGATAGTATCGATAGCTCACACTATCGATAGTTTAATAAACGGCGATACTATCGATTATATCGATAGTATCGATAGTATTACTCAAAAATAATCGATACTATCGATACTATTGCTTCCTGTTACTAGTTTTCGAGGTCATATATCGATAGAGAAACTATCGATAGTTGGGCAACTCTGGTGCCTTTTAAATCACTTCTGCATTACCACTCACCTTATTACAAAACACGTCAGCTCGGGCGGTGCCTGCCAGCCTCCTCCTCACAGCTGACAGCACGGCGGCAGGTCCCGCTGCCCTCGCCAAACACAACGTAGATCGCAGCTGAGCGCTTTGGATCACGTCTTTATCACCGCCCACCTAACACAAACAGAAAAGAAATTAAAATAAAGGGTGTTTTCACTACAACTGGATCAGTAACTTTGAAAAATATTCTACTTCAAATATCCAGCAAATAATTCTGTTTCAATTTTGAAGGTGGTTGCGTTCGGAGATTGTGAAACAGGCTCTTAAGCTGGCTTTTACTGTCCTGAACACCTAAGCGAAAGGTCGTGTCAAAGGTTGCCTTAGTTCTTCTACAACGAACAACATTCTAAGCTCCAAAAAAATAACTGTGCACTACTTACGCCAATCATACTGGGATCAAAAATGAGGTCGACGATGTGATGCAACGCGAGTCTTTGCAGCAAGGCATGTGGCAAGGCTGCAGGGAGCGGTTCTCTTGCCATGCGTGAGATCAGCGCGGGCAGGAGTTGCCGTGCGCAGTCATTGCTTGCGCCCCGTACTAGGGCGCACACGGCGCCCTCTGCCGGGGCTCTTGCGGCTGCTACCTGTGCCACAAATGGAAACTGTTATGTCAAGCCTACACTGATATATACCTAAACAAACGAAAAGCAAACAGCTGTAGCAAGAATAGCGGTCGTCCAAATTTTTCGATGGACAGGTAATTTTTATATTATTCGTAGAATAAAATTGACACCTAACAGATTTTGTATGGAAGAAATGTCAAACATTCAAAATTGTTCCTCGGATACAATTATCTGGCGTTGGAAAAATCAGCCATAAAACTGAAAAATATTCGGGTTTTGGACTTGTGAACAGCGTTTAGAGGACTCCACTACGATAATACTTATTGATGTTCGATACAGTACGGAAGCGCATCGAGTTGTGAATAGCTTTAAAGGAGGCCAAACATCCCTCATTCCCTAATCAGCGGAACCCACTGTGGAACAGTGTCTTCGTTTTGTGTAGCTCTTGTTGTCTGTAAAGTTCTCTGTGCATATTTTGCATTTGAGGGAAACTATGGAAAGAAAGAAAAAACATTTATATGGCGCAGACTAAAAGACACACAATACACCAGCGGAACAATTACGTAATACATTATCAATGGGAATCGGTTTCATTTTGACAGTTCAACAACTTTCATCGCATTATTTACGTGTTGAGCAAACATACTTTTCGAACATAAGAAGCAATGGATTAGCAATTTGTTTCAAAATGATTCAGATTCAGATTGATAGTGTGTTACGCAATTAGGGTGCAGAATATGGCGATTTTGTTTGTTTTTGCGAAATTACCTATCTACTGTTCTCTATCGTCCACGAGGAGCTTTATTATGATTAAAAACTCAGCACGAGCATCGCATAAGTAAATTACCTATAGGTTAGTAGTATTCAAATAGATAAGTAGGTATAGTACTGCTATCCACTTATTTTTGAAACTTTAAAAGTCTAGACATTATATGCGGTGCCGGTGTATATATAATGACTGTCTGCATATAATACGCGATAAAGGTAAGTATTTTTAACAGCCACTTTGACACGCGACGCGAAAAGGGTCCGTCCCCTTTAGATAAAATATATTTTAACTAGTACCTACCTAGGTACGAGAATAATAGTGGTAGACGGGTGACGGCTATAATTCCAAATAGGTAGGTAGTTAATTGTCTATTGCCTGTTGTCATGCGGACAATAGGCAAATGAACTTCTAAAAGTCTAAATAAACTAACCTAGTTTCAGTATTTTGCCTTCCCAAAGTCATAAGTTAACAACCTTCTTCTTCTTATAAGTAGTTTCAACTTTTCAATTATTCAACCTCACTCAATCAACAGCAAAGTCAAGTTTGTTATAGAAAGCTCTTGGTTGTATGAAGCCCTTTGTGAAAGAGCTCGCATGGCATTTGATAAGCTTCTGGTATTGCTCCATCTCATGATCATAAGAAAATGATGACTAAATGTATCATCGCGGCCGTCGTTAGCTTGTTTGCCATAAAATACTTAACTAAAAAAAAAAAACATCGAACAGATAAATTAAAACAATTGACCGTCTTTTATCAGAATTCACCTACCAACCTTAATATTATTTGCACGAGTTAGCATTCCCCTTAACTTTCCCCTATAGTGCGTGTGTTATGAATTATCATATATTTGTTTTAGTTTATCGTGTGAGCGATACATCATAAAAGAAGGTGGCTTACAAACGTAGAGTGCAAAATGTCAATGCGGGTTTGCCCTAACTGTATTTTTTACAGAAGCATTACCTACCCAAGAAATTACCTATACAAGTACCTACCTATTTCTGATTTTATTGTAGTACTTAGGTACCTACTTACTTCTAAAAGAAGGAAACAGCCGGTCGATTCTGTAAAAATCTCACCGTGATAACTTAGGTGAAGTGAACGTGAAGTGAGCTATCAATAGTGGGAATCCCTAACATCAGGTGGAGTGACAGCTCACTTCACCTAAGTTTTCACGGTGAGATTTTTACAGAATAGCACTGCAGTAGCGGAATATCAAAAGTCAAGGCAAGATGATGCTAAAGTTTGTACAAGTGTAGAGTGTACGCAGTTTTCCAGTATTTAAGCTGACTTCTCATTTTACGAAAAGCCTATACTTACAATGTGAGATCAGCTAAAACTGGAAATATATAGCTTGATATGTCGTCGTGTGTGCCTACATAAAAATAAAGATTAAAAAAGAGAAAGAGAGGGAGAGGTGTGTAATAAAGAGTATTTTATCTATTTAAATAAAGAACATCTCCGTGCCTGTCAGCAGATTCGTGAGGTGTTATTTACCTCAGTCTGGACAAAACTTCGACAAGATAGGTCACGGTCCTCAGCACTAAAGGACCGAGTAAAAGAAGATTTACCTACCTCATCGCTAAGGGCCCACATGTGTTGCACGAGAGAGAGTGCGGCCGGCTCCACTTTCCTCACGCTGCTGGTCTCCAGTAACGTGCTGTGGAGCTGGTCGGCCGCCCGCACCGCCGCTATCCAGTTCTCCTATTGGAAATATGATACGAAGACTTGAAAAACAAGTGAGTCGAGTCAATCATTTATTTTCCCCGGTGCCATCAACCGAGGACAAATGCAGACTTCGGGAGCTGAGAACTTTCTAATAGAAAAAGCCTAGAACTTTCTCCCGATTAGGGGGTCGAACCGAGGGCCCCATACTCAACAGTCGCGTTTACGAGCACTAATGTATTTGGTATAATGAAGTACAGACTGAGCACATCGAGCTACTAAAATCTGTCAAATTTCTTTAATAGATTTTCAACTTTATCGTCAAAGCTTATGGTTCAAAGTTGATTGGGAAAATTTGACAGTTTCGGGTAGCTTGATGTGCTGGCGTCTGTACATAGTGCTACACCAATTTTCGCTACTATACAAAAGACACTAATGACATACCTACAGTATCTTTCGATTATAGCCATACCAGATTAACTATTATAGTCTACATAATTATATCTAAGAACAACGTTTTCGAAACTTGGATTTATGAAGTAGTTAGCAGTTTATGATGAAATGAAAATAATTATACTGTACCGTGTTATGCAGCTGATCGGACACATGTTGCGGGACCACCCCCAGTTCTTCCCAGTCGTAATGAGCTCGCAGAGGAGTGGGAGTGCGCGGAGTTAAGATGTCGGTCTCCTTCGGCGGCGACGACGCCAGGAGACTTAACACGAACCTATACGCCCAAGAATTAGAGCAATAAGACATACGCAATACTGTAATCAGCAACCATATCAATGATTGACTCATCAGATATATCGGTCACTTACCCATCACGCTCCAACTCTACCCTTGTTTGATGACGACGCGGTGACACTGACGGACTACGCTGCAAGTTATGCATAACCTCCACCTCCTTATGATGTTCCACAGGACTCCGAGAACTGTGCCCAGGCTTCTCTGGAGACCGCACTTCAGCGAGTGATAACGCTAACCCTGACATTTCAGGCATTTTACCTTCCTCTTCGTCGTTCTTAGATCTAAAGTAATCGTACAACTCGCTCAAAGACTTCGATTTTACTTTAACTCCATTATATTTCGCTACGTACGTCGGCTTCTGCACCTTAGTATGAATAACTGGCAGTGGTATACCGCTCTTTTTTCCTTGCTTGTTTTGTGACTCTCTTTCTAATGCCTCCCGTTTTATTTCATTCATTCTGCTAACTATACCAGGCGTTACCGGTGCCAAAATATCTTTATAATTGTCTTTTCTTATCTGCTGTTCATGAATGTTGTTGTCATCTTCGCTTGTTATTAAGTTTTCGCTGTCTGGGGTCCTTATTTTTACACTCTCACCACCAAAACGCACTCTCTTAACCACAACATCCGTATCCTCGGATTCACCATCACTATATTTTAACATGTTTCGGTCTGAGCTATCGTAATCGTCTTCACTTCCTGTATTCTTATCAGATTCAGTCTCATTCTCTTCTAAAACGGTCATTGTGATCGCTGTATCAGAATCAAATTTAATTTCTGTTTCAATTATAACTTTTGCAAAATGGTTATTGTAAAAAGGTATTGACCCAAAAGAATCTTCTGAAGATGAATCAGTCGACACCCGAATAGGGCCCGTATGGTTATTATTAAAAACATGATTGATTTTTACTAAAGGTTGATTGTTATTATGTCTATAGGCAGTTTTTCTCGGAGCGTAATAAACATCCATTGAATCTTCATCATAAGTTTCACATAAGTGTCGAAATCTTTCCTGAACTTTGGGATCTAATCTAGAAAGATATATCATGTAATCCCGTGGTCCACAAGCTCTTCTTAATTTCAGTAGAGATCTCTGCGCGACGTCTCTATGCACCGGGTCGAAGAGCTTCTCACCTAGAACTTGAAATATTGGTAACATATCGAGGTGAGAGTGTCTTCTCTTCAATATACCCATCACGGAAGGTATCGATAATAAGAGGCCTGTAATAACATTCACTTTTGTGTCAATATTCGCGGAATGAGGCCTTATGTTGTGGTAGGAACATTTGTCTAAAATTGCTCGCGCCGCACATTCAACGTCTTCGCAATGCGTGCAGAAGACTTTTAGTGCGTCCAGCGCAGCCTTCCGGACGTTGGGAGAGTTGTGTCCTAGGTTATCGACGACCTGATCGAACGGAAACGATAGCGCATTCCCAGAGAGCGGCAGAAGATCAGCTAAGACACGAAGCGCGTGAAGACGTACTTCCCACTCGGGGTGCGTGAGGCGGTCCCTTATCGCGACGTACAGCAGCTCGACGTCGAGGTCGGGTGGCAGGGCCCGCGCCCGCAGCACGCGGTCCCACAGCGGAGCCAGAGGCGGCGGCGGTGTCTCAGGCAGTTGCATGATGGTGGACTGACGGCGAGGGCTCGCGTGCCCGGCCGGGCCGCGTCGCGCCACACAACTGGGTTAATGGTCGGACGGTAAGCCACGCCGCCCCTGACCAATCGATGGAAACACATACCTACATATAACAGCTACGGGCACACGTACACATTCGCGTATACGCGCACTTGCAACATAATAATACTAGATCATTAGCATAATACTAATTTGCATGGAATAATACTCAAGTTGGCGAAACTGTTTCGTTTCCTCTAAGTTTACAGGCGATAAATAATAATAGCTTGCGCTAACCTGCCTATTACTGAAACTGAAAAGTTGTAAACGTGGAGAAAACTTTTACTATAAATTTCTTACCTGCACGTGTAGGGAGTTAGAGAGATTATTACAAAGTTGTATGAACCTACTTAGATAATATCACAGAATAACTAATAGTACTTGGTAATATTATGAAATGTCTATTATAAATGTATTGTTGTGATTAGTTATGTAATATAAAATATTACTAGCGGCCTGTCCCGGCTTCGCACGGGTGGACATTTATTTTATAGACATTTTATTTTTTTCTTGCAAATAAAGTAGCCTATATTAATCAGTGATAATGTAGTATTCAAATGGTGAAAGAATTTTTTAAATCGGTCCAGAACTTTTTGAGCCAATTCGTTACAAACATGCTTACATACAAATCTTCCCTCTTTATAATATAGTATAGAAGTATATATTTAGTAGGGCACCATAAAAAACGCGCCAAAACGCATTGGTTTACTTACTTATTGTCACCTAAATACCGATCCAATTATTCAAATTTCTCAGCAACCTACGCATTTAATAAGTTGAAAAGGGAATCTTTATAGCCCTATTACTTTTTATGGCTCTTTGTAGCCTTTACAATTCTTTACATCAATCCATTTGATAAGAATTCAGGTAATTTTGACACCAAGGCCAAGACCTTCAGATTTACACCTCAAGGGAGGCCTTGGGGTGCGTCACAAAACAATGCACAACAACTTGCTAAAAAAAATCTACGATGAATTCTTTCGCACCAATTGTGTTTTTCGCCATTGATTCGCTACTCATATGAAACAGTTACGTAAATACTTTCGATTTAACTTTATTTCAAATCGTTAAAAAGACTTTCTTCTGTTATGACTAGGTCCAGTGCATAGGTTAAGGAGCCTATAATCATTCACTGGGCATAACTCCGACACCACGCTCAGAAGTAGCGCTTGCGACCACCCGACCAGTTGACGAAGGATGCAAGTCAGGAGAAATTACCTAGTTCTGATGAATGAACAAATTAGGTACGTGGGTGAATGGGAGTTGGGCTTCTGGCTTCAGGCTGTACCGTCACCCAACATAGGCACTCTGGGTCAAACCCCATTCCGGCTCGCTGCATGTTTGTGTGGGCGCACCTTATTGCGGGGCTCCACATAGCTGGCAATGCGGTGAAGTCGGTGGAACAATCGACTGCCTTGGACAACATAGCCGATCCTGCAGCAAGAGCGCTGGTTGGATGGCACGGCACGCCAGCATTATCGTGTGCGGGTGCCAGCTGTTTTAGAACCCAATAGCTTGGCACGCGACGATGGGAAGAGGCCAGACAGAAAGACCATAATGCCTTGGAAGTTGGGTAGGCCTTTGGTGTGGGATGCAACCTGTGTTGACACCCTCGCGCCATCGCATCTTCGTACGGCGGGAAGTGCTGGGGCGGTTGCCGGAGCAGAAAACATCAAACGCCGCAAATATTATAACCTTATTGATATCTATGTTTGAGCCGTTTGACCCTAAAATACTAGGGCCTTGGGGTCCGAGTGCTCATCGAGTATTTCGGGACATCGCTAAGCAGTTGGTCAATTCTTCACGTGGCCAGAGGGCTGGTTTATTTTGAGCCCTAAGAATCAGCATTGCCATCCAACGTGGTAATGCTGCCAGCCTTTTGGTCACTTCTCCCATTGACAGCGATGCGGAAGAATTTTTCGACGCCTTATTTTAGTTTAGGTTTGTAAGTTTAATATTATATTATAATTAAGGTTTGTCAAAATAACAAAATGTGTTAGACCTTTGTGATAATAATAATAATCCTAGTAAGTATTTAAATTCCTTTTTAAGATTTCGGAGCCAGCGCGGAAATATTGCCGTGCAGTCCTGAAAACGCAGAAGCCTTAAAAGTCAAAATGGCGAGATCGAGAAAATCACGAAATCTGTTACTGGGAGATTAATCTCTTGATTGTCGTAACGTATTTAGGTAGGTACAGCAGACAAATCTTGCCATTGTGCTGCCCGATAGTAAGGGTTGTTTCAATAATAATATCTTCTCATTTTGAGTGTTCGATACAAACTCTATAGTTGTACCTACATAACAGTACTTGCAGCTCTAGGAAAAAAACCCCTTCTCTTTCCCATCCTTAGGGGTACACAAAACGACATTGATAAGCTCCACTTAGCTCTGTGACTTAGCTACATACAGGAGCACGAATACTGACTAGAGATTGCAGCTGTGCTACGACGTAGCAGCTAGTCAACCGCGCGGGGGCTACGATCACTACGACGTAGCTGCAGCGAGAAAGCTCAGCGTGAATCGTGACGACGCGCCGGTGATGTGCCGCTGGAAATATTGAAAATTTACGGGAACTTTCCCATTGTAAATTTACGCAATATTCCCAATATTCCCGTAAGTATTCCCAAAGTTTCCAAATATGTATTTAATACATTTTTCGTATATATTGTATAATTACACATGTGCAACTAACATTACGCGATATTTATACTGCTATTACCACAGCTAAACATGTCGTTACATGTTTGTACCTGCACTAGCTTGCGCCACGGCATAGCGATCGCCCCCACCCCTTGTAAAACAAGCTTCAGTTAGTATACAAAGTTTCATGATCTAATTTAAAGATTATTTCATCATTTTTCATTATTTCATCCCACACGCCAGCATCAACGATATTATTCGTCGAGCCCTTGTCACCGCCGGCGTACCAGCTGTTTTAGAACCAAATGGCTTGGTACGTGACGATGGGAAGAGACCAGACGGTATGACGTTGTTGCCTTGGAAGATGGGTAGGCCTCTGGTGTGGGACGCAACGTGTGTCGATACCCTTGCGCCATCTCATGTTCCTAGCACGGCGGGCTGTGCTGGCGCCGCTGCTGCTGCTGCTGAGACCCTCAAGCGGCGCAAATACTGCAACCTTATGGGCAACTACAGCTTTGAGCCGTTTGGGGTCGAAACGCTCGGGTCATGGGGCCCGAGTGCGCGTCTCCTTTTTAATGAAATTTCTCGCCGGCTGGTCGACACTTCACGTGACCAGAGGGCTGGGTCTTTCTTTGGTCAAAGAATTAGCATTGCCATTCAACGTGGGAATGCTGCCAGTCTTCTGGGCACTTTTCCGGATGACAGCGATGCGGACGAGTACTTCGACGCCTAAGTGTCCTTTGTTTTTTTTTTTTTTTTTTTGTATTTATTTGTATAGTAATTTAGTCTTTTAATTTAGTTTCTAGTGTAAATAGTTAGTCAAATAAACTCCATAAAAGAGTTTGCCTATAGAAGAGTAAAATTTTAATAGAAAAGGTGTACTTAACTGAAATAAACAATTGTATTTAAAGTATTTTTTGAATATCAGCGGTTTATTGTTCGGTTTGGAGGTAACTTTGGATTTTTTTTTCTATCGAAAAAATTTTATGGAATCGTGTTTTCGTCAAACATAAGACCTAACATTAATCCTCAACTTTACCAAATATTTATTTCAAAATTAATGCTGCAGTATTTTCGACATAACGGAGGAGTTAGTATTGGCCCTTAAGGTGCCACTTTTCGATATTTTTTCTATACAAATTTCGGGAGAATATTACTCCACTGTTTGACATTGTGCATCCAAAGTTAAACATGATATCGTTTTGACTTATTAATAATTGTGTCTGTACGGAAACAGAATAGTAAAATAAAAAGCCATTAAAAAGTTATCCGTTTTTCTTGCTATTTTTAACGTAACTTTGGGTGTCAATAAGTAATAAAAGAACTGTAAAATCTTCAAAACCAAGTCCGTACCGACAAAGCTCAGTTATCGAAGAGATCAATAAACTTTATTTGTAATTGATTTATGCAGTGGTTTTTTCATAAAACTCGATTTTCCGAAGCACTTTTCAAATCTTTTTACGCGTCTATCAGTTCGGCACGGTGTTTCTGTGCGTGAAAACTAGACGTTGTTCGTGTAGGCTAGCGTCTAACTGCTCATCACTGATATTAGCGCTGTCGGGGACGAAGCCAGGCGAGACAGCGTGCTTTTTGACCATGACCACCAGCGAGTTCGAGCTCGCGACTAGTTTACTCTTAAATCATAAAAATGAAAACGTAGCAAACGCTTTTTTATTAGAAACAAGCCCTGTCGTGATGAAAAGGGAGGATAGTTTATTTGAAACATCAGTAGTGTAACTAAAAAAATGGTCCGAATACTTATTTCTCTAAATATAAGTAGTATAAAGATCGTAAGCAATAATTTTAGTAATAGGGAAGGTGGAGAGGGTGTTAAATTTATTTGAGGAAAGTACGAAACCCACGCGGACAAAGTCGCGGGCAAAAGCTAGTACGAGTATATTTAGTTTTTAGAGACAGATACTTGTTAATTTTAAACAAATATAAAAGTGTGTTGATTCCGTGGTTTATTAAAATTGTTAACTTTATTAAAAAGTTTACAACTCTCAGAATCTGATTGTAAAATTGTGTTAAAAAACCAATGTGATTAAAAATGTTTTAATCCTATCCTACTATATCCTACTAATATTATAAATGCGAAAGTTTGTATGTATGGATGTATGGATGTTTGTTACTCTTTCACGCGAAAACTACTGAACGGATTTTGATGAAACTTTACAGTAATATAGCTTATACATCAGAATAACACATAGGATACTTTTTATCCCGATATTCCCACGGGATCAAAACTTACGCGGGTGAAACCGCGGGGCGCAGCTAGTAACATTATAAATGCGAAAGTTTGTGAGGATGGATGGATGGATGTTTGTTACTCTTTCACGCAAAAACTACTGAACAGATTTGGATGAAATTTGGCACACAGATACTTTATAACCAAGATTAACACATAGAATGCTTTTTATCCCGATATTCCCACGGGATCGAAACTTACGCGGGTGAAACCACGGAGCGCAGCTAGTAAAACATAATTTCTGATGCTTTGTGATTTTTTTACTACGGGAATATTTACGGGAAAATTGTAAATTTACAGGGAATATTCCCGTAAATATTGGAAACTTTGGAAATTTTCAACTTATATGTATAATCAACTATCGACGTAACCACGATAGTACGCAATTTTACCTAATTAATTGGCTAGTATATAATAAAAAAACACTAAAGTACATTATCATCAATATTCCCCTAAATTTCCAGTTTTGGGAATATTGCCGGGCACGTTTACGGGAATATTCCCAAAGTTTCCAAAATTCCCGGGAACGGCACATCACCAGACGCGCGTCGTCGTCGGTCTCACACACACAGAACATTTATATACTCTAGGGAGTCACACAGCCCCAACAACCCACCGTTGCAGTTGTGATAAAAGATGTTATAACATCGGTGATGGATGGACCCATACATGCTTGTGAAGTAAATCAGATTTTCATAGTTTTTATAAATAGGTAACAATGTAGATTTCAGTTATAAAGCTGGTTGATTTCTCATAGAAATCTTCGAAATGCCTACTATAAAAATAAAAAAAAGTTAAGGTGATTGCGCAGTGATTACCGCGAAATTCAAATTTTCTTACATTTTTTGCAATTTGCAGGTCAGTGTCAGGTTGTATCTTGATCAAAATATGATTCGCGACTATAACAGGTACTTATTCACAAAATTATAGTCATTAGAATCATTAATACATCTTCCTAAGTTAGATTTGTACCACAAGAAGAAATCTCTTAAGGAAAAGTGTTTATTACAAATCTCACTTATGAAGATGTGTGAATATTTCTAATGATAATAATTCTGTTATTATGTACCTGTTATAGCCGCGAGTCAAATTTTGATCAAGATACAACCTGACACTGACCTGCAAATTGCAAAAAACTTATGGAAACTTGAATTTCGCGGTCTACCAGGTTCTAAAACTTCTAAATCAAGAAGTATATAGATAAAAGTCGAGCGAACACTGAACAACTAAGTGAAACCGACTGTGGGCTGTCGCTCTCTTTCTGAATCCATACATAAGACAAAGAAAACATATATCACTGTCTCGTGTAGCAAGATCTCGAATTCTCTACTCATATTTGTTTTTTTTACATGACATAATTTTTAAACTTTTTTGAAAAAAATATCACAGCGCTTATTTTCATTATTATATTGTATACAATTATACCTTATTTAACACAAACTCAACGCTGTGTAAAACGAAACGCATTTTACCGCCCGCCATGTTTATTTTGTAAATGTCATTTTTCAATTTCATCTTAATCTTATTTGGGTTGTGCTGTGGATTGCGTTACTTGTTTTTTTAAACGTAAACAATTGTTTCCTATAATATCGATGAAGTCTATTAAAGAAAGCCGTGTGAAAATTTCAGTGCGCACAATAAAAAGGACGTCTTACTTCAGAAATATGCTACCGTGATGACAATTATATTGTGAGTGCGGATCAAAGTTAATGCCGACAAGATGAAGGTTTTATCGTTGTTATTTATGATTACGACGAGCTGCGGCGTCTGTGTGATCCTCGCTCAAAGCGATAACTGTACTAGAACTAACAGTCGTGGTGATTACAAACTATGTGTTCGCAAGCTATCCGATACTTTATCAAGTAAATTTAGTGAAATTGTGGTCAAAGAACTAGGCGAGTATACGGCGCGCTTTGAAATCCGGACCGCTTATAAAGTGAGCCGCTACCAAACCTCTGACAATGATGTGTTGACCAGTATCGCTGACAAACTGAGCTACAAGCTATCATCAGCTACTAACATACTACGCGACATGAACAATGTTATAAGCGACAACAGTACTCCGTCCTTCACACATCCTTGCCCATTCAACTCTATTCGTAAGTCTGTGTTTATTAAAAGTTCCAATGTATACGACAGCCTGCCTTCACAGGATCCTAAAAATAATATGCTTGGTCGTTTTAAGGATTTAAAAGTTAAGAGACAGTATTTCCTATCACACATGGACTATGCCACTGATAGAGATTGTGCTACAATGCCCCACTCTAATCTAAGGTACCTGTATCATAAGATTGTGCATCCTGAACCAAAATTGGTGGTGTTTATAATTGATAATAATATGAAAGAAGATTCATTACAACATGCAGTGCATGTTGCTAAAGAAACCGTGTACGCTCTGCAAGACTCAGATATGATAGCACTGAAGATGACGAACATGACAGAATTCCTTAAATTTGAAGATACTTGCAGTACAGATGGGATGTCTGATCTGGGAAATGCCACAGAAAACAATAAACTACTGCTGAAAGAATACTTAACATCTTTAGATATTGCACCTACAAATGTGTCTCCTCTAGCTATTAGCAAAGAGCTAAAAAATCTGCTCCTACAGAGGGTTTTACCAAAACACAAGCTATTCATTTTCCTAACAGATGCAAAGGTTATGAAGAATGAAACATGGCTCAAAATATTTCCATACTCTTCAAACAAAGATGAAAGCTTAAAGTTTGCTATTGGATTAATTTATGAGAATCAAGCAGATAAAAACAGTTCACTGGGTATACTGCACATTGACAAGTGGCACACACATACAAACAATCATTCTGTTATGAGGCTGCACATAAATGACACTGGAGTGGTTGGACAAGTCGCTTCTGCCTTTATATCTCTACTGCCTGGTCACTATGGAAGTAAAAAGATTAAAATTGAAGGTCCAGTGTGGGAGGCAACAGAAAGAGACTTCATGATATCTTTAGTGCTACCAACAACAAGTGGGGTGCTTGGACTAGACCTTTATTGGTCAGATCTTGCAGAAGACATTGTGTATTTCAGGGGCACAAATGAAAGAAAAAGAGCTTTTGTGATGGATTTTTCAGGTACAGTGCTAATGCACACATTCTTCCCGAGGCCAGAATCAGCATCAGATAAAATAAAATTTACGAAACTGGAAAGTGTGGAAACATACACATTCATCACAACTGTAAAGGAAGAAATGTTAGCTAATAATTCAGGCAATTTGACAATGTCTGAACGTAACTCTACCAAATCAATTATTTACTCTTGGAAATGGATAGGGAACTTGTATATAGTTTGTATTGTGTCTGAAATGACAGAACCTGCTGTGTTTAACAAAACAAACATATTTTTTACTAGAAGTAACAAGGAGATATTGTTCCACAGGTTGGATTTATTCCCTCCTAAAATGGGCAAAATGTGCAGACATTTCAAACAAATAGCCACTATAGATCAAGGTACTGTGTACTTAAGTCCATCAAGCTTCCAATCACCTTTTACTTATTTATATGACATGGGTGATGGTCAGGAGGCTGTAACATACATGCAGAACTATTTAGCTTATTTAAAAAGTGTTGCCCATGGCTTACTCTCCAATCCTGGTCTTAAGAATGAAATTCAGCAAGATGTTGGTTTTTTGAACTCTATTTTGTCTTATTATAAAAGGCAACATCTGCATGGGCCTTCTTCAAAATACATAGTCAGAAGGTATGCTGTGACAGAGAGTGGAGTCCTGGTGATGTTCCCTGGCACGGTGTTAGAGTATGATTACGAGCCAGTGAGGAGGCCATGGTACACATATGCTTTAGAGAATCCTGACAAAATTATTCTAACTCCTCCCAATTTAGATGTTGGTGGAGCTGGCTATGTTGTTTCCATATCATATGCAGTAAAAAGTTCCTTCTATCCTACTATGGTTGTGTCAATGGATGTTACTATGGGGTTCCTGTACAAGCTTCTCATAGATAGTATGCCTCTTTGTGCCATGTCTTATGTTAAATGTTTTATCATGAATAATAAGGGCTATTTGGTGTCACATCCTGGACTTATGGATCCAAATAGCTCTGGTCCCATTGAACAACAGCATATCACTCATAAGGAATCCATGATTGCAATTGACATGTTGAATCATAAGGGTTTTGTTACAAAAAGACTGTGTAATAATTTCTATGATAAAACAATACAGAGATTTTACGAATTTAATACTTCTCTACCTAATGTGCTCTCTAATGTCGTATCAGGCGATCACTGTGTTCATTATTATATTGCTGCCATTCCAGGCACCAATGCATTCATTGGCCTAGTCAACGCGTCGTGCAGCGTTGGCGCTTTCTGCCCCTGTAGTATGGTCGACCGTCTGTGTCTAAATTGCAATCGTATGGAGCAAACTGAGTGCGAGTGCCCATGTGAATGCAGCTCAGAACTTTACGAGTGTCCCAACTCAAACGTATCACGTTTCAATCTAGAAATACCTCTTTGTGGCATGATGCTAGAGAACAACAACCACAAGTCGCATTACTTTCACAACTTTGCAGAGAATTTAAAATCCTGTTTTGATTTTCAGTGCGAAACTTATCTGTCGCATTCTTCCTGTTTAGGCGTTCTTGGTTGTGAATGGTGTCAAATAGACGCCGACGGCAGGACACCACTGTCGGCACCGTTCTGTACTTCTCAATCAACATGTTTCAATGGCGTGTTAGGCGCCGTCACACCCTACGGGGAGGGCACTCTTGGCCATATCAATAGGGATGCCTTCGGAAACTACTCGGCTATAGGGCCAATAGCTGGTTGTATAGTCACCGCGAGCTTAGTCGTAGCTGTTGCCATATACTGCTACAGGCAGAATGTCACTACAGCCAGTTGCCATAATTTATATGTAGATGGTCCAGCAGAGACCTGGCATGATGCAGATGTTCAAATGAGTCACCTGCAATCTGATGACATGCATGACCAGTCTGGTCAAGATAAGTTATTGCCAGCCATGGAGATAGAAGCTCCTATATCACCATACAGGGTTGTGACCGGATATAGGAGACCACACACAGCTGGTGGTTCTGATCATGGGTACTCAACCATGACTCCCCATGAAGACTCAGAGGCTACTGGGTTCTCAGTGAATGAACCAATTGTGTTATCAGATGACACCAAGTCTGATGTTAGTTGTCCTCTGCCAGCAAAGATAAAGCCAAGATTAAAAGCTAATGATTTAAATATAACTGTTCTGCCATGTGGTAAGAACAGTGTAATAGCTCCCGTTACTGTGCACAGACATATGGAAGCGTCGTAATATGTAAGTCCATTAAATAAATCTACCTCTGTGTATATAAATTACAATTATGTATTAATTAATGTGTTTATTTTTTATTGTGATGAATTTTATTTGCTAACAGTTTTATATGTTCCAGTTTTCTTGATCAAGTACTTAGCTTTAATAATTGTTCAATATGATACAGTTAGTAAGTTTACTTAAATATTTGGTGCTCTTTATGTACTTCGTTATAAGAATCATTTTATAATTTTATGATGATATGATTATTATTGACTATTGATGTTCCATGCACGATAAACTAATCTGCAGCAGCAAATGTATAAAATGATTTTGGTCTAAATAGATAATTTATTTTGTTAAATACTGGGATTGTAACAGCCCATTTAGATCAAACAATATCAAAGCATTTCTGTTAGTGTTTTGAAGTGTTGTAATAAGTTATCACGTTTCATCCTAAAACTGGCAGCTCATTGATAAACATAGTATGCTAAGGTAAACAGAATTCAGGTTGTATAATACAGGTCTATTAGCAATACGTAAGTTTTATATGTTGTATTTTCTGTGTTAGCTTGTAAGACGATTTATATAAATTAATTTTTGATAAAAACTAAAGTGCCAGTGCCTCCTGTATTATTAAGATATGCAAACTTATTTTTAAGACTGAACTTGATGTTGGCATTTATTTGATGTAATAAATTTTCTTTTATAACATTCTAGTTTCAATTGGACACATTAGATAAATAGTTACTAAAAATGACACGAAAACGAGAGGGAGTGATTCTCCAAATCTTGAAACATGCTCTAATATAAGGCATGTATTTAATCAAATTATCAAACTTCAAAATATAGGATGTTTGGAAGCTGGATAGATGACACCATTTAGAGCACTTTGAGCCATACATGTCTTCGACGATTTTTTATTTAAATTTTTTACTGCAAACTTTTAGCTAAAAATAACATACCAACTTTAACTGAGAAAAAAATAAAAAAAACATACTTCGTCTAAGATATGTATGGCTCACAAAATACTCTAAATGGTGTCAACTATCACTCCCTTAAACCTTTGCAGTCATCACTCAGCTTACAAACATCCTGTATAATTCCCATTTTGCTTTCCTTAAAATATTCTTGAACACTCAAATATAAACAATGATCCTCTTTTTGTGAACCTCTAATAAAGGAATTCTAAGTGTCTAAACACACTATGCCGAAGTTACGCGACCGAAGTTCGGCGGCTGATTTTACGTTCCGACTTATTCGGCTGATATGACACACCTTAGGTGCCGAACATACGCGGCAGAAATTCAGTTCCGCAACTCCCCGCTGCTCCCCGCCCCCGGATCTTCGTCGGCAATCGAACCGAACTTCGGTCGCGTATAATGTGTGCTCACAGAATAAGTTCCCGCTGAACTTACGCCCGACCGAAGTTAGGCTGTACGCTATGACGCGACGTAATTTCGACATAGTGTGTCGTCAGTAATTTAAATAGCATTGCAGGCGTAATTGTGCTGAACTTCGGTCGCGTAACTTCGGCATAGTGTGTTTAGACACTAAGATTTTGGGGTCTTAAAAATACTAAATACCTGTAACCGCGACCAACTTGGTTGTAGCACTCACCGACTGCTACCGCGGCAGTACTCGCGCGCTATTTGTCAGTTTTGACCTAACCTGAGCCAGGCAGTATCTTAGTAACTGCGACCAATTCGGCTCGCGCGTGGTCGGTCGCAGTTCTAACGATAAGGCTAGGCGCAAACGAACCACCAGCCACATCCTCCAGTAGACCAGCGACACATGCTTTTTCATACTTTTTGTATGGATCCGTCGCACACATCAGTGGCCGGTGGCGGCCACCCGTTACTGCAGCAGTGCTATTCTGTAAAAATCTCACCGTGATAACTTAGGTGAAGTGAGCTGTCACTCCACCTGATGTTAGGGATTCCCACTATTGATAGCTCACTTCACGCTCACTTCGCCTAAGTTTGATAACTTAGGCGTTGAGATTTTTACAGAATCGACTGGCAGTAGGTACTCAACACCGCAGCAAGAGGTGACAGCCACCGGTGGTTGTGGCCGGTAGCTAGTGTGCGCTTGCCCTAACCTAACCCATTTGATCGGGAAAAGGCCAGAAAATTAAAAAGCTGTTGATTTATTTAAAAAAGGTGTGCATCATTAGAACCCTATGTTTTTTTAGAGATTTAAAAAAGCGTACATCATTATAAGGTCAGTAAGTTTTTAGAGGATCAGTTAAAAAAACTAGTATGTAATAACCTTAGAAAATATTTATTTAGATACATGACTTCTACAAATTTATCTGTTGCTTCAAACTAAATCACATCTACGTTCAAAGAAGGTTTATGTAGTCGTGATTTATCTATTTTTATGGATATTTGCCAACGCCTTCGAAATACGACGATGCACTTTAACCCCGCTTCCTAACCAAAATGATCGGTCGCGCGAATACGCGATCATCGCGTTCATAATTCAATTATGTGTTCGGAAAACCGGAAGGCGCCCTCTGACGGCGCGCCCACGCGAACAAAATGAACGCGAAGTTCGCGTGTTCGCGCGACGAAGTAGTTTAGTTAGGACTCGGCCTAACATAAAGAGTAAGTAACAAAGTTATTCGTCTTCAAATCGTATATGCGTGTGCGTGGGCTGCGGCGAGGCGGGCGCCAGCGCGTGCGGCGCGGGCTGTGCGTGGCGCTGCGCCAGCAGGCGGCAGCGCCCGCGCGGCCGCCGGTGCGCGATGGCGCTCTCGGCGCGCGACCACTGCTCCTGCTCCTCGGGGCCCGACAAAATACGCGCATGGGTGCCGGCGTTCGTACAGTACTGGAATCAAACGATTCATTCATTATTATGGTGTTTCACTGTACAGACACTGTAAAGGTTGCCTTTCCTATGTTCTTTATCTAATACTAGCGGCCCGTCCCGGCTTCGCACAGGTGGAAAAAAAAAGAAAAAAATAGCCTATATTAATCAGTGATAATGTAGCATTCAAATGGTGAAAGAATTTTTTAAATCGGTCCAGTACTTTTTGAGCCAATTCAAACATACATACAAATCTTTCCTCTTTATAATATTATAGTATATTATAGTATAATAGTATAGATATAAAATTCTCGTGTCACAGTGTTAGTTACCATACTCCTCCGAAACGGCTTGACCGATTTTTATGAAATTTTATATGCATATTCAGTCACAGTCAGGTCTGAGAATCGGATACTATCTATTTTTTTTTTTTTGCAAAACGACGTTTGCGGGGTCAGCTAGCGGCTGGACCGATTTGTATGAAATTTTGTGTGCATATCGGGTAAGTCTGAGAATCGGCCAACATCTATTTTTCATACCCCAATTTTTTTTTTGCAAAACGATGTTTGCGGGGTCAGCTAGTTAATTCTGTAAAAATATGGTTTTGGTAATACGGGCTGGTGTCCGCAACTCCACATTAAAGCGCATATTTTGCGTACGGGTTAGAAAATCGATTATTCGATCCACACAAGCTCCTCAAGGAAGACCAGCAACGCCGTAGTGTTACGGACGGTTCCTGGGATACATATTATGGTTTAGCAGTGGCAGTAATTACATGTCCCACTGCCGGCTATTAGAACTAGGAACAAAAAAACGATTTGTTTAATTGCTAGATTTCTCTCCGATGGTGAGAACCGTCAGCAATCAATTTTACTGACATGGGTCCTACAATCTTTTGTACGTTTCTTGAGTGAGATAATAGTCGATAGCTAGTCGCTAACTCGTCGGCGGTAGGACAGGTCGGCCGAATTTACAGTTACGTCGAAAGTAAGATATCTACCTCTTCTGCTGATTTCGGAGTATCGAATCTGATAATTGCTTCTGACTGTCCCTCTTTGACATCAACGTGTAACGCGTGTATATTGCTCCTGATCTGTACATGAAGAACAAGAAAAAGTAAGAAAACAACGATATTATAGAATGGATTTCTGGTTAGTAATATGATAGTATGGTAGATACCCCACCGGAAATATTGTACAATACAAATCGTTACTAGCAGTTCGGCTTTGTAGAGCGTTGTAAAGTCATATTATTTACGCCTGGGTACTAATTCGCCATAATTAGTGGTTAAATCGTCCACTTACCGTTCTTTTTGTGAGCCTCACATCTAAGCATGGCTCCGGCAGTATCTCTTTGACGAATAGACCTGGAACTTTCTCTATAGAGGCTATGCCTTTAGGGGCGTCTGCTTGACCGGAAGGCAAAGCTGGAATCAGTGGAAATCACGAGTTTTTTTTTTAATTGTTAAGTTTTTTATTCATTTTCCTAACATGGCAAAACGCGTAAATTGTTATCTATACTAATAATAAAACTGAAGAGTTTATTTGTTTGAATGCGCTGAAACTACCAATAGAATTTGAAAAATTCTTTTTATTTATTTATATATACTTTATTGTACACCAGAAAATATATAACAAAAAAAACAATTATTACTACAAAACATACAATGGGCGGCCTTATCGCTTTCTGCGATCTCTTCCAGGCAACCTTGGAATGGACAGTGATTGCGTGGATATATAAAAATGGGGTTGTCAGTGGTGCAACATAATATACTATAATCATTGATATATATGTTACACTAGATTAGCAATTACCGCACCAAGGCGTTGCCACTAGGCTAATGGCCACAGCCATCAGCGTAGCTAACGTCAGTTCAGTGCTCTGTGTGACGCCAACCGAAGTCAACCGAGTGACATGCGACAAAAAATATCGCGAAAGAGTGCGATTCAAGATCACAAAAACATAATAAATTAACCGGAATTACTTTCCACACGTAAATTAATTGTCTCTGTGTTTATATCAACGTAAAAACGCAATAAAATGTAGAATTTTGTAAATTAGGTTCAGTGTTACCACTAAAAACTTAGTTTTAGTTTCCCACATTAGTGGGAGTTTTTAATTTATGGAATAAGTGATTTTAAATATTTTTTAATAATAACAACGTAGCAGGGTGCCTAAATATGCAGCACACCGTGAAAAATGGGTGGAAATAATTCGATTGCTGAGAAAAGAGACTGACTGGCTATTCAATTTCATTAATAACTAGGTTCTGCCCGCGACTTCGTCCGCGTAAATTTTTTTTGTTTCCCCGACCCACCCCGTCGCAACGTGTCGCCGGCCTGCGCTATTACTTCGTTTTCGTTTGGCGAAAACTTCAGACATTTTTTCTTTTTGCTCAACTCCTAAGGGTCCTAGCGTCAAGTTTAATAGAATATAGCCTTCCTCAAGAGCTGGGCTATCAAACGCAAAAATATTTTTATATTGCGACCAATACTTCCAGAGATTTAGAGCTTTCAAACCGTGTTTCAAACAAACAAACTCTTCAGCTTTATTATTAGTATTGTTTTAAAACTATGATATCTCCTAAGATATACATTGAAATCAAATGATGTCAGAGGCAATTTTGTTCAAAATTAAATACATGTGATGAATAACGTATTTATTTGGATAAGGATTAATACCATGTTTATAAAAACACCTTCGCAAATCATGCATTATAGTTAGGGAGGCGAATAGGGGAATTTTGGGAATTTTTTTTTTTCGCTCGAGAATGCCCAAGTAACTGTTTTTTTTAACATTTTTGAAAAACCGTACACGCCAAACCCACCGCTAAAATGGTTTTTACCATACGAGCTTTTCTTTTCGAAATCATTTTATCTTTCGATTTTGATAGGTCTCGACGGCGCCGTTGAATTACGCCATTTAGCTACCTCGCCTCCCTAACTATTATTTTAGAACAAATTTGGTTAGCATAAAAGAGGTTATAGTGAGCTAACCTTAAAAGATAGACATATGCTGTCGCGGACTTTTTTTTAAAGCTTTTAAAGGGGAACAATTCTGTCATATATGATTTTTGCGAAACTTTAACCGTTTACGCAGCGCACGCAGCGGAAGCTCTCAATAGGAAAAAAATCCCCCGATTTTGAAACATTCTTCATTGGTGCTCCGCTCCTATTGGTTTTAGCGTGATGATATATAGCCTATAGCCTTCCTCGATGAATGGGCTATCTAACACTGAAAGAGTTTTTCAAATCTGACCAGCAGTTCCTGAGATTAGCGCGTTCAAACAAAGAAACAAACAAACTCTTCAGCTTTATAATATTAATAGTATAGATAAAGAAAAAATATTCAAAAAGAAAATGTCTTAATTATTTTCATTATTTATAAACTTCTATTATATTCAAATATTTTAAAAATAATTTAACTTAACCTAAAACGCTTTTTATGGCTTAAAATGTTGGGTAAAATTTCGCATGGGTAGGCAACCCCATCCCGTCATTGCATGTTTATAATGCGGTCTTTGTCTAATCTAAGCGACGGTATTATTCTTACGACGTGTGTAAGTGAGACAGATATATGTTTACTTTTAAATGTTTAGTGGTTTCAAAGCTACGTCGTCGCGTTTATAAAGTGGCTACACTTTTTTGACACATTTTATTGAGGTTTGCTTCTCTAGTTATATAGCTCAATGACTATAATAGATACAAAGATAAGGAAGGCGGTTTTTACAATTTTGATAGCCCAATTCTTGAGGAAGGTTATAGTTATAGGCTATTTGGTATTTTGAACTTAGAAGCCGAGCAAAAAGAAAAAAAAAATCAGAATGAATGATAAGCGAAAACGAAGTAAAAGTGGAGGAGGGTGGTACGGGGGAACAAGAAATTTCATGCGGATGAAGTTGCGGGCAGTCTAGAGATAAAAAAATGACTGGCTAAAGAAAAGCTGCATTATTCTGACAATAAGTATGTCTAAGAATAAGTATTATTCACCTGGTTCAACTTCGACAGATGGCGCAGCGGGCGCAGGAATACTGGAGTACTGATGTTTATTATTATGCAAGTTAGTTTTCATCTCCTTCATATACTTTCTTTGCAGGTTCAAGTATTTATTCCTCAGCGCTTTCCATTCTGACTTGGATAACACTTGTAGTCCCCACAGGGCACCTCTGGGAGCCTCGTTTTTAGTTAAGTTGTTTTTAGCCTTGCTGCGTTCTTTCGCAGTACGCTTTCGAGTCTTCTTTTTTCTAGGCGAGCCTCCACTTTCTTTGCCTTCATCGTGACTGGTCATTTCATCCTTTGATTCTAAGTCTAATAGTTTATTTTCCTGAAAGAATAATAAGATTATTTTAAAACGTGTGGTTGGGGGTCCCCCATCAAGAATAAAGGTCCTTACGTGATACTTACATGCACACACACACTCGTATATAATAGAAAAAAGAGACACAGAAAGGAAGTCTAAATTCTAAAACTGCAGGACTGCGGACATTGACAATGCAGTTGTAGATTTCACCAGAACGATCCAAGAGGCATGTTGGAAGTGCACACATGAACTGAAGAATAACAAACCAAGACAAAACTCAGTGCCGCTGGAAATTCGCCAGATGATACTAGAAAAGCGAAGATTGCGTCGTGTGTGGCATATTAGCCGCCATACTGATGATAAACGGGCATTTAATAAAGCTATACTAGACTTAAAACAAGCCATCAAAGACGCGGAAGATGTTACCGTAGACGCCCAATTGCAATCCCTGTCTGCAACTAGTGCGACTGCTTATTCTCTCTGGAAGGTATGCAATCGCTCAAACAGGCCAAAAAACCCAAAACCACCTATTAGAATAGAAGGAAGGAGCTGGGCTAGAACAAACCAAGAAAAAGCAAATGCGTTCGCTGAACATCTCGCCAACGTTTTCGTACCAAACGAACCCGAACCTGGAGTAGATGATGTCGACATAGACAGTATACTAAAGCATGATTTCCAGCTGGAACTGCCAATCAAATCAGTAACTCCTCAGGAGATTAGGCGGGTAGTCAGAGCTATGGATGATAAAAAGGCCCCAGAGTTTGATTTTATTTCTTGAGGAGCTACCTACAAAGGCGATCGTTTTTCTAACAACTATTTTGAATAGTATGCTTAGGGTAGAATACTACCCATTGCTGTGGAAAGTATCACAAATCATCATGATACACAAGCCAGGAAAACCGCCTCATGAAGTGACATCCTATAGGCCTATTAGTCTGCTGCCCGTACTCTCCAAACTTTTTGAGAAAATATTATTGCATCGACTTCTAGGTTCAATGTCGATAATTCCCGATCATCAATTTGGCTTTAGACCAAATCATGCCACTACAGAACAAATACATAGAGTGTGCCGCGTCATCAGAAATGCCCTGGAAACCAAGCAATACTGTTGCTCAGTCTTCCTTGATGTACAACAGGCCTTCGACAGAGTATGGCATAAGGGCCTACTAAGTAAAATAAAATTACATTTGCCACACTGCTACTCCAGAATTCTGGAATCCTATCTAGCTGATAGAATATTTCAGGGCAAGGAAGATGATTGCACCTCTTGTTTCCATGACATACTAGCAGGAGTACCTCAGGGCTCTGTTCTTGGACCAGTGTTGTTGTACACTATCTTCACGGCAGACCTACCGCAAACTCCTGGAGTGACGATTGCTACCTACGCAGATGACACCGCGGTCCTGGCATGCAGCAGCTGCCCCAACAGAGCGTCGCAAAACCTACAAGAAAGTCTAGACGAAATTCACAACTGGCTTATCAAATGGAGAATACGAGCCAATACATCGAAATCGGTCCAGGTCATGTTTACACTAAGACACCAGCAATGTCCACCGGTTAAACTCGGTCATAGTCAACTCCCATAAAGCGATAGCGTCAAATATCTTGGTATGCATCTGGACCAGCGACTGACGTGGAGGAAACACGTCGAAACAAAACGGAAAGAGCTCGATATTAGATACAAAGGCATGTACTGGCTCCTGGGTAGGAATTCCAAGCTATCCGTAGACAACAAGATTTTGATCTATAAGACCATATCGTCGTGTTAATGGGAAAACCGAATAAGTGTCAATTTTAACAAAAGTGAGATTAAAATACAGTTTTTCTTAAAATAACGAGATTTCTCTAATGGTAAAACCCACTTTGCAATATAATACATAGTTAAAAAGATAGTGAATGGGAAAAACCACTAAAACAGAACTTTTCATATAACTGATGACTGAAAAGCAATTATTACAACATAATTCTCGTTTTTTGTTTATGTCTTCGAATAAAAGGTATTATCCTAATATATCTTTTTTTTCTTGTTGAACGTATCTTTGGTACCCGTTTTGTTGATCTAAACGCAAAATATACTATCAGGAGTTAATTGTTTTTGACTTTAGTGAAAATTTCTAAGCGTAACTAAAATATAGAATTAATTCGTACCTAACCGAAATAGTACTTTTTACTCGACGATAATTTAAATAATGCTATAAAATATAATAGAATGGCAATTCACATTTACTTGTATTAGCAGTTTTTACTGTTAGATTCGACTATTTTTAAGTTCGAAATAATCTACAGGGAAAACCAACTACCTCGCCTTATTGTGTTTTTGCACTGATTCATTCGACGCGTGTCGCGTAGTACGCATACTTAGTTGTAGTAGAACTGCGCTTGCAAGCACGTGCTCTTCTGTGTTATTTGTTTTTTATCGTGAAACCCCATAAAATAGTTACTTTTAAAGTTTAATCATGAGTTCTTTGGAGGGAAAGCTACTTTCTGAGCCGCCTGACAAAAGTAAGTACCTACAATTTACACTAAAATAATTAGTAGTAATTTTGAGGTTATAAAACGGGAATCATGTTAAAAAGTTTTTATCGATAGACACCATTAATTTTAAGTGTATCATTTATAGATCAGTGTATATTCAGATTATTTTATGCACGATTTTATGTACTTAGTGATCTTTTTTTATCCTAACGTAATAATTTATGGTTCGTTAAATTATAATTGATTAGTGTTGGATAATAATTGTAACTGCCCGGCTGACGTGTCCCGTTCAGTGTTCTCGTTTTGTATTAATCATAATATTTAAAATAGTTACCTATTCATTTCAATGATATCGTACGAGGCAATGGTCGTTGACTGATATCAGAGAACGGGTAGCAGCGTCCTCTGTGCAACAACTATAATCCTACTGCGATCATCTACCTAGCTACCTGGCGTGGTGACTATGGATGGGCATTCCTCCCATTGTTGGGAAGGGCCTATGTCCAGCAGTGGACTGTTACAGGCTGTAGTATGATATGAGGTAGTATGATGATGGACTTAAAATATTTATGGCGTTACTTTATTTTCTTTAATTCATTTTTCTCGTTTAAGTTAATTCTACTGAAAGGCAAGAAGCTAATGATGCCGAGGATGATGATTTAATATCTCAAGCATATGATAATTTTCTAACCCAATCTGGAATAAACAGCAGCAGTGTTAGACCGAATGAAGGAGATGGAAAGAGTAAGTAATAAACACTAATATTATAAAGAAGAAAGATTTGTTTGTTTGTTTGTCTACACTAATATTATAAAGAAGAAAGATTTGTTTGTATGTTTGTTTGAAATGAATAGGCTCCGAAACTACTGGAGCGATTTGAAAAATTATTTGTGTATTAGATAGTCCATTTATTGAGGAATGCTATAGGCTATATAACATAACGCTAAGTTTAATAGGAGCGTCGCAGCAATCAAAAATGTTGCAAAAACGGGAAACATTTTGAAAGCTTCCGTTGCGTGCGCTGCGTAAGCGGTTAAAGTTACGCAAAAATAATGTATTACGGAATTGTTCCTCCTTAAAAGTTCTAAAAAAAAGTGCGACAGCATAATTATGTCTATCTTAAAGATAGGTTAATTTTATGGGTTAATAATGTTGATGATTAACAATATTAATTATTTTCAGGCACAGTTTCTTCGGAACGACATTTTGACGATTGGATGGCGGATGAATTGGAAAAAAAAATGGAAATTATTCATGCAGAAGTTTCAACGGCACCCAGTTTGAGGAACGACGGCAACATAGACTACTGTAAAGATTTAATTACTCTAGAGGATTTAATAGGTCCTATCGCTTTTTTCACAAAAAATTCTAGGGACGCAACAGTAGTTTCAGAAGAAATGTTGAACCCTGTTGCTTTAGTCCTACCGATACATCCTGTAGAACACAATGAATCTAGTGACGGTCAACTATCAATACAAGATGAGGATAACCATGACGGTAATCTTAGTGATGCATCAGTGATATCAACTATCATTGTTATGGATATCTTCGATCGCGCTACTACAATTGTAAAAAATCGAGAAGAAAGTCAAAGTTATATAAAAACATTATTAACAGAGATGTTTGACCGTTTATGGAAAACGTTAAAACCACGCAGTCGTTGGCGTGTTCCAGATCCTAGTTCATGGAAAATTAATATAGCCAAAAAAAGGCGAGCTGATGGCTTACCTTACGTAATTAAAAAAAAGTGTAGAGATCCAAAACTACCTAAACCTGTTGATTGTACAAAATGCCAGTATAAATGTACTTCCTACATAACTGAAGACGATCGCATGATGCTTTGTCGAGAATACTGGCAGTTAAGTTTTACATCAAAGAAAAACTTTTTGTTAAAATTTATTGAAGTACGACCAATAAAGAGTGTTGGCGACGATAGCTGATTTAAGTAAATTGTTGGCGACGATAGCTGATTTAAGTAAATGAATACTAATTGATTGAAAATAAATAAAGTTAAGTTTCCTAATAGATACCTTAGTATATAAGAATTGTACCTTCTAGTAGGGCTTGTTTTATTACCATACACAAAATGACATTGTGGCTTATTGTAAAATTCTAACACTCAGACCACCCACTACTTGCGCCACACAAAACTGTAATATAAGTAGGGCCAAAATGCGGCTGAGACACAGTACGCAGCCCACCTCCTGAAGAATAAGAAATACAACAAGTTACAATCAAGCGGAGTTTAATTAAATCCCCTACAAGAATTGGTCCTTCGAGAGCCGGATTGAAGAACTGAAGCCTGAGTCTGAAGATGAAAAGTAGTGTGCTACGAGCTGCGTACTTGTCGAACAAACTGTGAAGAATCAAAAAAGTGAAATAACACGCGAAAGTCTACGCCCTACCACTACTTGCGCCTAGCAAGAAAAGTACTTAAGCGTCCGAACATAGAAAATTTCGGGAAGAAAAGTGCACCTGAAGATTTATTATTGAAGAAGACTACTCAACAATATTTCAAGAACCGAAGACTAGCGCCGTGTTGTCAAGAAGTGAAGCAATCGCCGTGAAGAGGCGGTATCAAGCCCTCTGCGGAGGACCTGTTCCTGTGTACGCGACTCTGCTGGGTGACTGAAGATACTGCTGGGAGGGACGACCAACGGACGTGCCGCGCCTTCTCGAAGCTTAGTGTCACTCGAAGCCCTACGTGTACCAGTGAAGCAAGTGAAGCAATCGCCGTGAAGAGGCGGTATCAAGCCCTCTGCGGAGGACCTGTTCCTGTGTACGCGACTCTGCTGGGTGACTGAAGATACTGCTGGGAGGGACGACCAACGGACGTGCCGTGCCTTCTCGAAGCTTAGTGTCACTCGAAGCCCTACGTGTACCAGTGAAGTGAAGCAATTCTCGAGAACAAACAACGAACGGAAGATCGCTTGCTCTCGAAGCTGAGATATGTGAACTAAACTAAAAGTGATACGTGACATTATTCAGTGAAAACAGACATTCGCTTAGAACTGTGAAATAGTGCCTCGCGAGTGTATCGTGTTGTGAAGGACATTATCAACACGAATTGCTGAGCAACCATCATACACAATCACTGGTAAGTCATTGAACATTATTGACAATAAGTGCTGTGAATAGTGAAACCAAGTGAAACAATGATGACGCGAAGCCGCAAAGGAGATAGCGCGCGCTCGACCACGGAAGAGGAGACTGCCACCGAGACTACAGAAACGTCAGCTGCCACTTCCGAGACGGTGACCGAAACCAGCGCACGTACCGACGATACGACCACGGCCAAGGACGCCGACGCCACTATGGTCGAAAAGAAAACAACGAAGTCAAAATCGAACAAAGCAAGCAACAAAAAGAAAGAACTAGAAGCCAGACTGGAATGGGAAAAATTAAAATTAGAAGAAATTAAGATTAGAACCAAGTTAGCAAATACTAAATTGGAATTAGCACGCATCAAGGAAGATGATACGGACTTGAGCGACGATGAAATAGACACCGAAGCCGAAGCCGCGGCAGCAAAGGCCACAGCAGCATGGGTGTCGAAGTCGAAGCAAGCAGAGCACGGCGAAGAAGAGAACATCAACGAAGCGCCGCGCACCTCCGGAACAATGCTACGGGCAACGACCAACACCAACCAGCTAGCTGAAGCAATAATAGAAGCAGTTAAGTCCGCCACAGACAACAAAGCAACATCAATCATGCAGCGCGCACCGAAGTATGTCAGCGAGCTACATCAGTTCGACGGTGATGCGAGAGACTGGATGGCCTTCAAGGCAACATACAAAGATACGCAAGCTCTCTTCAGTGCCATTGAAAACATGGGAAGATTAAGAAGAGCAATCAAGGGGAAAGCCAAAGAAGCAGTGAAGTCCCTACTTTTTACACAAGTCGATCCAGAGGAAGTGATGACTGCACTAGAACGCCGATTTGGAAGACCAACTTACCTAATTCGAAGTGAAATAGAGAACATAGAGAAGCTACCTCCCATGTCCGAAGATGCAAGAGAGCTGGTGCGATACGCGGGAGCCGTGGCCAATACAGTCAGCGTTGTGAAGTTAATGAAGAGACAGAGTTATCTGCATTCAAGCGATATATCAAATAGAATAATAGAAAAAATGTGCACCTTGGTACGATTCAAGTGGTATGAGTACAGAGCATCCAAAGAAGACGAAGATGAACCAGTCCTCCTCAGCCTGATGAGCTTTTTCAACCAGATGGTGGATCAGTTCGAGATGCACGAGTTCGTGGGGACTAAGGTGAAGAAAGAAGGATTTAGAAATCGCACACGGCCCGCGGGCTCTCGCGGCGTGCACACCACTCGAGCCGCACAGCACAGCGAAGAAGAATGTTCATCAAACGAAGAAGATTCAGACGAAGAACAACCCGAACCACGCACAGCATCGGTTTGCTCGTGCAAAGAAAACACAAAGAAACCAGAAAAGATCGTCTGTCCTGAGTGTGCAGGGGAACACGCCTTATTGAAATGCAAGAAGTTCGTCGAAGCCTCCATAGACGAGAGATGGGAACAAGCAAGACGAGCGATAGTGTGCTTCAAATGTCTACTGGGCCGTCACAGAGGTTACAACTGTAAAGCAAAGCCGTGTGGAAAATGCAAGAAGAATCACCATATAATGCTACACTCTGAAGAGGCAGGAAGTCCAAAGACGCAAGAGGCCCAAGCTGTAACATCAACAGTGAACGCAACGCGGGCAATATCAAGAGCCTATCTGAAAATTGTTCCAGTAGAATTATGGGGACCAGAAGCCAAAGCTGACGTCTACGCTCTTATGGACGAGGGCTCGACAGTGACTCTTATAGAAGATGACATCGTGAACATGATCGGGGCCCAGGGCCCAGAAGAGGAGCTGAGAATTGAAGGCGTGGGAGGTCATCGAATGGATCAGAAGTCAAAGAAGATCAACATTAAAATCAAAGGAAAGTTCGAAAGAAACCTAGAAAGGATGTCGGGATACACAGTGAAGACCCTAAACCTGTCTCCTCAAGAAGTCAACGATAAGGACTTAGAGGGCTGCCATCATCTACAAGAAATAGTGGAACAACTAAAATACCCTAATGCCCGCCCCACCGTGCTCATTGGACAGGACAATTGGCACCTCATCGTGTCGCAAGAATTAAAAGCAGGCAGTCGAAGCAAACCAGTAGCATCCAGAACTCAATTAGGATGGGTTTTGCATGGAACTAGAATGAATAGCAACACCCCGGTGCGAATGGTGAATCATCTAGCAACACACCCAAAGGGAAGCGACGATCACCTAGAGAAGATGATTAGAGATCACTTCGACATCGAAGCCCTGGGAATTGCCGCGAAGAGACCATCCAGCGACGTCGACCAACGAGCTCTCGCCGTGCTGGACTCCACCACGAACAGATTGCCAGACGGAAGATTCAGCACAGGGTTGATCTGGAAGACGGACGACGAAAACCTGCCCGAAAGCAGAATAGCGGCAGCACGAAGACTGAAAGCAATAGAGAAAAAGTTTCTGAAAGACGAAGAATTTGAACGAAAATACGCCGATCAAGTAGAAAACCTAATCAACAGCGAATATGCCGAAGAAGTAACCGAAGAATCCACCTCCTCGAGGACGTGGTACCTACCGCACTTCGCCGTCGTCCACCCCCAAAAGAAGAAGATGAGATTGGTATACGACGCAGCGGCCAAGTCAAACGGAAAGTCATTGAACGATGCGCTGCTGACCGGACCCGACCTGTTACAATCCTTATTCGGGGTTTTACTCCGCTTTCGACAAGGAGCAGTGGCCGTCGTCGCAGACATAAAGGAGATGTTTTTAAGAATAAAAATCAACGAAGAAGACAGAGACAGCCTCCGATTTCTATGGAAAAACAAAGAATACAGAATGACATCGTTGATATTCGGATCCGCCTGCTCACCATGCACCGCCATATATGTGAAGAATAGAAATGCAGATGACTTCGTCGATGAAAGCCCAGAAGCCGTCAGAGCAATAAAGCGAGACCACTACATGGACGACTATATAGCAAGCTTCTCCGACGTGTCAACGGCTGCTAAGGTATCAAGGGAAGTGGACGAGATTCACAAGAAAGGAGGTTTCTTCTTGAGAGGCTGGGCAAGCAACGACCCCACGGCGATCGAAGAATTCACCAGCACGGACATCAAGTCAGACTCCATCAGACTAGGCGAACAGAAGAACCAAGACGAGAAAACCTTGGGACTCAATTGGAACGTCCACGAAGACAGTCTTCATTTTACACTGAGTCTGCGCAATACACCTGACGAAGCCAAAGAAGGAAAACGTGCGCCAACAAAGAGAGAAGCAACGAGCGCTGTAATGTCAGTCTTCGACCCCCTAGGACTGGCTTCACCTATAACCATACAAGGAAAAGTGATGCTTCAGAATCTATGGAGAACCGGATTAGAATGGGACGAGAGACTGCCCTTGACCAGAGAAGAGGAATGGAGAAAATGGCTCGAAGATTTAAAGAAGCTAGAAGACCTTCGAATCCCACGCTGCCTTGCGTACGACGTAACTGAGGGGGAGCTGCACACATTCTGCGATGCTAGCGAAAAGGCATACGCCTGCGCGGTGTACTGGCGCTCCCAATACCCCGACAATCGCGTAGAAGTAAAGCTGCTAACAGCCAAGGCAAGGGTGGCACCTCTCAAGCCAACTTCGATACCTCGACTTGAACTACAAGCGTGTCTATTAGGGAGCCGCCTAGCCAACAGTGCGGGCCAAGAAATAGACCTAGCTGTAACTCGAAGATATTTCTGGACCGACTCAAGAACAGCCTTGGCGTGGATTAAGACAGACCCCAGAAGGTTCAAGCCCTTCGTCGCGCACCGTCTCGCCGAGATAGAAGAATTGACGAAACATAAGGAATGGTACTGGATTCCAACAAAACACAACGTGGCCGACGACGCGACCAGGGAAACCCCATCCAGCTTCGACGTAACTCATCGATGGTTCAGAGGACCATCCTTTTTGTATGAAGATCCTAAGAGCTGGCCTACCGAAGACAAGAAATTTCCCATCACCGACACTGGCGAAGAAAAACCTAACGCCATCACCTTAAGCGTTAGAAGAATCGTTCCCGTCATCGTGCCAGACCCAGCGAGATTCTCCAGCTGGACACGCCTACTCCACGCAACGGCGAGACTCTTACAAGCCTTGGATGCCTTCAGACGAAAAATGAAGAAGAAAGTGAGCACTACGAAACTCATCACCAGTAAAGCTAAAGGTTCGAGTCAGAAGAAGACACAGGAACAGAAGATCCAACCATCTAACAAGGATATGAACTTCTCACCAAAATCATCACTATACGTAGAAAAGGCGGAGCGATTGCTTATAAGAAGAATTCAAGAAGATAGTTTCCCGGACGAGCTAGTCGCCCTGCGAAAAACAGAAGACATCAAAACTACATCTAAATTCAAGAACCTCACGATCAAATTAGAAGAAGGATTCATCAGGATGTCCACCCGTGTTGGAGCTGCTAAGTACTTGATGGCTTCGTACAAAAGTCCAATCTTGTTGGATAAACACCACCGAATAACACAACTGCTAGTGAAGCACATTCACGAGACCTTCAATCACGGGAACCACAACACAATAATGAACGAGATACGCCAGAAGTACTGGATACCGTCATTGCGAAATCTGGTAAAAGCAACAACCAGAAACTGCGGGTGGTGTAGAATTCGCAAGAAGACACCACAAATCACACCTCAAGGAGATCTTCCACCCGAACGCTTGTCAAAGACCAGCCCCCCCTTCACCTGCACGGGAGTCGACTACTTCGGACCTATGCTCGTCACCATTGGGAGACGCGCGGAAAAACGATGGGGAGCGTTGTTCACTTGCCTCACCACAAGGGCTATTCACATAGAACTGGCCAACTCCCTATCAACTGATTCCATGATCTTGGCGCTGAGAAGAATGATCGCCAGAAGAGGAACACCAAGAATCATCCTGAGCGACAACGGAACCAACTTCACCGGTGCCAACAGAGAAATCGCCGAAGCCATCGCGAGTTTAGGGGAAGGAGTAAACAAACTAGGCATCGTCTGGAAGTTCATCCCTCCTGGAGCCCCCCATATGGGCGGAGCCTGGGAAAGAATGGTGCGATCGGTGAAGGTCGCCCTCGCAGCAACACTACACGAGCGGCAACCCAGAGAAGAAGTCCTCCACACCTTACTGTTGGAAGCTGAACACATCGTGAACTCCAGGCCTCTCTTTTCCATCAGCACCGATCCAGAAGAGGAAGAAGCATTGACCCCCAACCATTTCCTCATCGGGCGGTCGTGTGGAGCTACCCTCTTTGGCTCCTTCGACGACACAGAGCTTATCGGCTCACCTAATTGGAAGACTTCTCAACGCCTAGCCGATCATTTCTGGTCGAGATGGGTGCGAGAGTACCTCCCAACTCTCTCGCCTCGCTACCACCAAGGTCCCCACTATCGGGACCCAATGCTAGGTGATATCGTCTTAATCGTGGATCACACACTACCACGATGCTCGTGGCCACGCGGCAAAATAGTGGCCACTCATCCCGGACCAGATGGAAGAACTAGGATCGTCGAGGTGCGGACTGCAGCAGGCGTTCTACGACGACCAGCATCACGCCTGATCCTGATAGTACCGGCAACGTCGCCCCAGCGAGATGAAGTACAACGCACTGAGGGGGAGACTGTTGGCGACGATAGCTGATTTAAGTAAATTGTTGGCGACGATAGCTGATTTAAGTAAATGAATACTAATTGATTGAAAATAAATAAAGTTAAGTTTCCTAATAGATACCTTAGTATATAAGAATTGTACCTTCTAGTAGGGCTTGTTTTATTACCATACACAAAATGACATTGTGGCTTATTGTAAAATTCTAACACTCAGACCACCCACTACTTGCGCCACACAAAACTGTAATATAAGTAGGGCCAAAATGCGGCTGAGACACAGTACGCAGCCCACCTCCTGAAGAATAAGAAATACAACAAGTTACAATCAAGCGGAGTTTAATTAAATCCCCTACAAAGAGTATGAAACTCAACAGAAAGCGCACAACTCTCAGGTCGAACACGAAAAAATATTTCTTTTTAATTAACGAAGAAAGACGGCAAATCTGTCAAAATTTCTTTAGAAAAACTCTCTGCATTTCGACATCCGTTATTACAGAAGCCGTAAATAATCGGAATCATTTGGGACTTTACGCACTAAAAGAAGATCCGCGTGGACGTCAGGCACCACCTAACAAAATAGCAAATGAAAAATTACAGGAAGTGCGAAATCATATTAATTCATTTCCCAAAATGGAAAGTCATTACGTTCGGAAAACTATTCGACGGGAGTACTTGGACTCTAACCTGTCCTTGGCAAAAATGTACAAGCTTTACGTTGATGATTGTAAGAGAAGACAAATTGATCCAGTTTCAGAGCCCATATATCGCAAAGTGTTTGGTACAGAATTTAATTTAGGTTTTTTTCTTCCTAAAAAAGACCAGTGCCTTATCTGTACGAAATATGAACGCGCGAATGCTGAAGGCAAGCCTAGCTTACAGAAGGAATATGAACAGCATATCGCCAGAAAAGAAGCTTGCAATGAAGAAAAAAGAAAAGACAAGGAAAGAGCAAACAAGGAGAATAAGTTCATTTCAGCTACATTTGATCTACAAGCCATTTTACAAATACCTAGTGGCGAAGTGGGTCTTTTATACTATTCTAGAAAACTAACAATTTATAATTTATGTATCTACGAAAATGCTTTGCCTAATGAAGCCTATTGTTTTCCGTGGACCGAGCTAAACGGGAAGAAGGGTAGTTCGGAAATCGGTTCGATTTTGTTTATGTACTTGTCTGAGTATGTACCTCCCACTGTTGAAGAGGTGGCTTTTTTTTCGGACACCTGCGGAGGGCAGAACCGAAATCAGTATGTCGCTGCGTTACTATTTTGGGCTGTCCAGAAGATTGATCACATCAAAGTTATCGAGCACAAGTTCCTAGAGAGTGGGCACTCATATATGGAAGTGGACTCAATGCACAGCAGCATTGAGTCCGCCAAGAAACATACAGCAGTATATTCTATGACAGAATGGGTTAACATTTTTCGTCGGGCAAGATCTTCAAAGAAAACAAAGAAAAAGATCCAAAAGCCATACAATGTGCGTGAATTGAAATTTAGCGAGTTCAAAGACTTAAAAGAATTAGCAGCGAGTGTAATGGGAAAGAAAATATCAAAAAATGCAGACGGAAACCGTGTATATTGGCTAAAAATAAAAAGGATGAAATATGTCAAAGGAGAAATGAAATTGTATTATAACT
Organism: Globia sparganii; assembly: GCA_949316385.1. Taxonomy (NCBI): domain Eukaryota; kingdom Metazoa; phylum Arthropoda; class Insecta; order Lepidoptera; family Noctuidae; genus Globia; species Globia sparganii. The sequence goes on from OX438658.1 coordinate 20,334,058, forward strand.
ATGACATGTCAGAAAACTTTTTCTTTATCGATCTCGCACCTAAAAATTCTAATCAAATCAGCTTTGATTTAGATCCACCAGTACATCACTACTCGACCCGAAAAAGGAAGAAACGTGCTGACGATGCAGTTATTCAAAACGTCAGAACAATCCAACCTGAACTTCCTGCCGAGTTGACACAATTGTACCACAAGCGTCTGCCAATTAGTAAAGCAAAAAAAGCGGATTTGCTAAAACTATGTTCTAAAGGAGTAATCCCAGAGGAGTACCATGACTGGTATGAGAAAATTGAGGCCGAAGATAGTATTGTCGATCGATTACCCGATGCTACTGTGTCTGATACAGATAGTACCTCGGATGAAGAGTAAGGATAATGTTCCAGGAGACGGATAATTATTAATTAATAAGAATGTTGATTAAGTTTGTTTTGTTCTTTTTTTTTAATTTTAAGTCTGATAATGCTGTTAATTGTACATTTTCGCGAATGCTGTTGTACAATTAACGGAACACAACTTTTTAAAATAATAAATTAAAAGTTTAAGTATAATTATATTTTTTTGTTTTATTTAATTTTTCTGAAATAAAATAATAATGTAACACATTGCACTTACAGAAAACAGACTAATAGTCATTTAATGATTAGTAAAGAGTCAAGAAAATAGTATAATTGACGTTTTTTTTTCAGTAATTAATAATATTAGTTAAACTAATTTAATATATTCTTATAAATAGACGGGTAAAACCAAGTAACATTTCCGTTTTTTACAATTAATTCGATTTATGCCGTCTTGCAGATGTAACTCAGTATGAACCATTAAAATAATTATTCCAAGCCATTATAAACAATAGATAACACTTTGAGAGTAGCTTTATTTAATTAAATATTCATGTTTTAAAGTTATACAGGTAAAACCAACTAACAGAGGGGTTATACGACATGTTTTCCGTTTTATGGTATTATTATATACTTGAAGAACACAACATTTAGTGATCTGAAATAATAAATAATTGTTCTAAATGTAATTTCTGACGCAACTTATATTTTAATTTATTTCATCAGAGATTTTCTTTATCAAACTTTCAAAATGTAATATCTCGTTTTGATAATTTTGGCATTTAGTCGGTTTTCCCATTAACACGACGATATTAAAACCTATTTGGACTTATGGCATTGAACTGTGGGGCTCAGCTTGTGGCTCAAATATCAACATGATTCAGAGAACTCAGAATAACATCCTAAAACAGATATCGAATTCGCCGTGGTTTATTAGGAATGCTGAAGTCCACGAACATCTGAGCATGAAAACGGTCAAGGAAGAAATAGGTTCATGCTCGCAAAAGTACAAGTCCAGACTGGAGAGACATCCCAACCAATTGGCCGCTCAACTCACAATACCAGCTTGTGTCAACAGACTCAAAAGACGCAACATCCTACAAGTAGATAACTTGTAGAGAGCTGCATTACTAATAAGAGAGTTGCTCCTGATGAGGAGTAGTTCTTCCCTGCCAAATATTCCTACAACTCGTCTGTTCATAGTTTTAAAACTGATTGCAAGATTAACACAAATAAAAATAAAAAAATCTAAAACTATCCATTGTTGAAAACAAGATGGTGATTCATAGGACAGGGAATGTGTTAATACTCACTTCTGTTGGTGTAGTTACACTTGCTATGCTCTTATTCTCCTCCTGAAAAAGAAATTAAAATATTAATATTATTTAATTTTGGTCATCTCAAAGGTAAAGTCATCTATGGATTAAAATAGAGACATCCTTTTTTACAAAAACTTTTTTTTTTACAAGTAAATCAGACAGGGTTGTCTATTCTTTTCAGAAAAGTATGTTGTACTAGCTGCGCCCCGCGGTTTCACCCGCGTAAGTTTTGATCCCGTGGGAATATCGGGATAAAAAGTATCCTGTCTTATTCTGATGTATAAACTATATTACTGTAAAGTTTCATCAAAATCCGTTCAGTAGTTTTTGCGTGAAAGAGTAACAAACATCCATCCATCCATCCTCACAAACTTTCGCATTTATAATATTATTAGTAGGAAGTAGGATAATATCTCTGAATTGAATTAAGTGTGTATTAATGCAAAAAACCTTTTATTCAATCTCAACTATACTTACTGTAGGAGTATCAACCCTCTTCTCACAATCAGACTCACTTCCCAACTTCAACTCCAAACTCTTCTGTGGTGCCTTTTTGTCCTTCTTTTTCTTCTTCTTTGGTGGTTCACTTTCTTCTTCAGTCTTCTTTTCAGGCATGATGGTTTCATCTGATGGTTCATCTACTGAGAACATCTTTATGGAAGACAGATCTTCAGGAGGCATGCAAGTGGGAAGCTTGCAACCCATTTTGGTAAATGTGTTGATGCATTTTTGAGCATCTTCTGGCCTGTTGAATTCTATGAATGCAAAACCCTGTAATGTTGGTGAAATTGATACAGTATTAAAAATCTGACAATATTTCAGAATCCTGATGTAGAGTAGAAGAATACGTTTTTAAAAGATGTCCAAGAACTTTTATTAACCAATTAATCTGTATTGTTAGTTACATAATTTTCTTAACTGTCAACAATTTGTTGCTTTCAATTTAAACTAATATTATAAGAGAAAAGATTGAATATGTTTGTTAGGCTTTCACACCAAAACAGCTGAACAGATATGGATATAATTTGGCACATGGGTAGACCATGATCTGGATTGCATTAGGACATAGAATAACTTTAAACCAGTACTAGCTTCTGCCCGCGACTTCACGTGAAATTTCGGCCCCCGACCCATGTTGTCGCATCCCATCCCTTGCGAGTGCTATACGCTTACGCTTAGCATTCTCTCTGACTTTTTGCCTTTTGCTCAGCTCCTAAGGGTCGCAGCGTGATGTTAAATAGCCTATAACCTTTCTCAAGAATTGGGCTCCCAAATGCAAAAAGATTTTTTCAAATCCGACTGGTGGTTCCGGAGATTACCCCCTACATACAAACAAACAAATTTTACCTCTTTATAATATTAGTATAGATTGATACATAAACATAATGTAGGTTTACCTTTATTTTCTGGGAGTTTTTGAACTTAGGCAGTGATATGTAAGCAACATGGCCGTAGTCTGAGAACACTCGCTCCAGCCACTCTCTGCTGGCCGTGACTGGGATTGACTCCACATAAACTGTCCTTGAGTCAGCATCATAAGGTAGGACAGCAGTTTTTCTCTTTACCTAGAAAAGTTTAAATAATATTCATACTGTTAACACACTTAGAGGTTAGATCTTAGAAATGAAATGGTGTTTTAATCTATGAAATGAACTGTCTATCAACTGTTTTTAATCTTGCTGCCTTATAATATAATAATAGTTATGAAGACTTTGCAGTTGTCATAACTATTATCATTTTCATTCTTATGCCATCCTATTCGCAAGTGGGATGACAAAAAAAAAATGAATCCCATAGATGAGGGCCCTTCATAGACATGCAGACAGGGTCTACTAATTAAAGATATTATATCATAAATACTACCTTTAACTTGTCCTCTGATAAATCCAAGAGCGTAGAGTTCTTCATAGCTTTCGCTATGTCGTTAACATCCTGCGTCAACGAACGAACTTTATTGAATTTGAGGAACATTTCTATGGGCACATATGGATCTTTTTTCACAAGATCTCCCAAAAATCTATCCTTTGTTAAGTTAGCGTCGCTAAAGTAGAACTCCATTTGTTTTAGAATATTCTCGTATACTTGTTTCTTACGGTGCCGTATTCGTTTTCTAGGACTGTGTTCATGTTTTGCTTCTTGATCGACAACTTCGGTAGTTTCTGACTCCGACATGGTACAGTAAAAACAAATAGAAACTATGTACTTTCAACGTCACAACAGTTTGTATGAAATAGCTGCTGTTAATAGCGTTTATAGATTAATTAACTAACACAAACAGGATTAAATTTCGCTCGGTTGTCCGCGGGAACGACGAACGGACGAAATTCGGCAAACAGGTAAACCAAACTGCCAATGCCAATTTGGAAAACGTCACTTTTGACACCGAAATTTTAAGTGTCGTACTTAATAGTCGATTTAAACCAAGTTTCATCGATATGAAAGTTGAATTTAACAATTTTATTCCATTCACATCCAGTTAGTGGCATTACTCTCCCGTTGCCGCTCATCATCATCTTTCTCCTGCCCTTATCCCAATTTATTTGGGGTCGTTAAAAGATTCTCACGAGTTTCGGTTTCCCTTCACGTCATAATCAACTCTTCCTACTAATATTAAAAAATATGTGAAAGTTTGTAATACGTTTGAAATTAACTCTTTCGACTCATCCTAATAATATTATAAATGTTGATGTTTGAGTGTTTGTTACTCAATCGCGCCAAAACGGCTGTACTGGGCTGATCGGATTAGCACCAGTTTTTACTATCCTAGATTAACACATGCTTATGGTAATTTTTATCCCGGTAAATAACATGACCCCAATTATAAAAGCCACGCAGACGAGATAGGAGGCTGCAGCTAGTAGTTAAATATAAGTTCAAAAACGCCACCCCGACTTGAGCAAGCATGGTGATCAATGTTCATACATACCTTCTTTAAAAGAAAAGCAGTGGCGTAGCTAGCTACCCGTTTATGTTATTTTTTTGTGTGATTTTGCTATGAGAATGTAATAGCGAATAAAGCGAGCTAGAATATTGGAGTAGCCTGACTCGGACTCGCTTGAAATTGGAATTGAGCTTTTATCTAAGGTAATAGGTAATAAGGGCTGGTGTCCGCAAATCAACGTCAATGCGCGCTTTAATACCAACTTCTGTCTGCAGTTCTGCACTGCATGTTTGCGCTTACAAATTTTTTACGAATCAAATGTTGAAGGTCTAGTTAAACTTAAAAGTTCGTCGTAAAGTGTGCATAAAATGTGCGCGCTGTGTTGCGCAGTGTGTGGATCATTTAAATAGACTTTTGGGGATAAAACCATAGAAAAATTAAATAAAATATTTTTTTAAGTGATACTATTAAAACATCATTATGTATTTTTAATGGCAACATTGTAATTTTCACAGCCACACGGTTACTAGTGATGTTATTATAAAATATCGAGGGATTATGAAATTAATATTTTATAGCTTTTGATTCATTTTATATTTTCATTGTAAAAGCAGTTGATGGGTAAATTAAATTGCTAAGAAAGATAGTGGAAAGAAGATTACAGCTCCAACTCTACAAGCCCTAACTTCGCAAACTCTACACCACACTCTACACCTTAGTCAAAAATATGAGGCTTGGCCGTTTCGTTAATAAGACCTATTATAATAACAGAAAAATAATGAACAGTGAATACATTTTTCACCTCTCTCCCAAGTAGTGGTAGCGAAATGGCCAAGCCACATATTTTGACTAAGGTGTAGACTATGGTGTAGACTGTAGAGTTTGTAAAGTTAGGGCTTGTAGAGTTGGGGCGTGTAGAGTTAGAAGCTTGGCTCTACATGAGATCTGATAACTTTTTGCCAGTGCGAGCCATATGGTCTCGTAACATTTAACATGAAAATGTTTTTGGAGGGATTTCATTTCTTTTTGTAAGTTGGTAGTGAAAATATTTTTTTTTCTCTTTTTTTGGGTGTGATTTTCTAAGAATTCTGAAATATGTGTTTTATTATTTATAACAAGGAGTCCCTATATCAATTTTCATACCTATAGCATCAAAATTTGCGGAAGTGTCATACAAACTTCCATAAACAAACTTGCCCTAGTTCAAGGGGTTGGGGGGTAAAAATTCCAAGTTTTAGAATTGTTTTGTTGTTTGTGTACTAATACTAGCATAAATACCAAATTTTAGCTAAGAGTTTTGATGATCATCAGTCAGTAACGAAATCGAAATCGAATCGAATTTTGGATAACAATAAAATTTAAAGTATGAAAGCTATGCATTTGAAACTTTATGTATTAATAAATCTATTATTGACATCATATCCCGACAATTTTGTTTATCTGGTATAATCCAAACCCAAGTTATGAGGGTTTAAAAAATGACGAAGTGCTTTGAGAAAAGGTAGGTAGTGCCTTTGCGCTTTGCTTGGCTCTTGGCGGGGGTACTACCGTGCCCCCAGATTGCTGCGGTTTGACTTGGAAACGATAATATCCCATATCTCATAAACTATATACCTATATCAAAAATTCAGTAAGAAACTTCATAATTTAATTAATTTTGGGCTAAATGGCAAAAACGGTACAATAATGCAAAATACTCAATTCTTTTCCTCACGTAGCTGGTATGATAGAAGATATGTTTTACAACTTCAAATTGTAGTTATTTAATAAATGCACTATTTAACTGTCTTTGTCTTCTTATCGATTTCAGTTGGCATAGCGACTTTTTTAGACAATGAATTGTACTGGTTTTTTATCGATATCATTTAGCCGCATCACTATGGTTTTTAGTACATTTTGACATTCTGGATATTTGGTGGTCTCGTCGAGATAGAGTATGTGGGAAAAATTATTGTTTGTTAGTAATTAGGCAGGTGTTATTTATCGCGGATAATGTTCTAATATGTTAGTCATTATTGGTTTAATATCAAATTGTAGTTTGTCTGCATTCACTCGGTGTTCGTCTGTTGAGCGTCCCATTCATAGATTTCTCAGATAGATCTGTGCACAGAGAGGAAGATGACGGTTTTCATCTACAATAGTGATATTATTTCCGCATAATTGTGTTTATTATTCACGATGACTACAATTACGAGGTCTGCTAGAGTCAGTTTGAAGCCGATTGAAGTCCCGAAGGCTTTACAGGAGGGAGAGAAGTTCATCAAGTGGGATGAGGTATTTTTTTACTTGCTATTATATTTTTTTAGTTTTGATACTGTTGCTTTTGTGGTACCTTCATTAAATTTCACACTTGTCTGCTCTGTTAGATATAGGGAATTATGTGCCCTTGCAATATAATTACATTTAAGGTAAATTTTCTGATTAGAATCTAATAAGTACAAGCATAATTTTTTGCATTTATTTAGTTTTTAACCGAGTTCTAAAAAGGAGGTTCGCAATTCGGATTTTTAAATAAATAAATATAGGTATATATATATTTTTTATATGTTTCTATATATTTTTTCTATGGTGTAATCTTACACTTACCTGTGTGTTTTTTATTTATAAAAAGTGAATACCTATTCACTTTTTATAAATAAAAAATGTAAGTATGATTTTTTACCCAATAGTTTTTGTTACTCCAAGTTATTATTAACACCATTTAGAAAAGAACACAATTAAGATAAGAATGATGAAGTTGATTGATTGGTAGAAAAGTTGAGTATTTTTTAATGAGCTACAATATGAATGGAAAATTAACAATTTAAAATCTCTTATCAGTTTAATTACCACTTGTTAGTTCTGTTGCAAGATAATATAATAATATCTAACTATTAATTATTAATTAATATTATAAATGCGAAAGTTTGTGATGATGGATGGATGGATGTTTGTTACTCTTTCACGCAAAAACTACTGAACGGATTTTGATGAAACTTTACAGTAATATAGTTTATACATCAGAATAACACATAGGATACGTTTTATCCCGATATTCCCACGGGATCAAAACTTACGCGGGTGAAACCGCGGGGCGCAACTAGTAATATCTAATAATTATGGTAGTTGGCAGGTGCTGTTCTATTGCAGTATTGTTTATTGTGATAACCTGATTGTAAACAAAACAATGTATCTTATCAATTATTGCACTCAAACTTCAGTGATTAAGTCCGCCTTTTATGTTGCAGAAAGTTTAATAAATAAAACAGAAATTTATATTCAATAGAATATGTTTCTCACTCAATGTGTACTTGTTTGTCTAGGACTCCGGTACTGGTCTGCCAGTCACTCTGCGGGTGGACCCAAAGGGGTTCTTCCTGTACTGGACCGACCAGAACATGGAGGTGGAGATGCTGGACATTGCCACCATCAGGGATGTCCGTACTGGAGGACATGCTAAAGTTCCAAAGGTTAGTTCAGCTCTTCTTTTTGTTATATTCTTCTTTATATTACTCCATCACTCGCCTCTAACTTAGTCTGGAGTTGTGGTGTAGTTCTCTTCATATCTTTTTATTTAATAAATCCTGCAATTCTACAAAGTAGGTAATTATTATTATAGATATTGTTATGATGTTATTGTGATATGGACAAATAACATTATTTTTTTTTTAATTGCAGTGTTAATTCAAGGTATACTTACCTACTGCATGTTTTCATTAAAAGTATAATTATATGGAATAGCTCTTTGTTCTGCAATGACACTATGATAACTTAATATTATTACATAAACATCCATCGCCTTTTGAACCACTTGTGGCTATAATGGAAAGTAGGTACATATACATTCTACATAGTTAAGACTATGTAGGTGCTTTTCGCGTGCCGTGTGACCGTGTCACGTTCACGTGTGACGGCGGCGTTTCGGTGGGTACCTAATAGGTGCGTTTATTATGCGCCCTGCTGAGTAGTGGAACTCCTTGCAAAGTCAGGGCCTTCCAAAAACATTTAAATGTAGGTTACTCCTAAGGCGTGTAATTGAAGACCGCATTATCGCTTAAAATCTGGTGATATAACCATCAAACTTGACCCACCTTGACCCAAGAGATACAATAAGGTCGCGTAGCCGTTATAACCGACGGCAATTCCTTTTTTTCTTTCTCGTCGATGTATTCATTCATTAAAGGTCTTGTCTGACCTGCAACCGTCGTTTAGTCGTTCTTCCAATGCTTGAGATCCTTATCCTTCTTATCCGCCTTGACTGGCGTGATGCTGAGATGCTAGCCGCCAGTTAGGAACCAGAAAATGTCCAACAAGTGGTTTATATTTTACGTGTAACCAAAAAATCTCATTCAGTCAAGTAGAACGAGAAAACTATATGTACGTATGTATATAGCCAAAAAGTTTCGCGTCTCAAAAAGTCCAATTGGCGATAAAACCAGGATTGCACGCAAACTTTTGCAATTTGTTTTTCCAGTCTTAAAAACGACTTCTGTGCAGGTTCTTCAACGAAACAAATCCTGGCTCTCGTAACGTGGAATACCTTCGCTTATTATTCGTGACGTGCTCTAAACTAAGTTCTATCAGACAAATCGCATTCTGGTACAGTGCCGGAAAGTCTCAGGACAAAGATGATGAAGAAGGCTGAACAGAATATTTTTTTCTTGTTAACCTGGTCCAGGGTCCTGGACGTATGCCAGAGCCAGACAGGCCCACTTTGCGACTAAAACTCCACTGGGCAGAAATTCTTGACGTTTAAATGTTCCGTTAGCTGCTTACATGTGCGAACTTCTAATAAAGATAAATAGTGTGATTCATATGCGCTTCTGGATTCCGAGGATCAAATCTAACCTTATAAATTGCAAACGTATGCAATATTTATGACCAAAGTTTTGGCTTGTTACTGAGATTGAACTCAAAATTGTAAATCTTAAATAATGTGATACAAAACTACGTTACTTTAATATTTTGGGCGGGGTTCGAATGGTACCTATCGATATCTTGCGTCGTTTCCAGTGGTTCACAAACTTGGCAATGCTCACAAGTACTCGGATTTCGAGTTCTACTTCTGTCCGATTTAAATACGATAAAGAGGAGACTGCCGGCCCGCGGCCTGTCTAGCAATTAACAAAAATTATTGCAGACTTGAAACTTTTTCAAGTGTCGTAATTATATTTACATTAAGATGGATGCTTATTTTATTCTATAAAAAAAAATAACACTTTGTTTTTCGCTTCGTTTTCCCACAAAGTACCTACTCCAAATCCAAACTCTGCGAAAGGTAAAACCTAATGAATTCTTAAATAATTCCGGTATTGATCACCGCTAAAAATAAGACGTACCTATCAACCGACACGCGACCTTCCAAAATTTGGTCAAGTGGCTAACTTATTCACATACTTGTAGCATTTATAGTAAAACTTGGTGAGCTTTCTGAAAGTAAGTATAGATTTTCAAAAAGTTCCGAAGCTTTACGTTGCTAACGTATGTAATAATATCGCTCGTGGAAATTTAACCGCGTCGTCATCATCGTTCGTTTTTATACCGTAGTCCGCAAAGTAATCTCTTTTTAGTATCAGCTAGTTTGGGCAGTGTCAACTTTGACGTACTTAATTGAGGTGATAAGATCGCGTAAATTCAGCATGGGGAGTCCAAGTCCTGGGTCCATACAGCCCTTAGGTCCATATACTACATACTTATTTCCGTAGGTACTTATGTATTGTTCTTTATCCTGAATGGACTTAAGGTAATTCTAGTGTTTAGAAACTTTTACACAATGCGAGGAAAGTAAAACTAAACTTGGAACAACTTCATTATTTGAACAATGAAAGTTATAACTTTCAAAATATGCCTAACCATCCAAATTATTTGGTCACAAATTCGCATAGTTTAATACACGCACTTTGTTAATTAACCAGCTGTGCCCCGCGGTTTAACCGCATAAGTCTCGATCCCGTGGGAATGTCAGGGGAAAAAATATCGTATGTCTTATACCAGCAGTGCTATTCTGTAACAATCTCACCGTGAAAACTAAGGTGAAGTGAGCTGTCATTCCACCTGATGTTAGGGATTGCCTCCATTGATAGTTCACTTCACCTATGTTATCACGGTGAAATTTTTACAGAATCGATAGGCTGGTAATGCTCTAACCATGTGCCAAATTTCATCCAAATCTGTTCAACCGTTTTAGCGTGAAAGCTTAATAAACAAAAGTATAAAAAACCTAATCTTTTCTATTTATTATATTAGTTTAGATAGATAAAGTGGTCATTAGGTAAGCTGTTGACATAAATATTATCAGCTAGGTTATTCATTAAGACGTTTCGTGTTATGAAACCATAAAGTGGCAATATCGTGTATACAGGGTGCATTTGATATCATGGGCATTATTTTAACCTAAGGTACTACTTATGATACTAATTGCATTAGGGCTACTATTACGCAAATCAAAAATATTATTAATGCAAGTATGGAAAACCTTCAAATGTAGTAAGTCATACAAACTATCAAATTAGTTGCGCTTCTCGATAGCAAATGCGTAGGTACACTACGCCGTACGCGCGTCATTGGGCGTGAATTCTTTGACCCCGCCCGACTCACGTGACATTCGTAAGTTGCCAATGAATTGATTCATAATAAATTCCAATTTTCCCTTCGTACTTTGCCGGCTTAGGACGGTCAAAACTACGTCAACTAACATACATTAAAAAAAAACATTTACGTACCTAGCTTGTGGATTGTTTTGAAAAAACCTTATTTGTCGGTAAAGTGACAGAGGGTAAACGGGTGCTCTTCCACGAGCTTGTGCATGTGCTGGCACGTGAAAAGACGAAAAATCCAACAGGTTCTGAGTGGTTCTGGTGGAATGAGACCCCGTGAAGGAATAGGGTCGTTCGGGTAGCGCCGATGGAACATTTCACGAGTTCATACTAAATTTCTTGCGCGATCGTAAATTACAACCATTTGTGGGTATTGTTGGTTGGTGTACCTAGCCTGCACATTACGCGGTCGAGGCATCGTGTACACAAACACACACACAACTACTACACTAACACTTAATACACTGCAATCCAAGCACCGTATGCCGCGAGCGGCGAGTACGGCGATTACGTCACGGGATCAATAAATCAATTACGCGTCAATGCACCTGCGCAGTCGTTATGACACTGGTTCCGGGTTCGTGACTTCGTGTTGCGGCGGGAAGCATACCCCGCGCGGGGGTGATATTCGTATTTTTGCGAGTGAGGGAGTGGGACGGAGAGAGTTCAGGGAATCCCGCCGGACGGAATGTCTTGTAGCCCATTGTTATTATTACTTGTAAGGAAAAACCCGCGCGCGCGCAGGTGATGTTTGTTTACATTTCGCTTTGCGCTGTACTGCGCTTTAAGATTTTGATATTTCAACAATTATTGGCGTTAACGAAGTATTTTGTTTTAATTACTTTAAGTGTTTATTTGCAATAATAAGCCTTGTGCAATTTGACTTACTACATTTTTAAGGTTTTCCTTACTTGCATTAATAATATTTTTGATTTGCGTATTAATAGCCCTAATGCAATCAGTATCGTGAGTAGTGCCTTAGGTTAAAATAATGCCCATGACTTCGATTCCACCCTGTATAGCGGCGTGGCCTGTGATGTGGTGCCGTGACGGGACATAAAATTATAGGGCGCGGTAACTTGTAATTTAACTAACACTAATGCTGCCTGTCGAAGCTTCGCTCACTTAATAACTACCCTTCTTTACGAGTGTCAGTTCACTAATAACACACTGCCAAGGCTTTATTTGATTTTAGTAATATGAAGTGGTAAAATAGTAGGAAGAGTAAGTTCTAATGTCAAAAACTACTTGTTTTAGCTCAGCTCGGTGTGAATTTTGTTCAACTATCACATGGTCTTTGCCAATAGAAGTAGTGTAATCACAGGACAGGCCTCTTCTCTATGAGAGGGAGCGGGCCATAATCCACCACGCGGGCCAAGTGCGGGTTGGTGGATGTCACATGTCTTCGCTTTTTGGTTCTAAGAAATGCCCGTTTCCTCACGATGTTTTTCTTCATCGTTTTGAGAGCAGTGGTAAATTAATAAATTAAATACACAAAGTGTCTCACGACCTACTCGTAAGTCGGGGCCGATACCCCTGAGTCACCACTGCTCCCAAGAGTCAAGATATGTATAGTTGACATATCAATTCGATGCCTGCTAAGGGTTCGGGGCGGTCGGTCAAGGGTGTGTTTGATCAAAAGTCGTTTTCATCAAAATTGTACTTCGTCAAGAGCGTTTAGAGTCAAAAGTTAGTTTCGTCAAAGTTTTTATTGCCAAAAGTGCAGTTCGTTAAATTATGCAGAAAGTAAAGGTAGCAGCTAGTGCAGGTGCTGTCGGCAGCTACTGCAGGCAGCTCGCAGCGGAATCGTACCTTACCAAACCTCTTTAACACTATCTATTATTTAATCTTTTATGTTCCCCGATTAGGTTCTCGAAAAGAAAGAAAGAAAGAAAAGTATTTATTGCGACTCGTACAAGAGGATCACAAACTAAACTAAACACAATCTAAATTAAAATACCAAATTATATAAAAAATAACAAAATGAAACAGAAAGTCCTATACGAGGCCAAAAGGCTCCTATCTCAGCATGATGCTGCGATATTTAAAAAATAAATTTCGCAGCGCTGCCGCTGGTATTCTGATAGGGCCCGCTGTGGTGTCACGGGCAGTTACAGAAATAAAAAAAAATAATAAAAGAAATAAAAAATAAATAAATAACATAGATTACGTAAAATATTTATTTTTAATCCGCGCCAGACGTAACCTTATTACTAAACGGCTGGACTGATTTGGAAAATTCTTTTTTTTTTTTGACTTACAGACAACATTGACCAATAGACATGTTGACAATACGAGGTTTTGACGTAACGTATATTTTGACGATACGCTCCATTGGCCAAACGTACACTTTGACCAAACACACCCTTGAGCAACCGCGCCGAACTCCCTGCTGAGACCTTTATTTGAGCATGGAAACATGAAATTCAGCTTCCTCAGATGTCAACTGCACAAATACTGATCTGTCTGCCGCTGACTAATGAAGCTCTGAATGAGTGACAAGCACCACAGCTGCAGTCGACAAATCACCTAACAACTTACTAGAACTCCACATTTGGTTTCGAGCAGCGTTAAACGATGCGAGAAGAATATTGGCACTGTGGTCACTATTCCGCTAGCCAAGCGTAATGGTGACTAATCCACGCTTACCGAGTAATAGTAGACAGGCATTTCTATTATTTTGTTGTTTCCTTATGGCTCCTTCAAACAGGCGCGACACGCGACGCGAATCGCGAGCGGTGCCTTTGTGTCGCGTGCGATTCGCGTCGCGTGTCGCGCCGGTCTGCAGGAGCCTAATATTCTATTGATGACAAACTTAAACTCTAATGATTCAGCTATCAGTTCGCTCGTTATATTTAAAACAGCATTTCAGCTGTATTTACAAAAAACTTGGCGACAAAATTAGACCATTAATATTATTCGCTTATCGCTTGCAATTAATTACGGACCAGCGCTGGCGCTGTGGCCCTATCACATTATGTGTAATAGCTTATGTGGTTAAGTCATTTTTCAAACTTAATTAATGGGTATCAACATACACAGAATCAGCTATATATGTGCTAGCTTGTTAATTGAGTAAGTACAACATTTTGTGTGAGAGCAGTGGTGACCCTGTAGTAACGGCCTAACCTAACAAGTTGTAGGTTCGAACCCAGACAGGCGCTTTCCAGGGCAGCAGGATTTTCTGGGGCAGCAGGATTGTCCGAAAGGGTTACCGCTACCCCGGAATATAAAGGGCTAAGGAAGGAACACGGGTGGGTTTTAGTCAGTAAGAGTCTGACACTCCCTTCTGCTCCACCCAGAGCGGGAGGGTCATTTGATGATTTGAGGATGGGAACATCCTCAAAAAAAAAAAAAGACGGGCGCTTTACTTAGTGTAAATTATTTCATCACCACTGCTCTCAAAACGTTGAGACAAACATCGTGAGGGAATCGACATGTCCTAGAGCTAAAATTTCGAAGACATGTGGCATCTACCTTCCTCCACTGGGCCCGCGTGGTGGATTACGGCCCACTCTCTTTCACAGAGAGAAGCCCTGTATCACAGCAGTGGGAACATTATAGGCTGATTATGCTATGCTTATGCTATTGGGTGGTAAAGTTATGTTTGTTGTTGAATTCTATCGCTTGAATTTGTTATGCGTTTTTCAGGAAAGAAAGAATTTATTAATGAATTTGCTAATTAAGCCTCTTTATCCTTATTTTACGCGACCAACACAAGACTATAATTTCTAAAGTAATAAAATTTTCGAAACTCTTTAAAGCGTACGTAAAAGAACAATTTTGGTACAATTACTATGTCCGGGTACGCGTAATACACACATCAAAAGTGTCTAGGGATCAAGCATTTTTATGCGGATTTCTTGAGATTGAGATGTGGCTTTGTAATAAATTTATGATTTTATAAATTTATATGGATCCTTTTTGGTGCATTTCATAATTTGAATCAGGAACTGTGAATCAAATTCGAGTAAAAGATGAAAATCAGCTGTCAATATTTTCCCTATAAAAACATACAACGCATTGAAGACATTATTAGTGCTACTGTTTCCCTACTACTGATTAAAACCAACGTTATTATGGAGCGGCGACGTCATTTAAGCAGGGAAGAAATGCTCACAGCCGTGGGAATGATAGAAGCTGGTTCCCGGCAACGTACTGTGGCTTTAGCTCTGAATACAAGTCAGAGTGTTATCAGTCGACTTTGGACACGTTACCGAAGCACTGGTACCGTGGCTGAGCGCCATGGAGGACGGTATCGCTGCACCACACGGAGACAAGACCGATACATTCAAATCTTAACTCGAAGAGCTCCAACAATAACCGCCATGATGTTAGCCGTGAGGCTTCATCACTCTTCAGGGAACTTAATTAGCGACCAAACAGTCAGAAACCGCTTGCATGAAGTAAACCTTCATTCCCGAAGACCGCTACGGGTACCACCTATAGCAATGCACAATCGTAGGATTCGATATCAATGGGCTCTTGAACACAGAAATTGGGCAGAAGAACAATGGCGTTTCGTGTGCTTTTCTGATGAGTCTCGTTTTGGTATGAGACCGGATACAAGACGTATACGACACTGGAGAACCCCTGGACGCCAACAGCGATTAAAATCCTGCCAGGAAGTCCATCCTTATAGTGGTGGAACCATCATGGTATGGGCGGGTATTTGGATCGGCGGAAGAACTGAGTTGATTTGGATCAGAGGCAACCTCAACGCTCAAATTTATGCTGAGACGATTGTATCAGACGTCATCGTTCCTCTACAAGTGCAAATCGGTCCCTTATTTCAGTTAATGCATGATAATGCACGACCGCACACCGCAAGAGTTGTAAGACAGACTCTCGTCGCAGCTAACATCAATGTCCTGCCCTGGCCTGCTCAGTCGCCAGACTTGAACCCGATTGAGCATGCATGGGATATGCTACAGAGAAGAGCTCTGCCGAATATGGAGGGTATCCAGTCGCAAGAAGACCTTTTTTTGTTGTTGCAACGAACATGGGCGGCCATTCCACAGCGTGATTTGGATGAACTCATTTTGAGTATGCCAAACCGATGTTCTTGTGTTGTTAGTGTTCGCGGTAGAAACACGGATTATTAATTGTTTAAGTTACCCAATAAAATTTTAGAGAAAACTGTTATTTCAGTCTTTTTTTCGAACTTTTGTGTTAGTGGTTCAAATGTCAAAAATCCCTTTATTAGGAAAATGGCAAATTTCTTTATTAATGCAAAGGTGACTTGGTTTATCGTTACTGTGACAAACGAAAACACTTTATTTGATGAATCCTTAAAGAAAATTTTAATTAATATCAATCAGGAGAAAAGTTATTGCAAAAATATATGTTGATCCCTAGACACTTTTGATGTGTGTAGTTTACAAAAACCGTGGTGGCGCGGCCAGGAAGTATACTTCCCAGCCGGGCCACCAAAACTTCATCATATTTCATTATTCATTGAGGTAAAATTTTTTTCACTACATGTACCTTAGAGAACTTATAGGGTACAATTTATTTAGAAACATGTTTCTTTAATTTTCCACTGTGGCGCGGCCAGTAAGTATCACACCTTTTATCAGGGATATTATTTTTTGGAATCTGCGTCAGTAAGGTCCAACCCATTCCTCGTGACTCTTTGGGATTGACACTACTTACTGACAGCTCACTTCATCTAAGTTTTCACGGTGAAATTTCTACAGAATAGCACTACTGGAGTCCAGTGTGAGGCTAGTTTGAGGCTGATCTTTAGCCAGGACTGGAAACCGAAAGCGATACTGTTGCTTTTGAAAAAGCTTGAAAGACCAAGACATTCAAAGATGTTAGGTAATGGTTTATTGGAAACACACGTGTCACACCCTCACGTTAACTACATTACAGGTACCGCACAGTGGGTGTGCGCTGTAGACATTGTCCAGTATCAACATTACATAAGGTGGCCCAAAGCAAACAGTTCTGAAGTGGCGATGGCGTGCCCCGATATTTTACCTATGCGGTCACCGCCCATATATCCCTCAGCTTTTATTTCCAACTAAGTCGTTACTCTTAGATATCTTGAAAGTATTTCAGTGCAATCAACAACGCTTTCGTTCCAGGTTGACGTTGACATTTTAATGGCTATGTTCGCAATGTCGTGATGAGAAACTGCTTTACGACTAAATAAGTTTGTCGTTCTATGCTGACGTTTTCGGTGGATTTAAATTATATGCGGTCAGTTTGTCAGTAATTCCCACAGTCCAGATCCACTACTAAAAGGGCCTAGGACCACCGTATTTGCTATAACGACTTCTCTTATACTTACTCATCCTTAATACTCTTATCACATCACGATGGGGATTTGGAATTTAAATTCAAGATGTTAGATCATTAGCATGATTGAATTTCTATGTCGTCTTTTACAACATGCACTAAATGAAGTGGGATGACCCATTTTTATCCCAAGATCACGTGCAAAGCACATTCATTACGTAAACGTATGCATTATGCGGTGGAAATAAATTATGTCGTCATTTTAATGTTTTTTGTTAGGGATCTTTCAATTGGTTTATTTGCCATTTTGATGTTCCTAAGAACATGCAAACTGTATGTGCAAAATGGTGCTCGATGTGATCCAGAACGTAATACGATTTTATAGTTTTTTTTTTCTTCTTTTTGTTTTTCCGTATTTATAGATGGTAAGGTCTACATGTAGTATGTAGATATTGAATATTATAGAAGGTATCGTTGTGTTTTTTTTTTCTATTGTAACTACAACAATTGATGGAAGTATCATCATCATTCTCTTGCCCCATATCAATTTATTTGTGGTCGGTGCAACATTTTTTCTCCCTATTTATACTTCTTAATTATTCGTCATCTTGGTAGTCACCCTCCGTCTACCCATGTCATCTATTACACAGTCCATCCATCGTTTCTTTGGCCTCCCTATACTTTTATAGCCATTCACAAGTAAATTTACTCACTTACCTCCAGATTTCACAGGGCAAAGGACAAAATCTAGGCAATCTTAGTAATATCAAGTCTGTTTACTCTTCAGACAATATAGCCAAAACCTTGTCTTCTACATCAGTTCTGAGACACGCCTAATGGATATATTTTTACTGCGACCTTACCTCGTCTCGTAATCTATAATAAAATAAATGTAGGAACCGATTTGGTGTGGTCTCGGGTCATTTGGTCAACTTGTTTTTCCCTCCTATGTCCAATGCATAGATGATAATATATTTTAAGTTGGTCGTTAAAATAATTGATTTCTGTATTATTCTTTATGAAGATGTATGTGGAGTGTAGACAGATGTTGGTATTGGTATATGGGTAGCAGGTTATATTCCTAAGCTGACTTGGTTTGGACGTACGGTGTCGTATTACGCTCCCCACGTACGAGTTAATCCTCAGATGTTCTATATTCATCTCGGTATATCATGAATTCTGAGTTTCGGTGGAAGAGATTAACCTATACTGTGTTCCATTAATAATTTCGACTTCGGAAACCACTTTCACATTATATTTCTCCTTTTTTTTTTACTTCAAGGTTTTTTATAATATTACTGGTCTATTAAGGGCTGTCGATAGTTTATTGTAAGCATAAGTAATTCGCAGCGTCATGTATGTGGTTGTACACATTTAAAGATAATATGTTAACGAGATGTCCGCATTGTCAGCAGATCGTTATAAGCACAGACCGTGTGGCGGTGCGCTAACATTACCGCCTGACCAATCGTTATCGATTCCGTGTCATGCACTAATTTTAGAAAAATCTATGTTATAAATTATAGCCTCGACACCGACGGGACCAGTTCTATTTCTTTGTATCTATAGACACATTTTATTATTTAGGACACTTGAAATATCAAACGTTTGCTGTGTATAAATTTAACGGAAATCTTATGCCTCGTTTATATTTTGAATTCCATTCGCGCTTCTTCCTGCATATTTTTAAGAGCCGTCAATTTGCCAGAGAATTTCTGGAAATATGAGCGTATTTCAATAAAGTTAATTATGGATGCGTTTACTGAGAATCAAACAAAGACTTCTTCTAGAACAGTCAGAGAATTACACTCTGTTTTGGAATGTTCTTATGATTGACGTGTTCAAAACACGATGAGATTGTGAGCACTATTTGTCCTTGTCCAATTATTAACGTATAACACCTTTGATTTTTAGGGTTCCGTACCTCAAAAGGAAAAAACGGAACCCTGATAGGATCATTTTGTTGTCCGTCCGTCCGTCTGTCTGTCAAGACCCTTTATCTCGGGAACGCGTGGACGTATCGAGTTGAAATTAAAACTATCTATTGAGGTCTAACTTCTAAGTTAACGACACTCTCAAGGGAATAAAATGTATTATGGTACTTCCCGTTGACTTAGAATCATGTTTGACAAGAAGCAAGATCATGGAGCACAAATAAAGGAAAAAATCCGAAAACCGTTTTGTAGTTACATACCTACTTTGTACGGAACCCTCGGTGCGTGAGTCCGACTCGCACTTGAGCGGTTGTTATAGTGTTTATTATTGTATTTGATTATTCACACGGGGGAATGATGAAGATAAGTGAAAAAAAAAATTCTAACGACCTGATGCTATAATTAATAATGGAATTCCACAGTATATCTTCGATGTCTTGTTCTATGATGAGATAATAGTAAACGTCCTAATTGCGATCCTTTGACAGCTTGACGTAATCTATGATGAGTTTATTGATTGATAGTTACAACATCATTTCAGTTACTACTTAGTGGGTATCTACATATTTGCTGGTAGAGACTGCAACCCAACTAATCGGCATTCGCGATTTATTTGCTAAAAATGTAAACAAATATGAGTTTATGGAAAAAAATACTTTGAATTCTACACAATAAAGTTCATTTTACGCTACAACTTGAAACATTTTTATAACTTTCTTCAACAGTGCTAGTCACTCTGAAATCAACTTAAATACTATTAAAATAAAGTTGATATTTGTTTAACTTGAAATAATATTAATTTGAAACAAGTTTGAATAGACTTGACATGAAGTTTTAGTAGTTTGTATGAAGTTGCCCCGTTGGTCTCGTTGTTGCTAGCGCGACTGCTGAGCGTGGGGTCCTGGGTTCGATTCCCGGGTCGGGCAAAGTGTTATTGACTTTTTCCACTAGGAATTTCTTAGACCAGCCCGGAGTTTGAAAGTTGGTGGTGTGGTATCCCGTGCCTCGGAAAGCACGTTAAGCCGTTGGTCCTGCGCCTGATCTCTCTCCGGTCGTGTCGGATTGCCGTCCCATCGGACTATGAGAGTGAGGGAAGAGGGAGTGCACCTGTGTCTGCGCGCACACTTGTGCACTATAATATCTCCTGCGTACCCGGCTAATCTCCATTGAGAATGCCACCGTGACTGAAATCGGTCGGGGAGGCTATTATATACGGTGACTGGTAATTAGTGACCGATACTTAAACACGTGCTTGTACACACGGCTACACATCAAGCTATACAAAACCAGTTTACGCTGGTCTCGCATCGTACGGAAATCCTATACAATGTGAGATCAGCTTATACTGGAAATGTATAGCTTGATGTGTAGCCGTGTGTACTCATGATAACAAACAACTTTTACTATGGGACCAAACCTGAAATTGTGAAAAAAAATGTGCTGTTCAGTCATTTATGTTCGCCTAACTGGTCAAAATGTAGGTACTGAACAGCAGATTTTTTTTCGCGAATTCAGGTTTGGTCCCATAGTAAAAGTTGTTTGTTATCATGAGTACAATCACGTGTTTAGGTATCGGTCACTAATTACCAGTCACCCTATATTATTATTACATGATGTATGGACGCTTTACGTCACTCAGAATAAGAGGCAAAGTTATATCCTCAGTTGAGGACGAGTCAAGTGTACAGGCACCTGAAAAGCGAAAGCTATTGGTACTCGTTCATTCAAGAGCGTGAGATCTTCAGTAGTAGACATAGGTAATAACAAAGTGAGTGTTAGGTATATAATTCGTGTAGGTTTTATTTAACGTGTTCTATATATCATAGCGACGTACATGTACCAGTTGCGGTTTATTGCATGATTATGAGTTTCCGTTGTTCCCACGCCAGGCATAGACTATAAACTGTAATTCGTCCCAGATCACGCCGCTTTTTTAACCAAATTAAAAGGAAGTGTTTTAATTTGGTTTGCAAAAGACTGTTACAGAAGTCACGGCGTGAGTAACTATGTGTTTATCATTATCGTCATCCACCGCCATATCGTGAATTCCAAGAGTGAACCTGGGGAACAGAGATGTAAATTATTATTGCACTAGCGGCCTGTCCCGGCTTCGCACGGGTGGACATTTATTTTTTAAACATTTTATTTTTTTCTTGCAATTAAAAAAGCTTATATTAATCAGTGATAATGTAGCATTAAAATGGTGAAAGAATTTTTAAAATCGGTCCAGTACTTTTTGAGCCAATTCGTTACAAACATACATACAAATCTTTCCTATTTATAATATTAGTATAGATTTGATAGGCCTTTGAACGTTATTGATTATTAATGACTAGCTTCTGTCCGCGACTTCGACCGCGTGTAATTTCTTGTTCCCCCGACCCACCCCGTTGCATCGCAACGCATCGCCTATCCGCGCTATTACTTCGTTTTTCCTTAGCGGGTTTATTGTTTTTGCTCGGTTTGTAAGGGTCCTAGCCTAGCGTAATGCTAAATAGCCTAAAATATGGTCATCGCGCATCGTCAAGAATTGGCCTATTAAAAGTATATTTTTCGTAATCTAAAATCAAACTCTTTAACTTAATTATTAGTTACCGTCAAGATGGAGGGACCAAATCCAAGTATAGATTACTAGCTGTTGCCCGCGACTTCGTCTGTGATCCAGTCGAAAGCCACGTGGCGCCATCTATTATCATAATAACATTATTGTTGTTTTCCTCGGGAACAGCACTTTCTTTTCGGGATGAAAGGTACCCTATGTCCGTTTCTGTACACCTGACAACGTACGACTATGTGCAAAATTTCAGGATGATCGGTTCAGTGGTTTAGGCGTGAAAAGGTAACAAACAAACAAACTTACTTGCGCATTTATAATATTAGTTAAGCTCGTATCCCCAAAACCTTCTAGTACTTATTCTTGGACGTCCCTTTATGTGAATTTCTGGTCTCCTATGCTTACGTACACACCACACAACAGGCAATAGATACATGACACACATTCATGTCACACAATACTTAAATTGTTAGATATATTATGTATGTAAAACCGTTCCTGAAAGAATTCAGAGCAAGGGACATCTGAGAAGAGTGCAGTATAAATCGTGTCACTATTGAAAATGCAGAATGTATAATTCAAGAGTTCCTGGCCATTGGCACTGCGCTAATGGCGCGAGCTTGCAGAAATAAATGATGGCGTATTTGAACTAGAACCTTTCAGATTTCCAGATGGGACTTTGTTATCGATTTTTAGAACTTCATCAGGGTCTGTGAGCTTTTAAAATGTTCGTCAACGTGGTTACGGATTTTGAACTGCTTGACATTTTTATGATCTTGACGTCTGCATCCATTGATGATGATCAACGGTCGATAATGCTCATGCTTTGAGATATTTAGTCTAATGTCAAAAGATTTGTACACGTTCTTCAACTATATTTGCCAAAGCTGCATATTTGACGGTAGCTGACGCGTTGGTTCAGACTATTTGGAATAACAAAGCATCTCATTTCGCCGGATGCCTCCAGCTGTTAGATAATCAGCGCATAAATATTACAAAATTTTAAATCTCCCCGATCCTAACTGGTGACCTATTTCTCCGGGTACCCTGTACCGTTATTGTCATGTCGTTTTAATTGACGTCGATGGGGCGCTCGACCATGTAGACAGTCAAATAGAAATTCCTAAGATATGGACAGTAAAGCACACTTTCTAATTTAAATTGCCTTTGAATTTAAATAATTATCGTGAAAGACATTTGAAAACTTGAAAAAGTATCTTTATCTATAAAGTCATCAACTATTTGTAGTACCTACCTGTTATAGATACCTTACATAATTTATAAATTAGTTAACTCAACCACTCTTGTCATAAATAGTAGTACTTATCAAAACGAGAAACGTAACGTTTGTCTGAATGTTCAATATTGTAATCACAATGGCGTGCGATTCTGTTTCTTGGAGGATTCGATTCGAGATTCATAATTATCTCCATTCAAGAATTTAATTACTTGTTTAGTCGCTCCTGGTTGTTGTAAAGCTTCGTCAGATTTTAATTAAACTTTAAAGTTTCAAACTTCAAAGCAAGCTGTGTTCGGTACTTTTCTATATTGATAAACTCGCTCCCGCTCCCGCCGAGTGAAAACACGGTAAACGCTCCAGGGCATATTGCTACCGCAGCCGCTAGTCCCATGAACAAAAATAAACCTCAATGAACGAAACGTGGGAATGAAAAAATATGTTTTACATATAAACTTACAATTACATATCACGGGCAAGCATTAAAATTACGTATTATATCATTGTTATTCTTTCAGCAATGCAACTCTAATACATGCTTTTCCTTAAGATTTGTACATATTTTCATAATGCCAATTTGTCCGTAGAATTGTTAAACTTATCTGATAAAATAATTTGTGTTGTGTTCGAGGTCGGCCGGTGTTCAGCTCAAATTATAGTTATTGTGGAGTTTGATCACGCGAGGCCTGATTCGACGATATGGTGGCGAGGAAAAGTGCGAACACATATGTAATAAGCAGGGTTTAGCGATCCATCGTGTTCAGCCGGGTTAAAATCAATAAATCGTTCTCTTGTTCAGCGCCATTATTCGCCCGCTAATAAAGTTCAATCGATACGGTACTTCATTTTATATTTGTCACTGACTAATGTAACAAGTTCTGTTACATGCGTCCCTCTACCTAAGTTTCCCTTTTTTAACACGAATCTTCTATATTGACTTAAAAGTAACTTTCTTTGCAGGATCAGAAAATACGTAATGTAGTGCTGATTGGTTCTCAAGGATCTCT
The DNA here is from genome assembly GCA_949316385.1 of Globia sparganii. Classification (NCBI taxonomy): domain Eukaryota; kingdom Metazoa; phylum Arthropoda; class Insecta; order Lepidoptera; family Noctuidae; genus Globia; species Globia sparganii. Next base: position 20,358,145 of record OX438658.1, read on the forward strand.
AGAGGAAAAAACTGTCACCGTGTGTCATGGCGCCGACTTCGTCAATGTTATGTTCATCAATTTCTGCTGCACTAGAAGGGAAATTGCACAGGTGAGCAGCTAACTAACTAACTAACATAGCGAAAACATTAAAACCCATCGCTAAGGGGCGGGGGTGGTGCTGGGCTGTTAACACTTCAATCAGCAGATTGGTTTAAATCGGTCATGTTTCTACGTGGTATTATGACTATAGCCCCGATAAAATCACCGTTCGGCTGTTTATTGTCATACTTAAGCAGAACTAACTCAAAGACTCAACTGAAAACAAACTTAGGCTTTTTTCAATTTATTCAAAGCGGCAAACAGTATTTCGTTAACGCAGTATGATGGAAAGTCGTGATTGGTGGTGTTAACACAACATGAAACAACATTGGAATAACAAATAGGTGCACGTAGACGAGTTGCTCGTAAAGGTGTCCACACAATAGTGCGGATTTCACGTTGTCTGGTGGTTCTGATACTGTGCTCAGCGGAGCGGACCAAATCCATATCGTAGGCGTATGTAACACTCCGGTGCCGGATGAAAACTTTTCTCTATTGCTTTTTGTTCGTCGATGCTGAATGTCTGTTGTGAATGTGATGCACTCGCGTATTGGCATATTTTGCAGTTTGCACCAATTCCGTGATTGGATTCAATTTCATTAGTTGCGGAAAGCTACAGACAGTTTCATGTGTGACTGTGAGCAACCTTTTTGTTCGGATTAAATGGATTGAGTGCGGCTTCGGTCCAATTTACAAGCTTCACGTGTTCGAGATTTTATCAAGTCAACACAAATAGAATAACAATTCATCTGAATTGCAAAAATAACCTCTGAGACTTTTTCGCTCAATGAGAACTCAAACAATTATTGTGTGGTCCATAACCAAGTAAGCCACATCCACATGTAAGAGATGAAGAAAAAGAAGTTTGTATAGATCTTCGAAGATATAGTGGATGTAGAATTCTGAAGTTAAAGAGTATGAGAAAGCTTTCGATACATTACGCAAGTTCTTTCCGGGACCCTGCGAAAGATATCTTCGTCCGATGCGCTTCAAACTTTTACTGCATGGCAAATGCTAATATGGGAAAGCGAAATAATTTATTTCAAGTGGATAAAGAAAACTTGTTAGTTGTAGAGTTGAGTTTTTGACGTGACTTGTTTAATAACTTGTTGTAAACGCTTCGGCTTTATAGCTAGTGAAGGTGGCGGGAATCTGTTGGACATGCGGCGGGGGATCATTGGTTGTGGCGATTCTTGGGGAGGTCTATATCAAGTAAATGACGTTTTCTGGCAGAGGCAATGAAACGACTTCAACGAGTAATTTTTGGTCAAGATAACACGCATCCACAAGACCATACACATGAGTAAATGGAATCAGATTCCTATAAAATATTAAATGGTTAGAATACGAGACGTTGTAACCAACTACCAAAGAAATAGCTGTTTATTATATTCTTGAATGCTTCAGGAAATGCTAATGTTGGTATTCAGTAATAAACATAGACTGCCCTAGTCATTTAGTCTCTGCAAGTAAATTATGTAACTACACTGTAACTGATACGTATAATAAATACCTCGGCCAGTCAGCTATGAACACCATATTATTAATAGCTATATAATAACAACCAAGAATCGGCTGTAACTGACTATGAAATGTGGACTTCAGCGGACAATCCTAGTGCCAGAAGCTTCGGCCCCTTTCTTTTCACTCCAATCACAATGCCCGACTATGATTAAACTGAAATGTTTTATTTTAGGTAGTAAAACGAGGCCGAACATACAATCATGACCCATCATATTATACGAGTGGATATTATTTGGAAAAAGTGGTGTCTTCGTGACAGCATTTCGTGGTGTCAGTGATAAATGTCCACAGTTGTGTGCTTAGTGCTGGGACAGAAGACGAGATTACGCGTAGTGATTATGTTTTATGCCACGATAATTATATGAGTACAGATCCGCCGGTGTCAAAGCTTCCGCGAATAAGCAAGAACGCTGCTCGTATTTATATTTATTTTTTGACAACCATTGTGTCTGCTTAAAAAACTTTATCCATTAAAAATGAGAGAATTTTGCAAATCCGTCTATACAGGGTTATTTGTAAAACACCAGCAACATCTTAAGAGGTCATTGTCCTCATCATTATGAACAACTTTTACTAAGGGACCAAACCTGAAATCGCGAAAAAAAAAATCAGCTGTTCCCTACATTTTGACGAGTTACACGAACATAAATGTAGGGAACAGCTGATTTTTTTTTCGCGATAATGATGAGTACAATGACCTCTTAAGAGGTTGCTGGTGATTTACAAATAACCCTGTATATGACGGAGTTATGCCCGAACATACATAAAAAAATATATATACATCTGAATTGAGAACCTCTTTTTTAAGTCGGTTAAAAATGTAAAGTCATCGTGACGTCTCTTAAATTGGGTTAATCCGTTAATGTGTGAGCTTTTGAGCGGCTAATTAATAGGACACTGGGCTGTAAATATTCTTTAACATGAATAAATGATTGGAGTACCACAGTATCACTAATGATTATGTTATTATATCACTAAGGTTATGTTCGCGTGTGGTATATAATGTTAGAGTTATATGTAACCGTAATTTGTCAATCGTCAATGATTAGATGGATATCATGGATGTTATATCATTACATTCTACAAGGAAATTTTGTTTGATACAAGACTACTGTTTAACATAACCTGTACTATAAGTACTTGTAGCTCAATTGTCTACCCTTCGTGTGTAAATTAGACTTGTTGAATGTTTTGACAAAGTCATTAAACTTGTCGTTTACTTTAAAAGCACTTAGGTGTCTTCGTCAATTTTGATGTCATGTTTATTTGCTGTCATAGTTACTTACATTTTATCAGGAGATGCCTCTCACGCGGTACCCTCACGACACATAACAGCTTCTAAATTTATCACTACTTACTTAATGTAGCGTCCCAAGTAGATGGAAGGTTCTCTTTTACCAATAGATGATATTTTATTCTGTAGCGTAGCATCTAATGTTCTTGAATTAATCGGTAATAGTTTCTTTATCTGACGATAACGATTCGAGTTATTTACGGTGATACTGATGTCTTGACTGATTAATTACTGATTCTTGCCAAGATTAGCGTTTCAGCCTTTTACTTCGGAGTTAGCTTTAAACTTTCTTTCAATTTGCTCATCTGGATACATAGCATAATGCATAATCAGCCTATACGTAATGCACCTCTCTTCGAGAGGGAATGGGCTGTAATATACCACGCTGGTCCAGTGCGGGTTGGTAGATGCCGCATGTCTTCGAATTTTTGGTTCTAGGACATGCTAATATCCTCACGATGTTTTCCTTCCCCGTTTTGAAAGCAGCGGTAATTAAATTATTTACACAAAGTGCTTGTCTGGGTTCGAGCCCGCGACCTACATCTCTTAAGTCCTCTGGGCCGTTATCTCTGCGTCACCACAGTTCTGGATACGTTTGATAGTAATTTGGATTTGTTGGCAGCTTTGGACCGAGGAGTTGTTTGCACTGGCGTACAACCTGAGCCAGCTCAACAATCCAACAATCAAGTTCCTCGAGAAGTTACACACGAAGATCACGCTCAAAGCTGACAAGTCGGGGAAAATACTCGTCAAAAAGTAAGTCACTGCATCTTTCTACTTTATCTAACATATTTATAGTTTTTTAACGTTCAGTGATATGAACTGTTTCATTTAACAACTTGGTATGGCTTTTATATTTCGCCGGCATTTAATGGGTTGTAACGGGTCAATAAATACCATTTAAACTTTCAGACTGAAGTATTAAAGGATTAAAGAACAATAGGAAGTTTAATGAGATTGAGATGTATAAGAGCGCGGGTAACATTTGTTGACCTCATTTCAAGAGCGGAGCCCTGGTGCTAGTGAGCGTTTGAATTTCATTAAGCAAAAATATTTAGCTGAATGATAACGATGTTGCATTAATAGACCTAGATGAACAGTTAGCAATATACTAGTTCTTTGACTTTAATGACTTGCGCGAAGATAAACAGCTGATTTAATGTATTTATGTCGTGCTCAAGACGAACTTGCTATAAATCGTAACTGTTGCTATTAAATAATCGCTTCTTAAAATGCAATGTTGTAAATCATGACTGAATTTAATGGACACAGTTGATGAATATGATTAGCTATTTGCTCCGCGTAAACTTCAATGTTGAGACTGTTCAGTGGTAGCTATTTTCCTCGAGGAGTATTTGTCGGTCGTTGCGATGGAGATTCCGTATATAAAACTTTGTGTAGAGCACCGTTCAGTTTTCGTTTAAGAATAGAAACTTTCTCACTCTTTTGTTTGAGTTCGATTTCCTTGTTTCTGGTTGTCAAGTATTGTTAGTGATAGTGGCGCTATCTGTCATTGTCATCTACCACATGAGAGGTTCATTGGACTGTGTTGAGTGCAAACCTTCGTCAATCTACCGTTGACACTCGGTGACAAACTTATCGGATGTTAGTATATTTACCCAAAACTCGGTTACTTTCGTGTTTCACAGATCTTAACTTCAGTTTACGATGTTTACGTCCGGCGTATACCCGGAGAAAAACACATGAGTGCGTTTTCTTCGTTGCTTGCTCCTGTATTTTGGCGATCGATGATATTTGACGATAGTTGTGCAATGAAATTGTCACCGTTAAAAATGTTATTGTTATAGTATAATATTTACATAATTTAATAAATATGTAAAAAACGGATGGAAAAGAATTATAGACCATCAAAAAATTCGTCCGTATCGTTGTCAACAGGAAAAGTGCTCAAAAAGCTGGCAGCATTGCCACGTTGTATACCTAGCAATGCTGATTCTTTGGCCAAAAAATATGCCAGTCCGGAAATTCACCGTAAATGAATTCGTCTCATGATAATATCTTTCTATTTTATCCTGCATTCCAAGGATGTCAAAAACATGAATGAATTTTCCCATTTTCCGTTTAAATGTTGTTTGTAGTGACTCCTAAAGTGTAAGACGTTCACCGTTCATGCATAACAAACAGATGAAGGTTGTCGACTGGCGACTCTGTTGGTAACCGTCGTCGTAATATTGAACAAGTATTGTTTATTTACGTCGGAGCGACGTGTTTACTTGTATTATTTTACCGCACGTGTCGCCATGTACAGAGGCAAGCTACCCTAATCTGTCAAATTTCTTTGATAGATTTTCAACTTTACCGCAAGGCAATAAAGTTCATAGTCAATTGGGAAAATGTGACAGATTGGTGTAGCTTGATGTGCTGATGGCCTCTGTACTTCGGAGTTATGTTACACAACTCTGTAGCACATTCTTGGTTGTATATTTAAGTTAAATAGCTCCAAGTGGTCACCTCTGCCGGTTATGATAATATAGAACGAATTATAATTTTAAAATCTATTAGGGCCGTTTGCCTTGAAACTTGTAAAAAAATCTTTTGATTTTTACATGCTTTTTGCTTCGTTATTTAAATTAATTTATTTTTAAATGCCTTTACGGTAAAAAGTAAAGTTGATGGACCTTCGGAATATTATTTATTTTGTTAGTTGATGAGGTGTTGCCTTGGGAATTAATCAAAGGTGGTAACACCGATTGATTGTTTTCACTATAAACAATAGCTATATAATACATACAGTTCATTATAGGTACACTAGTAACACACGATCTATAGAAAAATCCCACAGGATATTTATATATCTTTCTGAGAAAATATGTATTGTTTATTTTTACCATTTATGTACACACTCATATAAATAGACAAGAAAAAACAGAACAGAAAAATAGGTACAAAGGTGATGCTTATTTCATATGAAATCTATCAGTATTATAATTTCTTCTTTTTTTTTCTTTTTTTGTATTATTATTTTAAACTAGATATAGAATTTATACTTATTGATCTTATTTAATGAAAATCTGAAAGCCGAATTAGCTTAAACAGACGCACTCGGATACACAAGATTTTTAAAACGTAGTTATTATACGATTCTTGCGTAATGCGATGACATACCCGACTCGTTCACTAATGGCCTGTGTAGACTAACAAATCTTTATCATGTCAAGGGGCAACTGTCATTTGTAGTCGGAACATGTAGAGTTGAGTCGAGCCACGTTTAGTTTAGTTTAGCTGACATTTGACATTTTTACCATGGTGTGTTTTTACCAAAGGAAACCATGACAACAGTTTCAATAGAACAGGCAGTTTGATGTTTGCTGAGCGTGATTGGATTTGATTAATGGTTTTATTGTTGCCCTTAATCCTTAAACCTTTCGAGATCCGCTTACTCCAAGGAAGAGCCTCGAACAACCCAAATTTGTTAGGTTAGAAGTTGAAAAGGTCAGCTGAGCTTCAGCAAGTTGTCTGATGTTGTGGATGTCCACGCATTGATTACGATTGCATGGAATGAAAATTCATTATCATCATTGAGCTCATCCAGCTGTATTCTGTTACTTTGACGATATCGTCAGTCGAAAGCGATTTTGGGCGTTCCGTTCTTGGTCTTTGGCATGAGAAATAAAATCATTTTTTGGGTGACGCACAATGATAGGTGTGCACTACTACGAAGCGCGGCAGTACAAAATTTGGAAGCTTTGCCTCTATCGAAGGTTTATTTGTGGCGCGATGTTCGCACCAATTTAGAAACACGAAGATAACCGAAGCGCAAATATTTTTTGGTTTCCCTATAGACATACTTACATATTTAATTTAATTTAAAAGTCTTAAAATATATTAATAATTCTGTGCACAACGAACGAAGAGGATAAATTATCAATTTATTTTGGCCATCATTCGATTAAAACCTTACTCCAATGTTCAGTTAAATATTAATGTGTGTTTTAATGCAGTATCGTGAAGCTGCTAGCACAGAACAAAGAAGACAAGAAACGCGTAGAGAAGGCGCTAAGTGAGTCGGGACTACCCACCGGCAAGAATGACACCATCAGCCAGTCCAAGTTCCAGTTCGAAGACTTCTTCGCGTTCTACAAGAACCTCACGCAGAGGACCGAAGTCCAGAAGATATTTAATACTCTGTAAGTATTTACATAATAGAAGCTAACATACTTAAAATACTTAATATTAATAATATGTACATTACATGTATATTTCTTTGAAAATATTCTTTTATATATAAAAAGAAGGAGAAGGATCATAGGGCATCAAAATGTTTGTCCGCATCGCTTTCAACAGGAAATGTGCCCAAAAGGCTGGCAGCATTGACACGTTGTATGGCAACGCTGATTGTTCTCTGTTGTTCATATTTAAATTTAACACTGTAAGGGGGAAGCGCTAAGGTAGCCCGCGAAATTCAAATTTTCTTACGATTTTTGCAATTTGCAGCTCAGTGTCTGGGTGTACGTTGATTAAAATATACGTTTCGCGACTGTAACAAAATGTATTTACAGAATTATACTCATTAGAATGAGTAATACAACTTGTTAAGTTAGTATAATCCTAAATGTCAAGATTTCATGAAATAGTCATTCAATAGGATTACTTGGTCTTAGAGAGTTGTATTGATGACTTTAATGATTATAATTCTGTAAATACATATTTTTTACGGTCGTGAATCATAATTTAATCAATGTACAACTTAAGACTGACCAGCAAATTGCAAAAAATGTAAGAAAATTTGAAAATCGCGGCTACCCTGGCGCTTTCGTCTTAAGAAATTGCGCGGAATCGTCGGAACGAATGGATGGGAGGCATTTTTCGAGCAGTGAGTGGGACATTACGGACTATTATCTCCGGGAGTTCTCGTCTGGCTAACGGAGAGTACTTGCATAGACACAACCTTGTAGCCAGGATAATCCATCAGCAACTTGCTCTGAAACTACTATAGGTATGTGCCCGACCCAGTTCTCGAAAATGGAAATATCACATTGGACTGGGATCGATCCATTACTGACAGGACTGTTGTTGCCAATAAGCCTGATATAGTGGTGGTAGATCGATCAGAACGGCGCGCAATGATTGTTGACATAACCGTCCCGCATGATGAGAACCTCGTGAAAGACGAGAAAGATAAACAAATCAAGTATCTTGACTTGGCTCGCGAGGTTGTCGACATGTGGGATGTGGACTCAGCGATCATTGTGCCATCCATCGTGACAGCCAATGGGTCCAAGAGCCTCGACCAACACCTGAGGAGGCTCTCGTTGGGCAGCTGGATCAAGGGCTTGATTCAGAGAGCGGTACTTCTGGACACACAAATTGTTGTTGATACGTTCGGAAGAGCGACCATTTCTTGATTATCCTGATCTGCTACTAACGCTGCGCAAACTTTATTTAGGTAGTATGTAGTTGGGCCATAAATTCAGGAAACTTTTCATTACTACAATGTATGAATTTAGTCTACTTATACAACGTGTAACGTTAAATGCGCAAAACCTCATACACCCCAGAGCATTGAGTTAAAAGATTTTTTTTTGAAGCTATTTTTATAAAGAAAATCGTGTTGATCCCAGCATTAGTTTATGCATTCAAAATTGAGTCTTAGTACCTTAAAATACGACTTAATTTTCTTTGGCTCAATCAGCGGATAGTATGGCAAAATACATAATTTTTGAAAAAAAAAACCTATATTAAAAATTACTGAAATCGATTTAGTAGTCAATTATGAACGAACTATTTTCAGGTTTTGCGCATTGCATATATAAATAAAATGAAATGCTGTTCGTTGTTACTTGTTAAGCGCATCATTTGATATGGCTGAACCGATTTGACTTTTTTTGTTTCAAAATGTTCGTAATGCTCCGAATTAGGTTTTTTATGAAAATAAAAATTTGACATCTTTTTCTGTAGGATTTTTTAAATGAATTTTTGATAATTTGACAAGGACATCTGTCGGGCAGTTGGAAATAAAATAAGTTGGAATTTTATACGCACGACTAGTAATTTACATAATATAAATTATTTTAATTACCTATGTGTGTACATACATGTACATATTATTATTTTAAATAACATAAAAAAGAAGCAAAAGAGACATAGGGCATCAAAAAATTCGTCCGTATCGCTGTCAACAGGAACATAAAATAAGTAAGTATTTGTAACAAAAACATGATATGTAACCACGAGGGTGGTCTAAGTAATTAACTTCATTTTGTTCATCTTGCTCTGCTTATGCATAGCAAACGTTTTAAGATCATCAATATTAAGGGGCATGCGATAAGGTAGCCCGCGAAATGCAAATGTACTTACGATTTTTGGAATTTGCGGATCAGTGTCAGGCTGTATGTCGATTAAATATGATTCGCGACAGTAACAAATATGGCTTTACGGAATTATAATAATTAGAATCAGCAATTTAACACCCTGAGTTAGTATTGGCTTCAAATGTCATGATTTCATAAAACAGTCGTTCAATAGGATAATATGAACTACGTATTGATGGTTTTGATGATTATAATTCTATACTTAAATAAATATTTTTTACGGCCGCGAATCATATTAAGATCAACATAGAACCCGATACTGACCTGGAAATAGCAAAAACAAACGTGAGAAAATTAAAAATTTCGCAAGCTTTCAGCTTTCGCCTTAAGGGGATTACAGGACCTAAACGCAAAAAACACAAATTTTAGAAGCATAAAAGCATATGATCGACTACAGTAAACAATATCAGAAAAAATATTATGATATTCTTCAGGATACATGCTAGGTAGATAGTGTGTTGAAAACATATTAATACAACTAATTTGATACGCTAGAAAAAAATCATGTCAATTATTTTTCCAATAAAAAACATACTATTAGACATACAATCATACTGATTTTTTGTCAGATTATTCTACAAGCAACATACTAAAGCACTAGTGTTTTAATTTTTTAGGTCCAAACAATAGATTTTTGTAAATAGATTATTGCTTCATATTTAGCAATAAATTACCAGCGTTTTGTCATCACGCTTCTCTTTTTTATGCAGTCTGACAGTGACCGCGCTTTAGGTCACGTAGTCCCCTTAAGCTGGAGTACATCCGCACCCACATATTCGTACTTGACCGACAAAACAACAACACTTTATGAACGAAGTGCGTTGTTATAATAATGGGCCCCGCCTGCATTAGTTCGATCAAATCAATTAAAAATATCTACCCACCCTTGAATGGAGCGGTCTATTGAGCTAAATGTTTCTAGAAGTTAATCACAAACTTCGCTCCGGATTGAGCCTAACTCATAACGTTTAGTTAGATCAATACGCGCAGTTAGCCGGTTGCCGGTTGCCGATTCCGTTGATATTGTCCAGAGATCCATTTCGGGCATGACTAGGGTTACCATTTCGAAATTTGAAAAGACCAGCACCCTAATTACGTAACACAATCAATCTGAATCATTTTGAAAGATATTGCCAATTCGCTGTCATTCGATCTTTGACAGTCGTTACGGGTAGTCAGAAGCCCGAAACCAGTCTTACCAAGAGGTATCGTATTATCTGTGGTATTACCCAGTAACTGGGTTGTGGAAGTCAGGTAGGCATTATTATACATGTAGTGTATGTAGTATTTTACATGTAGTGACCTACATGTAAAATACTGGTATTTGGTTGCAACTAAATACCGTACATTTTGGTCAAGTAGGTATTGAACTTTTGTATGAAACAGCTGATTTTTTTTTCGTGATTTCAGAGTTGGTCCCATAGTGAAAGTTGTTCGGTTCGATGGTCTAAAGCACGTCTTAAAGTTTGTAGGGTTAATTTTTTAACACCTATATGTATTTATTGCTTCATATGTTCGAAAAATAAAATGTCTGCTCAACGACGTAAATAACGCAATGAATATTGTTAAACTGTCAAAATACTAATATTCAAAACACGACGTGTTTCTGTGACAATAAAACAATTTTTCTTTCTCTCTGAGAAATCTGGACAAATGACAAGGCCGGATAAAGTCCGAACGAGGGCCAAAAACTCGTACATGTCTGGACAAATCCATACTGCTGGCTAACCCTAGGTACGATCCAATATTTTCAGCTTTCAACCGACTGATGTTCGCAAAGTGAGCTATGTGAGTCGCTTGTTATTTCCAAAGATTAACATAAACCCCAAGGTCGTTATTTTGGGGTTGAGGTATAAAGAATCAAGTTAAGAATAAATAAGAAAAAAGAATCAAGTTTAAAACTACCTACTTTTTTTATTGTGACTTGTGATGTTACCATGCAGTATCATTATCATTAATTAATAATTATTATAGCATATAACACTCAATTAAAAAATAAAATATTTTACTTGAATATGGGTTGGTACGGTCACCCAAGAAGATAAGTAACCAGGGTCGTCAGATATAGTTGAAGTTTAGTAAGAAACCGATGGATGATTTCGAATGAAATTTAATTTCATTAATAGAAAACAAACAGTTCATTTATCAAATTAAGCTTCATTCGAAAACATCCGTCGGTTTCTTACTAAGCTTCAACTATATCCGACGACCTTGGTTACTTATCTCTTTTGGTGACTGTACATGAGGTGATACACATAACAAAAATTCTTTAAACCATATCCTACCATAACAGGATAGTATGCAAATAGCTATTATAATAATTAATATATTATTTAAATTAATCATTCATTTATCTATAACAAATCTTAAAATTAGAGTATTCACTAAACAGTAATTTCTGAATAAGTCTGAATCTATACTTACTAATAAATAAACCTGGAAGAGTTTGTTTGTTTGACCGCGCTAGTCTCTGGAACTACCGCTTGGATTTGAATAAATCTTTTTCATTTGATAGTCTTATGCTTGAGGAAGGTCATAGGCTATTTAACATCACGCTATGACCCTCAGGAGCCGAGAAAAAAGTCAGCAAAAACACTAAGCGAAAATGAAGCGATAGCGCGCACAGGTGATGCGATGCGACGCGATGGGGTGGGTCGGGGGAACAAGAAATTTCACGCTGGTGAAGTCGCGGGTAGAAACTAGTTAACCCTTTGACCGTCACGGTCGTGTATAGCCGACAAATGAAAACGTGCCCAACACGCCACCGTCGGCTAATGCCGACAAGAAAACACCATGTTTTAAGTACAAAATAAATAAACTAAATTCAGTTTTCTGTGTTTATACTTAAAACATGGTGTTTTCTTGTCGGCATTGGCGTGTTGGGCATGTTTTCATTTGTCGTCTATACACGACCGTGGCGGTCAAAGCGTTAATAGTATTTCGGATGTCCTAGAACCAAAATTCGAAGACATGTGATATTTACCAACTGGGCCCGCGTAGTGGATTATGGCCCACTCCCTCTCGCAGAGAGGGGGACCTGTCTCCCAGCAGTGGGAACAATATAGGCTGATTATGTTATGTAATAATGTTTCATTTGCTATCAAGTATCAGAAAAAGGAACCAAAGGTCATGAATCATGATTGATCAGTTTTTCACGCTTCAGTTTCGTTTATATCTGCTTAATTAAGCGTAAATTGTTTACAGTAACCGTGAAGGAAGCATTAGTGTATGTACAGATGCCAACACATCAAGCTACCCGAAACTGTTAAGTTTTCCCAATCAACTTTGAACCTAATGGTTTAGCGATAAAGTTGAAAATCTATTAAAGAAATTTGACAGATTGTAGTAGCTTGATGTGGTGACATCTGTACGTCGATATGTTGATAAAGCGTTTCCCCTTTATCTTCTCTTATAATAAAATCGCCTAGTAACTAAGGTACTTATAATTTGTTTGAGACGGGTCGAAAAGGGCAGTAAGTTTCGAAACAAGTAAGGACTTAAGTTCTAAACTCTATTTATATGTAGAATGTAGATGTGACTTCCCAGTCACACACACACACACACCCCTTCACAGTCCATACTAATAAATATTATAAATGCGAAAGTAACTCTGTCTGTAGGTATTGTCTGATACCTTTTCACGTCTTAACTGAACGGATTTAGATTAAATTTGGCATACAATTTGGGTAGGGTAATAGTGCACCTAGCTTCTGACGTTTCATAACTGCCTATGTAGGTTTATGTGAAATAAAATTTTTTGATTCTTTTTATCCCGGTAGTACTTTCCCGTTGGAACAAATTCAGACCTAAACGCGAGCAAAGCCATGGGCAAGAGCTAGTCTGCAAAATTAAATTGCAATATGACAGTGCCAGTTGCTATTTTGCCGGTCCATCGCCCCGCTATCTACGTGTACAATAATAACCCCTTTTCCCGGTCGACATTTACGTCCAACAGATTATTTAAAGCTGATAATGCCATTTTTTTCCACCTCCCAGATTAGCGTTGCTCATATAAATATAATATAGAGTAGGTAAATATGGCGTACTATAAATAGAACGAATCAGCTCCTGTGAGTGGCGTATTAAAAAGGTCGCGGGTTGGAGCGGGCGACAATTAGGTATAATTGTTCGGGTTGCCGGCCACGTTAACTTCATCAACCATTTGACTAGGACATAATCACAATTTAAATCACCACTGTGACCCTATCAACCTAAGTTCATACCGCTATGTACCTAAATCATTAAGTGGTTCTGTTTTGTGGTTTTCCGATATTTTAATAATTATTGATTAATGCGATGTTGAATTGGAGTTTTCCTTTGTTGAATATCATAATTATTGTTGTGCCATTATGATAATAGGTAATAGTAATAATAATAATGGGTTAATAGCCAAGAGCCTCGACCAACACCTAAGGAGGCTCTCGTTGGGCAGCTAGATCAAGGGCTTGATTCAGAAAGCGGTACTTCTGGACACAGCCCGCATTGTTAGGAGATTTCTCTCTCTGGAGCCCTGACCGCCGGTAGTTTGAACCCTGTTCCCAATTCCGGTGGGTTACTATTTTATATATTTTTAAATGTTTTTATATTTTTTATATCCTAATATTTAAAAATATAATTTATATGTTTATAATGAAATAAAAGAATAATAATTGGTTAAGCCATATAGATAATATCGACATGTCACACAAAGTGTTTATCTTGTAGATTGGTTACGACGTAAGATGAAAAGAAGAAATTCAGGTTATCGCCTGGTTTAAATAAAATTGCGATAGAATTATTTATTCGGTCCCGATGATATTAAATGATTATTTTTCTATAAATAGTCGAATTTTGAAGGCTTCCGCGTTTTATTTAGATTCTCATTTCGAGTATCATTACTTAATATCGTTTATTTAGACCGGTTAGTTAAACTCGGGAAATCTACAGATTAAGCTTTGCATAACCAGTATAAGCTGACTTCTGATTGTACTAAGGCTTGTTTTACACGTACCACAACCACAACACGTGGGGCGGGCGCTAATTTGTATGGAAATTAATACATAGTTAAATTCATATGGACCACATTTTGCCGTCATTATCGACCGCGTGTGTGATACCGACCACATCGCAGCCACGTCGCAACCACAACGCAACCACATGCGAGCCGACACCACGAACTAGCGGCCGGCCACATCGCAAACGCAACATTAGCACCACAACACAACCGCAAGAAGCCGCAGCGACACTATCCACACGTAACCACAGCTTGCCCACATTTTGTTGCTGCGATGTGGTGCGGCTGTGGTACCTGTGAATGGGCCCTAAAAACCTATACAATGCGAGGTCGGCTAAAACTGGAAATGTATAGCTTGCTGTGTCGCTGTCTGTACAGTCCATTCAAATATTTTACCTGTGATTTTGCATCACTGTTCGAATCACAGTGATCCTATGCCTTATGCTCCTTGTGATAGGGTAGCTGTCACCTCAAACGTCTCAGTTAATGCGGTCGGCCTATAACTGCAATTATATGGGTTCTCAAACCAGCAGGGCTATTCTGTAAAATTCTCACCGTCAAGAAGTAGATGAAGTGAGTTTAAAGTAAGCAAGTCAATAGATGGATGCAAGTGGCGGATTGTCGTTCGGCGTGGTGGTCTAAGGGGGAGGCCTTTGTTCAGCAGTGGACGTCTTCCGGCTGATGATGATGATGATGATGGAGTCAATAGTGTCCCTAGCATGGAATGACAGCTCACTACAAGCATAACATGATATTCACTCATTCATAAGTCATGAATGGAATCCAAAGTTTACGTGACAGTTAAAAATCAGGACACGTTTCTACCTAAAGTTCTTGAAAGGGCAAAATACCCACAGGAAATTTGCACAACAACGGATGACATCAGTCGGTCAAGGCCAGCGGTGATAATGAAATATTTTGTTTACAGTACGGACGGCAAGCCGCATTTGTCTGCCAATCAGCTGGTGGACTTTCTAAACGAGATCCAGCGGGACCCGAGGCTGAACGAGATTTTGCATCCCTATGCAGATCTGCAGCGCGCCAAGGATCTTATCAAAACCTATGAACACAACAAGTACCATCAGCAAAGGTCGCAGCTTACCTTTGATGGATTTTTAAGGTTTGTACTCATATTTAGCCGGCCCGTGGTTAAATAATAACAGCCGCACAGGTAGATCGATCAGGTTAAGCTACACTTGCCGCGGTTGGTGTGTGGATACGACCGTCTTTACATACCGAGACCCCTGTGTGCCTCGGAAAGCACGTGGTCCCGGCTGTCATTCGTTGATCTTTGACAATGTAATAGTCTCGATTAACGAGGTTTTTAATACAAAAAGTTAGTAATATTTATAATATGATGAATCACTTTACAACATAAAACGGTTAAACTAAAAAGATTTGTTTATTACTATAGGTTTATAATAAAAAGAGTGTTTAATAAACTCTCCACCAGACAGTAATATAATAAAAATGTACTCTTTTTACTTGTGTTTAAACATTATTTAACGATGATCAATTTGCGTGATAAACTTTCACGCTGCTAAACGCTGAAATGTAATAAAAAACATGTTTCTGTTAGAACGTTGTATTTCGCTTGATTTCTTTTAAATCTATCTGTCCTATAGTTGTGTTGACACATAAAAACAAACCCGCACGCTAATTGCGTAACACACTATTACACTCAATTTGAATCATTTTGAAGCATATTGCTAATCCATTGCTCCATATGTTCTAAAAATGTGCCTGCTCAACAACGCAAATAACGCAATGAATGTTGTTGAACTGTCAAAATGAAACCCATTGCTACTGATAGTGTGTTACGCAATCACCCTGCAGGAACATTTTTCTGTATGCAATTCAAATATTTGCGCAGAAATTCAACTTCACTAGACTTCTAAGGCCCATAGCATAATCAGCCTATAATGTTCTCACTGATGGGACACTCACACAGGCCTCCTCTCGGTGAGGAGTGGGCCGTAATCCACCACGCGGGCCCAGTGCAGGTTGCTAGATACACGCTAGATACCACATGTCTTTGAATCTTTGGTTCTAGGACATACCGGTTTTCTTACCATGTTTTCCTTCACCATTTTGATAGCCCCGCTTGCCCCAAAATCACTAAAGTCGCTCAGCCCTAAACGTAATTAAAACATCGTTGTGCTTCTGCCAATCGTTTGAAGATGATAGAGACAGAACGATGTTTTTTTTTTAAATTTAGCGCTAAACGTTTCTAGTGATTTCTGGTGCAAGTGGGCCTTAATGTCTCTTGTGTTACAGATTCATCATGTCGGAGGACAACCCGATAGTGGCGCCAAGTAAGATGGATCTCTGCGACGATATGGAACAGCCGTTAGCGCATTACTTTATCAACAGCTCTCATAATACCTACCTGACCGGTCACCAGATCACGGGGAAGTCCAGCGTTGAGATATACCGACAGAGTCTGCTGGCTGGATGCAGGTCAGTTTAACTATATCATCGCAAATTATACCTTTGAACCAGGGATTACCATGCATTTGCATCATGTTTTACCGAAAATAAACTTATTTCCTTTCTTCCATTCAATATTTGACATTAAGTGAAGTGTCAAACGATTTTGAACCTTGTGCAATGCAACTATTACTCTTAACTTGGCCCTACACTTGAGACTGTCCTCAAATGATTATGGTACGGACCCAGTACGCCAGAATCCGTAGTGTACCCCCAAACATTCTAAGTTAGTCCTAGCTACCAACCAATAGCCATTCGTGACGTAATTTATACCTTGGTATATCTTATACTAGCTGCGCCCAGTGGTTTCACCCGCATAAGTGGCGATCCAGTGGCAATATCGGGATAAAAATCCTATGTGTTAATCATGGTTATAAACTGTCTTTGTGCCAAATTTCATACAAATCCGTTCAGCAGTCTGCGTGAAAAAGTAACAAACATATAAACACACACGCACTCACAAACTTTCGCCTTTATAATATTAGAGTGATTATTATCCAACAGTAATGAGTGTGCCATGTATAGGAAGCCGGAATCATAGGCGCGACGAATGCGGTTAGTGATAGCATTCATATCTAGTTCGATAGTGTCGGAGCAAGCCTCCAAACTTGACCTTGTGTTCAAAGGTGTGGAGAGGGGTTCTGTGATGACTCAAACTACTGACCTTGAGTCGCCTTGTGCTATTGACAATTCGAGACCCAAATCTTGTTGTGCAACAGCGCTTTGTACTTGTACTACGACCTTTCGAAAAATAATGATTGAATGTTATGCCTCTAAAATGTTAAGCTCATAAACCCTGCTATTATGTTAAACGACCAAAGAAACAATACGGGCATGCGACTTGTACATTCCGAAATACGCATTCTTTGCAACTTTCTGCTCAAGCTATTTGTACGAGTTAACAAAAATATCCGCATTTTCTGCATTGTTTAAAAAGTATTATCGAACAAACTGCGAAAATTCTATTGGCTTATTAAACTAGGAAATTCTATTTGGCAGTTCTGTAGTGTTCTAAAGAAGCGAGGCACTTACCTAGCTCTTAAAACTCAAAACCTGTAAGTAAAAATAAAAGTGATGTAAACCTGATCGAATGGTTCTTAGATAATGTATATAACCTGCCGCATACCGCCCTAACTCGTTGAGCGCTAATTACTGCGCTATCGATATTAATTTGTTTATAAAAATCTATAACTAATGTTTCCAATGCGTTTTTAATAATAAATCCAATTAGTGCGATATCGAACGTTTAGTTATCGATATTATCGGTGTGAATCGACCATAGTTATCATGTTAGCTTATGAAAATAAATGTAAATATTTGGGAAACATTTTATTGCGCGCCACACACGTGTACCTTAATTTTGGCTCGGTTTAATGTTCATACCATGCTTGTCTATCAGTTTACCTATTCATTGTAACTACTCAAACCGCTTATTTCAGTTATAACATTTACAGGCAATTTTGAATTGTCAAGGATTCGGCCAGTCAGAACGATGAAGCTAGTTGCCCATTCCAAAGCATAGTAGATACCTATGGAGAAGAACGGGCAAGAAACTCCATGAATACTCTTTTAAATTATATTGTTACAGCTATTAGATAAATTGTATATCGGAATTTGTAATTTTATGACATAATGGCTGTGCACTTGTATGAGTAAGCGATTTATTTTTAAAGAGGCGAGTAATAAATAAATATCAGATGTTATAGTAAAACGTTTTCGTTTACGTTGCCTGTATGCCGCGCTTAAAAAGTTTGAATTGAAGCACTCTTGTTTTCAGTTTCATAACTAAACAGAAACAATTTTTTCAGATAACTCAACTTGCCTAAACGTAAAAGCGTGTTTCGTTCGAGTTTGCGATTACTTTCAATCTGATATCTACTTAATAAAAATCTTGAATTCAGTCATTCTTTTACTCACTTTATATATTTGGGTCTAGAAGCATGAAATGTTACATTAGGGTCCCTTTTATAATGAAGGTTAGCATAAAGAAAGGATTTTTGAATATCTACAGAGGTTGAATAGGGGATGAATTAATTTTGATTGGTGGGAAATACCATCGCACGCATAGCTTGTACTAACATAATAAAAAATAGTAAGTGGAGACACACCATCGATAATTGAATGCAACATAATTATAACCTATAAACTTTCTATCAATAAGTTTACAGACAGTAAAAATAAATACAGGGTGTCTCTGGAAGTATGGATCAAATCAAATAGGGGCGTGGGCAAAGTCATTTCCAAACTTTTTGATCCTGAGAATGTTGGTGAATTTTTTTACGGTTCAAAAGTTATGACCAACTTTTGTTATTTTCAATCACTTTGCTTAGTGCTCAAAGAACAAAATCATTTAAAAAAAACTACCAGGAACTGTCAATTTAAGTTTTTTAGACAGCCCTGATAGAATAAATATGTATCTAATCTCTCTCCTTTTCCACACAGATGCGTAGAGCTAGATTTCTGGAACGGCCGCACAGACGAGCCAGTGATCGTGCACGGGTACACTTTCGTGCCAGAGATCAGCGCCAAGGAGGTACTGGAAGCGATAGCAGAGAGCGCCTTCAAGACGTCTGACTACCCCGTTATACTGAGCTTCGAGAACCATTGCAATCCGCGACAGCAAGCCAAGATTGCCAACTACTGTAGAGAAATATTCGGAGACATGCTGCTTGATAAACCGCTTGATTCCCATCAATTGGAACCGGGTAAGTTGTATATAAGTAAATAGATATATCTACGTTGTACTTCGAGAGGACCAATAAACATAAGAACGGCAGAAAGGACGGTCTTACCGCTAAAAGCTATCATAATGATCTTCTTTTTGTCTTTCTTCATTTTCTGTCTCACGTTAAGGGCCTATACTACCTCAAATGGCTTAGTATGATCCTCCGTTATGTCGAAAATACTGCAGCATTAATTTCGAAATAAATATACAGTAAAGTTGAGGATTAATGTTAGGTCTTATATTAGACGAAAACACGATTCCATAACATTTTCTCGATAGAAAAAAAATCCAAAGTTACCTCCAAACTGAACAATAAACCGCTGGTATTCAAAAAATACTTCAAATTAGATCGTGAAACTTTGTATACTAACCGAACTAACTATAAAGCAGGTCTTATGTTTTTATTTTTTTTGAATTACCATTATTTTCACCGTAAAAAGCAAATACCTAAACTATTGGCGCTGCCTGCCGCCTAGCACCGCACTCAGTCTCGCTCTCGCTCAGTCCGCGAGCAGTATCGTGCGAGCGAGATAAAGAGTGAATTTTAGCTGAGGTAGTATATAGGCTCTTAATACGGAGATAAGAGATTAAGGAGTCTTATAGACAGCTGTAATGACGTGTAGAGATAAATCGTGAAGAACATGATCATAATCGCCTAAAATAGTCTGTTCGCAGGTAATAATCATAATCATTACAATAATATAATCATTACAGGCACTGATTAATATAATGTACAATCGTAAATAGAGATAGGTGTTCGAGATAGGAGGGTCCTGAGTTACAGATCATCCGGCTCTCTTAGATAGGACATATTATTTTTCACAACAGTTAGAGTTAAGATATAGGAAGATGACCCCATTGGTAAAATCTCTTAAATATCTGCTACAAGTGAAAAAAACACTATTATTTTCTATTCTAGGGACTTTCTCGCTAGACGGCCTTTAGGCCACCTTTTTGGTGAAATCGGAATTATTTAAGTGTCTCGTAAGAAAATAACTTCTCATTGGATACTTATTTTATTTATTTATTTTTCCATTTATGTACACACATATATAAACAGACAAGAAAAAAACAACAGAAAAATAGGTCCAAAGGTGATGCTTATTTCATAAGAAATCTTCCAGCATACCTGCGATAGGACAATAAATAGAGAGATGTAGACAGCGTGTAAACGAATAAAGGAGACAAAAAAAAAACATAAAATCATAAACAATTAACTTAATAAAACTAAACATTATACTATGAGAATAAACTTACATACGTACAAATAAACATACATACTTCTAAAATAAATATCATTACAATCTTAATAAATACATATATTAAATACACAACTATGATAAAGTGGAAAGATAGTGTTCTTTTACTCTTCTTTTAAAAACTGCAACAATTTGGCAGTCCCTCCCTAATTTCGATCGGTAGTGAATTCCACAACCGCACCGCGTGCACAGTGAAGGAGTAGGAGTAGAAGTCGGTGGAGTGGGGAGGGGATTTGAGAAGTTTTTTAAAAACGATACTTGTTGAATGCATTGAATAACATTTCATGCAGTCATGTGTGTTATAAAATGCTATATTTTCTCAAGAACCGTTATACGTAGACAACGTTTTCGGGCAAATGCAAGTGCATTTGTCACAGAAACGGTTTTGATAGGTACTTTGTAGTTATCGAGTCAGGCGGTAATTTGCAGATAACCATGCCAATCAAATGTAACTTGAAAATATATTTTGCATAACACTTGTCCTACATACTTTGTAATCGGCTAAACATTGGTCCCTATCAGCGAAGGCTGCCGAAGAACTCGAAGAAGTAAACAAGTCTCTTTTTATCAGAAGCTATTTTATGAATATTGGTTCAACTAAAGCGTAATATGTTTACAACAATAATGTATACAATATAACACAACTAACTATTTACACTAGGTGCCAAATTAAAAGCCTGACTAACTTCTATACAAATAAAAACAAAAGGACACGTCTTAGGCATCCAAGTTCTCGTCCGCATCGCTGACAATAATTGAGTGCAAATGATATACATGGTGACGATTTAGTCACCTACACCCGTAATCGTTGTTACAGATACAGGTGACTAAATCGCCACCCTGTATTACATGCTTACAGTTTCTTAAACTCCAAACTATCCCCGAATATTGTAAAACTAGTATGATTACGAGAAGTACGGCAGGTGAGGTAGGTCATCAAAAGGTAAACCATATCCGTTTACCTCCGATACTAAAAACTCTGTTTTAAGATTAGATAAATTGTTTGCGTTCAATGCCTATTAATCTTTCAACCGATCATCCAAACATCAGGAGTGCATCAAACTTTATTGAACGCTTATACCGTGCTTATACGCCAGATGATTTTCATTTGATTTTATGAAAGGAAATGACGTACAATATATGAATATATCAGTCGACAGGTTCTTGTCAACACAGGGTTGAGTACAGATTAATTCTGAAGCATATTGGAAGTTTTATCTAGCGTATCAGTGACGCAATGGCTTAATTGTCAGCGTTATTTCGGTCCTTATTAATAATATTCTAATTATTATTATAAATATTTTGATGGTCTAGTAGGGCCCATTGACGTAAGGCGATCAGGGTTCGATACTTTGAAGTCGGTACACCTGCAGTATTTACGTTGGCCTGCGACCAAACGTGTGCCGGTATGACATGTAAACAAGACGAGACAGTTTGTTTTCACTACTCACGCATTCGTGTACGGGCTCAAACGTCCACGTTGTATGTTGTTTTAATCGGTCCTTGACTTTTAAGGCATGCTTACGTTTTATTAGGTCGGATTGCTAAGCGAGTAATAGTCGATAGTCGCACTATTTAAAACGTTCCTCCACAGACACGCGTGTTTTCGTAGTCGTTTATAGAGTTTGGTGTGAAAAGATATCAATCATTGGTCAATAAATGTGTCTCCGGTAGATGGAGCTTTAGGATTTTATTATCACCGACAGTAGTTTTTTGACCTTTTCACTTTATTTGTTTGAACAAGAATTTGCATTTGTGATTTTAACACCAATATGTGCCAAGAGTGAAGCGTTTAAAAACAAAAGTAATGCGCTACTGATCTACTTCTATAAAAATGTATTTGAAAAGATAACATCCCTCGAGTTTTATGATCGCCGTAGTCTCAGTGCAATACAGACTATAAATGTTTGTCCTATTACCCCGTTACACTAAGAAAATATTGACAATAGACCAATTTATTTATATCTAAGCTTCGTTTAATCGTTTTTTTAATCATTATATTGAGAATTCAATGATTTAAATACTGATAGCTTGCTGCATTCAAAAAATGATATTCCGTAATTAAAAACGTTCAAAATCTAATCGCAATCTTATCTCAGCGACAATCAATGTCAAAAACTTGTCAAAAAAGGGAAATTAGAGGTATTTTTGACAGATCGAGGCTGAGATCCAGACTGTGAAAGTTCTTAAAATTACATGAATTGCCCCTCTGATGTGTTTTTGTTTCTGACATCAAGGAGGGGAGTTACCGCCGCCATCCATGCTGCGCAACAAGATCATAATTAAGAACAAGAAGAAACATCATCACCATCACAAAAAAGAAGACTCCATTGCTTCTGAGGAGAGCGAGCCTCGACCAGAAGTACCGCAGGGCAACGGAGATGTTACCACCGCCACCGTAAGCTCAACTGTATTCTATGTAAGACTACCTTTTTAACTATGCATTTCTCCAGGATGAGAAGGTATACTTATATGCCTATGTCATTCTCCGGACCATAAACTATGTCTATGGCATTTTTATGGTGTACTTATTAAAGAGTATTCTATCTATCTATGCAAAAAATCACGTCGAAATGGTTTTCCGTTGCTACGTGAAAGAAGAACAAACACAATTTCGCATTTATGGTAATTAAGTTAGGGAGTTATAAACTTATAATACCTGTACTTATGGTAACCTATTTCGAAATTTAAAAAGTTTTGACGAAAAGCCGGACATTTGCAAAAATTCGAATTCGGGCATTTTTGTTTTTCACCATTCATTAGTACCTAATGTTTTTTTTAATCCCCATCTTTTGAAAATGCCGAAAAATGACAAGGTTCGGACGGGGCGGACATAATGCCGGATGGTAACCAAGCTTTCCAGTTCTGTAATCTTAATGATAAAATTATGATTATAGTTTAACGAGATACTGTCACATCCTTTACTAATCCATTAAACGTAATTGCTATCGACATAAAAAGATCGCGTTATTTATTTAGCGAAAGCCAGATTTTGGCTGCGGATCAAATAAAATATGAATGTGAAAATCGTTTGCGTGCTTTAATATTAGAATGGTAGGCGTAGTATTTAGTTGTTTTTTCGTAACGATTTATTGAACTCGTTATTAATATTTATGGTATAATCATAAAACATTTCCGTCCGTATCCTATTTAGTCGTTCAATTTATGAATTAGGGCTCAATGCAATAATTATGATTGGTTTTTTTCCTGCCATTCCGATCTACATAGGCAAAAACTAAAATAATGTAGGTATATGAGCGATTTCTCAATGTCGTTAAAGAGCGTCAGAAGACTAAAATTATCATCTCTCTTCTCTTCGCTACTAAATTCTTACGTGGGTTGACGTAAAATATGTAATAATTATTATTGTGCATTATAGGTACCGTAAGTCATCTTGTACAGGTTTAAAAAATTAAATTAGCTTGCTAAACTTCACGGACGTGATGGGTATTGATATCTATACATATGAAAACATTTTTTCTTAACTCATTCAATGTGGCTAAATAATAACAGCCGCACAGGTCGATCGATCAGGTTAAGCTACGCTTGCCGCGGTTGGTCTGTGGATGGGTGACTATCTTTACATACTGAGACCCCTCCGAGCCGCGTAAAGTACTTTAAGCCGTTCGTCCCAGTCCCGGCTGTCATTCGCGGGTCTTTGACAGCCGTTACGGGTAGTCAGAAGCCCAAAAAGTCTGACAACCAGTCTTACCATGGGGCAACATATTACCCAGTAACTGGGTTGTGGAGGTCAGGTAGGCAGTCGCTCCATGTGAAATACTGGTATTCAGCTGCATCCCGTTAGACTGGAAGTCGACCCCAACATAGTTGGAAAAAGGCTAGGCAGATGATGATTCAAAGAACAACACTAACAGCGGTTGTTGATTTCCTAAAAAAACCATGAAATCTTCTTATTTTTTATTTTATCGTGTTTAAGTCCCATTGCGTCTGCGGAGTTCTGCTAGCCAATTTAAAATAACCATGTACAATTATATTGACTTTTTCACATCTCGTTTTTTTGTTTGTCGAACATTCATACAATTCTTTAATATTAAATATCCATTGTTGCGTTATGAGATTAAGACGAGTATAAAATTGCCTTTGAACAGGGTAGTACTAACTTCTGATTGATCTCAGCGCATCATTGTCTAAACAAAACTTGGTGCAACTGAAACCGGTCAACATCTAAAGTTCCTTAAACAAATGAGCGAAAAGAGCATTATTATTTTGACTGATAGTACAGACGCCAGCATATCAAGCTACTACAATCTGTCACATTTCTGTAATAGATTTTCAACTTTATCGCTAAAGCATAAGGTTCAAAGTTGATTGGGAAAATTTGACAGTTTTGGGTAGCTTGATGTGCTGGCGTCTGTACAAAAGAGGCTGTCACAGGTATGAGTGACAGAGACGACGCTCTACGAAAACGAAGCGTTTCCAAAACTCGATGAGCTATGTTTATTGTCGGGTACAGCCTAGCCCGACGCAAACTTTATGGCGACTCTGAAAACGAGGCGAGTTGGCGCAGTAACTAAAGTCCGCGCGGAACTAGTTGGCCGCTGAGGTGGAGAAAGGGGTGAGGCGGCGGTTCGCAACGCACGTACTGAGTAATGCGCCCCCGCCCCTCCGTCCCACCGCTCACATACCTAAGGCGCGGCCAACTAGTTCCGCGCGGACTATAATTCATGTGACCGCGGGAGTGAGGGTTGGGGTACTGCGCAGTGATTAGACCACTTCAAAACCGCTATAAAGGTTCAAGCTCACCGTACTGTAAATGATTATATTATTTGTCGCCAGTTGACACGTCAGGGTTCATCCGAATCTTCGGACACGGAAAGCTCGTCGGGTGAAGAGGAAGCAGGCGGTGTCGACAGCGCGGTCGGCGAAGATGCGCGGGAGACACACGCCGGCGCAGAGATATCAGCCCTCGTCAACTATGTACAGCCCGTTCACTTCAGCTCCTTCGAGAACTCCGAGAGTGAGTTATACAACAGTCTGACGTAGCGTAGTTGACCCTAGGCCTCCAAATGACCCCTTTTGTATCTATTATAGCGAGTTCGTGGCTGGTGAGCCGAAACTTCCCGCCTTACAAATAGGTCAGAATCGTTTTCCCGTCTTTGTATCTGCTAGGTTCCCGTCCCATCGGATTATGAGAGTGAGAGAGAGTGCACCTGTGTCAGCGCTCACACTTGTGCACTGTAAAATCTCCCGCGTCGATGGCTAGTCTCCGCTGAGATTGGTCGCCATGGCCGACATTCGGTCTGGAGGACTATCATTACCTGCTAGGCTGACGTTAGGGGAAGCAGGACGAGAGGCGCTTCCCCCTTACGCCCGAGAGTGAGCAGCTTCTTCTTATTGCTATAAGTATAGGTCGGGGAGGACGCCCGAGGACGTACGCAGCCGCAGAAATCTCTGCGATAGTCAACTACGTGCAACCTGTACACTTCAGCTCCTTCGAGAATAGTGACAGTTAGTATTACTTTTGTTTTTTTTATTTGCATTTTTTGTTTCATGCTTCTTTTTTCAAATTGTGCAGTGTACAAGCGCATCTACTGAGCCCCAAACACTGGTTTGTCTACAACTTTTTAGCATAAATCTGTCATCTTTCATCTTGTTCTGTCCTATCCCGAAACTACAAGGCCATTATCTCGAACGAAAATTACCGTAAAATTAACGTTTGAATGCTTTATTAAGCTAATCGCAGCAGTTTGTGCGCGCTTGAAAATTTTTGACGTTCATTTTGCGATAGTTTTCGTTCGAGAAACTGGCTCTAAGCTACATGACTGAACTGAGTGTGATGTGTAGAAAAGAACCGTTTCTACGAGATGTCTTCGTTCGACGAGAAGCAAGCGACGACGCTGCTAAAGGAGCGTCCCATCGAGTTCGTGAACTACAACAAGCATCAGCTGTCGCGCGTGTACCCGGCGGGGACAAGGTTCGACTCCTCCAACTTTATGCCACAGGTAATAATTGCATACTTTGACACACATAAATTGTTCTATAGAAAATCGAGTAAAATATTGACTCTTACGCATCCTTGTGAGCTTTTTAAATGTCACGTTTGTCGCCTAGATGATGAAATATATAATTTCCTTAGTTACTATATAAGGTGTTTCAAAATCAACTCTCTTTAAGAGGCGCTTTAGTCCATCAAACTGAACAACTTTCACTATGGGACCAACTCTGAAATCACGAAAAAAAAAATCTGCTGTTTCATACATTTTGGTCAAGTAAGTAGGTATTGAACTTTTGTATTAAACAGCAAATTTTTTTTTTCGTGATTTCATGCGTTCAGTTTGATGGTCTAAAGCACCTCTTAAAGTTTGTAGAGTTGATTTTGAAACACCTTATATACACATTTGGCAATAATTGAAAATGTTATAGCGTTTGTGACGTAAACATAAAAAGAAACTAGATTCTCCTACATGTCGATACACAATTGTCCAAGATACACAATTGTACCATCAGTTACCATCAAGGCCCTAATAGACTTGTCAACTGAAAAAATCTAATTAGTCCGTCAGTTAGATTATCAAAATATATTTGATCCGTATTTTTTCTTTTGTTACGTAAACCAAAATTGACGAAGATACGACGCTTTTAAAATTCTCAGTACGTCACATCTTGGTATAATTTTTAGTGAGTTCTGACGTCACGAGCCTCCCGAGTTTTGATGCGTTTTATATTTATCAATATTCATTGTTTTACAAAAACAAAAAAATCGTGTCCATTATTTTCCAATACTCTAACTGACGGACTATATAGATTTTCAATTTAAGGTGGAAACTAGCCTATTCACTATGAGCACTCAATGGTTCCTTACATCGATACCACGTCGATTCCTTATCTAATCACGCCAACCTCGCTTTGATTTCGTGCGGTTTTGTTCATTGTGTCATAGAGAATACGGCCCCAGGTGAGATACTGGTAAAACGCTAACACTTATAAAGAAAAACACTAGAACATGATACTGTCTATTGGAGCATAAGAATATCGATAATAGCCATTTAGCTCGATTAATTTCCCGACTGCCTCTCGGTTCTCTAATGATATATATATTACTAGGAAATAATCTATTTTTACTGAGTTCCGAGTATCAATATTCTTGTAATAACTCCATATGTTCGACAGGTTTTCTGGAACGCCGGCTGCCAGTTAGTAGCTCTCAACTATCAAACGTTAGACTTGGCCATGCAGCTGAACTTGGGAACCTATGAGTACAACCGACGATGTGGGTATTTACTCAAGCCAGAGTTTATGCGGAGAAAGGTGAGTTGTTCAATTGTTTACAGAAAAATAACATAGTTACATAACTTAAGGCGCCACTTGTCAATATTTTTTCTATACAAATTTCGGGAGAGTATTACTCCACTGTTTGACATTGTGCATCCAAAGTTAAACATGATATCGTTTTGACTTATTATTAATTTTGTCTCTACGGAAACAGAATAGTAAAATAAAAAGCCATTAAAAGTTATGAGCCAACAAACATTCGTTTTTCTTGCTATTTTTAACGTAACTTTGGGTGTAAATGAGTAATAAAAGTACTAAAAATCATCAAAACCAAGTCCGTACCGACAAAGTTCAGTTGTCGAAAAGTTAAATCAATTATATTTGTAATTGATTTATGCAGTGGTTTTTTCATAAAACTCGATTTTCCGAAGCACTTTTCATGCGCCTATCAGTTCGGAACTGTGTTTCTGTCGGTGAGAACTAGACGTTGTTCGTGTAGACTAGCATATAACTGCTCACCACTGATACTAGCGCTGTCGGACACGAATTCAGGTGAGACAGCGTGCTTTTTGGCCATGACCACCATGCTGTTCGAGCTCGCGACTAGTTTACTCTTAAAATGGAAATATATGTGGATGGAGGTGGTAGATAGATGGAGAGGGAGAAGAAGTCCAAAGAAAGTATGGATGAACTGCGTGAGGGACGACATAAAAGAAAAGAGAGTAAATGATAGCGTGACGGTTAACTGGGGTGAATGGAAGAAGAAAAAGTGTTGCGTCTATCTCAAGTAAAATGGAATAAGTGCAGGAAGATGCTGATGAGATAGAAATATATAGGTAATGTGAATATCAATATCATTGACTCAAAAAATCAGTCTAAACGTCCTTGCCATGAGGTAAAAGTTCGTTTGCCTTCAATTCAATAATTCCTTTTAATCGTGTTTGGAAAATAACCTTGGGAATATTTACACACATTTGTAAAACAAATAAACTGTGTAAACAAAGGTGATTATTTATATAATTTGTTAGCAATTTGACACGCGTTACTTTAAATGTATTTAAAACTAGTTTTATAAAGATATAAAACTAGTTTTAAATACATTACAAGTAACGTGCGTGTATTAATTACTAGATTTGTTTCTCGTACAGACGCCAGCACATCAAGTTACTAAAATCTGTCAAATTTCTTTAATTATCGCTGAAGCATAAGTTTCAAAGTTGATTGGGAAAATTTTACAGTTTCGGGTAGCTTGATGTGCTGGCGTCTATAGACGCCATACATTACCTCGCGACTAAATAGTAAATAAATCAGACACAGCAAGCGCCATTAAACAACATAAACCATTTGAACATTATTACTCAGTAAATATACCACATTATCCCATTATCGTTTACTATTAAGTTAGCCTCTCAACTGTTTTATTGAGTGATTGTTATGAATGTTAGCCACCAGCATGGTTGTATTGGTAAGCAAACCTTATGCATGCTGCCTAATCTTTTGGCAATCAATTATCTTTTTGTGTGCACGTGTTTCTGTGACAAATAAAATAATAGAATACTCTTTATTATAAATTACATACATCAATACAGAATTAAATATACAGGGTTATTGGAAAAACACTAAAAACCTCTTATGAGATCATTGTACTCATCATTATCAACAACTTTTACTATGGGACCAAACCTGAAATCGGGAAAAAAAAATCAGCTATTACGTTTATGTTCGCTTATCTCGTTAAAATGTAGGGAACAGCTGATTTTTTTTTTCGAGATTTCAGGTTTGGTTCCATAGTAAAAGTTGTTAATAATGATCAGTACAATGACCTCTTAAGAGGTTGTTGGTACCTCTCGCGCCCGGCCCTGGTTCAAGCCATGGTCCGGGGTGAGAGGGAGTGGGAGGCAGTCGCCTCCTTCTGCGAAGCAGTCATGCTAGCGAAGGAGGTGGCGGGACGGCTGAGGGAGAGGGCCTCACGTCCCAGCCGCCGCGGGAGACGCCCCGGGCGTCGGGAGCCGCGAGACGACTCCCGGCCACCGTAGGCGCGGGCCTGCGGGCGGAGAGTAATGGGTAACTCTCCGTCCGATCAGGACCAGGCCCGTGCCGGACGGCGCGTACGTGTTCCACGCGCGCCTCAAAGAGATGTCAGCATAAGGAAGGGGCCCGAAAGGGCCGAAGCCTGCCGGGGCAGCGGGATTGTCCGAAAGGGTTACCGCTACCCCGGAACACAAAGGGCTAAGGAAGGAACACGGGTGGGTTTTAGTCAGTAAGAGTCTGACACTCCCTTCTGCTCCACCCAGAACGGGAGGGGTCATTGGATGATTTCCCACCCACAAAAAAAAAAAAAAGAGGTTGTTGGTGTTTTTCCAATAACCCCATATTTTCCTTTCTTTCTTTCAATGGTGCATAAGGTAAGAGAATCAATTAAAACCAAGTTTTCACTATGATGAGGGCATCTGATTCAAATGGCCAACAAAACAGACGAAAGTGTTTGTTTCTATACAATTTATATATCTGTTTATATTATATTTACGTCGTTTTTCCTGGATACGTCATCCGCGTCGCGCGCCTTACCATTTACTTTATTACGGGGTTATCCATATTTGTTTCTAATGCGAATTCGACTCTAACGTTTTTTTCAATAAATTAATTTTAATGGGCACCGAATTCAGGCATGCTCTATCTCATTGTCCAATTTCATCCGAATCCTTTTGTGTCTACGCGTCATAGAGAAACAAACATTAAAAAAAAACATGATGTTGGTATGTATGAGATTGAAAAATTCAAAAAGCGTTTATAAAAAAATATACCATCATTCATGGTGATCACACCATGAAAGTTGGGACATATTTTTTTCATAAGAAGGTTTTTATAGGTTTTTTTCGACCTCCATGCTGGTGAAGTAGCGTGCAAAAGTGTATAACAATAACATAATTAACCTTTTCCCTTTCCAGGATCGTCGCCTCGATCCGTTCGCAGAAAGCACAGTCGACGGTATCATAGCTGGTACATTATCAGTGACCGTGTTATCTGGTCAGCTGCTGACGGACAAGCGGTGCGGCACCTACGTCGAAGTGGACATGTTCGGATTACCGGCCGATACTGTGCGCAAGAAGTTCCGTACCCGGGTCGCGCCTAATAACGGCATCAATCCGGTGTATGGAGAGGAACCGTTTGTGTTTAAAAAGGTTTATTGTCACCCCTTTTATAAAAGTTTTGGGAACAGCACCCTAATTGCGTAACACATTATCAATCGGAATCTGAATCATTTTGAAGCAAATTGCTAATCCATTGTTTCATAAGTTCGAATAATTCGTCTGCTCAACACGTAAATAACGCGTTGAATGTTGTTGAACTGTCCAAATTAAACCGATTCCGATTGATAATGTGTTACATAATTGCCCCGCAGGCCACACCGCGACCTAACTTAGTTTTAGCTTTATTCATTAACAATCTTGCATCGTAAGGACTAAAAATATGTCATGATGTAAGGACCAAAAGTAAGAGCAAAATTGCAAAATATCTGGCGACGGTCGACGTTGGTGGCCTGCGTTCTGGTTTGCACCTTAATGTTTTTGTTTAGAGTACAGATTTCAACGGCCAAGTAACCTATGAGTCAGGTAGGCTAAACTATCTCATATTTTATCTGATCTGTGGAATGGACTAATGTTGACAAATGACTTTAAATGCTCTTTGCGAAAGTGAGGGTATTTTCCGATAGAGTGGTATGGTGAAAAATTTTGCTCCACCCTGCTTATACTATGGAGATCCCAAATTAATCCAAATTAACTAAGCCGTATGCCCAATTGATGCAAAACTTTTTTCATCAGTATAATTCCACTCTTTTGCCTGTGTACTTCATTAGTTACTAAAAACACAATCTTTAGTAGATAACTAGCGGAAAAAGTAAATGCACGTACTTTTTAAATATTATCAAACGACGTTTACAATTGTAGCGGTTTTCAGTTTACGTTAGTAACTCAATGGAGCAGGATATTCCTCTATGTACCTACATATAGGGTGACTGGTAATTAGTGACCGATACCTAAACACGTGATTGTACTCATGATAACAAATAACTTTTACTATGGGACCAAACCTGAATTCGCGAAAAAAAATCTGCTGTTCAGTACCTACATTTTGACCAGTTAGGCGAACATAAATGACTGAACAGCAGATTTTTTTTTCGCGAATTCAGGTTTGGTCCCATAGTAAAAGTTGTTTGTTATCATGAGTACAATCACGTGTTTAGGTATCGGTCACTAATTACCAGTCACCTTATATAGTAATAATAATAATAATCCACTTAAACCTGACCGTAATAATTACGTGTTAAAGTGAACGTAAGTAACTGAAATGACGACTGTAGGTAATTCATACGTCATTCGCCCCGACGTCTTCTGTCGCTTACGCGCATAGTAATATTTGCAATTATGTGGGCAAACGTAACTCTACATTAACCTACTCATGAGGTAGGTATAGTTAGATTAAAATAAGTTTTATATATAATTTTTTCCTTTGAAAGTTTCTGTACTTTACGCTGACGCATAATGCAACAGTTTATTGAACTAAGGGCCGCTTTTTTAATAGTCCGATAATGTTTATACCTAGAATAAAATATGGCGGTTTGACATATTTTCTAAATAAAAGCTAAAAAAAAATTGAATTGAGGGTTGTAAAATGAGTCTTAAATGAAAAAAGGAGAAAAATAATTTCAAATGAATTCGAGAAGTCAGAAGTTTTGTTCTACCTCATCTCCCTTTCAGCCAACTATGTTGGGGCCGGCTTCAATCAAACTGGATGCAGCTGAACACCAGTATTTTACACAGAGTATCTGCCTATTTGACCTCCAAAACCCAGTTATTGGGTAATATTCTACCCCTTGGTAAGACTGATTGTCAGACTTTCGGGCTTCTGAGACCCGTAACGACTGTCAAAGATCCACGAACGATAGCCGGGACGGGGTCTTGGTATGTAAAAATTGTCAGCCATCTACGGACCAACCGCAGCAAGGGTAGCTTAACCTAATCGATCGACCCGTGCGGTTATTATTAGCCAAGTTTTCTTCTACTTATGTATAACAGGGCAATTTATAAAATAGATTACAGAAGGCCGGTTCCATACAACGAGCGAAAACAGACGCATGTACGGCAATCTCGATCGAAGGCCAGTCTCGAGTGCGCTTGCACTCGTACGTTACGCATGTCTGTGTATTCGTCCGTCCCTCGAAGTATGGAGCCGACCTTCTGTATCTATTTATTTTGTGGAACAGATGTCGGTATTCCGCGCATCTCTTTGACTCCCGCCATATGGGCCGTGTCACTGCGCGACGGATTGTTTACACGTCACTCCGCTGTGCGCCGGCGCCGACACATTCAGACGGCATTCAGCTACTACAAACGCTCCACTGATTGACTTAACGGCTGAGTGCAATTAAGAATTGTTTGAAATCATCTCACTAATAATGTAAAGGGATAATAAATCTAATTATACGCGTTTTGGTTCAGTTAGGTGTGAATTTATGCTTGTTTGTATAGAGATCAGCTGACCGCTTTTACAAGGTCAATTTTTACTGTATTAAAAACTGTTGATCTTTCGTTATCAATTTCTTCGCATGGCTGCGTAACAGACAAATCTCACAAATGTAACTTTAACATTTCAAATTACATATGTATGATTTAGGTCGCAGAAGCTGATGTGTACTCATCATCATCAATTTGTAATTCATAATGTATACATTCAGGTGGTTAGAAATCAATAGAAACTATTATGGACCCTAGTCGGGCACAACTAAATTTTAATAACTAGAGAGAGGAAGACCGCTTTTATTAACGGACTCTAAAATTTTAATATACTGTCATTATCTATTTTATCTGTGAAATAATATTAGCTATGCAGACGATTCTAAACGCGTCAATCTGTGGTCTCAGAAAGTTGGTCGCCAAATATGAGATATACAACTCCAATAAATCGGATATTATCATGGTCTTTGAGGCTGGGGTTAGTCCGGGTTACGTATGTACCACCTGTATTACTCAAGGGGACGCCACTACAAAGAGTATTTAAGTTTAAATATCTTGGTCATATATTGACCCCTGACCTCAATGACGAACTCGATATTGAGCGGGAGCGGAGGGCGTTGTCGGTAAGGGCGGACATGCTAGCTCGCAGGTTTGCACGTTGCACACTTAAAGTAAAAAAATACTCTATTTCGAGCTTATTGCACAACGTTTTACACGTGCAGCTTGAGGCTAGATATATCCAACGGTCATACAACGCCTTTTGTGTCAAATACGACAACGCTTTCAGGGTATTGGTGTTGGATTGGTGTTGGAATATTCGTAGACGCACAATATAAATTGCTTTTCATTCAATGATGCGAATGAGGTGTGCATCCCTGGTGCGTAGAGTACGGGCCAGCTCCAACAATATCCTAAAAATGATCGCTAGCAGGCTCGATTGCATATGCGTCGATCACTGCAGTGCCATCTACCATGGGATGAAATAAATTAAAATAAAATAGTGTAAAATAGTTCTTAAGTTTACTAACACAATTTATTAGTCCTTGTTACTTGAATAAAGAAATTTTGTTATTATTATAACTAAAGAAGGTGCTGTAATCAAATGCATCTTCTTAATTCTTCTGTCACATATTAATAAACCTCCTTTAAAGACTTCTAGTGATTTTAAAGTATTGAATGGCCCTACGTGACTTGTAACATGATCTAGGGGAAAAACAGCAGTTAATGAAACAATAGTATAAATAAAAACCTACCTTATAATTTATTTGCGAGACAAAATTGAACACGTACAACGCAATTACATTTTCAACGCCAATTTAACAGGAAATATCTATCAATGGCTTGGTTTTTAGTAAAAAGCGAGTAATTGTGCATTTCACAGGTGTTAGCACGGTACCGGCGGTTCGTTTTTGTCGACAATGACCATTAACCTTGATTCGTCTAGTTTTTCCGCTGTTGGTTCTCAGTACAATAGAAAACCTTTTAAACACAGGGCGAGAGACAACGGATCGCGTATGTTTTCTATTGAAAAGTTTGTACATAAAAAAAGTCTTGGCTTTTGAGGCGTTCGTCATTCGATTAGCAAGTAGTCGCTCAAAGTTGAGGTTTATTTTTAATGACTAATTTTTTTAGCTTTTCAATTTATTTTGATGCCGTCTTCCGTTCCTCGAACAGGGGTATCAAACGAAGCTTTTTTATTTACAGTAGTTTCGTTTTTAAGAGACTAGAAGCGCCCCGCGGTTTCATCCGCATAAGTTTCGATCCCGTGGGAATATTGGGATAAAAAGTACTATGTGTTAATCCTGTTTATAAATTATCCGTGTGCCAAATTTCATCAAATCCGTGCAGTAGGTTTTGCGTGAAAGAGTAACAAAAATCCATTCATCCATGCATATAAACGCGTTTATAATATCGTACTTAAATTAAATTTTCTAAACTTTTCAAGTATGACTTGAGAAGTTCAGAAAAATTTTCGCACATTCCAATAAAGATTTGCACTGCTTGTTACACCGTCGAATATCAAGCTTTCTGTCCTTTTTGCCAAGATTTGGTAATTTTGTAAGCGCATATTTAGGAAGTGTTTTTTAGAATTTTAGACGATCAAAGAGGCAATTCCCGTATTTTTAAGAACGGTCTCAATCTGTCGAAAACATCTCTAATTGACTTACATTTTTGACATTGATTGAGATGAGTTTGCCTTTATGCGTTGGCCTTCTGTTGTTTGACGTGGCGCGTCGCGGGCCGCAGGTGGTGCTGCCCGAGCTGGCCATGCTGCGCATCGCGGCGCACGAGGAGAGCGGGCGCCTGCTGGGCCACCGCGTGCTGCCCGTGCTGGGCCTGTGCCCCGGCTACCGCTCCGTCAACCTGCGCACCGAGCTGGGCCTGCCGCTGCCGGCCAGCCTGCTGCTCCTCGTCGTCGTCAAGGTAACCCCACTCCCCCCACACGGTCTTGAACCTTGGATGTCGTCTCTTTCAATGATATTATACACAATAAAGAGGTAGATAAGGCACTAGCGCGCGCAAATTGTTGCAGTCAAATTCAGACAATTGTCGTAATTTCGATTAGTCGACATACTTCAAGCGCAACACACTACAGATAGCTATCTCTTTCTATGTCATACGTTCCGTATTATCTGTCGCAGTCGTAGTTGAAAACCACTATCCCAACAACACAAAACGTCGCTCAGTATGAACGTAGCATAATATCTTTCCTTTATAATATCATTGGTCTCTTTAGTTTGTATATTACTAACATCTTGTAGTTTGTATTGTGTTTGAAATGTTATTCTGAAATAAATAATTATTATTATTTCCTTTATTTCATTATATATACATATAAATTATATTTTTAAATATTAGAATATAAAAAATATAAAAACATTTAAAGATATAAAAAATAGTAGGCCACCGATATCGGGAACAGGGTCCAAGCTACCGGTGGTTAGGGCTCCAGAGAGAGCAACCTCCTTAATCCTCCTCGATTATTATTATTATTATATTTACTCCCACATCCCATGAGTTTTGACGTGATAACGTCTTCTAAATCGATGAACACCGGCTACACGCACAAAAAAGTGTCACGTTCCGCCTGAGCCTGAGCGTGCAAGCGAGGGCGCGGAACAAGCGATAGATAGGCACGATCGGCCCAAGCGTTGGCTTGTGACACATTTATTCATCAATGTTTCTTTATGACGTTATCACGTAAACTATCGTCCGTAAACCGACTTTACAGACAACCAATTAAAAAAAAATGAATATAGATAATCCTTCGGAATATGTTCTGAAGGCCGAAATTAAGTAACCAATCAATGTTTCATGTTCTTTATTTATTCTATGTTGTCCTTTCATACTTTCGTTACTAATTTCTATCAATAAACAACAGAACCAGCTTAATAAGCTAGCAAGTCCAAGCTAATCTAGCTAAATTATACATCGATAATATGTATTAAAAGAAATTGCAAACATCAATAATTAAAATCTCTTTTTCACCAGGATTACGTGCCAGACCGGCTGTCAGAACTAGCGGAGGCTTTGGCGAACCCGATCAAGTACCAGAGCGAGCTCGACAAGCGAGAGCACCAACTCGCCAAACTAACAGAAGACACCGACGTGCCCAGCGACACGCTGCCCTCCCGCCCCAAGCGGGCCTGCGACCCGCCCGAGCGAGACGACGCGCGCCGCGTCACACACCCTGTACGTACTTACACGCATTACACACAGAGCGAGCGGGACTAGTGACGTCACACCGACGTGCCCAGCGACACGCTGCCCTCCCGCCCCAAGCGCGCCTGCGACCCGCCCGAGCGAGACGACGCGCGCCGCGTCACACACCCTGTACGTACACGCATTACATACAGAGCGAGCGGGACTAGTGACGTCACACCGACGTGCCCAGCGACACGCTGCCCTCCCGCCCCAAGCGCGCCTGCGACCCGCCCGAGCGAGACGACGCGCGCCGCGTCACACACCCTGTACGTACACGCATTACATACAGAGCGAGCGGGACTAGTGACGTCACACCGACGTGCCCAGCGACACGCTGCCCTCCCGCCCCAAGCGCGCCTGCGACCCGCCCGAGCGAGACGACGCGCGCCGCGTCACACACCCTGTACGTACACGCATTACATACAGAGCGAGCGGGACTAGTGACGTCACACCGACGTGCCCAGCGACACGCTGCCCTCCCGCCCCAAGCGCGCGACGTCACATTTCAAATTTCAGTAGCCGCCATTTTGGATTTTGATTTCAAAATAGTACCGTGACAAATAATTTTTAAAATATTGTAGCGGCCTACACCGATCACAAACCGAGTTTGTGTCGTAGAAACAAATTCTACCCATCATTCGTCATCATTTTGGTGTAAAAATGTCAAAATCTCTTTATGGCAGGATGCACTTAACATTGTTTTACTTAATCCGTAGATTAAACTAGAAGAGGCGCCAGACGGCAGTCCGTCAAAGGAAGCTATGATGGAAACCAAGAAATTCATCGAGACCGAGAGCATACCTTCACCACTACCTCCCAACAACGGTGAGAATTAACCACATGCAATGACGTTTACAATATTATCATCATTATAAGTATGAACGGTTGTTTAATAATAATAATTGTTATTTGTTCTCTGTGCATCGACAACAATTCGAGAGCAGAACTCTCGATTTGTTTTGTATTATTTTGACAAAATAGGTGTCCTTGACTTAATTACATTAGGTCATACACGATCCATTCGCACTATGTGTGTTATTGCCGTATCGCTTTTGACAATACTCTTTTCTTTTTCTCATTAAATTGAAACTTCATTAACATTAAAACTACCTAAGCCCACGTTCGCATTGACGTAAAAATACCGCGGCGAGATTTTATCGCGCACTGGATTTTTAACTCTCAGTGTTGAGCCGAGAGTAGAGAATCAAACAGCGCGTCAAAAAACACTGTTGGTTTTCAACTTTCCACCCTAAGCAAGCAGTACCTTGAAAATCCAGTGCGCGAAAAAACATTAGCGCGGGAAAAACGCACATTGAGGTCGAGTATATACGGTGACTCATAATTAGTGACCGATACTTAAATACGTGCTTGTACTCATGATAACAAACAACTTTTACTATGGGACAAAACCTGAAATTGTGAAAAAAAAATCTGCTGTTCAGTCATATATGTTCGCCTAACTGGTTAAAATGTAGGTACCGAATAGCAGTTTTTTTTTCGCGAATTCAGGTTTGGTCCCATGGTAAAAGTTGTTTGTCACCTTATACATACTAGGATTTAAAAAAAAACACTTTCTATTTGGTAAACAGAAAGAGCCGCGTCGATGTTAGGGGTCTTAAGACTATTTACGTCTTTCGCCACTCATAGTTATTATCACATAACAACATAATTATAACTCAATTTTTTTTTAGACGCGGAAGTTAAAACGAATGGTACGTCGGACGAGTCTTTAGCAGAAACGCTCGAGACTCTGCTCTCAATGAAGGTGGTTCGCGAGAAACAGTCGGAGCTCGCGCGGAAACTAGACGCGCTTCGACGCAAGTTCGACAAAGAAAAGAAACCACCTACATCCAA
The DNA here is from genome assembly GCA_949316385.1 of Globia sparganii. NCBI lineage: Eukaryota > Metazoa > Arthropoda > Insecta > Lepidoptera > Noctuidae > Globia > Globia sparganii. Next base: position 20,397,151 of record OX438658.1, read on the forward strand.
GTTCTACGTTAGCAATAAACTAGTTAAAAGACTGTCCTCTAAAAATATGTGAGTATTGATTGTTTGGGTATTTTTTTTTCCAGACGACTCACGATGATCAACATAAAAAAGATCGAAAGACAGAAAAAATATTTATTGCGACTCGTACAGGAGGATCACAAACTAAACTAAACATAGTCTAAATTAAAATACCAAAATAAAAACTAAAAAAGTAACAAAAAGAAAAATGAAACAGAAAGTCCTATACGAGGCCAAAAGGCTCCTATCTCAGCATGATGCTGCGATATTTAAAAATAAATATCGCAGCGCTGGTATTCTGATAGGGCCCGCTGTGATGTCACGGGCAATTACAGAAATAAAAAAATAATAAAAGAAATAAAAATAAATAAATAACATACATTACGTAAAATATTATCAAATAAAATATATCCGCGCCAGACGTAACCTCATTACTTGTCTATGCCTTGAGTGTCATAGTGATGTCATAGACTATAGACACTCTGTGGCATTCCAATGGAAATCAAGAATAGAATAGAATAGAATACTCTTTATTATGTACACCATTAATTAAGCAAGTTGATATTTATTGCATTGTGCAAGTTGATATTTATAAGAACCTAGGCAAAGATACTTATGCGAGGGTATAGTGTTAAAACCGATTAAGTGCCGAAAAATTAAATATCGTTTTATTAGTACATCTTAATGAATTTTTGACGCTCTTTCCAGTGGTATAATCCAATAAGTGGAATTCGCAGTAGAAAGAAAATTACTTCAGGTAATAACCCAATAAAGTGACCACGTTTAGTCAAAACTTAAAAAACGATTTTTAATTTTTCGGCACTTATTGGGTTTTAACACTTATACCCTAATGATTTTATTATAAAATATTTTGAGTTAAGAGCCTACACTACCTCAGCTAAAATTCACTCTTTATCTCGCTCGCACGATACTGCTCGCGGACTGAGTGAGAGCGAGACAGAGTGCAGAGCTAGGCGGCAGGCAGCGCCAATAGTTTAGGTATTTGCTTTTTACGGTGAAAATAATGGTAAGTAAAAAAAAGTAAATAACATAAGACCTGCTTTATAGTTAGTTCGGTCAGTATACAAAGTTTCATGATCTAATTTGAAGTATTTTTTGAATACCAGCGGTTTATTGTTCGATTTGGAGGTAACTTTGGAATTTTTTTTCTATCGAGAAAATTTTATGAAATCGTGTTTTCGTCTAACATAAGACCTAGCATTAATCCTCAACTTTACCATATATTTATTTCAAAATTAATGCTGCAGTATTTTCGACATAACGGAGGATCATGCTAAGCCATTTGAGGTAGTATAGGCTCTTAATCCTTTGACCGCCACGGTCGTGTATAGCAGACAAATGAGAACTTTCCCAACACGCCACCGTCGACTAATGCCGACAAGAAAACATCATGTTTTAAGTACAAAATAAATAACTAAATTCAGTTTTCTGTGTTTATACTTAAAACATGGTGTTTTCTTGTCGGCATTTTCGTGTTGGGCACGTTTTCATTTGTCGTCTATACACGACCGTGGCGGTCAAAGGGTTAATAGACCTGTCTATCGATTCTGTAAAAATCTCACCGTGATAACGTAGGTGAAGTGAGCGTGAAGTGAACTATCAATGGAGGTAATCCCTAACTTCAGGTGGAATGACAGCTCACTTCACCTTAGTTTTCACGGTGAGATTTTTACAGAATATCACTGCTGTTCATGCAGGAGCGGCGAGGCGCAGGCGAGCGCGGAGGGCGCGTGCGGCGAGCTGGCCGCGCTGGAGCGGGCGCTGCGCCTCAAGTGCCACCACGCCGTGTACGCCGCGCTCGAGAAGCACGTGCGCGACGACCAGCACCAGCAGATGAAGGCTCTCTCCGTGCGTACCTGCCGCACTCTCTTATATCTCCGACAGCTTTCAGATTCTTTCTTTTATCGAATCAGCCAATCGATTCTGTAAAAATCTCACCGTGATAACTTAGGTGAAGTGAGCTATCAATAGGGGCGATCCCTAACATTAGCAGTGCTATTCTGTAAAAATCTCACCGTGAAAACTAAGATGAAGTTAGCTGTGATTCCACCTGATGTTATTGATAGCTCACTTCACGCTCACTTCACCTAAGTTATCACGGTGAGACAGGTGAAATGACAGCTCACTTCACGCTCACTTCGCCTAAGTTATCACCGTGAGATTTTTGCAGAAGAGCACTTCTGATTCTTTCCTTCATCGAGTCAGGACATGTATAATACACTAGTCCCTTTCGAAGCTACGAAAATCGGCAGACTATTGCTATAGGATACTGTATTTAATTACTTGATACTTACCAAAAAATCACTTCAATAAAGAATAAGAGAGATTTAGTGTGACAGGCAGAGAGAACATCTTTCTTCTGAACGAAATGTGTCTACTTAAATTGTGGCCCGACCTTGAAATTTCACTCTCAATATTCTCGTCCTCGAATCGCGGCTGAAGAAGTTTCATGATCCTCAGTAATGAGGGACCGATTCCTCATTACTGAGAATCGTGGTCATTTACCTGGACCCCTTTAAGCGGACAATCTGCCTCCGATCCAAAGTCGCTATCACCACCTGCTGAAATTTGCTTGAGAACGTAGCTTCTTTCACTTGGTGAGACCATCGTGTTAGCGACCGGCCTTGTGATAAACTATTATAAATAACAAAATAAGTAATTCACGCCATAATTTGTTTCCAGGATTTGGTAAAAGCGCAGAAGAAGGAAATTCTAAACAGGCTGGCGAACTCGCGAAAGGAAGACGTTAAGGCGTTAGCCAAGAAGACCAACAGAGATAAAGACGAGATCAATAGAATAAAGCGAGAGATACATTCGCAGGTAATTTAATGCTTATTTTCCTGTTCAACAACATTCAAATTGAACTGTGCTTGTACAGTCGACGCCGATTGCTTTACCACCCTAAGGAAAATGAATGATTGTGATGATGATCACATCATCATCATTTTAGCCCGTAAACACCTACTGCTCGGTATAGGCCTCCCCTTTTATTCTGCCATATTTTCCCAGTTCCGTGCGTCTCGCATCCAGCAGACTTAGCAAGAGCACCGTTTTGTCGACGGAGGAGTAGACAAAGATGACATTCCGTGTAGACAGTACAACGGCAGCAAAATAGAAAGAGTCAACTGCACTTTTTACAAAATACATACTCTTTTACATAATTCGACTCAAAATTCCTTGTTTTGTCAAAGGATTTTTATTCTGTTTGATTCTCAATTTTTACTGATAATTAAGTCACGTATTTAAAGACAACTACAACAATTTTTCTCATTGTCAAAGTACCTTATTTTGGAACAAAAAATATTGTAGTAATATTGGCCATAACCACTTCATTGGTTAAAGGACCTAGACAAAGATCGTTAGAAACGAAAGACAAAATGACAGATTGTAGAAGGATTTCTACGGTGCTATGTCAAAAATGGAGAAACGAACTGTCACTTTGTATAGAAAGAGCTGTGTCTATTCTTCGTAGAAATAGAAAGCATTATGCTAAGCCTGCAGGTGTTTCCCACATAAATCACATGCTTGACATAAAATGCCAAGGTCTATGTTTTGCTTTAAGACCAATGTGACAGTTAGTGTACATACATAAGAGCGACACGCGTCGACGACAGTGGCAACTACAGCCGTCGACGACGCGTCGGCGGCTGTCGGCGACAACATATTGCTCGTGTATTTGAGCTCCTATTTAAGTCTGAAAATACTAAAAATCATATTTTATTTTGAGCATTGCATAAATGTTAGCTTCCTCATCATCATCATTTCAGGCTGGCGACGTCCAGTACTAAGCATAGGCCTCCCCCAAGCAGTATATAATAGCGTGGACAAACCCAGGTTAGGCCGGCCCCATTAATATAAACCGATATAACCTGGAGGCAAATTCTCGTAATTTAAAACGTTCAAAATCTAGTCGCAGTTTTATCTCGGCGACAAACAAATGTCAAAAATGTAGGGAAAATATGTAGGTATTTTTGACAGATTGACACAGATCAGACTAAGTCCCGTATTACAGAATATCACTCAATACTCAAGCATTACTTATAACTAGTTTCAACCAATCAATGGCTTGAATCTAGTTTTAAGTAATGCTTGAATATTGAGTGACGTTCTGGAATACGGGCCTAAACATTCTTAAAGCTACGAGAATAGCGCCTCTGGTGCCTTCACCAGGTTATCGCGGGATCCGCTAGATGAGAGAGGCACAGAACTTGTCAATGTGGCGACGCTTAAGGGAGGCAGAAGTACACCAGTGAACGTCCTTCGGCTTGTTTTCCGAGATGTTTTGTAAAGCAGTGTATTTGTGTAGTCGGTGGAACGTGGCGTGGCGGAGTGCTGCCGGCTGGAACAGAAGTACGCGACGCAACGCGAGCAGCTCGCGCGCACACACGACCGTCTGCTGCAGCTACTGCTCAAGCAACGAGACGCGGTACTTATACTTTGTATTGTATAACTTATAACTAATATTATAAAGAGGAAAGATTTGTATGTATGTTTGTAACGAATTGGCTCAAAAAGTACTGGACCGATTTTAAAAATTCTTTCACCATTTGAATGCTACATTATCACTGATTAATAAAAGCTATTTTAATTGCAAGAAAAATGTCCACCCATGCGAAGCTGGGACAGGCCGCTAGTTGTATAATAAAAGCTGTAACCTATTTTACAATCAATCAATACCAACAAAAAAAAAAAAATTGCTGTTCTATTCATTTTGACCGCATAGGTATTTTTTTTAATAACCAACGAAAAATTTCCACGCAGTGGGGGTTCAGAATCATGTAATGAATCCATTGTAACAGATTGCGCGACGATGTTCCTGTCACCCTACATATAATTAAATATTGTTGTATTACGCATCCCGCAAAAATTCAAGCAAAGCTGATAAGCCGCGAGTCTTGTTCGTCAGCTCACAGTACTACATCAGCGGGCTAGACCAGCGAACCAACAAGACCGCATTAATCGAAGTATTGTTCCCCGGTGCAGGAGCTGGTGGAGCTGGAGCGCATGTGCGGCGGCGCGCCGGAGGGCTAGTGCGCGCGTGACGTCGCTCGGCTGCGCTCGGCTGCGTTCGGCTGCGCTCGGCAGCGCTCGGATGCCCTCGCCCACTCTCGGCCTCTCGGCCGCCTGTCTCGTCGGAGTTCATTTTCATTTAGAAATCTGTGATATTATCGCCTAAGGAGCAAACCGTACGGCCGGCGCTCGTATCGTCTCCGGATCGTGAGTCTCGACAGTATTGTTCTCTACGTTTGCAATCTCATAGTTTTAGTTGTCCCGCGCGAGTGTTCGGCGGCTCGCCTGTCTTAGCTCCCGCGAATATTTCTCGTTCAACGTTAAGATTGTCCTCGTATTGTAAATATTTTTATCATAAGAAGTGTGTCTTGGGAATCTTTGTATTACTGCATTTAATTGAATTAGTCGATAGCGGTTTTGCATGATTAACGCTTTTACGACGTCGTCCTAGTCACCGCGCGCGGCACGAGTGCGCGGGCCGCGTGCGCGTACTGGTGACGTCACGCGGGCCGCGTGCGCGCACTGGTAACGTCACACGGGCCGCCTGCGCGCACTGGTGAAGTCACGCGGGCCGCGTCCGCGCACTGGTGACGTCACGCGGGCCGCTTGCGTGCACTGGTGACGTCACACGGGCCGCGTGCGCGCACTGGTGACGTCACGCGGTCCGCCCACGCGTCTGCCGCGTTAACTTTATACATATCTAATGCACAACATACTGGTTTTTCAGTGGGTAATTTATCTCGTACCTAATTATTTCGTACAATCTCACTAATAGATCTTCCTTTATATACACGTTTGTAGATGTAGCTATTAATTATTAATTCCGTATATTGTAAAAGTAAATTATTATGAAATTGATTCTTATGATGGTTATTCCAATATTTTCTGGTTAGTGAACGCGTATCGAGCGAAGAGTTTAAATTTATTTATTTGTAATTTTCAAAGTACTTGGGAGTTGATTTATTGGAATTGAAATAAAATTTTTGTAATGCACTCGTTACAAATTAGGTACGAAAATAATACTTCACGTGCATTTTACTGATTGTCACAAAATATTAATATATTAACGTGGGTTTCATCTGTGTAGTATTTATGAGTATCGTGTAATATTATATTATGTATAAATAGCTTTCTTTGCATCGTTTAATCTTACTAACAGATGTCAGTAACAGTAGGTTGTAGATTAACATTCCATTTTTCGCTTAGTCATTAAAACGCCAATAATGTTTAGGTATTAGTAATAATGGGCCATTGCACTGATTATCCGATCTAGTGGGGAAACTCCAAATATATATTTAGTCAGTCACGAAAGACAAGCCTCAAACACTACTGATAGACAATACAACCGTAGACTATAGAATAGTATAACAGTAGTTGACAAGCGTCTACAACAAAGGTAGCAATAGTCGAAATTACAAAAATCAAATGGAATCTGTGCAAGCCTTACGTGGTCGAATTTAGATACAAGATTCTTCTTTAATACGACGGAAGTATTGAATAAAACGTTTGGCTCTTGAGTCACTTTCATTCCGATAATTTTAAAGAGTTATGTGCCAATAGCAACACCATCTAAGATATTTAAGTTACAATTCACTGCCAATAGTATTATCAGAGGCTTGTGTCTTGTAGAATAATTACAGCCTTAGACAAGCGCCTCCAGTAGATATTAGCAACGAGCGATCGGTTCCACAGATCTTATGTACTTCAAATCGTATAGTTAAGGCAATAAACATAAAAACACGTTTGAAGTACATAGAAAATCTCTAAACGCAGTTTAAATAGAATGTTTCGTTAAAGAAGTCTTCACTTTGGTTCGAACAATATCGTTCATTTGCGAGGAGCTTGACACAATAATTGTCATAAAAAATTGCTCTTTTTGAAAAAGAGCAATTTTGGGTATATGATGATTTAAAAGTTTACAAGCACCGGTAAGAGTACGACGATGTATAAAGTCACAACTTCCTAGCTCGCTCATTTATAGGTTGCGGAATGTCGTTTTTGTAGCAAAAAGATACCGCGTTCACCTATATACTTAACTCAAAATTGCTGTTTTATTTTTTAGTTATGTAACCCTTCTGGCCAATGAGCAATATATCTGTATAGATATACCATCTACTAATAGTTAACAATCTACGTGGCTTCTTTAGAGGAACAATTTATGTAACATTACGGGTTTAATTTTTAATAATAGAGTGAGTTATATTTCAATGGTGCTTTCTCATAGGCTCAAAGTACTTAATGTTACCACTTATGGTAGAGTAAGATTTTTATTTGTCACAATATCTTTCGTTAAAGAATAGATTAGATGCAATATCATAGCGATACTTTTCATTAATATTGCCCTCCCCTGTAGTGGTTTATAGTGAATTTCATTTTTGAGAGTCGAATTGATGAATAAGTACCAGCAATAATATAGTATAAAATAGTATTTACATCCGTCTCCTCTGAACGAAACTTGCAATAAATAATTTTAAATAATATTCACTACTTTACATAGATTTAAGGCAAGTGTTCATTTGGATACATTTTCTTTGAAAGTTAAGTACTTATAATGAACTTCGGAACTTTAAAACACTTCTTGATCATATTTGCTTCATCAAGATTTCTAAAGTAGTACTGTTTTCTTAGAATACGTTGAACAAACGGAAAGTATCCAAAATGAGCACTTGATGTAACTAAATAGTGCAATATTAACTTATGACTCGGCTGTCGCTAAAAATACTGACTTATGCACTCTCCGTACCGTTTAAGTGGGATATAGTAGTTGCCAAAATGTAGGTAAATTCGTTTAGATTTAAAGCTACGGCAATACGGTGTACAGTTGTCTTCGTCGATTCTCGATTTTAGACAGTTAATCGATAGTAAGGTTCCACACGACTTGACCTGTCGTACTTGCCTTGTCATACATTTTTAAAGTGCATCTTGCCATGGGCGGATTTCTAAGATTTGAGACCAGAAAACTGCCGAACTGTTTTGTAAAAATCTCACTGTCATAACTTTGTTGAAGAGAGCTTGAACAGAGCTGGCATTCCACCTAATGCTAGGGTGTGACACTATTGACAGCTCACTTCAAGCTCGCTTCACCTTAGTTTTCACAGTGAGATGTTTACAGATGAGACCGGCTGGCCATTCTTCCGCAGCTACTTAGATACTTGATCTTACAGCCATTCGGTTGTTTTCCTTTACTTTAGAGATTAATTTGAATATAATTATTGCGTCTATGGCACGATGCTCTCAATATGTTTTTTACTCGCCGTTAGTCAGCGAGATAAGAGAGTGGCCATTATTTTTATTGTATTTATCAAAATGTTTTCTTGTACAAAAACCTAGTTATCGTATAAGTGCCATGAATATAATGATTTTTTGGTCCCACATATTTATTAACTTTTAAATCTACTTTATAATACATTTATTATCGTTAATATTAAACTTTAGAGACCGTTGGGATTATTTGTGACATGTTATTATCTTGAATAGATTAGAAATACTGCAGAAGCATTTTAACGTCTAAGTTTTAACACAATATTACTCTAAAGCAGAACAAAATGGTGTTTTGCAGTCCTTAGAAAGACGTCACAAATAATTCTAATTTAACAAAGAAAGTAAAACATGGAAACAGGGAACCTCTGACTATCTCTTGACTATATTTATCGATCTGTCTTTGCTATGTATGTATTTGACACAATAGTTGATAAATTTAATATAGAGGAATGTGAGGTAATATCAATGTGTTTAGATTTAATAATAGTAGTTGTAATGGGTTTAATAAATATTTCCATCGGAAACTTGTGATGATTAGGTTTGTAACGTTTAGGCACTTCCCTGGTAGCACTGAGATGGATGGCTGAGTGCGCGATAGCTCGGAATAGTATTCCTTTAGATTGACACGACCTGATGAGCTTAACATGCGGTATTAAATCGCTCTGTATAAATAAACTGGTACGTTAAAATGCACAAATGAGAAATTCTACACTTTGTAAGTTGAATCTGTAGTTTAGAGTCAGTGGCAAATACAAAATCTATTTGTTTTTAGGTCTCGGCATTAGGCACATGGAGGGATAACTTAGGAAAGATCTTACCACACATAAAGTCTACAATAATGGATATAGTCGTTCTAGATGTGGAAAGTATCACAATATTATGTTGTACGTGTGTGAGTGGACACTGACGCGGCTTTAGTAAGTGGCCTTTCTTGTTCGTAGTGGGGACGCAGTATCCCCAGTGTGCGGTCGCGAGGTAGGTCTCCCCAACACGCACAGTGGGGATGACGCAAAAGTCTGACGAATGATTGAGGTTTTGGCGGATATTTGAATTTATCAGGTCGATTTTAACGTTCTCCCGACGTCCACAACTAAATTTTAATAAGTATATCTCTTCTAATGACCCGTTTTTGGCATTGTTATCCCCGTTCGTTGATACAAATGATTGAATTAGATAGTAGATAGAGTAATATCAGTGTAACGAGTAGCTATACGGATGTGTAAAGTGAAACACGACTTGTTCTTGCCTTGTGTAATTAAATTATTGTCTTAAGATGTAGGTCACGTCTGTTCTGTATTAGAACCACAGCAGCTTTGCACTTGTAATGTCTTTCATTTCACAAGAAGGCCTAAGCTTTTCTTCAGTTTTGGACTTTTTAAGATTATTCTAAATGGTTCATGTATTTTTCTATTTGTCTTGTATTACCTTTGTGAAGTCTCTGAACTCTCTAAACTCGGGTACAATTATTGCCCCAAAATTGCCCCAATATTTTTATATAACATATTTATTGGCTATTTAAGGATATATTAATATATTTTATTCTAAATTATATTATCAACCCTGCTTATAATATTTATTTGTGTATTCTATCGCTGTGGTCTCCGTGTTTGGCTACATTATAATATTAATACATTATTAAAAGTTCGTGTGATTCTGCCAACTAGATGTTAAGAGTTATCTCGTAGTGTTTAATTGTAATCCGACTGCAGCTTCGATAGCGTGATACTGATGTATGGCGGAGAGGTTTCTTCGTACCATTCTATTAGGTGGGTGTTAGGATAAACTATAATAATCCCTAAGTGAAACTCGTATACTTGTTACATTTTATATTGACTATTTATTTAAAAGAATTATCTGATTATGTATATTCTAATATTTATATTTCTAGACTATTCTATTATCATAATATTACGAGTGGAGTGAGATCGTAAGCTAAGCTGCGATGAAATATACAAAGACTTTCTGTATTTAATCTGCATTGGTCTTGCTTTTGCGGTTTATATTATTAGCGAGCGATCTTTTGGAGCCCTAAAGCCCTCTGGAGTTACTGTCAGTACAGACACGGAGTACAGACTCGGGGCGACGACTTACTGTAATATTCCCTGTAGTGTGGGTAGTGTGGCGAGCATATGTGAGCCGCCATCTTGTGTGTGCGCGTGATGATTCCATAGTAGCGAGTCGTCTCCCTCCCGTGGTCTCCTCTGCACCTGTCACTGACTAGTTTTCAATGTATCCTTCAATTGCTCGACATAATAAATAAGTTACGCTATTAAACTTATTTGCTCATACTTTCTACTGAATCTACTCTCATTGTTCCTTCCTGCTTATGGCTTCTATATGTTATAGGTTTTCGATGTTATACATTGTCGATTTTTAGAAAAGTTTATATAGTTCACGTACTCACAGTTGCTGCGTATCTTTTTGTATCGACTATTTATTCTACGTAACTATACAAGACTCAATATTAACTGTATTCTTCTTTTGGCTTGTTCTTCCATATTTTTTATGCAGATGTCAGACTAACTTATATTTTTCAAACCAATTTTAGAATCTATATTTTTGATGTTGTTTCCTACATATTTACAAATTTTAATTATGTCTACTATAAATCTAGATTATGTAATAACTCTTCAATCGTGTTATGGGGTCATGCCGTTGTAAAATGTAATATACTACTTACCTAGCTAGTTACTAAGAATAGGTATGTACTATGACTCCGCTTGAAATGTTTTGTACAATCACGGGTGAACCATCTGTCAGTCTATTTCATATGAGGCACGCATGCTGGCGACAAACAACAGTGTAACAAAAGCCACTCTCGCGCTGCGACACATAAGAAAAATTTGAGAATGATTGTGATTCACAGTATGTATACTTTGTTGCTCTTTGACGCAGCTGTGATTGAAGGAACAACAAAGTGTGACCTTTAATCACTCCCTGAAAATACCTATTAGCCACAATAAAATAACGATGTCGACGTATTTGTAGCCATACCCTATCTGAAAAAAATCTTATACAAAATAGAAGATACAAATTACAGAATAGATTGAAATTGCTGCTGTGAGACTTCACTCCGATTTATCACTTCTTGCCACGGTTTAAACACTGTTTGTGAAAATGCATAGATATACATACATAGATAAAGTGCCACGCCTTGTTATTTTATTTCTAACTATCAGAATACCATTACAAGCTGCGTGTTGTTCGGGTTTTAGCATTCCTTGAATTATCCAAGCCACACACACTGTATTAACGAGAGTACCACACATTCATAATACAGATCAAAACATAAGGCTTCTAAGACCATAATCCCATGCCGCGGAATCTGTCTAAAAACAAAGCAAGTATCTCCCATGTGTATCTCTTTCCACCCGCGTAATATGGCTAGCTTAGAAACATTTGATTGTTTTTGGACAAAAATGTTTTCTCCATTCTCACAAGCAGAACTATAGTTAGGGAGGCGAATAGGGGAATTTTCGGTAATACTCGAGCGTGGCAGTTTGAGATATGAGAGATACCTTAGACCTAATAGAACAACCTTGTAAAGTATTTAGCTCTATATGTAGTGACGCGCGCCTAGGATAGACGATCAGATTAGTAAAAAAAAATCGATAGTCTGAAATACTCGAGCGCGTCAGATTAAGATATTGGGGGTTGATTTTAGTGTTTTAAGACTAAATTTAACTAATCTGACGATAAGTCCTTAACGCCGCCGAGTTATAGGGTCGCGAACTTGTAAAAAAAAAACGTTAATCCGGCATTCTCGAGCGCGATTTTATTTTTTTTTATTTTGAAGAATATAATCTAAAACTCACTAAAAATACAAAATCTGCCGGTTTCCGCATGACCAGAAGTGTGGAGGAGCCATTTTGTCTTCCGAAAAACGCGTTGCAGCAAAGTCGCGAACGATTCATCTTTAAAAAAAAAAGTTTAAATAAACAAAAAAGGTAATTTTATTTTACACAAAAAAGGTCTCTTTACATTTTTGTCCAAAGTTAAAACTTTTTCACTTGAAGCATCATAAAAACTCAAACTCCCGGTTTTTTGAGTATATCACGAAAACTGAGGGTGTTAAAAAAAAATTGATATGAAATAACGATAATTAAATTATGTGACTTTTATTATATCTCACAAATTTTTTTCTAAAGCTTCTCGACAATTTTCGTGGACTCGGAAAAAGCTACGCATATCTGTATACAAAAGTATTATTAACATGTGCAGTTTCATATATATTATTCAATAGCCTGTTGATCCTCAAATTGTTTTTTGGACGTACCGTAAGCAAAACGAAGTGAAGAATTGAAGCAAAAAAGAGGAATTTGCCATAAACATGTAATACAGACTGAGCGCTTCGCGGAAATATGCCGTCCTACCAGTATTTTTCCTTTATTTCGCAACATTGATGGTGGGGAAAGAAGCGGTAGAAGGGAATTTTCATATATATATTAGGGTATATATATATATGTTTATGGTCCCCTACCCTATGTGCCCTCAGTATAACGACGATTGAAGAGAGAGAAAAGACCCGACGGTATATTTCTCGAACAACATACAATACAAACAAACATGTAATACAGACTGAGCGCTTCGCGGAAATATGCCGTCCTACCAGTATTTTTCCTTTATTTCGCAACATTGATGGTGGGGAAAGAAGCGGTAGAAGGGAATTTTTATATATATATTAGGGTATATATATATATGTTTATGGTCCCCTACCCTATGTGCCCTCAGTATAACGACGATTGAAGAGAGAGAAAAGACCCGACGGTATATTTCTCGAATGTGCTGGAAACTTTGATGAATTGTATTGAGCAAAAATGTAAAGGTCATACATAACAATACAATTATAATACAATTTGTATTTCATTTAATTTTTTTTATACAATAAATAATACAATTCATACTACATTTCATCTACATTTACGTTGGTTGTATCTATCGCTTTATTGTCATTCTTAAATTCCCCGTTTTATCAAGGAGAAAGAAAGGAAAAAAAAAACCAAAAAACCTTTTTCGATCAGATTAAGAGAACCCACCAACATTTTTGTCAGATTAAGGAAATATGCTTTCAGGATACCGAGATAAACCTCCCCTATGAAAATCTGACGCGCTCGAGTATTTCAAAAAAACTTTTTTTTTTTGCATTTTCAAAAATTCATCGCAACTTATCGTCACGCCGAAATCGTCAGTTTTTTTAAAGGGAGCTTCCTTGGGGCCTACTTAACACCCCTTCCGAAAATCTGACGCGCTCGAGTAAATTTTTTTTTTTGCATTTTTGACTACTTTATATGCCTACCCCCACCACGTAAACCGGCAGATTAGTATACCGTTGTTATCAGAGGCACTTGGGGCAAACGTAGTATGAATATCTGACGCGCTCGAGAATGCCCAAGTAACTGTTTTTTTTAACATTTTTGAAAAACCGTACACGCCAAACCCACCGCTAAAATGGTTTTTACCATACGAGCTTTTCTTTTCGAAATCATTTTATCTTTCGATTTTGATAGGTCTCGACGGCGCCGTTGAATTACGCCATTTAGCTACCTCGCCTCCCTAACTATAATAAATAGTTTGCTACTGAATGGGTAAAAAAAATCATAATAAAATAGTTTTTTTTGAACACGTGGCAGCAGAAACTATATCCTCGTGTTAGCGCCTTATGGTTTGTTCTGCATTCTGAGCACAAACATTGTCAAGCGGAGTAGAATCAAGTGATCGGCACATTTCTTATGATCTACTTAATAAGCGTCGTTAGCGACGGGTTGTGAATATTATGAGAGGTAGCTGTAATTGTTCGACATTCGGAGCTGCAGTGGGTGACTGTTTAAAGCCCTGTCTCACTTCCCGTAGAGAGCCGTCTCTGCCAGGCCCGGGTGGTTCAACATCGCTGCGTTATTGATCGGTCGGTATGGGCATTACAAATATTGTTCATAATTTTTCAACGTTTCTGATACGTAGGTATTAAGATTTATCCAGTCTTTATGTCATACCCCTTTTTTAGTTTAACACTGCTATGGTGTATTCAAATTCCACCAGATTCGCAATAACTATCGATTACTTCTACGTTATGTTCACAATAATTTTTAATGCAATGTTTTAATCAATCAAATAACGTGCAGCGAAGTTTTGGAAATGTATAAAGGCGTCATATAATAATACTATTGCTTGATTGGAATGTAACAAAAGGCCGGACCGACATTTCGTTTATAAAGCTCATTAAATTACTAAATTTATTTATAGCATGCTATAGCATTTTATAATATTTACGAGTTTAGTTTTAATTAAGTTATAATTGAGTCACTTTTATGAACATATTCCTAGAGTTGTTTGTTGTAGGATAAGTTGATTTTGCCGATATCTCAACAGTACTACTGTGTTATTATTAACTTATCGATTTCAAGAAAACATTACTCATGTTAACAATACAGGGTCAAATTAAATTAGCTAGCGATACTCTGCAGACGTGATTGGTATCGGTATCTAAATACGATAAAATAAAAATATTTAATGTTTTTTCTAGGGGTCAATGATCGCTGGTAGTGTTGTTACTTGAAGTAAATATGTTTTGTCGTTTTTAGATATCGATACAATGACGTCTGTGAAATTTACACAATAAAATACGGTTTTATTAAACTAATATTTCAAGTAAATACAGCGGTCGATGACTCCACAAAAAAAATCAGTTGAATTTATTTTTTTGTTTTATCATGTTTAGATACCGATACCCATCACGTCTGAGGAGTTTCGCTAGCTATTTTAATTTGAGCCGGTAGATCGGTAGCTATGTTATTTCAAAACTAAATTCTTTACATTCGGTATAAAACGATGCTTTTGTTTGAAAAATGTGATTTTAAATAAGTATAAAATATAATTTTAATCAGCATTCTTATTCGAGTATCGTAATTACTTAAAATTGTCGCTGGAGCCTTGTCAATTTAAAGATGAGACACAAGTATTGATCTGCTGTTCGAAATATTTAAGACAGTTAATTGTAAAATAGTTTGTGTTTTAATTATATTGTTTAATTTAACGACAACATGTTTTTTTTCTCAACTGTTTAATTTTAATATAACCGACTGAAAAGTGTCGCGGGCATTTTTAAGTAACCATAGGTAATGTTTTGTGCGCATCGTTTGAATATTTAAGATGAATGTTTAAAAGGATGTTGACGTTGTTAATTTTTGTTTGTTGATTTAATATTTTTCTAGATTTTAGTCGCACTTATTGAATCTTAGCAAAGATCTGTTTTTAGAAAGTTTAACGATGTGGTGTGTAAATTTTGTGCCAGAAAATGATATCAATAAAGTTTATTTTTTGAGGCGTGTGTTTAACGATGTGGTTTTGATCCGAAAGTTTTGTGATGGTATCAATTTAGTGTGATAATAATGATTACTGTATAATTTTCGGTATTGATATTGTTCTACCACTTTGTTCTACACAGACCTAAGTCGTAGTTATTTATTATAGATTTTATTTAGAACGTTGTCAGCTGTTTGCAATTAAGCAATAGATTACTTAGGAATTGTGTGTCATAAAATTCAAATAAATGGGTAAAAACTGATGTTACATTCAAACGGCATAAGATGCTTCGTGCAAAACTAGTTTCGTGAGCCAAAGTACGTGACCGTTAACTATTAAGTGAATTATGAATTTGGGGACTATCAACTGTGTCACATGCAGTAGCCATGTTTGTATGTCTGTGTTCTGGTGAATCGTGATGTTATAATCATTGATTTGTTACAATCAGTTATAATAATACTGTATGCCTTTGAACGTAACGCTCAGCCGCAGATACACACACAGTCCGGTGAGCCACGTACTTATTAGTAACACTGTTGATTCGTAAAGTTGTATGGCGGCTTTCACTCTCTATAGTTCTAGTCATTTTTAATTCCTCCGTGTTGTATCTATACATAAACAAGTATGCCTGTATATGGGTAGACAATATAATAATAATCAATATGAATGTTAAACATAATATATAGGTGAAACTTATATCTATTAAATTGATGTCTGTTCTATGTTTTGTTTTATTGTGGAAACCCAAATTATTCCTTGTTCTGAATCAAATTTCAATTCAGTAAAAACCTTTTCCAGAAAGAGCGGTTTCGTTGCAAATCTCTCGCACGTATTACGCGCGTATGTTGCGTCCAAAACGAGCGTACCAACGTGCTTTGCCGCTCCATTTCCCTTGAACGTTAAACTGGACGCAATTAAGTTTAAAGAAAATCTATCGTATCCGAGGCGGAGTGCTAAAACTGGGCGGTGGGAGTAAACAGGTAGAAATCGTCACGTAACGAAAAAGAGTTATGCCCCGTCCATGCGACTAAGAAACAGACTAGTTTTCATGATTATCGAGGCTGTTAATGCAAAGACCCCTCTTTGAGGAGTGGCTAGAGAGGCGCCACGGCGCCCTCACCTACCGCCTGACGCAGGTCCTCACCGGACACGGGTATTTCGGGAGGTTCCTGCACACCATCGGGCGGGAGGAAACGCCCGGGTGTCACCACTGCGAGGGTCGCCCGGAGGACACGGTGGAGCATACGGTGGCGGTATGCCCCAATTGGGCGGAGCATGAAAATTTCTTCTAAATTTTCGTCGTCGAACACTGTCTTCCAAAACATGTCGCCTTTGTCGGTAAATAGATCGTGGACACGTAACGCATCGTCGTTTTTCTATGGAATTTAGCAAAAGTAGCACGAACGAATACAAAATGAAGTAGTAAATGTAAGCTTTCATATGAAATATAGGTATTTCGACTCTGTTGTTTGGACGTCAATTTTGACCAATACCTATTTAATTGTAAACACAAGTAATACCTACTAATACCTAAAGGTACTTATCAAAGTGATAATTTTTGGCATAAAAGGCAGCACATGAGGCCAGTATAAACCTATCAGCTATAGAATTTTTTGCACAAAATAATCGTCAAATAAAAAAAAAATATATTACAATTAAATATTATAACAATTTTTGTCCTCGACTGTACAAACCCGGTGGTTTTTTGAGGTAAAATGTTTTTTACAGTAATTACCTATAGCAGCGATAAATTGACGTGCATTAGAACTCTATTGGTCATCAAACCAGGCTCCATACAAAAATGTCCATCATTCTTTGTAAACACATTTATTTTGTCACGCAAATTATATTCATAAAACCAGATGGCGCAAAATCATTTTTGTCAGTGACTACGTAAAACTTGGACGATTAGTCGATGCGATAGCATGGACTAATCGTCGAAGGTGTAGTAAGAAAACTTATTCTTCAAAGAAGCAGAAACTAGTCTTCATTTCTCTTTGAACTATGATTTCCCTTAAAATGTCAGTTGACAAATATGTCAGTGGCAAAAACCATGCAAGATTAAACCCAAAAATATCTAAACCAAAATTAAAATATTTGCTAAGACGAAAGCAACGTAACTTTCACATAACCAAATTTTGTTCGAAAATTCTCAAGTGACATGTTCCATCCACCTCATTGTAACCTCGGAAGGCTTCGGGGACCTTTCAGGATGGCGAAGCTGATGCTGCCGATACATCCGGCGCGGCAGAAACAGCCGACAAGAGGGTACAAGAACTTCGTGATGAATGATACTCTGAAGCAGCTAGAGAAAGACTGCGAGAAGTTCTGTTCGGTGCCTCAGATGCCACTGCAGAAGGTCTGTGGTCGTTATATGATAGCTACGTGGTTAGGTATTGTTATCCATACCAATATTATAAATGCGAAAGTAACTCTGTCTGTCTGCCTGTTATCTGTTCATGGCTTAACGGCTGAACTAATTTAGTTGAAAATTGGCACAGAGGTAGATAGAACTTGAATAAACAAAATATACTTTTTATCCCGGCAGTACGCTTTCCATGATATAATTTCCGACCTCCACGCGGTCGAAGTTGCGGGGAAAAGCTAGTTATTATTTTACAACAATGTGGTTTTGCAATGGTGTTGATTTCCGAGTAGTGCTACACACAACGCTGTAGGTGTGTAAAATGGCGTCTCACTAGCTTATCTACACTAGCTGACGCCATTTTTAACCGACTTAAAAATGGAGGTTCTGTATTTGACCCGTATCCGCGATTTTCTCAAAAACGAATCAACCAATTTTACTAGCTTATCTACACTAGCTGACGCCATTTTTAAGCGACTTAAAAATGGAGGTTCTGTATTCGACCCGTATCCGCGATTTTCTCAAAAACGAATCAACCAATTTTGATAGGTAATTCTTTCAGTAACGTGATATACATACTTGCAGAAAGATTTTAGTATATAATACATTAGGTAATTATTCTTAAGTACGAAGTTATATGCATAAATGTACTGCATCTCCGGCATTACTATGCGAATTTTGATGATTCTTCTAGTCGGTGTCTCCAATTTTTCAATGCACCTTAGCTTGGCACCGCTTGGCTCCAATTGTATATCTATGGGGGGGTGGTTCCATATACATTTGATTAAATTTGCTTGGGTAGTTTTTGAGCTGCCTTCAAAAAAACGATTTTTTTTCCACTAGTTAATAATGTTGATGTTTTAATAACTTCCTGACATTGATATTTACATAGCAAGTTTAGTAATGTTAATAGAATTTGTGTAGGCCTGTGGAGTAGGTACAACTAAAAAGTGTAAAATAAAAACTTTTTGACAAACAAAAATACCGACTTCCAAAAAAAATAACAAAGTGAAAAAAATTGTGAGATTTAAAATACAGTCGTGGTACGACTGTATTTTAAATCTCACAATTTTTTTCGACATAAAGAAGAAGAAGTGGATCAACAATATCCTTCGAAAATGACTATGATTGAAAGTTTGTTACGCAATTAGGATGCAGTAACCAGTCATGAAATCATGACATTTTCCTAATTCAACGCTTGCAATTCGTAAAAGCCTAGAAAGGCATCAAACATAATCCAGCCTGGTTGTATTCCCTTAGGTGGCCGTGGTGGGTGCCGGGAGCGATGTGGGCCGCATAGCCTGCCTGTTCCTGAAGCAACAAAAAGTCGTCAAGGTCCTGGCCATGTACGAGGAATCTGCGGAGTCGGGTGTCCTCGGCGCGGCTACCGATATTGCGCATATCGACACCAGCTGCGTAGTCGCAGCTTTTCAGGGACGCATGTTCCTCAAGGACGCTCTGCATGTAAGATCTAAATAATCAATCGGACCATTCAATTCGAAGGACGCATTACAAATCCCAATATAGGTGGGTAGGCCTCCCTCATCATCATCAATCTCTTGCCCTTATCCCAATTTATTTTTGGGTCGGCGCAACATGGTATCTTTGTAATCAAATGTATTCATAAACATTAATTTTCTAAGAAAGTAGGTACATAAAATAAAGGTGTTTACAAAACCCTTTAACCATTTCACTCGGTGTTCTGGAAAATCATCCACATTAGTGAATAGATTCAGTCCTGGACTAGGTTCAAGGAGAGGGTTGAGTGCGTTCAGTTTTCGCGGAATGGGTAATTATAATGCTGTGACCTACAGGAAGCAGACGTTGTCCTGATCTGCGGCGGTTCGTACCTGCCCCCGCCATGCTGCTACATGATGGACCGCGATCTCTTCTTCCGCAACATGCAGCACGTGCGCACAGCGTCGCTAGCGGTTGCGCAGTTCTGCCCGCACGCTATCGTGGCGATCCAGACGCCGCCGGTCGACTGCAACTTTGCGCTTTGCGCTCATGTTAGTTGATCAGATTTTTCCTTAACGCGGCTTGTGGTAGGAGTTGACTTGTAAAAATCGTCACGGAAGGAAAACGTATTAGCCGCTCCATGCGACTCTTTCTCTCCCTCTGTCTCTTTCTATTATATACGAGTGTGTGTGTGTGCGTGCGAGTATTGAGTAAGGACCTTCGTTCCTGACGGGGGTCCCCCGACTGCACACGTTTTTTTTTATTGGAAAACTGAGAGTAACAGGCCTTTTGCTACTACGATGTCGTTTCATTGGCGACATTTAGAAAACTACGAGTGGGGTAGCTGACTAGCTCTTACTTCTAGTCGGTAATATTTAAATTAGTTACCTAAGTAGCATTTATTAACCCCGACTAGACTACAATCTGTTTTTATCTACTAAATGAGTTCGTGGTAGCGGCTGCCATCCAGGGACGTGCGGTTTAACATACGGTTGGCTGTACTATACTCTTTTCAACCTCAGACGCTAAAGCTGTCGCGCTTTTTCAACAAGCGGCGAGTCTTGGGCGTGAACTCGATCAACTCTATGCGAGCCAATCAGCTGTTCTGTAACAAATATGGTGGCGACCCCACGAAGAGCCACCTGCCAGTGGTCTGTGGGACCGGACGCTGTACAAGAGTCCCCGTGTTCTCTGTCGGTAAAGCAGTTACTGGTTGCTGCACAGTTCCAGATCAGGATTCCGTGAGTAAACAGTGGTACCCTACTTATATTAAGGGCCAGGTCACACCGAGACTCGACGCGACGCAACGATGCTTGAAGAGGCCAGTTGTTTCGCGCTGCGCAGTGCAGCACCTGCGAAACGCATCGTGACGAATGTGTACCTTGTTGTGTAGTAAATAAAGCTCATATATTGTATCGCTATCTTAAAAAGTGCGCGATTCGTCACGTCGCGTCTCGGTAAGCAGGAAGCATTCTGTTCAACATCAAAAGACCAGAGTTTGGTACCCGTGATATGTATCTAATTTTAGGGTGAAACCAGACTACGTTCGAGCGATGACATTCGAGACCTATTTTCAGACATAATTTATAAATGATAATGATGATATTTTAAGGCGATCAATGTCGCCTGTTCGACGTCGGCTATATCGACGTCGCCGACATCGTTGATTATATCCAGCGGGGCAATTGCGTAACACATTATCAAAGGGAATCGGTTTTATTTTGACAGTTCAACAATATTCATTGCGTCATTTAGGTGCTGAGCAAACAAATATTTCGAACTTATGAAGCAATGGATTAGCAATTTGCTTCAAAATGATTCAGATTCCGATTGATAGTGTGTTATGCAATTAGGGTGCAGGATAATAATGCTTCGTTTCCAAGCATTTTTATCCTGCTCCATAGGACAATCTAGAGTCTAGACAAAATCAATCTGGTTGCTAATTATATTTTATATTTTTATAACATTGGCTTTGACGGTCGATCACAATGTAATTGTACTATATGCACCTTTAGATAAATCCTGTAAGTGTACAGTGGTAACAACTTTACCCAGCAGTTGGATTGCTTTCCGAATATGAATATGTGATGACCACTGGTCGTGCCATCCCTTTAGCAGTTTGCTTCAACAGTACTACTGTCCTATTGCAATCCACAGCCGGACTTAAGTGGGAGCTACAATGCTTTTCTTTGTGGTGATTGCATAATAATATAAGTACTCCTACAGTCAGTGCAATCTGCCGTGTTAAGCCAATTCATAAAACTGTCAAAGAATGACAGTTTGGATTTGGATATAGGGACAATTTAAGTAAGTAATCTATTTGATGACAATGCTCGTTCCATGTCGATATAGTTGAACTGCTTGTCCCGACTGGTGCGCGAAGCTGACGACCTCATCTACACGGTCAAGAGCAATAACGAGCAAGGACACCTCTCCATTGGCTTCTCTACTGCAAGATTTGTAGTAAACCTAATGAAAGGTACTTTTTTGTTTTTATTCATGTCCTCTTAAAAGCTTTTTAGAACGTATTCTAAACAGGTGCTGGTCCCGTTTTACGAAATATTAATACCATTAATACCATCATGATTCCAGTGCGAAAAAGGGATGATGCTATAGGTCTTGTATAGCTCTGTCTCTCTCTTACACTGGAATCATATAATCACTATTTAGGGTGAAACCAGACTACGTTCAACCACAAGCCACCTTGTATAATAATAATAATAATAATAATAATATAAGTTTATTGACCATAAGTTTAGGTTACAGTACACCGGAAATACTTATTTACATAGTACATAGTATAGGGCGCACTCACTTACGTTCAACTACACCAAGTTAGAACTTTTCTATAACAAGTAGCAAAAGGAGTAGAAGAATAGTTAAATTATAATAATGCTATCACAAGTAAAGCAATGGTTCACATACTTGATAAAATAATAATAAATGCCCAATGACGGTATACAGAGAAAAGTTCTTTACCTCCCGTGCTAGTCAAAGACTGTGATACGGCAAGGTAAGATTCTCGCTCATGGAAAAGTAGTCATAGTCTAAACACATTAAGACACTTTTTACCAAATACATTTATTTTGCTGTGAATCATAACGAGTTACAAGCTTAGCGTAAACAAGTAGTATATGCAAAGAAATCAGACAATGCACCTCTAACGTTATTTCAATATAAGTAAACAAAGTGTTTTCACAAAACAATATTTGTTTGAATTTGTAAAAGACAAGCGTGTTAAAATACAACAGAATAGTTTCTAAACTAGGTACTTTTTTTTTTCTTGTTTTTTTTCCTTTTTCTTTTCTTTTTTTTTAGTATTTTCAGCATAGAAATTCGTTACAAGCGAAAAAGTCTTAAAGTAATGTATTTACTGTACGTGTGTATATGTATATATTTATAATACCAATAATGTTTGCGCTCTGATATTCAATTTATAATGATTACTTTATAGTGTATAAATTTATATATATTACTTATATACATTCATATAACGTTTTTATTGTTTATATAAACTTATCGATATTCAACAAAATATATATTTATAAATAAATACATTTATTATATTTATAATAACTAGTTATATATTTATAATAAATAGTTACTGACATATTTGTATAAGTTTTTCAGTCTGTTCATAATCCAGGTTACTCAGAAACTCATCCAGAGCCCTTCTACACACAAATCTCGTCGTATCTTTAAGAGGTTTAATTTTACTTATGCGATTGTACAATAGAGGAGCCAAGAAATAAGAGAAACACTGTGCAAAAGTGGTTTTGCATGCTGGGACGTCATATACCTCATGCACTCTTCTGAGAGATTTTGAAACAGGTTTTTCGTAGAAATGTTGTCTCAGGACTATTTTTTTGATAAAGAGTTGGCGAACATTTAAGACTTCAAACTCTTTGTACAACACAGTTGTAGGATATCTAAATTTTTTAAAATTAATCACCTTTAGAATACATCTATGGGCCCTTTCTATATTTATAAGGGTACTTTTTCTAGCACCACCCCAAGCAGAGATACCATAAGTTACTATCGATTGGCACAGTGCAAAATAGACAGTTTTGTTCGTAGCTTTGTCTTTTAAGTTTCTTATTTTTTTAAAAATCGGTATAAGTTTACGTATGCGAGATTTTAGATTATGAATATGTTGTTTCCAGTTTAAATTTTCATCGATCTCAACTCCAAGGTATTTTATGCTTTTACTAGGAGATAAGACAGGGCACCCGCAAATACTTGCAGCAGAACAATTAGAGGAATGAGCTTTTAAGTTAAAGTCGGTAGGTTGCAAATTTTTTTTTATACTAAATGTTATAAATTTTGTTTTTTTAAGATTTAATGTAAGCAGATTGCAATCAAGCCATTCAATTATATTTTTAAGACCAATCTCGGCTGACGATTTGACATCACTCCATGTTTTTTGTTGAAATAAGATTACAGTGTCGTCAGCAAAAGTGATCACTTTTGAACCAGGTAATTCAATGTTACAAAGATTATTAACATATATCAAGAATAATGTTGGTCCAAGTACTGATCCTTGCGGCACACCGAAACCAACATTAAGCTTAGCGCTAAGGTTATTACCAATTTTTACAGCCTGTGTCCTATTACTAAGATAGTTTTTAAAAAGATCAAGTGGTAAACCTCGAATACCTATAGCCTCTAACTTGCAAATTAGCAGAGGGATTGAAACAGTATCAAAGGCTTTGGCTAAATCTAAAAAAACACCAACACATTTATTCTTGAGGTCGAGATTACTAGCTACATTAGTAACTAAATGTTCAACCGCATCTATTGTTGATTTGTTCCTTCTAAAACCAAATTGATTATTAGAAAGAACATTATTTTTCTCCATATAGTTAACAAGCCTAATGTTTATTAGCTTCTCCAGGATTTTAGCCATAGTAGGTAGAAGCGATATCGGACGATAGTTAGCGATACTGTCTCTTTCCCCCGACTTGAAAACTGGTATAACAATTGAGTCCTTTAACACATTAGGAAACTTTCCACACGTAAAACATAGGTTGAATATGTGTGTAAGCGGTTTAATGAGAAGGTTTACACTTCTTTTCAAGAACACAGAAGATATTCCATCCCAACCTGTAGAATTAGTACTTTTTAAGGACATAACAATTTTATAAACTTCTGTTTCATCAGTTTCCAATAACAAAAAAGAGTTCATCGGGCTATGTTTACATTTAAACGTTTGCACAAGATCATTTTCCGTAAGCTTTAACTTTTGTAAGATGTCAGTTGATAGTTTGGATGTCATATTAGTAAAAAACTCATTTACAAAATCGACCGATTCTTGAGGAGTTGATTTTATTTTTAATAATTCACAAGGCCCTTGAGATTTTTCAGAGTGATTTAGATTACAAACACGCTTAATGACATTCCAGGTTTTTTTAATATCACTCTTGACAGCATTTAAATCTGCTTTATCGTGCTCCTTTTTCAGATTATGGAGAATACTATTACAATGATTTCTGTAACGCCTGTAGGTAAGCTCTAGATCTTTATCATTAGGTGCCTTATTATGCCTTCGGTGCAACGTATCTCTGAACCTAATGCAACGCAATAGACCAGGGGTTACCCATGGTTGAAAAGTCTGTCGCCTGATGGGCACGGTAACCTGGTAACTGCTTTTTTGTCTGATTTCAGATAAAATTTCGATGAGCAATTCAGTCGCTTTATTTGGATCTTGCAAAGTTGTTATATCAGTCCAATCAAACTCCTTCATAAGTTTAAAAGCTTTCTCATAATTTAGTTGTAGCAGTGTCTTTTCTGGCTTTTTATACTTACTTTTCTGTGTTAAAGGAATAATACAGTATATACTACTGTGGTCAGTAACTGCTGATTCACAGACTATTGTCAGCATTTTAGAATTAGGCTTTGCGAAACAGTGATCAATGCATTTATTGAGACGCGTAGGAAATTGATGGCTAGGTAGTAGACCGTACGTGGCAAGAAGATTCAAATACTCATCGGATTTCAGGTCAGTAGTATTGCAACTCACGTCAATATTTAAGTCCCCGGTTAGATAAACATTAGGTACGTGTTTAATGTCTATTAGAAGTTCTTCCAAGGACCCAACAAAATTGGCGAGAGAGGCAAACGATGGTGATCTGTATATACAAATAAAAGCATGGCTTTTACCTATTCCTATCACCAAGCAGTCCGCATCGGCAAAATTTGGCTCATATACTGTGACATGTACACAGCTCCTTATATATACAACTACACCACTGTTCTGGTTAATATGGTTTCTAGTATGAAATGAATCAAACTGCTCTAGTTTAGGTATCACGTCTGAATTTTGTAACCAACATTCGGTGAGAATAATAATATCATAGTCTATTTTACTCCTAGCAATAAAAACCTTAAAATCTTCAAGATTTTTATGAATGCTTCTTATATTTTGCACAATAATTTTATGAGATGATTCCGTTCCAAGTTCGTATTGCGGAAACGCTTCTGGATCCTCGACCAAAAACGAATCACCAACGTTGATAGTATTATCAACCTCGGTGACCACTTCATCTATGTTGTTACCCATAACAACCATATTTAACAATAACAGTAGTAAAATTATATTTTTGGTCGACGATTGTAGTTTCTGAGATCAGTAAATTAATTTTATTACTGTCGGACATGAAGTTTGCATAGTGGACTGGTATTATTAATGTCATATATATTTCTAAATATGAGATAAAAAATAAAATATAATAGTAGTATAAAGATATTAACAGAAAATATATAATAATTAAAATGCATATAATATTACTGTGAGAGTTTAAAAAAGTATAAAGAATAGTAATCAAAGAGAAAATGTACCATTTTTTCACATGTTCATCAACAACTGCTAGTCATTCAGAGGTGAAATCCTTCAGTTGATTTAGAGAATTGATGACTATAGCAGGCTGTCCATCTTCCTTACGTAGGAGTATGTTTCCTCTTGAGGCCCAGCAGTACTTATACGAACCATTTTTCGTCAGTTCTCGAGCGGCAGCCAAAATCTTTTTAGACATAAAAGTTAAAGACTCCGATATATAAACCCGTGAGAAAGCTCCGGTAAATCCTAAGATATCCGTACTTAATGGTTTCTCTTTGTTGTCAGAGTTGTACTTTTTCACAGCTTTTAGCAGTACTTCTTTATTCTTAGCGTTCTGGTACTCAATAACAATAGGTCCCTTTTTCTTACCTCTTCTGTAAATAGCCGTATGTTTATCAATTGGTGGAATTTTTAGGGTGCTATATACGTTATTAACAATACTCTGCACATCTTCGTTATCGTGTTGTGGAATATTTCTTATTTCTATTGTGTTTTTCAGAAATTGTTTTTGTAAAACGTTTACCTGGGTTTCCAATAGGTTAATACGCTCTATAGCTGCTTCATTCTTTGTTTCAAGGGTTAACACCCTGTCGCGGATATCCTTGTAATTGGCAGCATTTTCTTCGAGTTGCTTTTTTATTTCCAGGTTGGACTGGAGTATCTCACTATTTTGCAGTTTAATTACAGCCATCTCAGTAGTCATCATTTCCTTGAAAGCCTTTAGAAGGTCACTTTTTAGCTCCTCAAGTTGTTGTTCATCAGGATTTCTCCGTTTTCTTGTGTTTACATTTCGTATACTTTCTTGGTCTTGTGGTCCCTTTTTAGGGGTAAGATCTGGATGCGACGAGGACTTAATCGGTGATCGTTGCATTTTATCTGGATTCCTTGCGTGTACTACACCCGCTAGCTGACTCACGGCCGTACGTACAATCCGTGGCCTTGAAGCAGTGACGATGGCGTGCGGTGTGAGTGACGAACGTCACACGTCCAGTGCACGAAAGATAGCAGCGGCGCGGGTGGCGCAGGAGCAGGACAGCAATTATGAGGAAGTTCCTTTTCCCAGCAATTCCTTTTCCCAGCAATTATGAGGAAGTTGATTATGTGTAACCTCAAAAGCAGTAACCATTGGCCAATATACCTATTATCTATTCAAGTTTGTTTCAAATTGATGTTATTTCAAGTTAAACAAATATAACTTTATTTTAATGGTGATTAAGTTGATTTCAGAGTGACTAGCATAATTGAAAAAGTTATAAAAAGCTTTGAAGTTGCAGCGTAAACTGAACTTTATTGTGTAGGATTTAAAGTTATTTTTCCATAAACTCATATTTGTTTACATTTTTGGCAAATAAATCGCGAATGCAGATTATATCCATCTGCTGTCCAGGTCTATTTGAGTCGACGGCATTAATAGATAGCGCGCTGGTGCAGCAAGGCGACCCGAAGAAGTGCTATGGCATGAAGTACTGTGCTACACCCGTGAAGGTCGGCAAGAAAGGCATTTCTGAGTATGTAGTGCCGGAATTAAGTTCTGCAGAGAAGGAGCTGCTAGAGCAGGCCAGGTGAGTACGCCACGCGGATTTTGTACAGAATTTGACAAACAGACAGCATTTTTGGACTTCGTAGTCAAATGGCGAAAACAGATCCCATATAATTTCTATGTGCGTCCGGATGTCACACAGTTATTTACCTATTCAGATAATATTAGAGATAAATTATTATGCACTATATCGACATAATTCATAATATATCGATAAAAATTTGAAAGAAGGTGTATTCTGTGTAGACAGTGGTGTAGCGAAATTATGAAAAAATAATTAGAGAGAGAGAGAAATACTAAGCACTCCAAATATATCTGTGAGTGAATATTATATTATCATTGGTCAGGCAGGGGGCAGTCCTTCCATTGTGTAAGATTACCGATCCACAATATAGCTAACCCAAACCCATAGCGCAATATATTTTATTCCCATGTCGACAATAGTCCTGCACCAACCGGGACTCCGGGAGTTGTTCTTGGGCGCACTTGCATAGTACATACAGGCATAATCTTCTGCCGGTGCCTCCTTATCATTTAAAATTGTCTAAAACGCCTCTGTAAGTTGGCTTCGGGCCCTGGTACGCCTTCCAAAGGTCTGGGTCCCCAGGGTCCCGAGATATGTAAAAGACATAATAATAGGTGTGGAGTCGAGGCTTCTACCTACCTCATTTTCAGTTAAAGTACCTAACTTATTGCATTATCTACCAAGGTTCAACTAAAAACAAGGGTACCTAAGGTGTTGTTTATCAAATTTATAGTTCCTTATGTAACATTATTTTTCTACCGATCACTAATAAACACTAAATTATTGTTACTAGGTGTGACTTGGAAAATATGTTGAACCTGGGTAAGTGCTTCGCTGTCGGCGATGAGTACTACATGCACCCTTGCAAATACTACGCGCCCCCCTGCTGCTGCTGTAATTGCGAGGTCTGCCGACCTTGCAGGAAGAGCGCTATCTAAGTATAATGGACCTTGAAATAAAATAGCTCGATATTGCTTGCACGGCCAATTTCACGTCAGTAGTAGCGTCCGATCGCTTCACTTTTTGTTCATTTTCGCCTTTCATTCAGAAGTTTTAAGTCGAAGTGAAACGTTTGGACACTAAATGAAGCAAAAGTGGTAAATTAATTCATTATTGCACTCGCCCACCGGGTTATCGAAAAATGAAATGAAAGGGGCAGATGAACGTTCATTCGTATATAATTTTGTCAGTGTGGTGTGAACGTGGAATGAAACAAAAATGAACGTTCACTCGAGCGCACAGTGGCGCCCTCATCGTTTGTTTGGTTATTTCATACAATTTAGAATGAAATGAAAATGCAGAAAATAAGCACGTTAAGTTGTGCTTCACAGGATTATACGTTAATATTATTATATATATTAGAAGCACAACATAACGTGCTTATTTTCTGCATTTTCATTCTAAATTGTATGAAATAACCAAACAAACGATGAGGGCGCTAATATGTAGGTACATGAATTTGAGCGAATGTCTAAGTTAACTCTTATAATAATTGTGATTAACAACTGTTGTTTATTATTAACCGCAGATATTATTTTTCTGTTTTTATAACTTTAAATAAATCGATAGAAATTAAAACTGATAGTCGAAACTGTAAAAAATTAACGCATAATGGGTTTTTCTTAAAAAGTGAGAAAATAAAAATTTTACTGAAGTTTTTAAAACTATGTTATAAAAATCGAATAATAAGTCTTAAACACTCAAACAATGTAAACGTGAACAATAAAAATGTATGAGAAAAATTAATACACACTTTTATTTTACACGGAGCAGTATAGTCGAGTTCATTAATATATTGGCAGTGACAAAGTTTAAAAATATTACAAGCGTTAAAATGATGATAATTTTTTTTAAACTTTAAATGTATGTTAACATTTTATTTATGTCTAAGTTTGTATAGAACTTTATGAACATTTTAACGCTTATAATATTTTAAAACTTTGTCACTGCCAATATATTAATGAACTCGACTGTACCCGGCAATCAATAAATATAGAGAGCTATTGATTATTAATCTGTCCTTAATGTGGTACTCGGGCCTCCTCCATATAAGGCCGCTGCCTCGAATTTTGCGGGCAGCGGGGCGGCGGCGGCGGCGGCGCGGGGGCGCGCGGGCAACGCAGACCAGTTCTCGAAACCAGCGGGCAAATCGCGCGGCGCTATAGCGGCGAAGTGTTGTGTCGTCGATGTATTTGTTTTTATTCGCGAATGAAATGTCTGACCAACGGCGACAACATCTTCAACGCTCGATTTATAATACCTACTATAGGGCAAATAAAATAAAAGGCGAGTTTTTTAGAAATTACAAAATACAATGAACAGAGGCAATGTCCCGACAAATTCTACGGCTACACCAGAATTAGTGTAGAAACTTTTGACTATATTCTTGAAGCTATCAAAGGCGATAAAGAGTCTGAAATTAATCTAAAACTATACAGAGGTATATCTCCAGCAGAAAAATTATACTTGACGCTAAGGTAAGTATAACAATTTGCTCTTGCACGTCCGAGGACATTTCCATACGTCACAAAAATAAACAGCACAACACTGCAAAGCAATTAGCAGACGCGCGGGCGGTCGCCGCTTGACTGGAGTGCACCGCTCGTTGCCCGCTCCCCCGCCGCTCCCGCACCGCTGTGTTCGAGAATCGGTCCATTTAAATGTACGCATAAGATCCTGCCGCTCCCGCGCCGCCGCCGCCGCTGCCCGCAAGATTCGAGGCAGAGGCCTAAGAGGGAACGGGCCCAGTGCTGGTTGGTGGAAGTCATGTCTTCGAACTTTTGGTTGTAGGTTTCACCAATGAACCATCACTACCCTAAGTCATAAATAAGGCAAAAATTACCTATGAGTTGACAGAAAAATCACACACACACACACGCTATGCCATGTATTTATACAACAACATAAACTTGTATCATTATATTTTTTTTTTGGGTAGTCCTCATGGATACCCTCTGTCTGGGGAGAACGAAAGGTTATGTCGGACTCCTACCAACTAAAACCCCACTGTTCCTTTTCCTACCATGATTCGGGGGTCCGAGAGACACTTGTACATTCGCCGCACCCCCGACTGGTATCAGCAGCCATGCCTAACGAGCCCCATCACCAAATGCGGCCGATCCCACGATATCACGTCCACCCATAAAGGCGCGCATGGAACACTGCGTGTAATTTCTTTAGGCCTGTGACGGCACAGCCCCAATTTTCCTTATGATGACGGCCGGAGATCATAAAGCGCCCTTCGTCATCCTTCATCCTATTTACCTAAGACTCGTGAGACGCGTCAAATCCCCGTTAGCCGACACATACGACATTACCTAATACTTGAAAGTAAATCCTAAGTAGGTAAACATGTGTTTGTCGCACGTTCCCAACAACATGGTTCTATTTAAAAGCACTCCCCCACGTTACCGACTCACGTGAAATGAAACGCTTTTCGCACAAGTTTTCCAGCACGGGTGTCTAGATTTAGAAGTATTTTTTTCACGTGACTGTGGGCGATTTAGTACGGTTTCTTTGTGGATATAAGCGCGTATACTAGACTGGAAGTGTCATGAGCGCAGTTTGTAGAACCGAGCTGGCGTTGTTTATTTATATAAACTTTTCGCACACAAAAAGTACAAAGGCAGACTTAATTTCTTAATGTAGTTCGCCGAAGAGACTTGGTTTGTAATGTGATACGCCGCTGCTACTGAACGTCGCATACGAATATGAACAGTATACGAATCTGTCGTAAACCGAATCTCTCTTAAAGCGAATCTGTCCTAAAGCGAACAAGCGCATTATTCGTACCTATAACGTTAATGTTCATATTTGTATGAACCGATCACTTTGCAAGTCTAAGTGCACTTTATGAATCTTGCCCTGGGTAGTCGTTTTTAGGGGGCTGTATTTTGTAACGCAATAACTGCAATGTGTTAAATGCATAACTAACAAGATGCAGTTGCGCCCAATATGCAACAAAGCCTGATACGAAATAGTATATTTGCTATTCTATTTTATAGAGGGCTCTACAAGGGTTCTACTACGACAGCGATTACACAGAAAATATTACATGGTATCATAAATATTATCAACCAGCGATATGCCACAGGTATTAGTCTTACCAAGGGGTAATGTATTACCCAGTAACTGGGTTGTAGAAGTCAGATAGGTAGTCGCTTCATGTGTAATACTAGTATTCAGCTGCATCCTATTAGACTGGAAGCTGACCCCAACATAATTGGAAAAAGGTAAAGCAGATGAGAAATACTACTGCCTATCGATCATGAAAGGACTAGTCAAAGTAAGTAAGTAAGTAGGGCGACACATTGGAGGGTTTAACCGCCGATTTGAACGCAGGATTTCGTCCTCTGTGGCCAGCAAAGGGAGCGGTGTGCATTTTGTTAGTCGTGTGCTCTTTAATCCCAGACACGAGTAAAGGATTGTGCTATTATTATCATTAGGTATTAATTATTTTTGTCTAGATTATGTTCTTCAAATTAGTTAATAAACAATCTAATAGTTGCAGACCGATTATCTAATTTTCTTATCTTTCGTCACAAATTGTCTACGACCTTTATTCTGGCACATTCTGTTATGTTATATAATACTTTCTATACCAGTACTTTTGCACTTGTTATCCAAAGGTGCATATGTACCTACTAAAATATAAATAACAACATAAAAAGTGTGTTTTAAGAACACGAGGACGTTTTCCAGATATCTATACTAATATTATAAAGAGGAAAGATTTGTATGTAGGTATGTTTGTAACGAATTGGCTCAAAAAGTACTGGACCGATTTTAAACATTTTTTCACCATTTGAATGATACATTATCACTGATTAATATAGGCTTTTTTTTCCACCGTGCGAAGCCGGGACGGGCCGCTAGTTTCTTAATAAAAACTTCTTTGATAATGTTAGGCATAGGAAACGCTGCCGTGATAACTTGGAGATATTCTTGGCAGATTGGCCAGAGCACTCAGAAAAGAGTAGAATGCTAGGGACAAGATCTTTTGCCATCAGTAAGACAATACAGGTTGAAATTAATAGAGTGCCTAGCTAGACATTATTATCTTTTACATTCGTTTATTGGGCCATCCCAGAAAGAAGACTACATAATGCATGGGATGTAGAGAGGTGTTTCTGCAACCACATTTTGCCAGTGAGGTTTAAGTCCCGTGTAAAGTCGAGCCTATTGCCAGCAGCTGGGCAAAAAGGCTCCAGCCTGCTACTGAGAAATTCGTAATGGAAAACCCTAATAACACTAGTTGTCGTGCTATAATTCAAATGGTAATGTCGACCTGAATGTTTTACTTTATACAGGTCTTTAGATTTAAATGTAGGATGCGCACCTTGCAAAACAACCCGCCATGCAAACGTCGCATTTAAAGAATCTTCGATTGAAGAAGAATCTTTGATTGTTGACTGTTGTCAGGAGGAGTTACCAGAGGGCAGTGCACTTCGTAACGCTAAAATCCCTGATAGCATAATTATGTGGACCTTAGACCATACAACAATAAATAATTTGTAAAGATAAACTAGAGCATTTACCTACTTGTAACAGAACATCGAGCATTCGCCGTTTTTAAATTTTATCGAACCACACTTCGAACATGACGCTCGATGTTTTCTTACAATCTGATATAACAGTAACTTAATCTTCTTTGTGGTCGCTGACGTCTTTGTTATGTTAACTAATATTGTAGACAAGCATGATTTGAATTACAATATGCAATAGCTATCCGGATATAATAGGTAGAATTTATTTATTTATTTATCATAAGCACAGCTATCATTACAGGAAATTCCCAATGCGGTAGCGTGGTCCTTAATTAAACTACCTACTACTATATAACTACCTTAAATAATATATACACCTATATAACATTATTTTTGTGAATTCATTCAAAGAGCATGAAAATAAATCGATCCTGTCAGAAATAAATCGATCCTGTCAGCCGTATCATTCAGTGCATGCAAGGCGCGCGTCAGTGGCGCTTTATTATTATTTATCTATTTATTTCAGGCATCAAAGCCCATATAAACACATACAATATAATATTAATATAACATTAAAATACTATTTAAACATACACCATTATATTATAATTATATTTAAAAAAAACTAACTAACACACACGAAGTGTCTGCGTCGTGTTTCGCTGACTAATGTCATGTAGCCGGCCACGAAACCGGCGGTACACAGCATCCTGCGGCCAGAACTCTTCCTTGAGAAACTTCTCGAGATGAAGTGTCGGAACACGCACCACGAACGACTTGAAGTTCGTGTTGTGACGCGACTCCAACTTTTCGACACTCAAAGTCCAGTTGGTCTTCACACGCATGTACTCTACGATCTCCTCAACCTTCGTGGAGTGGTGCAGTCTGGAAACGTACAGCTGCGTCGTCGGGATTGCCGAACGCAGCAGCATGTTGGGTCCTGCCAGCGCGGTGCCGCACTGGTTCCGACAAGGAAACTTCTTCTTCTTCTTTTCCACCTTGATGAAACCATCCTTTGCTGAGCAAGTTGGTTCGCGCATGTGGTATAGTAGGAGAGCTGGCAAGAATTTTTGGGTAGGTATTTGAGGCAAGCTGAAAACTTGTCCTGTACCTCTCCTATTATATCCCAACACGAAACTGCAGACCTGGCTGGTGAGTAGCGGGGCTAAATCCATCCCCAAATTTTTAAAATTATTTTTTTTTTATCCAAAAATATACTTGAGGCAATTTGCAATTTTTTTAAGTTGTAGTTTAATATTTACAGAATATAAAAAAAATAAGCCAGACGATTCAGCCGGGGTTTTAACATTGCCAGACGCGTCCAAAAATATTTTGCAAAAAAATATAAAAAATGTATTTGAGGCAACTTGAAATTTGAATAGAGTATTATTTATAACTAAAAAATAAAACTCTCAAAAAGACATCATTTCGGTGGGACTTTCTACCTGCCAGGTGATCTTATAGAGTAATGATTACAAAAATATAAAATTACAAAATCAGATTTATTGAAATAGAAAAATTATATACTAATAATATAATACAGCTGCAGAGTTATTATGAGTATACAAATACCAATGTAATTAATTCCCTGTCATATCAGAAAGAAATTTTCATTCTTCTTCTGTAGATGCTCCTTCATCAGAGCTATCAGAATCAACTTCACATTCATCTGTGTCTAATTCGGATACCTCTGCATTATCTGCGAAAAGTAATATATATGAAGTGTCCATCCGTTTCTATTCGGTGTCAAAGAGCTGGGGAATCGCAAATATGCATTTCTCCAAATACTTGTTATATATTGCGTTCTTAAAAGATGTTGTTGTAATTCAGCTTTGCACGAAGGTAAAGTAGAGGGATCACAATTTTTTAAAGTTTTTTTGAAAGGTTCATCTTCAGTGTTAGCTTTGTAAGTTACACAAAATTTTTGAAACCGTGCTGCATTTATATTTGATATATTTTTATATCAAAAAATTTCACAAATAAATGCTTCCAAAATTGGCAAAATTTCATCACGTGATCCGGTAATATGTGCAACTCCAAGATCTGTCAAAGCTTTTTGATAATTTTGATTTTTTATCAATATTTTATATGGTCTTATTTTTCCTTTTTGGAAAAATGATGGATTATAAATCTGAGAATAACAACTCCGAAATTCCAACTGAAAACCACATGGCTATAGTAAGTCGCGTGACCTCGCCAGAGCCAATAGTAACGCAGCAAGCAAGAACGCAGACAGTTGCCGATAAACGCTCTCTCTCACTCTACAGTTTGTCTATAGCGCTCCGCACTCGCACCCATACAAAATTTGTTAGATCACCTGGCAGGTAGAAAGTCCCACCGAAATGATCTGTCTTTTTGAGAGTCTTATTTTTAGTTATAAACTCTATTAAAGTTTCAAGTTGCCTCAAATACATTTTTTATATTTTTTGCAAAATATTTTCGGACGCGTCTGGCAATGTTGAAACCCCGGCTGAATCGGCTGGCTTATTTTTTTTATATTCTGTAAATATTAAACTACAACATATAAAAATTACAAATGGCCTCAAGTATATTTTTGGATAAAAAAAAAATAATTTAAAAAATTTGGGGATTGGTTTAGCCCCGCTACTCACCAGCCAGGTCTGCAGTTTCGTGTTGGGATATAATAGGAGAGGTACAGGACAAGTATTCAGCTTGCCTCAAATACCTACCCAAAAATTCTTGCCAGCTCTCGGACTAGTACTGCTAGTAACCGTAATTAATTCCACTGATAACTCTACACTATGAAGACATAATTTTGATAGAACATAACGGCAGACGATCTTAAAAAGGCGGATGGAATAAATTGGACTCGGAACGTTGAGAACCGAGTGTGGTGGAACTTTGGAGAGATCTATGTCCAGCAATGGACTGTGATGGGCTCATTTGATTTACTTATACAGGGTTATTGGAAAAACATTAACAACCTCTTAAGAGGTCATTGTACTCATCATTATGAACAACTTTTACTATGGGACCAAACCAGAAATCGCAAAAAAAAATCAGCTGTTCCCTACATTTATGTTCGCATAACTCGTCAAAATGTAGGGAACAGCTGATTTTCTTTTTTCGATTTCAGGTTTGGTCCTATACTTAGTAAAAGTTGTTCATAATGATGAGTACAATGACCTCTTAAGAGGTTGTTAATGTTTTTCCAATAACCCTTTAAGTATAGAGCATAGTCATAAATAATATTCATAGAGGAACCGATTAAACGTGAAACACGCATAATGTATAATCAGCCTATAATGTTCCCACTGCTGGGACACAGCACTCCTCTCGATGAAAGGGAGTGGGCCATAATCCACCACGCGGGCTCAGTGCGGGTTGGTGGATCATAAAGGATTAAACCAATATTTTTTGCATAATCCCTTAGTTTTCCGTATTTGGGACACCCTCCCTCCACCCACTCTCAATGTATTATTATATTGAAGGAAATGTATGTCAACAGCTTTTTATAACATAAATGGACTCAATCTACTAAAACGTATCTACGCCCACATTAATTCCTTGCGGAAGAAGGAGGGAGATTAAATCGATCGCCAATTTGTGACTGACCTCCAGAAAGGTTGCAGGTTCGTGGTGTGTAGGTAATTGCAATTGGAGCGTACGTGACCAGATGCATGAAAGAGGTGGTAGGGTTCTCTAATAAAAAAAATAAAGCCTATGTGAGTGTGACTCGCTGATAGTGTAGCTTTCTAGAGGTGATATCGGAAATTATCCCACAGGACCAAATTAAAAAAAAAAAAAAAATTAATTTTTTTTAAAATACATTTTTTCGAACTCACTTTTTAATGAAAAATCATTGCAAGTCATAAAAACCATATAAAATACATAAGTAAACAACATATTAGTCATACAGCAAAGTAGATAATCCCTTTTTACAGCTTTTTACTTATATTTACAAAATTGGAAGACGCCAGGACTTTATAGGAACAAAGTGAGAATATGTTGAATGTTTAAATCGCTATCCTGAAAAGTAGTGACAAATGAGTTACAATGTTTTAAATTGCATGTGTCGATAGTACCTATATACTTTTGTGTGCATTTAATAAAAAGCAGTTATTTTGAAATTACAAACATACATTTCAATTATATTTATTTGTATGTATAGATTCACTAATCACATTAAGTTAATACCAGCATAATAAAATTAAACGGCTGACTGTAAGTACCCATGGCAAAATCCCGGAAGGTAAAAATGGCGTCGTTATCCGAATAGGTAACCGCTATACAGCTGAACTTGAAACGTGGCTTTGCCTCGGGAAAGGTCGTGGGGCCAAGGCCTCCCCCTCTCGGGGGATTATCCTTATACGTGATACTGCAGTGAGCGGTCCAAGTCATATGCAAATAACAGTAAGTATTATTCAGTTCCGTAGCGATGACGCGCCCCTACTTCGCATGGTTTTACGACGTAAGGTGCCACTTTTCGATATTTTTTCTATAAAAATTTCGGGAGAATATTACTCCACTGTTTGACATTGTGCATCCAAAGTTAAACATGATATCGTTTTGACTTATTGTTGATTATGTCTGTACGGAAACAGAATAGTAAAATAAAAAACCATTAAAAAGTTGTGAGCCAACAAAGATTCGTTTTTCTTGCTATTTTTAACGTAACTTTGGGTGTAAATAAGTAATAAAAGAACTTAAAATCTTTAAAACTAAGTCCGTACCAACAAAACTCAGTTGTCCAAGAGATCAATAAACTTTATTTGTAATTGATTTATGCAGTGGTTTTT
The DNA here is from genome assembly GCA_949316385.1 of Globia sparganii. Taxonomy (NCBI): domain Eukaryota; kingdom Metazoa; phylum Arthropoda; class Insecta; order Lepidoptera; family Noctuidae; genus Globia; species Globia sparganii. Next base: position 20,435,229 of record OX438658.1, read on the forward strand.
TCATAAAACTCGATTATCCGAAGCACTTTTCGAATTTTTTTACGCGCCTATCAGTTCGCAACGGTGTTTCTGTGCGTGAGAACTAGAAGTAGTTCGTGTAGACTAGCGTCTAAATGTCACCACTGATACTAGCACTGTCGGACACGAAGCCAGGCGAGACAGCGTGCTTTTTGGCCATGACCACCAATGAGTTCGAGCTCGTGACTAGTTTAATCTTAAATCATTGATATTTCTTTATTAAATGCAAGTTTAATAAGAATATACACATACATCTTTCGGAATGAATTTCTCTAAATAATGATGACAACCGCATCAAAATCTGTCGGTCACACAGACACGAAAAGCGACTTTAATTTATAATACTTACTAGCAGCGCACCGCGGTTTCACCCGCCTAAGTTTCCCATGGGAATATCGGGATAAAAATTATCCTATGTGTTAATCCTGGCTATAAACTATTTGGGTACCAAATTTCATCCAAATCCCTTCAGTAGTTTTTGCGTGAAGAAGTAAAATACAAACACACTCACAAACTTTCGCCTTTATAATATTAGTGTGATTACTAAAACTATCCCATGTCCATTCCCAGGACTCAAACTATCTCTATATCAAATTTTATCTAAATCGGTTCAGCGGTTTAAGCGTGAAGAGGTAACAGACCGACAGACACACTTTCGCATTTATGTCGGTGTCCTTGGTTCCGTATTTTCGTTTTTTGACACCGACTTCAGAAATTAACGTTATTTATCACTTTGTAGTGTTATTTTTGAAGTCGGTTGTTTTTTTTTTAAGTTTTTATTTTTCATTTTTCAGTTGTAACTACCTCACACAAGTTCAATTAACACTAGTGCATTGAAGAATTGAAGACACCGACTAGAAAAATCATCAAAATGCAGTATGAAAAAGGTACGCAACCTTTTTCATATAAGATTGCGGTGTCTACAAGCAATGTATAACAAAATGTTGGAAGTCACAATTTTATCGCAACTCACTCGTCTATTATCTACCTACCTCTTATGTACAGACGCCAACACATCAAGCTAATACTATCAAATTTATTTAATAGATTTTCAACTTGATTCAATTGTTCAAAGTTGATTGGGAAAATTTGACCGTTTCGGGTAGCTTGATGTGCTGGCGTCTGTACCTAGGGCCCGTGACTTCATTAGTGATCGATGGTTTAGCCCGCAACTTTCCAAAGGTTGCCATCCCCGATGAAATATAAAAATATAAATTACAGATATACATAATTTTATTGTAGAAATTTTACAAAGGGTGACACAATGGGCGGTCTTATTGCTAAGAGCAGAGCAGTATAACTGTTCAAATGTGGCTTCAACTATTAAGGAAAGGGGTTAGGTTCTGCTAATATAATAACACTTCGAGCTTTAGAAAGAGACAATGACACTGGTATAAGTGAGAGTGAGAGAGGCCGTTCTATAAAGCCGTACTTTTTCTCAAATCCAATGTGGGAGTTAGTATTATAAGAAAGAGAGGTTTGGAAAGAGAATGGGGAGGCCTTTGTTCAGAAATGGGACACAATGTAGGCGTAAAAAAAAGTAAAATGTAAACCCTCGGAAACTCATAACCAAGATATAAGAAAATAAAAAATCTTAAAAATACATTTACTAGAAGATTTTAAAATCCGCCAAGAATTGAAATATCATAAAATACGGAAAGGCAGCGTAGACCTAGCTACGAATATTCGTAGACCACCTGCTACGTCAGTAACGGGCTACGACATTTACGTAACCACTAGCCGGCGTGAGCGCCGCGTCGTTGAACGATGGTTTAAAGTTATAAGACGTCTACGATTCGTAGACATCATTTCACTAATCTGTGTTCTACGAATTCATTTTAGAAAAATGATGGAATGTTTTTGCAGGAATAAAATAATTATGTAGGTACCTACTTTTGTTTCTCAATCTCGTTATTAAACAGCGTTATATAATCTAAAAAACATATGGATAAAAAGAGTAACTTGTTTCTTACCGGCTCATCTCCATAGGAAACGACCAATTGGAACCGTGCGCCGTGCGAAATGAAAAAAGAAAGTGTTTTTCCCAGAATCTGTTAAAATAACAAAAAAATTGCACTTAATCCATCATAATCTGCCTAGCCTTTTCCCAACTATGTTGGGTCGTTTTCAAGTCTAATCGAATGCAGCTGAATACCAGTATTTTACATAGAGCGACTGTTTTTCTGACCGTGGAGGTCAACCCATTTACTGGGTAATACGAAACTCCTTGGTAAGAGTGGTTGTCAGACTTTCGGGCTTCTGACTACCCGTAACAACTGTCAAAGATCCACGAATCACAGGCGGGACCAACGGCTTAACATGCTTTCCGAGGCATGGAGGAGTATTGGTATGTAAAAATGGGCACCCATCCACGGACCAACCGCGGCAAGCGTAGCTTAACCTGATCAATCGACTCGTGCAGCTGTTATTATTTAGCCACGGGCCACTAACTCCCTGAACTATACAGACTATTTTATTTAAATCGCTGCCGCTTGTATGTGTGCCAAGCGCCAAGCGTAGGATGGTGGTTACAGTGCCCCCGGGAGCGAGTCTCAATGTCACAGTCAGGATCGATCCGACCGTGGCCGACCGACTTTCATCCCGTACTTATTGTACCTATTGGTACTCTGTTCGACTAGCTTCATTCCAGAAAGGGAACTGTATGAAGTTTTACTGTTCTTCTTGTTCAAACAATAGAATATTTTTTTGTTAAATGTGTTTTAAATATAAACCTTTTTTTAAATTTGTTTTTAGAAGCTATAATTTACATTATGATCACATTTCCATTTATATTATTTAGCCCTAGTCTTAGGTAAGTAGGCAAAATTGCAATGTAGTTCGTCTTTTTATTCTACTTTTTGTTATTAATCTTAAATTTAAGAAGTATTTTGGCATAATTCTTAAATTCTAGCCTTTAGTTTTGTTATTAGGTATTATGTGTGATCACTTATTTCTTAGATTGCTGGTAATTGGCGACTGTGTAAGACCGAGACTATAATATTGTGATCTATATCTATAGTACTTATGATAAATTATACATAGAAACTGTTGGTACCTTAATAAATACATTTAATTTAAATTTAAATCTAAACCAATAAAGCTGAAGAGTTAGTTTGAGCTTGCTAATCTCTTGAAGTACCTAAATTATTTTTGCATTTTATAGCCCAATTCTTCAAGAAGGCTATTTAACATCACGCCAGGGCCCTTCGGAGCTGAGCAAAAAGAAAAAAAGGCCGAAATAACGCTAAGCGAAAACGAAGTAATAGCGCGGGCGATGCGATGCGACGGGGTTGGTCGGGGAAACAAGAAATTTCAAGCGACCGAAGTCGTGAGCAGAAACTTGTAGTAAATTATAATAAAAACCTTTATTGCTAAAAACATTACAGAGATTTTACTTTGGCCCCAAAGTAGGCAAGCCTGTATCTTGGGCACCAACAATAAGAATATAGTTAATTCAGTATAAGTAGTTTAAACAATAGACATTTGTTTTTTTTTCTATTTATCGCTGCCTCCCCTCGCTGACTTGTATACCTAAGGGGCTGACTTGTAAACCTTTTAATTGTTTTGACTAAGAAACATGAAAATTGCAGTTTATTTTGTACAATACAATGCAAACAGAAGCCGTAAGAATGTATTCGCTCTACTTATAAACCTACCCAGATGAAAAGGGGTGCGTGGGAGTGCGCGATCGATACGGGGCTACTTTTTTTAGACTTCGTTAGAACGATGTGTACCAATTGTTTTTAATATCACTAGCAAATTAGCAGCATTAAGTATATAATTTAAATAAACAATATTTTATTATTTGTTTTAATTTTTGTGATAACTATGATTTAACACAATACACTTATCTACATAAGTAGGTATGTCAAGTGTGAAAAAAGTTTGCAACGAAAAAGAATAAGATTAAAGGAAATACTTACGATAGCTCTTGTAAACTTAATTTACTTATTATGTAGAACAGCAATTAGTTATTGAACTTATGTTTTCATAAACAAATAATATTGTCATGAAAATAACCAGTATCGATAAACTTTTGTGAAATTGTCAGTTTATTCAAAGATTTTTCTTATGTACCGTGAAAAATATCAAGTGGGTAATCGTGTAACACACATAAAATGGCTATCGATCGCAATGCCTTTAATTTCGACAGTTCATTGTTGAGCAGATTTCAAACCTATGAAGCAATGAATGTACACCGCAGGTCCGATAAAATTGGACTTTCGATTTTTACCCGACTTCGGAGGGTAAGTATATGATTTTAACCAGTATGTATGTATGTTCATCTGTTCCCTCATAACTTCAAAACTACTTATAATAATGTGACAAATGAGGTATCGTTAGAAGCGTCTTGACCGTCCGCTGGTTATAGACTGTGTGACGTCACACGAAATTCAACATGGCGCTCTCTAGAGGACATAAAGTAATGAATTGAATAATAAATATTTTGGGATGGTGCTGAATAATTTAATGTCTTTGGATGGTGCCTTGTTGGGTATCAAATCAAAGGGCTTAATTGGCCCATTTCAAAATATAAATATTACTGAAACAAGCCCCAAAATAATTAAATAAAAAATAATTTTAAAAACTAAAACTCGAGTACTGAAAAGGATGAAACGAGAAAGTACCTTCACGTGGTCGCATGCTACCATAGCTTATAAATAGTACAGCGGCATGCCACCACGGGAAGGTACTTTCTTGTTTCATCCTTTTCAGTAGTCGGGTTTTAGTTTTTAAACTATTTTTTTTTTAAATAATTAAGTACCGAATGAGACCCTTCATTCATATAATGTTAATCGGCTGTAGATACAATGAGTTTGTAGGGCTCGTCTTATTCCTAGTATTAAAATTCCATAACATAACGTTGTAACTGTAATCTTCAAAGAGTTAGACAGAGGTGTACTTATTAAGTTGTTACACGCACATTTCACCAGTTATGTGTAAGTCCCATGATATTCAGCTGCATCCGGTTAGACAGGAAGCCGACCCCAACATTTATTTATTTATTTAATTTTAAAGAAGGCTTACAGACTAACATACCACTGATATATAGCATATAATATTAAAAAAAATTGCTAATAACAAGCCTCCACATATGGTAATAACAACATAGTTGTGAAAAGGCTAGGCAGATGATAATGACGTTTAGGTCTCATGAGGCCACCCTGGCCGATAACCAGCGGGATAATTTCGTAACACATTAACAGTAGGAATGGCTTTTGTAGCGGTATTTTGACAGTTCAACAACATTCATTGCGTCATTTACGTTGTTGAGCAGACGTATTTTTCGAACATATGAAGCAATAGATTAGCAATATCCTTAAAAATGATTCAGTATGTCATTGATAATTTCGCAATTAGGTGCTGGTATTACTCCTGGTATCTATTATAGATAGTGCAATCCACGAAGACGCGCCCCACTCTTTTTCCTAATGCTTACAGCAGAAGTGTGCAACATTCCGCTAGTGTTTTAGTTTTGTAAATACACACCAATTATTATTAGTGGGTAATTAGTGTGTATACAAAGAACTAAAACACTAATGGAATTAACTAGCGATGAACACTAACGATTCGGAAGAAGAGTGGGGCGCGTCTTCGTGGATTGCACTATCTATATATTGATAGAATAAAAAATGTATTTAAGATGCGTATATTTCAATGGACGTGGCGGTAATTATAGCATGCCTGAAAAATTGATATAGAAAGTATAAAGACTAGCAACGCCCCGCGTTTTCACCCGCATGAGTTTGAATCCCGTGGGAATATCGTGATAAAAAGTTATATTCCATGTGTTAATCCTGGTTATAAGCTATCTGTGTGCCAAATTTTTATCCAAATTAGTTTTTGCGTGAAAGATTAAAAAACATCCATCCGTCCTTACAAAATTTCGCGCTTATAATATATATTATATATACGTACATATAGTAGGATTAAAACAAAGCCACAGAGATGCTACGTGTAATCTGATATGTGTTCTTAAGGCAGATTATAATTATATCATTAATTAATCAAAACACAATATGCATTAATTATTACTTGTGGTAAGATAAAATTATAATTATATATGGTTTAGGTATCTATAAAACACTACAAATAAACAAAATTGATACCCGTGTGGTATTATAATATCATGTCAGTAAGAAGTTTTACATAAGACAATTCAATAATATAAGGCAAGAATTACCTACGAGTATATATGTATTTATTTTATTACGCATTTTATAGTTAACTTTTACGTAATCTGGAATAGACGTTCTAAGGCAGCTGTCAATAAAACGGTTACTATTATTTGTAAAAAAAATCTCTTCTAAACAGGTTCATTATAAGAGATGAAAGTTTGTATGGAAAATTCGTTCCCAAGGGGAATACCATCGGGCACGCAGCTTGTAGTTATAAATAAATAAAAATCATTTCAGAATGCAGACCATCAGATTCAAAAGAAAACACAATAAACAAATTGATGATACAAAATAAAATACCACAATAAAAATGACATATGCACTTTAAAAAACAAAAAAAAATATATAAATAGGTTATAAATAATGGGCATTTATTTTCCTCAACACGTGCTGGACTGTACTGATCACTACAGAGGGGCAATTCTCGTAATTTTAAGAGCGTTCACAGTCTGATCTCAGTCTCAATCTGTCAAAAATACCTCTAAATTTCCACACACACATTTCCTCTAATTTTTGACAACTTTTTGACATTTGTTTGTCGACGAGATGAGACTGTGACTAGATTTCGAACATTTTATATATATACTAGCTGACCCCGCAAACGTCGTTTTGCAAAAAAAAAAAAAATTGATAGTAGCCGATTCTCAGACCTACCCGATATGCACACAAAATTTCATACAAATCGGTCCAGCCGTTTCGAAGGAGTTAAACCACAAACACCGCGACACGAGAATTTTATATATTAGATTACGAAAATTGGCCTTCTGTTTACGTGCTTGTTTATTGTTCTTAGGTCCCAGGTGTTTTTGATTGTTTATTATAATTATTATCTGATGAATCAATTCTCAAGAGAGTGAACCCAGGTCACGGTTGCTATTTATGAGCTGAGCTAATTGTATACTAAGGCTACTATTTATGGTGCTGGGTTAATTGTATACTAATCTATAGAGCTTTTTTATGGATATTATGATAGTGATTGGTCCGACTAGAAAAGAGATATTTTTTTTGATAATTAGTATCTCTTGTCGCTACGAATAATAAGAAACAAGGTCACACATATGCCCCTGATGCGAAGATTCCGGGGTGCACCAACAGCATTTTAAAGTCGTTTTTGGTGGTCAGAAACCCGAAAGTCTGACAACCAGTCTTATCAAGGGGTATCGTATTACCCAGTTACTGAGTTGTGGAGGTCAGATAGGCAGTCACTCCATGTAAAATACTGATATTCAGCTGCATCCGGTTAGACTGGAAGCCGACCCCAACATAGTTGGGAAAAGGCTAGGCAGATGATGATGAGGGAAGAAGCCAGATTGCTCATTCCTGGGGGTCTGGAACCGGACGCACTGCTGCAGGTCTGGTGCAGCAGGATGTGGACATATTTTTACGTTTTTGAATTCGTTTTATTTTATTTTAATGAGAAATGTTTCTAACATAGTTTTATAAGTGTTATTAACCAGTGGCGAAGGGCGAATTTATGACAGAGGTAAGCCAGAGCAAGAAAAAAAACAAAAACCAATATAAAATGTCAATAAACCGTTTCATTATATTTCAATGATGAATTGACTATAGAGTGGTTGTGTTCTAAATTTTCGAAGGGAAGCCGGCGGGAATCGAGCTGTATGGTACCTTTGCCACTGTTATTAACAACAATATGAATCATTTGTGTTCGATTTAATTAAATAATTATGGATGTGGAACATGAGTATCAGCCAGTTTGCCATTGGACCCTGGACGTATGTACTTAGGTAAGTATACGGGTTGTAGGAGACATTGACGCGTAAACTTAACATAACGTTAATTATCTTTTTGTTTGCATGTGTTTCTGTGACAAATAAACCTATTTTTCTTTCAATACTGTTACCGTGAAATCAGTACATATTATTCTGGACCCACGAGAGCAGAATTTTTTTGGCGGTGATTTAAAAAAAAAATAGCTGTTTCATACAAAAGCTCAATAGTTACATGGTCAAAATGTATGGAACAGATATTTTTTTTTAATAAAAAAATTCTACACCGGTAAGTCTAGAATTGTGTGCTGAATTCATGGTAATAGTTTGAGCGTCAATCTTTCTCACACCGTGTATACAAGGTACTCTCTGTGTTTTATTGAAATCTCTAAAAACAAACAAACATTAAATTCACAAAGTTTACAAAAATTTGATGGCTACTTAAGTGCTGATTACACGTGATCATTTCTTTATACTTGATTCTTTATACCTAATTAATATCATGCTTAAGGAACAATATATTCCGATACTAAGACTACTTAGTCATTGGGTTAGCTAGCAAACATTTATCTGCATTTTACCTCAAATTACAGTAGATAATTAATATAGTAATATAATCTAGCAGCAGTGTATCGCAGCAGCTTACTAATATAATCTATAGATAACTGTTGTACGTGTGTCATATTGTATGTACTGACATGATTGTTTTGGATAGAAAAATGTTTGTCATATCATCGAACTAAATAAATACTTACCGGAAGACTTTTTTACAATGTGGAATATAAAACAACAAAAAATAATTAATAATAATTAAACACACGGCAACATAAAATAATTCGTAATTTGATAACAAGAGCCTGCGCTGCACAGTGGTCTGAAATTCGAGCTCCATACTCATACAAACTTAAAGTCAGGAAAAAAAAGTAAAAAAGTAAAAAAAAAAAAATTGTAATGTGTCTGGTATATCTCCCTATACGTGATATTAACGTATGGATGGTAGTAGTAGCTCCACGCCTGAGAAAAAAAAGTTTTGTCTTTTTTTGTATGGGAGAAAACACATAAAGTGCATTTTATTTTAATTGAATGGAACTGAAGGGCTGTCGCTCACACGAGTTATTGTACCATACCCGGCGATTAAGGTGACATCAAATTCATGCACCTTTGGATGCCGCTTTACGCGTAGCAAAGTTTTGAAATCTTGAATTTTCGATATGTGATTTTTCAAATCTTTTACGTGTTTAAATGAATTTGCCGATCGATTTACTTATAACATCGTTAGTTTATAGCCTACTAATGACATTTGTGATGAGAATAATTAAAGAAGATATTGATTAAATACTTTATTTTTTACAAAATTGCATTCCAAGAACTAAGTAACTCATTTGTTAGTCACCGTTGAGTTATTAGATACTAATGACATGGGCATTAACAGTTAAGCTCTAGTGGTGTCAAATGGGGCCCTAGTCACAATAAAATTAATTGTCTGTAAGAGAGAGAGTGTAAAGAGAGGTAAAAGTAAAGCTCCAAGGAATTTTGGACAAAACTGTGGCTAGGCTTGGAAAATTCCTACGTGTGGAATCTTCCCTGGATGGCAAAGAGTTGACACTTATATGCAAGTGGGGCTTTGATGGTGCTTCAGGGCAAAGTTTGTAAGCAAACTATGGCAGACGAAGATGATTCTAGTATTTTTATGTGTTCTTTTGTGCCTCTGCGCTTAGTTTGTGGCGTAAAAAAGGTATGGGAGAATCCAAAGGCATGTTCCACAATGTTCTGCAGACCAATCTATTTTAAGTTTTCAAACGAAAACAAGTTGAACATTGTGGAAGAAGAGGCTCTGATTAAGGCTGAGATTGCAGCACTGCAGCCTTCTACCATGGGAAGTCATGCTGTTAAACACTCGATGCTCATGACCATGATTGATGGCAAAATTACTTCACACCTATCAAATACCTCATCGCAGACTTGTGATATATGTAAAGCTACTCCTTCAGAAATGAATAATTTAGAGAAGATCTCAGAGTGAGTTTTCAATACTTTAATAAATTAATGTCACTGTACTGCAATATAATTAAATTCTTTTGATTAATTTAACCACTTTCTTTCCAGAAAACCGGTTTCAACAGAAATATATCAGTATGGTTTGTCTACTCTTCATGCTTGGATCAGGTGTATGGAGTGCCTACTCCATATTTCATATAGACTGAACATTAAGACATGGCAAGCCAGAGATGCAAGCAGTAAAGAGTTCTTGAAGAGTAGAAAACAAATCATACAGCAGAAGTTCCGTGATGAAATGGGCCTCCTAGTAGACATCGTCAAACAAGGTGGGATAAAATAACAGTTCTAACTTTCAAATCTACATTTTTTTTTCAAGTAAAATGATTCATTTATCTTTCTGCATAAAGTCAAAAAGTATTTTTGTTTTTTTTTCAGGTTCGGGAACTACAAATGATGGGAATACAGCTAGGAAATTTTTTAGTGATCCTGCAAAAACTGCAGCTATCAGAGGATTGGATTCCCGCTTGATCCAAAGATTTTCAACACTTTTGGGTGTTATAGCCAGTGGGGAACCTATAAATATTGACGCGTTTGCAGACTTGGCACGCCTTACTGCAGAAATGTATGTGGAGCTCTATGGCTGGTATTACATGCCTTCGAGTGTCCACAAACATCTACTACATGATGCTGAAGTTATCAAACACTTCAATATTATGCCCATTGGCAAATTATCTGAAGAGGCAACGGAAGCCAGAAACAAAGACTTCAAAAAAATCCGAGAACACCATTCACGCAAATTTTGTCGTAAAGCGACAAACGAAGACATTTTCAATGGTCTCCTTGTATCATCAGATCCCTATCTGTCCAGCATAAGACCTGTACTGAGAAAGACCATAAAAACAGCTGTCACGGATGATATGAGACCTCTCCTCATTAGTGACGATTCAGGTGTACACAAAGAGAACGTTGAATTTGTCGATGTTAGTGCGTCAATGATGGACTCGGATTTAGAGGACTCGGATGAGGGCGAACATAATCTCTGTTAGCAGTAGTTTTTATGTGTACTATAGAGGTTAATGCTCATGTCATTAGTATGAACTCGTATGTCCCATTGACAGCGATGCGGAAGAATTTTTCGATGCCCAATGAGCTCCTGTCTTTTTTTTCCTTTTTCTATTATACACTTGTATATAACATATATATATATATGTATACATAATTATATATTATATTAGTGTTATATTGTAAAATATGTTGAGTTATATAGTGTTATATTGTTGTAGTGTGTTAGAAATAAAAACTGTACTAAACATTAGTATCTAATTATAACTCAACCATAATCATGGTGATTAATGAATATAAATAAAGTATTTAATCAATATCGTCTTTAATTATTCTCATCACAAAAGTCATTAGTAGGCTATAAACTAACGATATTATAAGTAAATCGATCGACAACTTCATTTAAACACGTAAAAGATTTGAAAAATCACATATCGAAAATTCAAAATTTCAAAACTTTGCTACGCGCAAAGCGGCATCCAAAGGTGCATGAATTTGATGTCATCTTGATCGCCGGGTATGGTACAATAACTCGTGTGAGCAACAGCCCTTCAGTTCCATTCAATTAAAATAAAATGCACTCTAAGTGTTTTCTCCCATACAAAAAAAACACTAAACTTTTTTTCTCAGGCGTATGGGGAGGTATACCAGAGACATTACAATTTTTTTTTTTAATTCCTGACTTTAAGTTTCTATGAGCTCGAATTTCAGACCACTGTGCGCCGCTCGCCGATAAAGGGTTGAAATTGAAACGGCAAATTGAAGGAAATAGAATAATAATCATTCCTTCAATTTGCCGTTTTAATTTCATTGATGCGACGTTATGATCCGTGACCCCAGCAAATGACCGCGCTACAGTTATTTAAGTACAAGTTGCTCCAAGATTATATTTTAGAACATTACAAAAATTAATGAAATTAAAATAAATATATTCAGAAACCTAAAACGCGAAACCGTGTATACGTGTGTTAAATTAATGTTGCCATTAAAATGGCACGCAATAGAAACCGTTGACGAGAATATTGCTTTGCCCAAAAATCTACTCCCTTCACCTCTATCCAATTTTTCCAAACGGCTAAAAAGGTCAATCAGTAGATAGATTCCCTATTTATCGTATCAGTTGACGTTTTTAAGTTGGGATTTCAGGGAGAAAACTATGACAAAAATGAGAAAATTCCACTTTACAATATTTCGTATTGCCCTCTCATTTTTAATTCAAATATGAAAGGTATTAAGAGAAACGGGAAAATTAAAACTATTCTTTATTTTTCTCGCATAAAAAGTATATATAATGTGTGTTTTTATTATAATACTTTTATATTTAAGAGCAGACTCGAAATCCATGTCATTTTATTATAAAGAGCTATGTTACAACATCACAAACCAACCTCGTGTTCGTCGCTACAAAGTTTCGTTTCGTTTTTATGTTTGGTTACAATGGGATACATACATAAAATTGCACGATGGTAAAAATATTATGCATATCTGAAAATCAAATAAAAAATAATTGTAAAACAAACTGTGGATTCGCACGAGCATCACCGCGTGAATCGACAAGCGCGTCATAATCTCAATTTCGGCAGTTGCGAATATAAGCCCGGGTGTAGGTGATGTTTTAATACACTGTAGTGTTAGAACTCGTAGTCATCGAACCGCGCAGCAGACTACGACGGTGAAGGTCACTCACGTACCTGCGGGAGTTTCAGTCAACCCCTACAGTCTGATCACTGCGGCTACCGAGACCACCCGCGTTAAAACAACACCCGCTATAAAAAAATCTATTCTGTGTTCAGAAAATATTCGAGGTTCAAACTAGTGCTGTACTTTAGGATTTCTGTGCACTCGAAGTAAGTACGATGTCGGATTCGGGCACGTTCGTTGAAGGTCATGGTTGTTGTGGTGCGAAAATTTATTGAACTGTTGGTCGCCGACCAAAAGCTTGCGGATTCATTTTGGTCTAAATTTAAAGTCGCTTTTGGAAAAGATTTTCTTTTCGTTTACTGTAAAAATATAAATACTCGTAAGCATTGTGCATCTACACACATTGTCTATAATTATCTGATCTACCAACAGAATTTTCATCACGCAATCATAGTGTGAAACGAATAGATACTAGCATTTTTCTAACGAAACCGGTTGAATTTTAATGAAGTAAGTAAAAGATTTTCACTGATTGCACTTTTTAAAATTTTCTTATGCACGCCTCGACATTTTCAGCCCGATTTTTCATCTTACGAATAAAGTGGTAAACGCGTCATTTTATCTGAAAATTGCGTGTTTTTAATTCGGCAATTTTGTGGACTTTTTACTGTAAGTGTTTTCACGAATATTTTAGTGGTTCTATGAAGTATATGAATTAAAAACTCATCGAATTATGAATAAGCACTTTCGAAAATTTGTTTTAAAGAAACTGAATAGTGTTTTAATTATGTAATTTTCGAAGTGAACTACTTAATTCAGTTCAATCAAGTTTTCCAAAAATCAAATCTAAATTTAGAACTTGATAAAGATTTTCTTTAAAAGCGTTTACACACTCTTTCTATCTATGAAAAGAAGTTTTGAAATATTTGAGTGGCATTCATATTTTCGTTACGAAATCTTAATGAAAACTAATTAACTACTCAACCCGTGGAATTACAACAAATGACGTGTGTTCAGTTGTCGCGTTTTTATTTTGGCCGCATGATATAACTGAAGTGTGTAGTTGTAGCGAATATGGCAGCCACTGAAGAGAAGTTATATCCTAACTGTGACGCCACCGTGTGGCTTCGCTCCTGTGAGGAGGAGGTCGAGAAACCCCTGGAGGGGAACATGACAGGTATGTTTCCAAGTCAATAAATCTATGAATTAACTGCGCTGTCCACTTGCAGATTTATGTCTCTGCCAAGTTGCAATGATATGAATGATAGCAGATTTTCTTTTTAGTGATGATAGTTCGGATTATATACATTGGAATGTAGCTAAATCTAGACTCAGGGACTGCCCTGAGTCTAGATTTAGCTACAATATTTGTTTCTTGGCTAACACCCAGTGTGTTAGCCAAGTTTCGAAATAGAAAATAGTATTCATTATTTGTATTCGATCAGGAATCAAGCAAGATATTTACGGAAAATACCATGATTGAGGAAGGAAGAATAATCGTTTTGTACGTGAACGGTTTGTAGCTAAAAGTTTCCCATTTTCCATACAAATTGCGTGGGTGGGAAATCTATCTGCAAAGATACACAATAACAAAAATAGACGAAACAAGGCATATGCCTCTACGAGCACTTTAAACTGTCACAAGTTTGGGTAAACAAATTATCCTACCTTAGTTGTTTTAAGTGCAAGCAATATTCATTAGGTCAATTTTTTACAGCACTATAACTATAAACTCTCTATCTTCAAGCCGTAGATCTATTTAAACGCAATTCCATTTGCTGCTAAATTAAATAAAGCGATGATCTTCATCTATATATAGTTTCCCTGAGCACACGTTACTTACTTTACGACTCGTTATTATTGTATAACGCAGCACTCGTCTGGTTTGGAAAAAACATAGTTGGTAAATTGCTATACGTGATCCAGCTAGTAGATAGGTACATAAAACTCGGTGTAATGGACATTGGTGCGTAAACTGTTACCATAAATTCAGTACTTACATGATTCTAGAAATCTAGACTCATCAGAGTTGAAATTTTTCGTCAGTTATTAAATGGGGGTTTAGAATCACTTGCAGTATTCGTGGACCGTTTCCGCGTCGATGTCACCTTACACCGTGTTTAAAATATGTTCCGGAATTAACGCAAACCACCAACCACCTCAATTAGAATATAATATTATAATCATAACACACTGAATTTTTACTATTATTTATATCACATTATTTAAATTGTTAACACCGATTGTGGGAGAAAATTGTGGTCACATTACACGTCTACAGTCGCACACGTCTAAGGGACTAGCATAGAAGGTCCTTCGTCCAGTTTGGTTTATTTTGACTGTACAGCGGAAGCGTGACTGTAATTTAGGTAATTTTAATTATTTTTGGAATAAAAAATTACCTATATTAAAAATTATAGAAATCGATTGAACAAACTACTTTCATAATGTGCATTAATTTAGTTACAAATTGTATACACACTGTTTTTCTTCTGGAATCCTCTTTCAAGCTTACCGGAATAAGTGCAATATTTTTCATGTCTAGTACTTAATTGAATTGATCTTCACACGACGGTAGGTAATTTTCTTGACACAATAGAAGTCGTGAGCTCGTTGTTTATAATCCAAGGCATATTTGCAAACCCACACCAATGCATTGCGATCGTCACCGCAATGTTTAGAAATATACCTTGTATATGCACCTTTGTTGCGTGGTTTTATAGAAACCTTGCAAAAAATATACACGGTGTAATACATCGACGCGCAGACTGTTAATATGAATTCAATTCATGGTTCCCCCCAGCGTAAAACATATACTTACCGTCTTATTACAAAACGAGTTGTAACTTTAGACCTAGCTTAAGCCCTTGAGCCAGTTACTGTATATTGAACTTTATTCCGATAAACGTGAAGTCCTTAGTGAAAAATTGACAACTTGACTTGGGTACGTCAGTTTTTGTAAAAGAAACTTAAAAAAAAAAAACTAAAAACTAAACTAAAAAAACTAACTAACTTTAACTTAACTAACTTTAACTTTAAACTTTGTCGGATTATTATTATTGTCCAAGCTCACAACATACGATATGTAATAGTCTATATGCAGCTATTCATATGTACCTATGCATGTATCTACAGTCCACATTACTTTAGTTTACTTAGTTAAAAATAAACCATCAAACAGTCCACACGTAGTTTTAATGCATTAATACTACCAAGCAAAAATCAACCTTATCTCTTCTTTCAATTATTATATCATTTATTTTGGGCTACGCCCATAGTGTCACCCATGTGCCCATGTTACAATGGTATTAAATACTAGTGTTAGTGGACATACAAGTTTTATTCAGTGTGGAGTTTCATACAATGAACTCAAGATAGTGTTGGTACCGCCCCGAAGACGAGCAAGCAGAGAAACGCATCTTTTACGTGTGATTGCAAAACCATCTAGTTCGATCATTAAGTTCGAAGTTTAAAAATGGCTCGATGGTTTCAACCTGGGTCTAAAGTTAAACCGTGTTTTGTAATAAGGCAGATAAAGTCGGTTAAATAAAAATAAATCAGCTGTTTCATACAAAAATGCAATAGTTACACAGTCAAAATGTATGGAATAGCTGATATTTTTTAAGAACCAACTAACATTTTCAATGCTAGTGGATGAGTCATGTATTTACTGAATTCGTTGTAACAGTTTCCGCGTCGATGTTCAGCCTGTATTCCTACAAAACAAACCAGTTTAGTATATAATTTCCTAGTGCTCGCAGCCAACTGGCTTAATTAGTCGTTTAGTTAACTGCCTAGCCTTTTAACTAAACGGCGGCCGTTCAACTAACGGCCTAAATGATATTCAATTATAGTTTAGGTTGGAACTGTAACCAATCACGCGCGAGCCGAATTGGTCTCAGTAACTAAGCCAGGGCACGCCGACCAAATGGATTAGGTTAGGTTAGAACTGTGATCAACCGCGTGCGAGCCGAGAGAGCGAAGCGAGGCGAGCACTACTTCCAAAGACCAGGCGGTTAACTAAACAGTTAATTTAACCAGTTGCCTGCGACTATAATTATATTAAACTTACATTATTTCCATAGGTGAGTTTCCAACATGGCTCCGTGGCACGTTGCTGCGCAATGGGCCTGGCTCCCTCAAAGTCGGGGACATGAGATTCGACCATCTTTTCGACAGTTCCGCACTTTTGCACAGGTAAGCCAGGCTTTTCATACCTGCAAAGGGTATTATATATAGGGTTAAGAGGGTGACAGACGTACGGGCAAGGACACGTAACACAAAGCTCCACGATTTTTTTCGCCCATGTGTACTACGCCCACTCTAGGTAGGTACGGTCAAGGAGTTATGATATGCAATTATTTAATAATATTTTTCCCACGTAGCGGGCGCCCGAATGACACCTTTTCAAATACTTAGTCATCAATGACTTAAGAACGGCCAGTTTCTTCATCAACAACCAAAGTAATCAATAAAAGTAAAGATTTTTACTTGACCTTTACTTTACTTATACTACGGCAAATGTTACAGTTACTTTGACTTTTGTGACGTTACTTTGGTTCCTTACGATGTTTTCCTTCACAGTTTTGAGAGCAGTGGTGATGAAATTAAATACACACAGTAAAGTGCCTGCCTAGGTTCAAACTTTTGACCTACAACTCGTAAGTCGGGGCCGATACCATCGGGCCACCACTGCACACCATCAATAAGAATTTAATTTAAATAGTTTTTTCTTATTCATTCTAGGTTTGCGATGGACGATGGCCATGTGACGTATCAGTGCCGGTTCCTCAGGACTAAAACTTTGCAGAAGAACCGCGCTGCTAATCGCATCGTCGTCTCGGAATTTGGTACTAAATGTGCTCCAGACCCTTGCCATTCGATATTTGACAGGTAAGTCGTTTTTGTTGTTTTCAAAGGGTAAGAAGATACTCCAGCACGCGTATCATAACCACCACAGCAATGGGTTTTGTCGACGGAAGAATAGAGAAAATGACAGATTGTAAAATTAATGGATCTGATGACCATTCGTCACATTGGCTATTTCAACGCTATCCCTAACAGTCGCACTCACTGATACGTCACCTCTTAACTCGTTTCATGCTGTATTTCGACTCATTCCCAAATCGTCCGACGGATAAATGTACAATTAAGCACAAAATAAACATTTTCAGTACAACAAAATTTTATTATATATTAGGTAGTACTCGTACAATCCTGTTTTAATTTTTAGTAAAATGATGATAAAGAAACAAAATTATAATAAACTCAACTTGAAAATGGACTCTCTCGTAACATAAATAGATAGGTACCTAACTAGCATTTTGATTTACACAAAATCGCATAAAGGTAGATGTTTAATTTTTTAAATGTAGGAATTTCTTTTTGATTAATTTCAATTTAATTTTTTGACGCTGTCTGTACGTTGTACATATCCATCGGACGAGTTAGGAATGAGTCGAAATACAGCATGAAACGACTTAAGAAACTGACCAGATGCACAAGGTGACTTATTAGTGAGTGTGACCTATTAGGGATAGCGACGAAATAGCCAATGTGACGAATGGTCATCAGATCTAAATTTATTTTGTAAATGTGAGGACTTTGTAGGCCCTGTAGATTTTAGATCTGTAGACCATTTTTATTTTATCAAGTACCTACCTGCTACTTGTTGACAGGCCTACGCTGTCCTCCCATACCTACTGTAATTTGAAAACATTGTAAAAGCCAATTATTTTTAAAAGAGTAGGTAACCTTGGAATTTCTTGCCAGTTTTTCTCCATAGGAAACGACCAGTTGGAACCGTGCACCTAGCTTCTGACGTTTCATAAGTGCCCTTGTAGGCTTATGTGAAATGAAAGATTTTGAGTTTGAATAGGATATAGGACTATTCAGGCTTCCACCTGAACAATCATTTGGTCCTAAGAACCAGATTTTCAAAGGAAATATAGTTATGTAGTATATAACATATTTTCAGGGTAGCAGCATTCTTCAACCCAGCAGAACACATGTCGGATAATGCAATGATATCCCTGTACCCGTTCGGTGATGAAGTATACGCGTTCACAGAAGGACCAGTCATTCATAGGTAAGATGGAGTTAAACGCGTATATTGTTTTCTGAAACTTAGATTAACAAAGAAAAAATGGAATATGATATAGCTAGAATGGAAATAAACATTAGGATGACAAATGGATGATAGAGATATCATCATCATCATCATTTTAGCCGAAAGACGTCCACAACCGACCGGCAACATTGCATCTGAATCATTTATTTAGAAGGATATTGCTAATCCATTGCTTCATATGTTCGAAAAAATTGTCTGCTCAACAACGTAAATAACGCAATGAATGTGGTTGAACTGTCAAAATTAAAGCCATCGCTACTGATAGTGTCTTACGCAATTACCCCGCTGTTCTTGACTTCTCGCATCCAACGGGTTTCTGCGATAGGGATTATACGCGTACCTTTATAAATTATTTTACATACAAAAGAAAAAGACGCACTGCGTCGAACCTAATCAACGCTCGGCTCAACGCGGTTGATAATCCTACAGCGTGCTACAGCGTGCTTTTATTTAGGCACTCATTTAGATGTTTCTTAATGTTAGTTAACACGGTCATTAATATTCGCAAGTAGTGTTGCACCGAATGTGGGTCCTGCCGAATGTCAAATTCGGCCGAATGTTCGGTTTAAATATGTACCGAAGCCGAAGTTCGGCCGAACTTCGGCCGAACTTCGGTTACATTTCGCGTGCTTTTGCTCTATGAACAGCAGTAAAAATTTCACCGTGAAAACTAAGGTGAAGTGAGCTGTCATTCCACCTGATGTTAGGGATTGCCTCCATTGATAGTTCACTTCACGCTCACTTCACCTATGTTATCACGGTGAGATTTTTACAGAATAGATAGGCTGGTCAGATCGTGTTCGTTCCTCGTCGTCGCTTGTAATTTCACTCACGCGCGCGTCTCGCTCGCCACCCGCGGTCACCCAGAATGTTATGTTACCTTGCTGATAAATAATAATATTACAATTGATAATTTTAATAAAACATATTTTTGATACGTGATGTTCTTTCTTTTCTACGGAAATAAAAACAAAAACGAACATCCACGTTACCTATTTACTTACAAATCATCATTTGATCTAGATTTCATTATAAAATAAATTTCTTTTCACTTTCCATTTCTTATTTAAATTAATTTAAGCTACCGAATTTCGGCCGACATTCAGCAGATCTAACCGAAATTCGGCCGGAGACGAAGTTCGGTCAAAGGTGCCGAACTTCGGTAATACCGAATGTGAAACGAATTTCGGTGCATCTCTATTCGCAAGACCTTATAAAAGTGGACAGGGATTGGTTTAAGTCCCGATTGGCTTAAAATGCATGCATGTGCATTTACCTCAGTACAATAAAATATAAACATAAACCCATTTGATCAAGCTTGACTTAAAGTACTGTTTAACTTTAACTTATTAACAAAGAGCTTTTGAAATTCAATCTCTCTTTTTTAATTTGGGTCTATGACAAATACGTGATTTGTCGCTTCTCGAATCTTGTGTTGTATAGCCGTTTTCGTTTTAAGATGTTCAAATTATTTGGCCACTGAGAGGATGAAAACTTGAAATCCTGCCTTCTGTATAATTTCAATTTACGACAACTAAAAAAAAATTCAATAAGAATAAAAAAAAACGTTACACTTTGTGTAAGTAAACTACCACTACATTTATTTTAGACATAGTTTAATATTTTCTACATAATATTAATATGTAACTTTGTAATGATGTAACTTCTATGTAATTTATATGTGAACTTATGAATAAAAATTGTTATTTTTGACAACTAATAATTAGAATCGCAAGTCATATATCTAGTACCTAATGTTAATGACACTGAAATCATAAAATCGACTTGTTTAGAAGCTTTTATTTCGCAGCAGTAAGTCGTGTTTCCCTCTCACAGAGAGGAAGCTTGTGTCCCAAAATTGGAAATATTGTAGGATATGTAGGGTGTAAATGCTAAGATGGTTTGCGTAGTGCAAGTGTTAGGGCGGATGGTCGTAGGTACATAATAATGGAAGAGACAGAGTGTTCTGGGGCATACCGGTTTCCTCTCGATGTTTTCCTTCATTGTTTCGAGAGCAGTGGTGATGAAATAAATTACACAAAGTTACACGCCTGACTGGGTACGAACCCGCGAACTACAACTCGTAAGTCGAGGCCGTTATCACTGGGCCACCACTGTTCTCGCTAAAGCTAATTGATTGATTAAATCTAGTTTTAAAAAATCTTTGAGTAAGGTTCTGTAAAACAGGCCCAAGTTGTTGTGTTCCAAAGTTACCTCCAAACCGAACAATAAACAGCTGGTATTCAAAAAATAATTCAAATTAGATCATGAAACTTTGTATACTAACCGAACTAACTATAAAGCAGGTCTTATGTTATTTACTTTTTTTTAATTACCATTATTTTCACAGTAAAAAGCAAATACCTAAACTATTGGCGCTGCCTGCCGCCTAGCACCGCACTCTGTCTCGCTCTCACTCAGTCCGCGAGCAGTATCGTGCGAGCGAGATAAAGAGTGAATTTTAGCTGAGGTAGTGTAGGCTCTCACTTAAGAGCCTACACTACCTCAGCTAAAATTCACTATACACAATAAGGTTTTTAACAAATTGTATGTGGTATCCAGGGTAGACACGGTGACGCTGGACACGTTGGAGAGGAGGAACATGACGAGCTGCGTGGCGCTTGTCAACCACACTTCACACCCACACGTCATGCCCAATGGTGAGGACTTGTGGAGGACCAACACTTAAACTTAACTTCATTAATACATCTCTACATCTTTTAACCCTTTGAGCGCCAGGGTCGTGTATAGCCGACAAATGAAAACGTGCCCAACACGCCACCGTCGCCTAATGCCGACAAGAAAACACCATGTTTTAATTACAAAATAAATAAACTAAATTCAGTTTTCTGTGTTTATACTTAAAACATGGTGTTTTCTTGTCGGCATTGGCGTGTTGGGCACGTTTTCATTTGTCGTCTATACACGACCGTGGCGGTCAAAGGGTTAATCCATCCAAAGGTTGTCTTTAAAAGATCGCTCTTAGCGATAAGATCACCCATTGTGTCACCCTTTGTAAAATTTCTATATATTTGTGTCTGTAATTTATATGGTGTCCATTACTACAGTATTCTATTAGTATTCTATTCTACATCATTGGCGGGATACTGTCGCGGTCTAGCATCACCCTAATTACTCTACACACACTATTACTTTCAATTTGAATCAATTTGAAGCATATTGCTAATCCATTGCTCCATGTTCGAAAAATGTGTCTGCTCAGCAACGTAAATAACGCAATGAATGTTGTTGAACTGTCATCATGAAACCCATTGCCGCTGATCGTGTGTTACGAAATTACCCTGCCGATTACACAGTTTCAGTTAGACAATTAAAGTAAATCTGCTCGTTTGACCACTAATACAGCAGGGATCATCGACACCACAACCTGAGGGGCAATTCTCGTAATTTTTAAGAACATTCACAGTCTGATCTGTCTCAATCTGTCAAAAAATACTTCTAATTTCCCTACATTTTGACAAGTTTTTGACATTAATTTTATTGTTTGTCGCCGAGATGAGACTAGATTTTGAACGTTTTAAATTAGCAGAATTGGCCTACAGTTCATGGATACAGTATATATGATTCTGAACACCTCTGCGTCAATTGTCGCTTATTAAAAAAAATTGTTGTTCCATACATTTTGACCGCGTAGTTATTGCACTTTTTTATGAAACATCTGTTTTTTTTAACCGACGGAACATTTCTACGCTAGTATCATGTATTGAATTCATGGTTACAGTTTGAGCGGTCAAAGTTCCTGTCACCCTGTATTCCAAAGGAGAGAAAAAAAAAACCCTACACTTAACGAGAGACGTTCAGATAAATATAATACTTATTTTAAGGAACAGTGGTTAGATACGTATTAAATTAATAATTTTATATTTTTAGGGGATGTCTACAACGTCGGTATGTCTATCGTGAAGGGCAGAATACGACATGTCGTCGCTAAATTCCCATTCACAGAAAAAGGTAAAAAATAATTTTATAAAATATTCATACAGCTATATGCATTTTGTAAGCGGAAATTCTGAACAGAAATGAACACCACATACATGTTCACTTTCCACTATAATTAGAATTTAAAAACCGTATATTTACAAAAAAATCGTCAACACAAAAGTACCATACTTTCGTGCTGACGAATTTTTCGGCACTGTTCAAGGATAACCTAAAGATACTGCGGTTAGGTGTTTGTCAGTAAATAAAATGAACTACGCTCTCTATTTTTGCTGATCCGGTAACTGCTATACCTATTATAATAATATGGTGGTGATGTCTCCTTGAAAAATCTTTAGACCAGCGCTCACTAGGCAGCACGAGGCATGGTACGGCAAAGCATTGATTTGTATGGCGAAGCCTTCCGCGAGATGTGCAAGTCTCTTTGTAGCGATATCTACAAAATGTGAGTGCAATGTCCGAAAGGGTTACCGCTACCCCGGAACATAAAGGGCTAAGGAAGGAACACGGGTGGGTTTTAGTCAGTAAGAGTCTGACACTCCCTTCTGCTCCACCCTGAGCGGGAGGGGTCACTTGATGATTTCCCATCCACAAAAAAAAAGGTATGAAAATAAGATTCAAAATCATTTCTGCTTACGAAAATCCTTTGCCATGCCATGCCGCGGCGTTTATACCTACAATGTACTGGACATGCTTCTTGATTTTAAAAGACCGCTTTTAATGGTAAGGTCACATAATCCCCAAGTTTGGCAGGGAAAACAATTTGGTGATCGCAGATATTTGGAACAAACTGCTGCCAGCAGAGGTAATATATGTATCTTGTCTAAAAATTATTTCTGTGAATAAAAACTTTTTCATGAATAAAAAAATGTGGAATCTTCGTTTAATGAATTGTGAATTGGTTTTCCAGGTGACATGTTCAAGAGCGCACGTATTGTGGCTTCAGTTAAGCCTCGATGGACACTTAATCCATCTTACATGCACACTTTCGGTAAGTAATTAATAATAATTCAAAGCAATTATTGCATTTACTGGCACTTTTGAATTGTCAAAGAAGTCTGTCAGTCAGAAAGATGAAGGTAGTTGCCCAGTTCAAAGCATAGTAGGTTCCTATGGATAAGAATGGGAAAGAAACTTTATGGACACTCTTTTAACTTATGTTGTTACAAAAAAAATTAACATCATTCATGTTGAATTTATGCACGTCAAAAGCGTAGGTACAGACTACAGAGTAAAAAAAAAAAGAAAAAAAAACAATTAGAGAATTAAATAATTAAAATGGCATGGCAATCACCTATCCTCTTCTCATCATTATAAACAACTTTTACTATGGGACTAAACCAGGAAACGCGAAAAAAAAATCAGCTGTTCCCTACATTTTGACGAGTTATGCGAACATAAATGTAGGGAACAGCTGATTTTTTTTTTCATGATTTCAGGTTTGGCACCATAGTAAAAGTTGTTCATAATGATGAGTGTAATGACCCCTTTAGAGGATAACGGTGATTAAAATTACGTCTTGTATAATTATCCTCCTAGGGCGTCCCCACCCGGCGTTTCCACTCACATCTGCCTTGTACAGATGCCAGAACATCAAGCAACCCGAAACTCTCAAATTTTCCCAACCAACTTTGAACCTTATGGTTTAGCGATAAAGTTGAAAATCTGTTAAAGGAATTTGACAGATTGTAGTAGCTTGATGTGCTGGCGTCTGTACATAAAAGACAATTACTTATGGTAATATGTTTGATGTTCCAGGTATAACAGAGAACTACTTTGTAATAGTGGAGCAGCCGCTGTCAGTGTCGCTGGCGGGTCTCATGCGCGGCCTCATGACCAATGACAAGCTCTGCTCCAGCCTGCAGTGGAACCCCGACTATGAGGTCTGTGCATCTTTGATTGAACGTCAGTACAAGTATCTTTTGGCGGGCAGCGGGATTGTCCGAAAGGGTTACCGCTACCCCGGAACATAAAGGGCTAAGGAAGGAACACGGGTGGGTTTTAGTCAGTAAGAGTCTGACACTCCCTTCTGCTCCACCCAGAGCGGGAGGGGAGAACTAAAGCCTCCATCTTGTTTTTTTATGCAATTTCTGTGACAATTTCATAAATGCTTACTAATAACGGCCCCTTATCAATGTCACTAAGGCGCCAAAATATTCTTGTGGCATTAAACACGTCTATACTCGTACCGTGTTGGAGGAAACACTACTAAAAAGCAATTGCTTGGATGTTCCTCAGAGTGACTCGAAAGACTGACAGCCAATGCATAACACAAATTCTACTGTACTTTTTTTAATTTCTTCTTAATGTTTTAAAATCAGTGTTCATGATAACTTACCAAATTGAATGTTGCTGAACCGTAAAACAGCAATTAGGCTGCTGGTAGTTTATATTTAAACATCTTTGTGTTCCATCACACAGTTAATCAAAAGCCTCTGTCCTATCAACAAACCGCCTTACTAATAAACGTTGTATAGCGTCTGTATAGTTACACACCGCTTTATCTTTTTCCTTCGAAAGTCAAATTACTGATGACTGAAAGAGAGAAATCGGTGTGTAACTATTCATCTGATATAATACATATACGTTTATTAGTAAGGGGGGAAGAATATACTATTTAAATAACAAATCCAAATTCTCAGACTCACATAGTCCTTCTAAGCCGTTCCACTGGCGAGGAGGTGAAGCGGTTCCGCACCGATCCTCTCTTCTATTTGCACATCATCAACGCGTTCGAACAAGACGGCAGGCTGGTGGTAGACCTGTGTGCCTACAAGGACGCTAAGGTCATAGACGCCATGTATGTGCATGCTATTGAGGTGAGTTTAAACCAGTCGATGGTTCAAAGTTTCAAACCGTATTCATGGGAAACAAAAGTTGTTTTTTGAGGTGCAGGAAGCATGTTCCTGGCAACACTAAATACCGAATGAGTGTGAAATTTATTGCCAGCTACACTTCTGCGGCTAAAACAATGAATATTTTTTCTAATATCAATGATATGGAAACGAAATGAGTTTGCTTGATCGAAATGTTTCAACTGTTTCGTAAAAATGTCAAACGTTACTTATAGGTAACCACCTCTAATAGACACCTCTATAAGTAACGCTTGATCATTTTGCGAAATATTTTTTAGTTATTAAATCATTATTCAGAATAAATATGAATGGACTTACTGCACAATGACCTGAAAATAATCTCTCTAATTAATCCAAGATCACACCTAGAAGTGATAATTACCTTGTTGAATATATATTTTTGAGATCATGTCCAGATTAAGCAATATTTTAAACTCTCAGTCACAGACCACTTTTGAAAATGTGTATAATATAATGTGTAGATTATGGTCATAAATGATATTCTTTGGGTAAAATGCCCGGATTATTTCTGTTTATTAACCTTACATTACTCTTATTTCCAGTCAATGCAAAGCAATGCAGACTACGCTGAATGGTTCCGTGCGCGGCCTAAGAGGTTGGAGGTATCTCTGGATGCACCTGACTTGACCAGTGTGGATGCGAGGATCCTGGCAGATATCGGCTGCGAGACTCCGAGGATACACTATGATCTTTATAATGGTAAGTAAACAGAGAATATTTATTTGCAATACGATGAAAACACATTTTACGGAGCAAAATGCATAAACAACTAGATAAATATTTATATATACCTACAAATATAAAATATAAAATGAAAAGCAAACATAATATTTTTTTAAACAAGGCACAGACTTGTAACTAAAAGACAAAGAAAAGAGAAAGGTAAAGGCATTTTATGCATGCGCTTCACGCAGCTCCTCTGTCATCTTCCACAGAGTACCTATTGTACGAGAACCGGTGCATGCGCACCCGCTACGCGCAAGCATTTCTGATGAGGACTAGAAGACTTGGAGAACCATTAAGAACGATAATTATAAAAACGTTTTTCATTGCAGGCAAACCCTACAGATACTTTTACGCTATCAGCTCGGATGTGGATGCTGAGAATCCTGGAACGGTAAGTTAAGATAATTTTTTCAATGTCATCTTAGTGATGACATTTTTTTTGCTCTCCGCTTAGGCTTTAAGAAATACACACTCTCATTCACTTAATAGATTGACACTCGTCAGCACGAGCTAATAAAAGTACTTGGAAAGGTTTTAATGACGGGCTTCGAATTTGAAAAAGATGTAAGTTCTATGTAACCAAGTAGGTACCGTCTTAGAGATGTTAATATTGTTACTTTGGACTAAGATTGGTCTTAACTGGTGAGTTAAGACATTGATATAATAGAAGGATAGAAAACGAATTTGATCGCTATTAATATAAAATGTTTCAGATCATTAAAGTGGACACTCAGACCGGCGAGTTCAAGACATGGTGCAACCTCAACTGTTACCCCAGCGAGCCGATATTCGTGCCAGCGCCTAACGCTAAGGTGAGGCAACAGATTTCATGACATAGTAAAAAGTTTTTGGCACGAAGTTCCATAACGCGGCTTAGGAGTTGACTGGTAGAAATCGTCACGCTGAAAAAGCGATATGCCCTCTTCATAGTGACTTTCTCTTTCTCTGTCTGAAAAAGACAGGACACACACAGATGTGATAATTCCGATCCAGCCTATCCCTTGCTGCCCTCTCCCAGCGACGCCGTAAGCCGAGGTTCGTACCCCACAGGGGTGCCCTTAATCCATCCAAAAATCCATCAGTCACGATCACCCTCCTGTCTTTATCCCGATTTCACTCTTATATTCATCCATCCTTAACCAAATCAGAATCGTATCTGAAGTTCCTACAAACCATAAATGATGCTAAAGTTTTTATTCTAGGACGAAGACGACGGTGTTCTCCTCAGCGCGTTAGTATGGGGCGGCGACAAGACACAGTCAGTGGCCATGCTGGTCCTGGACGCTAAGACCATGTGTGAACTAGCGCGGGCCACGTTCGACACTCCCTCGCCAGCACCCAAGTGCTTACACGGCTGGTTCTTACCGAGCAACGGCTAAATAAATCTACAGATCATAAACTTGGAAATATAAAAGTTAACAATACGTTTAAAGTAGGTCAGACTACGTTAATTAAATATTTTAATGTCGCTTATGTCATTAAATTCTTAAGTTATGCTTTTTCTTAACGGAAAATAAGGTGGAATTACAGTCGGTGGCCATATTGGTCTTAGAAGATCGGTTTATTTGTGTTAATACGGAAGAGCAACCTCTAGAACCGCTGCCTAGCTGTTCCGGTCAGATATTATATTGAACTATATCTACGACAGTTAGCATAAGTCGTAACAAAAGTTGCTTGATGGAAATAGGTCCAATTTTGTACATATAAAAATAAAGTAAAGTCAACAAGGCTGGTAGGGGTCATTCTAATGAGAATTAATAAATTCAAATTTAGGGAAATAAAGCTTGTTTCAATAGCTATGTAACTGCAACCTAAAAAAAATACTTGGGATAATAACTCCTCAAGCCTCAGTGTTAATGCAAAATAATTTCCGTAAAGAAGGACCAATGTTGAAAAGGGTATGTAGCGGCATCTACAACGCTACATGGGCACTACGCGTCATACTGACGTCACGCAAAATCCTGCATCTCGCAAGTAGAGTTTACCGCGCAACTAGCAATTATACAACGGCCCGACATGAATCATCGGTCCGCCAGACACATCACTTGTCTGGTCGGAGGATTCTCCCTTTTCTATGGAGTATGACTGAATTTTACACACTGTTCCTCACACCCCTATAGGTAAGACCAATTTTGGTCCTGGACTATAATTATGTTTTAAATTGTTCCTAATTGCGGCATTTATCTTAAAACTTTTTTTTGGTTTGGTTTCGACCACAAAATTAGATAAATAAAATTTACTCAAATTAATTTAAGTTCTTTACGTCTTTTGTTATGATGAAATACTTCAGAGTATTTATTTAAGTTTAAGTATTGTTCGAACGCTCCCAAGACTGTTTGCTTATATTATTTAGCAAGGACTATTTAAGTTACAAGTGAAGTTATTGTGAAAGTGGGTAGATTGTATAAATATTTAAATGTGGACGGGAGATTTTTTATGTTTAATAAATAAGTTGAAATAATGTGGTTGTTTGGTTTTATTTATCACTAATTAAAAGTTTGCTATCGTAGAATCCTATAGCCCCCCGCACCCTAATTGCGTAATACACTACTAATTACAATCTGAATCATTTTGAAGGATAATGGCTCCGATTCTGTTGTTCACAGACTAAACTAAATTTAAGTTCAGTGCATCTTTTTCTTTCTATTTCATTACGAAAAGGACAGAAGATAAAATATTAATTTAGTCCTGTCAAATTAGATAATCCATAGACAAGTTAGAAGAGATTAAAAAATTGGCTACTAATACGTCAATTTACGTCAGGCGTTGACTAATTTGACAGGACTAAACTAAGAATAAAATTTCTTAGAATGCCGACGACAGATAGTTTACAGGTTGTTTTGATTATTTAATATCTTCCTCCAATCCTCCCTCAATGCTTCTGCTAGGAAACTAATAATAATATGTTATGAAAAAGTATCCGTTCAGTTTTGTTGCTTACTTACGTAAAACTTTTATTTTCGGTTGTTATTCTAACCGTTACAATAAAATTTTTAGGTAAGTAAGCAACAAAAATGAACGGATATTTTTTTATAACATATTATTATTAATTTCCTAGCAGAAGCAACCTAACCTATCTGTCGTCGGTATTTTAAGAAATTTCACTTTTGCCATGCTAGCAATGGTTAGAGGGCATCATATTGAATGAAATATATTCACATACAAATCATCGCTAGTCCCAGTTCGAACGTTATTGTTTACATTTATAAAATGATATTGTTTTTTTTAATCGAGAAAAGCATTTTAATAAGTTAGTTTTTTTGTATTTTGATTACTTCACTAATGCATCAGAATGTTGGATGGCAACTAAGCTAAAAACATACCTTGTTAATTCAATTAAATAATAACGGTACACAAAGGTTACCATCGAGTAATTTAGTTAACGTTTCATGAGGGTGAAGGTTCAGAAATCCACCAGACTTCGCTCATTAAATCATAAACACGGTGGCGGTAAATGACCCAAAATTCTAGAATTAGATTTTTTCATTTTTATATTAGTAGTCGTTTTAATTTTGTTTTTTTTAATCTTAATTTTATCCTTTCGCTGTGCCCTTACAGGGTCCATATTTTTGTACCTAGCTTTTAAGCCCTTTGTAGCATCGTTTTTACAACATGGAATGCAATAAATGAATAATTTGATTGAAAATGCGTTTAAACATCTTCACGTAAGGTTGTATAAGAAAATATTAATGAGCGCAACTACTATTCGTTTGCTGGTCCTTTCATCCACGTACTAAATAATTTACTACACTTACAACTCATGCCCACGCATCAGGCTCAAGAATTATTAATCCAGTTAATCGCTTATGTACTTTGCTGAACACACTACTTCGTTGATAAGTCATATTACAGTAGGTATTAGATAAACATTGACAGTACCGGCAGCATTAGCTTAGTCGACCACGTAATACCTCGTGCGAAACTTGTGGATTAACTCAAACTTCCATAAAACTTGGTGTGCGTAACGTGTTTTAACTCCTGTGTAAAAATACAATAAAAAAAAAAACAAAATAATGAATGAAACCGATTTAAATATCACAGAAGATTGGCACAACTATGTGAAGTTGGCTCTCACCAAAGAGTCCTGCAGTTCTCAAGTGATCTTCTCAGTAGCACTGTTCATTATTTTCATCGCCAGTCTCGTCGGCAACATTCTCACGTGTATCGTCATCTACTATGACAAGAGCATGCATACCGCCACTAACTGTTACCTCTTCAACTTGGCTGTGTCAGATCTGCTCGTCACCTTCCCTATTTTGATAATTATTTATCAAATTCTGACTCAAAGGAACGAGCTTTTTCAATTCCACCACGGAGTGTTTTCGTGCAATTTCGTCCTATGCATTCACTTTTTGTTTATAAGTATCCTTTGGAACAACAGCATTATGGTGATGACGGCTCTTTCGATAGAAAGGTACATCGCTGTGTGCTATCCAATGATGCTACAAGGCACACTTGTATGGCGAAGAGTGGGCAAGATTATTGGAATTATTTGGACGGTGGCAATTATTGAGACCTTGCCAGAATTTTGGATGCTAGAAATATTCGATACTGGGAACAGTTTAGTTTGTTTTTCTCTGTCATCTTATTTTGGAAGGATTGTAAGTGGAGCGAATGCCGTGCTCACGTTCATTGTTCCGCTGGCTATTATGACTTTCGTATACACTATGATAGCATTTAGAGTTAATGATAATAATGAAGTGCATAAATATAAGGGCTCAGTATTTAATAGTGGTTTCAAAAGGAAGAAAGTCAATAAACTAATTGGTAAGTTGTTTTTATCAAGTGTATGTTACACAATAGTGTTTATGATTATCAAGTCATTATTTAACTATTCTATGTTTTGATATTCAGTAGCCCTGACGGTGTCGTTTGTGATTTGCTGGTTTCCATTCTTCCTGGTCAGAACGTTGATCTTTGCAGTCGACTATGAAAAGTTCGCTCATCTTCACGGGGTATGTCAGCTAAATATTGTTCTTTTCTACTTGCAGTTGCAACTTTATCAATAGACCAAGCAGTCAAATATTCATTTTAAGCCTGATTGAAATAAACATAGCAAAGATCAAACCTATTTAATTCAATAATAACATTTTGAATATACTCCTACACTTTTATAATTACTTACGGAGTATACGGTCACCAAAGAAGATAAGTAACCAGCAGTGCGATTCTGTAACCATCTCACCGTGAAAACTTAGGTGAAGTGAGCGTGGAGTGAGCTGTCAGTGTCATCCTGATGCTAGGGATTGATACTCTTGACAGCTCACTCTAAGCTCACTTCACCTAACTTTTCACGGTGAGATTTTTACAGAATCGATCTGCAGGGTCGTCGGTATATTTGAAGTTTAGTACGAAACCGACGCGACGGACGTTTTCGAGTAAACTAAAATAAAATTAATAGAAAACAAAACAGTTA
Source organism: Globia sparganii (assembly GCA_949316385.1). Lineage (NCBI taxonomy): Eukaryota > Metazoa > Arthropoda > Insecta > Lepidoptera > Noctuidae > Globia > Globia sparganii. The sequence continues at coordinate 20,466,962 of OX438658.1, forward strand.
ATTTATCAAATTAAATTTCATTCGAAAATATCCATCGGATTCTTACTAGACTTCAACTATATTACTATTCTGTAAAAATCTCATCGTGAAAACTAAGGTGAAATGAGCTGTCATTCCGTCTGATGTTAGGGATTGCCCCTTTTGATAGCTCACTTCACCTAAGTTATCACGGTGAGATTTTTACAGAATCGATCGGCTGGTTACTTATCCCTTTTGGTGTCTGTACATACTGGTGTCAGGAATCAACAATATGGATACCCTTTTTTAAGATTAATTCGTTGTTGCAGTGGTGGTCAACGGTGCACAAGTTTGCGATCTTCAACAGCTGGTTACCAACGGTATTGAACCCATTGCTGTTTAGTGCTATGTCTACCAAGTTCAGAAAATCATTTAAGGTGTGTAAAAAATACTAGCGCTTTTAAATATGTGTAAATGTGCGTGGGCAGCCTCCCACAAGGTGGACCAATGACCTGGCGAAGCTCGAGGGAATCTGCTGGAAACGATCAAAGCGTGATCAGTCGTTCGAGTCCAGGAGTGGGAGGTCTTTGGTTTGTTATCATAAATAGTGTTAAAGGAGTAAAAACAGACATGCATAGGTACAGTAAACAAAAAATGTGTTTTTTGGAAATTAAAAATGCTAAGTAAATATTATTATTTACAGTTAGCTAATTTAGTTAGTTAATTTTCTTAGTTGTTGAGATCTTTTTAAACAGTCTGTTCGTCCCGATATTTTTGACACTGACACATAATACAAGTATCGCACTCGTTATGAAAATCTCTTGAACTTCACTGTTACACATACGTAATTTAATAATTACTGCTCGTGACTATATATTTATACTAATAATAAAGCTGATAGTTTGTTAGTTTGTCGCGCTAATCTTTGCAACTGCCAACCGGATTTGAAAAATTCTGTTTACATTTAATAGTCCTATTCTTGAAAAAGGTTATAGTGTATCTAAAATCACTCTGACAATTAGAAGCCGAGCAAAAAGAAAAAAAAAAAAACTCAGCAGGGCAGGGGATAATTTTACGCGGACGAAGTCGCGAGCAAAAACTATACTTTTATAAAATAGGTCTTATATCAAAGTTAGCGAATCGCTTTTGAATTTTGCTAAGTATATACTTAATAGTGATCGTGACAGTTCATAATAAATGTACGTATTTATGTATTAATAGAACCTATATTTGCAGAAGCTCTGGGAAGGAAAATTAAGGAAACGAAATCTACGAAGCGAAAAATGTGAATCAAACACACACTCTCAGCTTAGAAAGTCAACATCATATTATCAAGTTGATTAAACATTGACTAAATTGAGAATCTCAAACAACGAAGCGACAAGTAGATATAATATTTTGTGTGTGTGTGTGTGTGTGTGTGTGTGTGTGTGTGTGTTATGTACATAGCGTTTTTTCTCTGTAATGAAATATGAAAGTAATTGTGATCTATACAAAAATATACCAAATTGGGAAATAAAATGACGCTGCATTTTTGCTTTTGTTTCATACATTCGCGGAAGACCCAGGCGTAGATGGCAGGACGAACTTGACGCCTATATGAAGGATTAGGTCCGTATTGGCTCAGCGGGGTAATTGCGTAACACACTATCAGTAGAAATGACTTTCCTTTTTGACAGCAACAATATTCATTGCGTTATTTACGTATTTGGGCAGACCCATTTTTCGAACATGCGAAGCAATGGATTAGCAATGGCCCCGATTCTGTTGTTCACAAACTAAATTAAATTTAAGTTCAGTGCATCTTTTTCTTTCTATTTCATTATAAAAAGGACAGAAGATAGTAGTCCGCGCCTGACGTAAATTAACGTATTTAGTAGCCAATTTTTAATCCCGTCTAAACTTGTCTATGGATTATCTAATTTGACAGGACTAAACTAATATTTAATCTTCTGTCCTTTTCATAATGAAATAGAAAGAAAAAGAACTTAAAATTTAATTTAGTTTGTAAACAACAGAATCGGAGCCATTATCCTTCAAAATGATTCAGATTGTAATTAGTAGTGTATTACGCAATTAGGGTGCTGCAGTGCTATTCTGTAAAAATCTCACCGTGAAAACTTAGGTGAAGTGAGCTGTCATTCCATCTGATGTTAGGGATTGCCCCTATCAGTGGCGAAGGGTGAATTTATGACAGAGATAAGCCAGAGCAAGAAAAAAATGTTAATGAACCGTTTCATTATATTTCAACTACGAATAAGTAACTTATTCGTAGTATTTCAATGATGAATTTATTTATTTATTCATTCAGTAGTTCACACACAGTTTACACATTTAAGTTGGTGCCAACATAAACTCATTAGAGTTTTACCGTGCACCAAAATCATCGACTACATAATTTAGAAAATTGTAACCACTTCAGTAGGTACTTCGGTAAAAGTAACAACAAAAAAACAAAATTACAACGGGTATAAGTGAAATATTATCTAAAACTAACCAGTGCACATCAGTGACCAATCCGGCCGTCCATCCATCCTTAAAACAAAAGTGATTGATACAGGTTGTTCCTAAAAGTACCTACATTATCGTATGGTTTTCGTAATACACACATCAAAAGTGTCTAGGGATCAAGCATTTTTATGCGGATTTCTTGAGATTGAGATGTGGCTTTGTAATAAATTTATGATTTTATAAATTTATATGGATCCTTTTTGGTGCATTTCATAATTTGAATCAGGAACTGTGAATCAAATTCGAGTAAAAGATGAAAATCAGCTGTCAATATTTTCCCTATAAAAACATACAACGCATTGAAGACATTATTAGTGCTACTGTTTCCCTACTACTGATTAAAACCAACGTTATTATGGAGCGGCGACGTCATTTAAGCAGGGAAGAAATGCTCAGAGCCGTGGGAATGATAGAAGCTGGTTCCCGGCAACGTACTGTGGCTTTAGCTCTGAATACAAGTCAGAGTGTTATCAGTCGACTTTGGACACGTTACCGAAGCACTGGTACCGTGGCTGAGCGCCATGGAGGACGGTATCGCTGCACCACACGGAGACAAGACCGATACATTCAAATCTTAACTCGAAGAGCTCCAACAATAACCGCCATGATGTTAGCCGTGAGGCTTCATCACTCTTCAGGGAACTTAATTAGCGACCAAACAGTCAGAAACCGCTTGCATGAAGTGAACCTTCATTCCCGAAGACCGCTACGGGTACCACCTATAGCAATGCACAATCGTAGGATTCGATATCAATGGGCTCTTGAACACAGAAATTGGGCAGAAGAACAATGGCGTTTCGTGTGCTTTTCTGATGAGTCTCGTTTTGGTATGAGACCGGATACAAGACGTATACGACACTGGAGAACCCCTGGACGCCAACAGCGATTAAAATCCTGCCAGGAAGTCCATCCTTATAGTGGTGGAACCATCATGGTATGGGCGGGTATTTGGATCGGCGGAAGAACTGAGTTGATTTGGATCAGAGGCAACCTCAACGCTCAAATTTATGCTGAGACGATTGTATCAGACGTCATCGTTCCTCTACAAGTGCAAATCGGTCCCTTATTTCAGTTAATGCATGATAATGCACGACCGCACACCGCAAGAGTTGTAAGACAGACTCTCGCCGCAGCTAACATCAATGTCCTGCCCTGGCCTGCTCAGTCGCCAGACTTGAACCCGATTGAGCATGCATGGGATATGCTACAGAGAAGAGCTCTGCCGAATATGGAGGGTATCCAGTCGCAAGAAGACCTTTTTTTGCTGTTGCAACGAACATGGGCGGCCATTCCACAGCGTGATTTGGATGAACTCATTTTGAGTATGCCAAACCGATGTTCTTGTGTTGTTAGTGTTCGCGGTAGAAACACGGATTATTAATTGTTTAAGTTACCCAATAAAATTTTAGAGAAAACTGTTATTTCAGTCTTTTTTTCGAACTTATGTGTTAGTGGTTCAAATGTCAAAAATCCCTTTATTAGGAAAATGGCAAATTTCTTTATTAATGCAAAGGTGACTTGGTTTATCGTTACTGTGACAAACGAAAACACTTTATTTGATGAATCCTTAAAGAAAATTTTAATTAATATCAATCAGGAGAAAAGTTATTGCAAAAATATATGTTGATCCCTAGACACTTTTGATGTGTGTAGATGCATTTTAAATCTTATTTGTGTTATGATATATTATTGTTATGTATTGTAAGGTATCATTTTTACTTTATTATTGTTTTAAACTATTTATCTATAATGACTTAATGAGTTTACTAATATATTTTATTAAAGTACCTATCTATGTTTATATTAGGTATTTATATTTTGTAAAAAATGTTGCTTTAATTTGTATTTTAATATTTTTCTGGGTTATATTGTCCCTCAATGATATAGGTAGTTGATTAATAAGGTAAGGTATTACATACTTTAGATCTCTTGCCATGTAAATTCGTGTAATTTGGAAGTAGCAGCTGAGCATTGATGACACTACGACTTCTAATTTCATTACTATTAACGTTTTTTGTTTTCTTTAGATTTTCATTAAAAAAATCTTCTTTTAACAGTGCAAATTTAGTTTTTTGATGTATTGGTATTATCTTACAGAATTCAAATAATTTGTGGTAGTCATTTTTGTATTTTTAATATACGTAGTTGGATTGCGTAAATTTGATCAAGGTGTGTCTTATATGTCCTACCATAGCTCGACAGACCATATGATATCGTTGATTCGACCAGGGCTTTGTAAAGTATTAACAGAGTTTGATATGGAATTTTGCATTTAATAATAGAGAATTTAGCTAGCATACATCTCAATTTATCAGACACTCCATTAATGTGCTCCTTCCAATTAAGTCGGCTATCAATGGTAAGTCCTAGGTATGTTTGGCTATCTACGAGTTCTATGGAGTCACAACTGCAAGGGTTGGCTACTTTATTGGTGCAATTGTCATGCAAACATTCATGACAGTGAGCTGTTAGTTTAGGCAAGAAACAGCTTCTATTTTGACTGGAACTGATGTACATTAATTTGGTCTTACTAGTGTTTAATACTAGACCAGCGTCATGAGACCATTTAGTCAATAAGTCGAAGTCTTCTTGTAGTTGTCTTTCGGCATCACTAACACTTCGTCCAGCAGCTACAAGACAAGTGTCGTCAGCGAACTGATAGATTTCGCACTTTTTTATGACATTAACGAGGCTATTTACATAAGTGAGGTAGCGCAGCGGTCCAAGGACCGAGCCTTGCGCCGTTCCTTCCGTTACGATGACTGGTTCACTAGTCGCGTCACTGACTCTGACCATGTATTTTCTGTCATCAAGATAGTTTCCGCACCAATCGTGAAGTTTGCCTCTAATTCCGCTGTCATGAAGACATTCCAGTAAACGCTCGTGTCTGAGCGTATCGAATGCCTTGCTGTAGTCTATAAATACTACTAAAACGTGATGTTTTTCATCTAGATGATTATGGATACTATCCGTGAACGTTGATAACAGTTGTGTGGTATTCTTTTTTGGTTGAAAGCCATATTGTTTGTCAGTTAGTATTTTATTTTTTTCATAAAATTCGTGTATTTGTTTACAAATGTATTTTTCTATTATTATTAATTGACTATAGAGTGGTTCTGTTCTGAATTTTTCGAAGGGAAGCTGGCGGGAATCGAGTTGTATGGTACCTTCGCCACTGGCCCCTATTGACAGCTCACTTCACGCTCACTTCACCTCAGTTATCACGGTGAGATTTTTACAGAATCGACCTACTCAAATACTACTCAAATATTGATTGCTGTATAATACTGCGTATGTGCTCTTGTATGCTGCATGCGATTCAAATCCAAGTAAATATGTTCTGAAGTAGTCATAACAGGTATATAGATACCTACTATTTGTATAACGCTTACGCATATTCGAGTTTTCTTGATCCGTATTTTCTCGAATTTGGTCTTAGGTCGATCCTACTGATATCTTTATTTACGTAGCACTGCTTTAATTAGATTACAAACAGCTGGACCAGCTTTCTGTATTGAAAAAGGCGTTATACAAGGAGACCCACTTTCACCCAAACTTTTTAACAGCGCTCTCGAAGAAGTGTTTAAAAAGATAGCGGCAAGCTGGAAGGGAAGCGGCATTGAAGTCGGCGGGGTGCGGTTAGCAAACCTCCGCTTGGCTGACGACATTGTCGTATTCTCTTCCACGGCGGCAGAACTGGAACTAATGCTAAATAGTGATGCAAGCCTTGAGGATGGACAGGCGATGAACATGTCGAAGACTAAGCTGATGTCAAGCACCGTTAAATATAGGGTCAGACTGAATGAGGAGGAATTGCAATATGTTAATGAATGACATTTATTTGGTTAGTCTCTTTCCAATCCAGACAAGACAAGAAAGTCATAAGATGAATCGAAAATACATTGAAGAGCTACTGGTCCATGAAAGAGCTTATGAAAGGAAACCTTCCTTTGTCACTCAAGCGAAAAATTATAGAAATGTGCATTCTTCGCATTTGACCTATAAGATCACAGACTTAGTCTTTGACAAATTATGGAAATGTTTATTCTTCGCATTTGATCTATAAATCGCAGACTTAGTTTTTGACAATTAATAATCAAAGTCCAAACTCAAGGTTTGCCAACGTGCATGGAGCACAGTATTCTAGGCGTTAAATGGACAGACCATATTCGTGAAAATTACGCGATGTAAATTCGGTCTGATGTGTCTTATGACTCAAGCATTGCAGTTAAAAACACGCCGAACTTTTGTCGGTTTTAAATGACTACCATTTGGAAACCTACCTCAACAGCTGAGGAGATTACTTATACAGAAAATTTTCAAGCTTTCATTAGAAATAAATTATTTCATCAGCATTGCTTTCAAAACGGTGAAGGAAAACATTATGAGGAAACCGGCATGTCCTAGAACCGAAAATTCGAAGACAAGTGACATCCACCAACCCGCACTGGGCTTGCGTGCTGGATTACGGTCCAGTCCCTCTCACCCAGAGGACGCCTGTGTCTCGGCAGTGGAAATTTTATATCATAATGTGCCATCACAGCTACAGTGGAAAAATGACATTTAACTTTTGGAGTGTACCACTGTATGTTCGTGTAACGTATCTGTATTTTTCATTTACATGATCCGTCAGCATTTGCATACGGCCTTTGATTTTTAAGAACCACTTTAATAACCATTATTACAAAAGGATCCTCGTTAAAAAACGAATCGTTAATCGGTTCGTCTATAAGTGGACGACTGGATATTCGTACAATTTTATTTCTTTTAATATATCAAGGTTAAAATTGTATTTTGATTAATCTAGTTTGTTATTTTAAGCTTAATTATGAGGCGTTATTTCTATTCCGGAAGCGGACATAGATTGGGCGTGTGGTCCTCAGAACGATATCAGTCGTGAAGATGAGATCCTCAGGTTTCGTTACTGGGTCGAGCCTGAATCTTCGCAGGAGACTGGACATCATAGTCTTCAGCTCCATTTGGGCAAATTTTTGACCTGAAATAACAAAATTTGGTTAAAATATAAAAGGATTAGAAGACAAGACAGCCAAGCGGTCGACTCTTCACGTGACCAGAGGGCTGGCCTATTTTTTGGCCAAAGAATCAGCTTCACCATACAACGTGGCAATGCTGCCAGCCTTTCGGCCCTTTCCCCGCTGATAGCGAAGCGGACGAATTGTTTGATGCCCTATGATTCTTTACCCTTGTTTTGTTTAATTTACATGTACATAATTATTATTATTTTAACTCTGTTAGCTTATATATATTATGTTAATATTATCCTATTAGAAAATTGGGAGGAATTTGAAAATTTGTGGACTTTTTTTTTTGAGGATGGGAAATCATCAAATGACCCCTCCCGCTCAGGGTGGAGCAGAAGGGAGTGTCAGACTCTTACTGACTAAAACCCACCCGTGTTCCTTCCTTAGCCCTTTATGTTCCGGGTTAGCGGTAACTCTTTCGGACAATCCCGCTCCCCCGGCAGGCTACGGCCCTTACGGGCCCCTTCCTTATTGCTGACATCTCTTTGAGGCGCGCGTGGAACACCGCCGCCGCCGACGCCGTCTAGCACAGGCCTGGTCCTGATCGGACGGAGAGTTACAAATTGTGGACCCTAATTCCTAATTGTGGAGTCGTGAGTGTGAATCCGGCAGAAATGGCTTTTTGTGTATCTTTTTTAAGGATTATACCAAAAATTCGAGGACTTGGAGCGTCCTCCAGTCATCACTTATCGCGGAATTACGGACTCTTCCTCTAACAGAGAGTTATGTCCAAGTCACATCAGTGGAAACATTATAGGCCGATCATATAAGATTACCAATGTACACATTTCGCACCTTCAGAATAGTAGTGACTTAACTGAAAAATCTAAGAAATCGAGTTACGATCATAGAGGGTCACTAAAAGGTACGCACTTTTAAGTGAATATTAAAGAAGCGACGTTTTTATGGTGGAATAAAGATTACGATACTTCGGTCACTTTCGCACTCCCTCCCTTTACCCGCGCCGCTCGGATCGGTAGCGACGCGATTAGTGATGATTGAGATATACGTCACTACTGTTCTGAAGGTGCGATTTATTAAGTTGACATAATGCAGCACTGCATTGTAATCTGTGCAGGCGCTTGCACTAGTATTATGTCGAATACAGCGTGTTTAAGCACCATTTAATCATGAGACGTTATCTGGTGAAATCGAGGTCAAGCGTCCATTTATTAATAAACATAAATTATTTGTTTATTTATTCGCGAACACAAATTATCATAACAGGATATCCCAGGGCGATAGGGTAATCCATTTTTTCTATCTATGTTCATAGATCTATGAATATATAGAAAAATGGATTTATACAGGGTAAAATTAAGTTAACTAGCGAATCTGCGCAGACTCGCTAGCTAATTTAATTTAATTGGGTATCGATTTCTAATCATAAAGAAACAAAGAAAGAAATAAATGAATTTAGTTTTTGGGGTCAACGACAGCTGGTAATGTAGTTACCTACTTAAAATTAATCAGTTTTTTGTGTAAACTTTATTTAAAAGTCGTGAAGGGGTAACACGACAAGGCAAAAAGAAACTCATATTCTCAACTTATATTTCAAGTATACTACAACTAGCTTCTGCCCGCGACTTCGTCCGCGTGAAATTTCGCCCTTCCCCCATTCATACTCTTAGGACTGGAATTTCGAAAAACCCTTTCTTAGTGGAAATATACTTCTATACCTACTATTCACAAAGAACACACCCCCCAATTTCATGTCTCTAGGACCAGCGGTTTAGGCTATGTGTTATATGTTATGTGATATATCAGTCATTCAAGACTTTGAATTTTTTATATATAAATATACTACACTACCAGCAGTCGTTGACCCCAAACTAAAAATCATCAAACATTTTTTAACCTACCCATAATTTCTGCGGAGTTTCGCTAGGTAATTTAATTTGATTTTTACAAATTATAACACTAAGCACAATCACTTTATACTTGCGAATTCACTCAAGGAACAGGAAAAAATTACAATCTTTACGGCGAAGGTGAATTAAAAAAAATATTGGATGTACCAACCTATGCAGTTCCTAGGTCCAGCACTAAACGGTATGTAGGCATACGGGTGGCGCCTGATACAGTTCTCTGGCAGAAACCTCTCTGGGATGAACTTCTCCGGATCTGGGAATATCTCCGGGTTCCGATGGATATCAAAAACGTTGAAGTTGCACATCGTATTGTATGGGACTATATGTTCACCTGTAGGGTTCGGAAAAAAACGTGACAGCCACAATAGCAGTCTTCGATCATCAATAGCACTACATTAAGGATTAGGAACAAAACCACATTGCTCAAGTAGCTGTGATTGCATATAGCTGCCTCCCAAGAAACAGGATTTTCCTAGTTTGGGGGGCATGGTACTTAATTCTTATAAGACTTTTGACCCCACTACCTACCTTTTGTATCCTATCTCTGTAGAATCTATTTATGTTTGCATACTACTCTGTAAACTTAAATGATTGTCAAAGTTTAAGTTTTTGTGATTAAAATTATTATTATTATTAACTTGATTATAAATAAACCCTTAATTTCAAGCGTAAAGTTTATCATCGTTTGCAATGTATTCACTACTTTGAAAAGTAAACGGATTTTTAAAATAGGAACATAAATATTTATGGAAATTAAAACATAATTTCTGAGCAATAAGGTGGAAAAAACTATGTTGTAAGACCACCAGGTTTTAAGACCACAACATTATTTTTGTGGTTTTTTTCCGGCCATTTTTGATGTGCTCTTCGGAAATCTAGTAATCTTGTTGATCGAAAGGCCACATGTATTGTTTGGCATTGGTCTGGCTGCTTGAATAGCAACAAAGCACGTAAATAATCCTTTAAACAGGCCTAGCTCTTAACAGACCAGGTGAATGGAAACAGTTCAGACTAGAATGAGGCTGAATTATTAGTTTGTTGTAAAGGATCAAAAATGAAGTCAGAAATAATTAGCATTTCAACTACTTAGCAAAAAAAAAAACCTTGGCTAACAAAATCAAGTTGTCAGCAAAATGTTAGATACAAAAGGACGTAACATTAGAGACATAAGGTCAAAAGTTAAACATACCAATTTCAACATCCTCCTTGAAATATCTAGAGATGAAATGTACACTGGGGTACAGCCGAAGTGACTCTTTAATACAACACTCTAAGTACTTCATTTGACTCAAATCCTCGATTGTAGGAGGTCTTTGACTGTCACCAAAAATGCTCCTCATCTCTTCAGCTATCGTATCCTGAAATTCATGTATTTTCAATTAAGTATATAAATAGTGTGTATGAAATCACTTAACCAGCCTAACATTTTCCAAGTTTTCCAAGTATAGTACATACATTAGGCCGCTCGTCAGTACATAACCAGTTTAATATAAATTGACCGCTATTGAAACTCCGTTTTACGCTCGGCCAGCTCAAGGTCATAGTGTTACTAAGTGCGAAGGTCGACTGTACATGCACACAAAAGATCTACTATTGATTATGCACTTGACAGTGCAGCAAGTGGCGCCACCTAATTTATTTCTTGTGAAATCACCGAAGAGGTCGGATAAGAGTGACACTGGCTGGAGACAGTCACTCTAGCAGAGCGTCACATCGATGGTTGCATGGCGGCTGTCTTCTGAAGAGAAGATGATGTCAGGGGCACAGAGTACATTTAACTAGAGTAAATATGTTCCTTGACATTTGTATATGTCAGGGGAGCCGCTGTCGTACCACGCCCACGACGAACTGCTATATTCTGGCACAATCCTGATGATATGAAAGCTACTGAACCACTAAAACGGTGACCACTTCTGGTAAAGGCTATCCTTCACCGTAATGCTCATTTATGTGGGATTCAATATATTATATACAATACATTCAATCAAAATGAAATAAGGTTGAAGCTGTACCTGTATGTCAGGTTCGTTGGCGAGTCTCATGATCATGAAACAAAGTGCTGTTGCAGTCGTATCGTGACCCTGGAATACAAACAAATGTTAATTAAAAGGATCGAGTTTTTGAAATGAAAACGTGACGTACAGGTTTGCAGGACATTCGAAGCACAAACTGTAACCACGAATTTAGCACATGATTCTATTTTCCTAGTCCTAGAGTACAAATTATTCGGCGGTTATCAAAAAAAAATCTGCTGTTTTATAGAAAAGCACAATACCTACGCGGTCAAAATATATAGAACAGCAATTTAAGAAAAAAATCGACCAACAATTTCAACGTAGGGGGCTCAGAATTATGTACAGACGCCAGCACATCAAGCTACCCGAAACTGTCAAATTTTCCGGATCAACCTTGAACCTTATGCTGTAGCGATAAAGTTAAAAATCTATTAAAGAAATTTGACAGATTGGAGTAGCTTGATGTGCTGGCGTCTGAACTGAATTCATGGCAACAAGTTGCGCGTCGATGTCCCTACTACCCTGTATGCACAGTTCATTTGTAACGTAGCATTAATTACTTACTTCAAACATAAACGTGTCGACTTCTTCTGTGATTCCTTTTTCATCGATATTCCCTTTTTCTTCTTCATCTAGTAACAAGTCTAGCATGGCTAGCTTAGCTTTCTTACCATATACATTATCTTCACCATCATCAGTGTATTCAGTTATATTATTCTTTTTCCTATATTCCCTTCTGTCCTGAATTATTTGTGTGGTGAATTTCTTCAAAGTATTTAATGCTTCGTTCTGAATCTTAGCAGTTCCACTAAATTGGAACAACGCATCTGAGTATAACCAAATCCTCGTAACTCGGTATAAAACGGTTAATGCCAATGTGTGTAATGGTTTAAAGTATTTGTCGACTAATGAATCTTCGCCTTCTCGAGTCGTCGCTCCCATTGCAGTTTCTAAAACGAAGAAAATACGTTACTTTTTGGTCTCAGACAATTGTATGTAATTAGCATATAAAAAGCCAATTAATATCGCTATCGCTGTCTTGCTTAACAACTATAGCGCCCCGTCCAGCTTCAAACTTGTCTCTACTCTCAGAAGTGACAGTTTCACCTACTTCATTTTTGTAGCACTTTATATATTAATTTAATATGTAATACTTTAGTTTTACATAATAAGTCTTTAAAGAATAACTCGCTGTTGGATTTTCAAATTGCGGTGCTTAGCCGTGTGTTGAAAATCCAACAGCGCGCTTATATATTTAGGTGTCGTCTAGTGTGGGTGAAAACGGGACTAGTTCATTGTAGTAGTTCATAATTGAGCAAAATCTTCAAAACACACAAGGTGTATCTTACCACAAATAACGCCAAGAGTAGCCTTGCTGATAATAGGGAACAGATCAGATTTATCCTTATCAACCTCTTTTTCAACAGTGTTCACTAGTTCCTGGGAATGTTCACAGAAAGTGGCGAAGAACCGCTTCAAGATCAAAAAGTGGAACGCAGGAGTCAACATTTTACGGCGATGTTGCCACTTTTCACCTGAAAAAATTAGTTAAAAGATGTTGGTGCTTATTTTTGAACTACTAAGAAACACTTTTGTGAAAATATTTTGGTACAGTCGGCCTCATGTCAGTTGTAACTTATACTTTGATCTTGAGATTCTATATTGTAGTAGGTATGGAGTTACAATAGAATAAGCCAACGTAGCACGCACATAAAAATATCGCGGCGGGATTTTATCGCGCACTGGATTTTCAATTCTTGGTGTTGAGCCGAGCATTGAGAATCCAACAGAGCGCATCCCAGTGTGTCAAAAAAACACAATGTTGGATTTTTTCAACTCTCGGCGTTATGCAGTGCGTTGAAAATCCATTGCGCGAAGAAAACCCGCGGGAAAAACGCCCGTGCCTACCTGGGCTTAGAGATCAGCTTATACTGGTTTTGTTAGCACTGACGTGTGCCTAACCCTATCTACATGAAAAGTCAGTATGAATTCAGTGTTTACAAACTTTGTAACAATGTTTCCATTAATTTATTAATACAACTTATATATAAAAACCTACCTGTACTCGTCAAAAGTCCTTCACGTAGCCACGGAAACAAGAATTTGTAGGGATAACTTTTGTCTAGATACCGTGTAGACGACAAAATTACCTGAAAATAAATGATTTGTCAAACTTAGGAAAGGGACACTAATGTTTTTATTCATTTGGACATACAGCACACTCGCGAGAATAAATAGAATTTATGGTCCGAAGACATTACCTTGTGGTACTCCTAAACTACAATTATTTTTAGAGAAAGATTATTATCATTATAGTTCATTGCAACTTTTTGAGAGCTATTTAACTGGGCGGACGCAGTGTGTTCGAGTGGGGAGTCATGTAAGCGCTGATCTTCCGGTATCTTTTGGCATTCCCCAGGGCAGCATTTTAGGCCCTACTCTGTTTCTCATTTATATTAATGATCTTACTAGTATCAACATTCCCAGAGGCGACATCATATCATACGCTGATGACACAGCTCTTCTTTTCTCTGCGAATACCTGGGATGAGGCTTTTAATGCTGCTCAAATTGGGTTTAATGTAGTAAACCAATGGCTCAAACTTCATCTTTTAACCTTAAATATTGATAAAATGAAATACATGACTTTCAGTATTCGCCGTTCAACGCAAACAGTGAGCAATTACAACATAGTCCCTCACGAATGTTCCCTAGATATACACTTTTTTTTTTTTTTTTTTTTTATTAATGTTCAAAAAAGTTTATCGCAGAGTTTAAATAATATTATACTAAAAACCACAAAAGCCACTGATGGCTTATATATGGCTAGTGAGTTCGGAGATATATTGTCTATTATAGGTATGTACTACAGAGAAACATATTTAGATGTTAAGTTTGTAAGTTTTACATTCAAAAAACAAGATATTTTAAGTTTTTACTTATTCTATATTATAATAATACCACAATTAAGGATGTAATAAGTGTATCAAGCTAAAGTACATATTCATAGTTTGTAATTTGCAGAAAATGCTTTTTTAATAAACATTTAGCTTTATTAGGGTTACAGAGGTATTTACTTTGTATGTCCGTAGGAAGTTCGTTTACTATTTTTGGTAGTATGTAGGTGTATGTTCTCATACCATATGTATTGTTACATCTAGGCAAGGTAAAGGTTTTTATGTTAGCTAAAGTTCTTAATTTAGGATGACGTGTTCTCCTAATTAAATTATTTATATTGATGTATTCGTCTTTTAGTATTGAAAGTCTGATCATGTTTTGTATTGGCAATATGTTGCAATAGTGAAATAGTTTAGAGTAATCATTTTGGAATTTTGTTTTAATTTTGAGTGGTACAATATTTTTGAGGATTCTTTGTTGTAGTTTGTAAATTTTATCTAAATTCGTTTTATATGTTCTCCCATAGCTACTGAGACCATAACCAATTATGGAGTCAGCTAGGGCTAGGTACAGTAGTCTTAAAGTTTTATATGGCATTTTATGTTTAAGCACGATTATTCGACCCAGAATAGATCTTAGTCTATCACATAGATAGTTAATGTGTGGTACCCAATTAAATTTGTAGTCGATTATGAGACCAATGTATTTATGTTCCTTGACGAATTCTAATGTTTCACAGCTACAACTATCGGTACATACTGCGTGTAGACAGGTATGGTTATGCGCCTTAATGGATGGTGTATAAGTGGCTTGATTATGTGAAGAATGTATGTGCATGGCTTTGGTTTTATCGGCATTTATGACGAGACCAACATCGTGCGACCACTTACATAGTAAGTCAAAGTTGATTTGAAGAAGACGCTCGGCCTCTTCAGTGTCTTTATCAGCAACCACGATGCAGGTATCATCGGCAAACTGGTATACAGAGCCTACCTCTATAGTATTGCACATATCGTTGACATAGAGTAGGTATTCAGTAGGCCCGATTATTGATCCCTGTGCCGTGCCTTTTGTTGTTAATTTCAAGTCGCTATACGAGTTTCCTAGCTTGACAGTCGTGTATCTGTTGCTATGGTAGCTCATAAACCACTGGAGTAGAGGACCCCTTATACCACTGCATTCTAGTTTCTGGGATAGTATATTATAATTAAGTGTGTCGAAAGCTTTACTGAAATCAATAAAAATTATTAAAATATGTTTTTTATCATTAAGGTATGTGTTGATTTCGTTGCTAAATTGACACAGTAGCTGAGCGGCGCTTCGGTCTTTCTGAAAGCCAAATTGCTTTTTGTTTATTATATTGTGCTCACATAGAAAGTGGTTTATTTTATCGCCAATACAACGCTCAACTATCTTGTCAATGCTTGATAAAATTGTGATAGGCCTATAATTATTGTAGTCCTTTAAGGATCCTTTTTTGTGGATTGGGCGAATAGTACCTATTTTTAGTTTATCAGGGTAAGTGCAGGTTTTTAGGCTAGTATTAATAAGATGTGTAATGACTGGAGAAATTTTTTGTGATGCATATTTTAAGTCGGATACTCGTATTTCGTCATAGCCAGGACTTTTATTTATATTTAAGTTATTTATAATTTTAAAAATGTTTTCGTATGATATATTGTTAATTCGCAGGGACATGCCGCAGTCACTAGAGTACGTCAGCGGGTCTAATATGGTGGTGTTGCAAGGTTTTGTTATAATGTCGACATTTTGTTGGAATTCATTTGCAAATGTATCGGCTAAGTCTTTTTCCTTACGATTAAATGCCTTGAAAACGACTTCTTCTATTGATCTTGTAATATTCCCACATAGTGAATTAATGATACTCCAAATTTTTTTAGAATTCCGGAAGTTTTTACTAATTTCAGTCTTATAGTATTTATTTTTAGCATAATTTATATATTTATTTGTTTTATTTCGATATTTATTGTATAGAATTCTATTTGATAAGTTAGTGGGTTCACTTTTCCAAATTTTATAAAGTTTATTTCTTTTTTTGCACATAAATTTTATTTTACTGTTAACCCATTCACATTTTTTAAGTTTATAAATATTATTTTTACTTATACTTATTCTACATTCCTTGTAAATCTGCTTAAATTTATCTAAAATAAAATCTAGTATGTGTTCAGGGCATTGATAATCGAGTGCAGGTGACCAGTCGACGTTCATAAGCCTCTCACTCACACGCTTATTATCTAAGCGGGTGATCGTGCACGGTGAGGCAGTCAACGCATGGGCCGGTATCGCACATGCGCAGCCTATTATGTAATGGTCAGCTGGCGCCGTGTTTATAACAGCAGTGTGTGCGTCGCTTCCGCACACTCGCCGTAGAAAGATATGATCAATGCACGATTGAGTTATTATCACTTGTTTATTTTTGTTTTTTGTTTTTTCCACCCTAGTAAATTGATTAATCCCACAGTGTAACCCTAGTTCACACATTTTGTTTAGGTATTCAGAGCAGATGTTATTATTTTTTGTATTTATGTTTATATTTACATCTCCTATCATTAGCAAATCGGAAGACAAACTAGTCAACTTCAACAACCGGTATAATTCATTGACAAATAACAGTTTGTTAGAATCAGGCGGTCTGTAGATTGCACAAATATCTATGTAATAGTTGTAGTTAGTTTTAAGTGTGCCCATAATTGATTCAAAAAAGTTAGTATTTAAGACCTTTTTTTCAAAGTAATGGTTGTTGTGGACATACAAAATAACTCCCCCGCCTCTTTTGTTTGATCTTAGTGAAGAATACATTGAATAGTTTGATACACTAAACAGTTGTAAACAGTTGCTTTTAATATTTACTTCAGTTAGGACAATTAAATCAATTTGACGCTTACTGCTACTGATAATGAGTTCTAGTTGAGCAAAGTTTAACATCAAAGAGCGAATATTAACATGTAACACAGTCAAATAAAGTTGTTGTGATGCAAGCGAGTCTATGTACTCATTCCATGTTATGAAGTTACCTTCATTAATATAACTATCGTCCATAAAAAAAAAAAGAAATTAGTATCAGTTTAAATTTAGATTGATGTTTGACATAGTTATAAATAAATAAAGGAAAGATAGTTGCTAATCAATGAGACATACCTGGTTCAGGTGTTTACCTGTTTCCATTTTTCGATATCTTTCTCCGATCTAACTGTTTGGATTTTTGACTTTTCATCTTTTTTTATGAGCACCGAGCCCCGCTTGCACCACACGAATTTATACAGATCGTTTTTTTTAAGTTCACTTTTAGTCTTCCACAGCAAGAAAGCTGTTGCTGGAGTCAGAGCCTCGCGTATGTAGATCCTTGAATCGTCTTGCTTGCCTAAATCTCGCGACGTGATAGTATTTGGCTTGGCAGCGTCCAGCCAGCTGTCCCGACATCCTGCCTTCAAGGTCACCACGATACTCGATGATGTACGCTGCTGTGCAGCTGGTGCTCGTCGCTCCTTTCTATACGCGTTCAATATGTCATCCGGATTTCTATGTATTATAGTAGCAACTGTTTGCGTTATTTCTGTGACATTTTCTTGTTCTTCCTTGTTTATACCACATATTTCAATCATGTCCGCCATTTGACTCTGTTCCATAGAATTCATTTTTTGTTCGAGCGCTTCGTATTTCAATTCTAGGTTAGAATACTTATTTTGGAGGTCCTTTTGTTGATTTTCAATACGCTTAATTTTGTCCTCATAGTTAGCGAAGCTTTTCTGTATATTATCATACTGTTCAGAATAGAAGTTCAGTGTTTGTTGAACTTCTTCCTTGATTGCTTGTCGGATGTCGCTTCGCAATTCCCGTAAGAATTCATCACTAAAATTTTCCTTCATGATTATAACCTGTTCTGAATCGGTATTATCGTCATCATCGACTTCTGGTAGGATGGCAGATAGGCGTTTCAACTTGTGCTGGTTTGAGCAGATCTTGCATTTCCACTCGACAGCGTCAGTGGAGCAAAGTATACTTAGTTGCTCTTTTGTTAAGTTTACACATGACGAATGGTACCACTTAGAGCACTTCCCGCATTGTATGCCTGGGTTTTTTTTCGATACAAGTTTACTACACGTAGCACATTTTGGCATTTTTGCACATAAATCAGTACGCTATTGGGTATTTCGAAATAAAATAGAACACACAGTGCGCGCAATGACAATGTTCACGCCCGGTCGCTGCGCTTGCGTCAGCCGAACTGACACTGCACTTGTAAGCCAATAGAACGTGGGAATACAATAAAATACTTAGGTATCCTCTGACGGTAACCTCAGCTTCAAAGACCACATAAAATTACTCAGCGCGCGAGTCAGAAAGCTTATTTATGTGTTTAAGAAGCTGCGTCACGTGGTTGATGCGCGGTTATTAAAACAAATCTACTTTGCCTTGTGCCAGTCAGTATTAACATATTGCATTTCATCCTGGGGAGGAGCTCCCAAAACAGTTATTAAACCTATTCAGATCGCTCAACGCACAATTCTAAAGATTTGCACTTATAAACCTCGACTATTTTCCACTACGTTGCTATATAAATACTGCGAAGTACTTACTGTTAGACAGCTCTTCCTACTAACTATAATTCTGAAGCAACATCAAGAATTGACATATGACCCCAACCTTAACCATAGGCGTAGGAAACAATTAGTGTGTATTCGTCAACATAAACCTAAAACGTCTTTTATTAGAAGATTTTTTGTATTTTTGGGTCCATATGTCTATAATAAAATTAACTCTATTCTAGATATTTACCCTTTTAATAGGTTTCGTTGCAAAGACAGGGCGAAGGAGTATTTATTGACCTTAACTTATGATGAGACAGAAAGACTATTGATCGTTCCAGAGTAGACAGGGTCCTTTGTGCAACTTTTAAGGTATTTTTTTGCTCTTCTTTTTACTTTCATTCCATACATCACCACACGTGCTCACACATCCTAACACTCACCGCCCCTCACACGATCACTTACCGATCTCCACACATACACACCAATTCATTTAGTTTTTAGCTTAGTTTACTTTATTTTATTTTTACTTGTTTTTCTTAAATCTACTTATAGTTGTACTTGTTAACTTAATGTCTTACGCAAATAACACACTGAGAGGTTTGGCGCTGCATGCCGAGATACAGGTTTCACCTAGTTCGGTTGCAGATGCTCCTATTTTGTATTGTATTTATAATTGCTTACTAGTTTTTAAGTTATTTTTGTACAATCTTTTTGTTAAATAAAATATTATTATTAAATATTATTATTATTATTATTTCGGTCACGATGGCCAATCTCAACGGAGATTAGCCGGGTACGCAGTGTTAAGGCATTATAGCCTTCTTGTTAATATCTATGCTTGTCATAGATACCGGTTACGGTGTATGAAAAATATATATTGTTGATGTGTGACAAGTAATGTCTTACGAATATATTTAGCGCAGTTCATTCTATAGATTCTGTTTTAATGACTCCTTATTCATACCTAAAGTATCCACATCTTTAATATGGTAGCAGAGCGTGGAAACTAATTCGTGGTTTTATTGAATAAGGACAGAAGTTTCATTCTGGGAAAGATTTTTTTTTTTTTTCTCATTCAATTGTTTCGAGAGAAGAAAATTTTCATACCGTGAAATCTGATACCAGCTATCAACCGCTATGGATAGGGCGATTGTTGAAGCATCAAGGGTGCAGATAGGACACCTAGATTCAAAGAACTTCAAGTCATGGAGATACAGAATAATGGTTGTAATGAAAGCCATCCCTGGAGCCTTAGACATTATCGAAGGTAGGCGATGTAGACCACAAACACCCACAGCAGAAGCTGATCTAGCTAAATATAAAAACGATTTGCAAGAATTTATGAATATTGACAGTGCAGCCTTAGTTCTGATTACGACAAATATGACAGATGAAATTCTAAGTCACGTCATGCGTCTTACAAGTTCACAAGAGGTATGGGAAGAACTAAATAGATTATATGGAGAAAGTAGTGAAGATAAAAGCTATGATTTATGTCTTAAATTCTTCAGTTATAAGAAAGAACCAGAACATGGTATGGCAAATCATATTTCTGAATTGAAGAATATCTGGCATGAGTTGAATGGTCAGTTAGATTCAAAATTACCAGACATGCTACTGATCTGCAAGATTTTGGATACTTTACCAGCAGAATTCTTCGCCTTTAAATCTAGTTGGCTACTTATGACTAAGAAAGACAGAACAGTAGAAAATTTAACTACTCAAATCTGTGCCCATGAAAAAACCTTACTGAACAGAACAGCAAATGACAGCACAACTGAAGCACTATTCGTGAAAACTGCAAAAGGCAAAAAGAAGAAAGAAAAAGATATTAAATGTAAATATTGCGGACAAACAGGACATCGAGTAAGACAATGTAAGAAATGGATTGCTGACGGAAGGCCACCCAAAGAGGCGACCACAGTCAACGTAACCCTACAGGTCTTGGCTATAGGAAACACTCAAGTGGCAGATAAAGAGAACTGGTTCGTAGACAATGGTGCAACAAGCCATATCACGAATAGAGGTGATTTATTTGAGACATTTGAATATTTCAAAGGCCAACACACAGTGACAGCAGCCAATGGTCAAACCATACAAGCATTAGGAAAAGGAAACATCCGTGCTGAGGCTGATGTCTGTGGAGAAAAACATCAAATTCTACTCAACGATGTATGGTACGTTCCAAACATAAAAATTAATCTTTTTTCTGTTCTTGCTGCACATGATCACGTGTACAACACAATATTTGAGTCTACGCCAGACAAGTGTTTACTGAAAGTAGATGGAACTATTAAGTTAATAGGAACAAGGCAGAGAAATGGCGGACTTTACAAGCTGAAACTTAATTGCCTGTCGCCAAAACTTGAAGTCAATATGGCATTGATTAATCCTCTACAAGTTTATCACGAGAGGCTCGCTCATCAAAATAAGAGACACGTGAAACAGATCATAGAGAAAGAGTTCGGATTAAAAGTGGAAGGCACTCAAACAGATCTGTGTGAAGGCTGTGTGTATGGAAAAGCCCATAGGCAAAAGTTTGGTACAAGGATAAGAGCAACTCAACCAGGTGAGCTAATCCATACCGACATATGTGGACCTTTTGCATATTCTATACAAAAGTTTAGGTATTTCTTAATGTTCAAGGATGACTTTACTCGCTATCGTTACATATATTTCCTGAAACAGAAGTCTGAAGCATGGATAAAGCTCAAACAAATGCTAGCTGAAGTCAAAAAAACAGGTCACAATGTAAAAGAAATCTTAAGCGATAACGGAGGAGAATTTGTCAATGAACAATTTCGGAAGATCCTGTATGAACATGGCATAAAACAGAGACTGACGATGCCCCACACTCACGAACAAGCTGGCTGCGTTGAAAGAGAGAATCGGACAGTAGTAGAAGCAGCACGAGCAATGATGCATTCTCATGAAGAGATACCTCAAGGACTTTGGGCAGAACTCATTAACACTGCAGCGTACGTCCTAAATCGGACTGGCTCGACAAGTGTACAAGGAAAATCTCCCTATGAGCTATGGTATGGAAAGAAACCGGGTATCAAACACCTGAGAATCATTGGTTGCAAATGCTACGCCCACATTCCTAAATCAAATCGCAAAAAGCTAGACAAGAAAGCCCAAAAAGGAATATTAATTGGCTATGATGGAGATGAAGGTTACAGGATTTGGGATAAAATCAATCACAAACTGATTAGATCAAGAGATGTGACGTTTGAAGAAATACCGTTACTTGAATTCTCTGGCAAGAAAGACGGCCCGAATGATCCTCAACCTTCAACCTCAACCAACAGAATATATCAATACGGGCTACCAGATCTTCAACTAGAGAGAATACAGAAAATCATGGTACAGAATGATGCTCAAAACAGCCCACCATATACAAGTGATTCAACTTCGACGTCACACTATAATGGTATTAATGAGCAGGAAGTTCATGTAGATCGAGATGCACAAGAAGAATATGATGTTCCAGCAGAGGAAAATCTGATCGACACAGAAGACTCTGAACAGTTTCATGACACTGTAGAATCCGAAGGTGAGGAAGTAGAAAATAATGAAGACCTCTCTCAGGTTGAAATTGAACGCGAAGGTCAAATGACTCTTAGAGACCGGACTAATCTCAGAACTCCAAGTCGATACAAAGATTATATCTGCAACATGACATCTTCGAATGTACCTACTGATGAACCTACAACTTATAAAGAGGCTATGTCCAGAGCAGATCGTGACAAATGGCAAGAGGCCATTAACAATGAAATTGCTTCGTTAAAGGAGAATAATACCTGGGAACTGGTTGAATTACAAAAAAGCAGAAAGCCTATTCCTTGCAAATGGATATTCAAGATCAAGACTAACCCTGACGGTACTCTAGACAAGTATAAGGCCAGATTAGTGATCAAAGGATATTCTCAAAAGGAAGGATTAGACTTTTTCGAGACATTTAGCCCTGTAGCAAAGAGCAGTACTATAAAAGCAGTTTTAAGTGTTGCTGCTAAGGAAAATATGTCTCTGGCCCAATTTGATGTATCAACAGCCTTCCTATATGGAAACTTAGACGAGGACATTTATATGAAACTTCCAGAAGGCTACACAGGCGCAACTGATCCAAAACTCGTTCTTAAACTGAATAAGAGTCTTTATGGATTGAAACAGGCACCACGCTGCTGGAATCGCTGTATTACAGACTACATCATCGAAATTGGTTTCAAGCAGAGCAAAGCAGACCCTTGTTTGTTTATAAGAAAAAGAGGCAAAAGTAAGATTATTTTAGCTCTTTATGTCGATGATGGACTTTTTGCTTCGACAAGTGCTAAGGACACGAAAACCTTCTTGGAAGAGCTGAAAAAGCGGTTTAAAATAACCGTTAAATCAGCTAGCTATTATTTGGGAATGGAAATAGAGAAAAAGTCAGATGGTTCTATTTTTATTCATCAGAAAGCGTACACCAAACGCATTCTTGAAAGATTCGGCATGGAAAATTGTAAAGCTGTTGCAACACCGATCCTTAAGTCGAATGCTAGTAAAGAAGAAGAAGAGAGCTCTACGGCTTTCCCTTATCGTCAAGTAGTGGGAGCACTAGCTTACCTCATGACTGGGACAAGACCAGATATAGCTTACGCTATAAGTGTCGTGTCACGTAATCTTGATAATCCTACAAAGGAGGATATCATAACTGTGAAGCGAATCTTACGTTATCTGAAAGGCACAGTAGACAAAGGAATAGTTTATACAAACGATAAAACTCTTGGTTTAGAGTGCTACAGCGATGCCGATCATGGTGGTGATCAAAACACAGGGCGCTCCACTACTGGAATGCTATGTTTGTATGCAGGAGGACCAATTTCATGGCAGAGCAAACGACAATCTACCGTTGCTATTTCATCGACCGAAGCAGAGATAGTCGCTGCCAGTGAAACTGCCCGAGAGATCATATGGCTAAAGAGGATCTTGAAAGACATCACAGATGAGGATTGTCCAACAAGCCTATGCATCGACAATGAGTCTGCAATCAGGCTAGCCAAGAATCCACCGCATGAATATCATCAGCGGACAAAGCACATACGTATAAGAGCGTTCTTTATACGAGAATGTGTTACAGATGGCATATTAGAAGTATGCAAAGTCCCTGCGACTCGGCAGCTTGCTGACATGCTAACGAAGCCCCTTTATGGACCCAGGATTCTGGAACTCTGCAAGATGGCAGGCATTCAAAACAGAGCCGGATGTTAAGGCATTATAGCCTTCTTGTTAATATCTATGCTTGTCATAGATACCGGTTACGGTGTATGAAAAATATATATTGTTGATGTGTGACAAGTAATGTCTTACGAATATATTTAGCGCAGTTCATTCTATAGATTCTGTTTTAATGACTCCTTATTCATACCTAAAGTATCCACATCTTTAATACGCAGGAGATATTACAGTGCATAATTAGTGTGTGCGCAGACACAGGTGCACTCTCTGTTCACTCTCTGTTCACACTGTACACACACTCTTAGTCCGATGGGACGGCAAACCGACACGACCGGAGAGAGATCAGAGGAGCAATACTCATAATTTTTAAGAACGTTCACAGTCTGATCTTAGGCCCGTATTACAGAACGTCACTCAATTCTCAAGCATTACTTAAAACTAGATTCAAGCCATTTGATTGGTTGAAACTAGTTTTAAGTAATGCGGACCTGTCTCAATCTGTCAAAAATACTCGGTGAATTTCGTTTTATATTTACATTATGACAACAATTTGACAATTGTACATTTAACTTAAAAACTAATAAATGACCTACTATTTACATAAAATAAGCTAACAATTAAAATAATAATATGTACAGGTATAAAATAAGCAAAAGAATCATAGGGCATCGAAAAATTCGTCCGCATCGCTGTCAACAGGAAAAAATACCTCATTTTAGACAAGTTTTTGACATTTGTTTGTCGCCGAGATGAGACTGCGACTAGATTTTGAACGTTTTAAATTATGAGAATTGGCCTTCTGGTGCAAGAACAACGGCAGGATCATCATGTTAGCCGAATGACTCCATTGCTGGCCAACATGCCTTCACCAAGCATCACCAATAAGACCAATCCTGGACTGCCTGCATCATGCAGATTCCCTCGACCTTCACTCGGAAATATTTCGTGGAGATTAGTAAGAATTGTAACATATTTCGTGTTACAATTCTTACTACAATAAGTATTACTTGTGCTTACCTCAATATCCTCTGGTTTATACACATACACTGCCCGGTAATGAAAACCACATAATTTCCATAAGTTACCAAAGCTTTTGCGCCATTCTATTTGATAGTAGAACATTTGTACTGAAAAAAATAAGGTTATCAAGCTCGTCTCAAGAGATATCATTAACAAAAAAAAAAAACATCTGACTTCTTTTTCTTTTTTTGTAAAAATGCTTATATATATTTTGTTTTACTTTTTAATTGTGGTAACTATTTGGTAGGTTTGTGGCTAAGTAATAATAGCCGCACGGGTCGATCGATCTGCCGTGAAAAGATGTAAACGTATTAAAACGAAAAACGATAAACGAACAAAAAAACGGATAAACGTATTTTCTTTCTTTCTTTTCTTTCTTTCTTAAAAGTTAGGTGAAGTGAGCTTAGAGTGAGTTGTCAAGAGTATTAATCCCTAGCATCAGGATGATACTGACAGCTCACTCCACGCTCACTTCACCTAAATTTTCACGGTGAGATGGTTAAAGAGCAGCTTAATCTATGCTTGCCGCGGTTGTTCCGTGGGTGGGTGACCATTTTTGTTTCATACCAAGACCCCTCCGTTAAGTCGTTGGCCCCGGCTATCATTCGTGGATCATCTTAGATAGTGGTTAAAGGTCGCCAGAGCCCGAAAGTCTAACAACCAGTCTTACCAATGAGTATTTTATTACCAATTGTAAACTGGGTTGATCAGATGGGCAGTCGTTCCATGTAAAAAAGTGATATTCAGCTTCATCCGGTAACACTGGAAGCTGACCCCGACATAGTTGGGCGGCAAAAGCGAGGAAGATGATGAGTTGTGCTACCTACCCCTCAAAAATTTGTATTCCACTACTTGTTATGCAAATAACAGTGACAGGAAGTTATTATAATAACATCATCAACTCATCGTTTCAAACAGGTTTTTGATCTGACACGTTTCGAAAAATTTCTTTATTTACATATTAACGAACGTATATCTTTATAGTCGTTTTTATTTAATTTAGCAATGTTATTTAATATCACATTATTTACTTACTTCATGTATTCGTTATACACACGTCACGTTAAAGTATGAAAATATACATACGTCAACCTCACTGTGCCTAACATCAGAGGTGCTATTCTGTAAAAATCTCACCGTGAAAACTAAGGTGAAGTGAGCTGTCATTCCACCTGATGTTAGGGATTGCCTCCATTGATAGCTCACTCTCACGCTCACGCTCACTTCACCTATGTTATCACGGTGAGATTTTTACAGAATCGATAAGCAGGTCCGGTCAGTTTAAACTAGTGTCAACACTAGTTGTCTGGCATTTTTGCTGAACTTGGCGCCGCCGTGAGGCACACTTGCCTGCTAATTTCTTACATCGGACTTATCACTTTACTTGATTTACATATGCTTTTAGCTGATGTATATTTTATTGTGTGTCTTTTAATCTGTGCTAAATAAATATGTTTTTTTTTTCTTATCAACATATACTAAGTGGAAAAATACGTATTATTGAAGTTAACTCAAATACTACAAGCAAAGTTAATAAAATGTAAGTAGGTATATGGGACAACCGCGCAAGATTTTTCCAAATGAAAGTATGAAAGAATTTTTAAAATCGGTCTACAATTGACAAAAATATCGATAAACTTAATTTATAAAAACAAATATTTAGACAGGGTGTCCGGTAATTAATGGATAACTTCTTAGGGGAATTAAACGTAGTTCTTAGATAGGTAATCGGTATAAACAGAGAGCGTTCATACAATTATAATTTTGTTTATAATGAATGCACTCAAACTGCACGGCTTATCTCACTGCAGAAGATCAGGGACAAGACAAGAACATGAAACTGTAGCACTAATCTAATCAATAGAATTCGTGGAGATCCGCGACGGGGTCAAGATCGACAGACACGATAATCTCGAATAACAAAGCTGAAGTTTTTTGTTTGTTTGAACGCGCTAATCTCTGGAACTAACTGACGGATTTAAAATTTATTTTTGCATTTAATAGTCCAATTCTTGAGGAAGATATTTAACATCATGCTAGGACTATTAGGAGTCGAGAAAATAGATAAAAAATCAGAAAGAACGCCAAGCGAAAACGAAGCAATACCGCGGACGGGTGATACATTATTTATCATATTTATTTATATATACTTTATGACGGTACATACCTACAACGTGACGGAGTTGGACGGGGGAACATTAAATTTTACGCGGTCGAAGTCGCGGGCAGACGCTAGTATATACAGGGTGTCCCTGGAAGTATGGATCAAATCAAATAGTGGGCAAAGTTATTTCCAAACTTTTTGATCCTGAGAAAAAAAATTCACCAACAACGGTGAATTTACGCATAGCATTTACGCGTGTGATAGTGTGTTACGCAATTACCCTGCTGTACTTGGTTGATATCCCGACAATCGTAATCAGCGCTTTATTTTTTATTTAACAAGCTCACAGCCAAGTGTGGAACTTTCTACTAGCGTCTATGTTCACGCAATGAATCAGGTGAACAGGCATCTTTTGGACACATTCGTTACATCGTAGACCTCATCCATCGTTTTGCATAAAGGCTCCCGCAGATAGGTCCAACGACGTTCTGGTTCTACAAGAGTCGCGTCGCCCCAGTCTGCGGAAGCCTTAACGCGAGATCGTTCAGACTCATTTAGAAAATTGTTTAGAAAAGAAAAAAAAGTAATTTGATAACCACACTTACATTGATTTTCTATTCAGTGACCTTTAATACCGATTGTAAACGTGTTGTTTTTGATAAAGTTGTTTTTATCCTTGTCTGACTTATTATTGTTCTATTGTTTCCACTAGAGATATAATTAAGTATTACATATGAAATTGGCGTTTTAGGTTTTCGTCTCATTGATTCATTTGCTGAAAAAATTGTCGAATCGCGGATCAATAAAAACTTCGCATCGGAATTTTTTTTAAATTTTTTTTTCTCTGCAATAAATTGTCAAAATTCCGGAAAAAGTGGCGTTTGTTATTGTGACGTTTGAGTAATGTGACGCAGCACTTGACGTATGTTTAATGGTCTGATTTACTCAATTCATGCGGTACCTACCCATTCTTCGAGCTTTTTTACTTTTCCAATTCATTTCAAGTGAATTAAAATGATTTTATCACTCATACCGAAGCCTGCCGCTAATTGTGACGTAGTTTTTGATGGATCTGCTTCCATGGTCACTTTTGATTTTTTATTGTCAACAAGGGTCGGCCGTTTGTTCTGTAGGTTAACATTTTCAGAGCGAAAACGTTGGAAACAAAAACGTACCGTGTTTTCTTTTTTTTACAGTAGCGCCCATACACATAATTAATCCTTCGAGCTGATTATGCAGCGCTGGTGCCACGGTAGAACTCGTAATCATAAATAAAGCGATATTTTAAGTTTTCCATATTATGAACAGAACGATTTCAAAGAAAAATCAAATGGCGAAAACAAATGAAACACAAACAATTTGATACACAAATACACAAGCCTAAATTAGAAATTTGAATTTGGATTGCCTAACGAAACTCCTGAAGGCCAATTCTCGTAATTAAAAACGTTCAAAATCTAGGCGCAATCGCATCTCAGCGACAATCCGTGTCAACTTGTCAAAACTTTAGGGAAATTAAAGGCATTTTTGACAGTTTGAGACTGAGATTAGAATGTGAACGTTCCTAAAAATACGGGAAATGCCTCTCAGATATTTGAGATCAAGGTTGGTTGAATATTGAGATCAAGAGCCAATTCGACAAAACGCCAATTGCATATTATATTATTATTAGCCTGTGATGTCCACTGCAGGGCAGAGGCCTCCCTACTCTCTTTCCAGTTCTCTTTGTTCAAAGCTGCTTAGGACCAGTTCTTGTTGAAGGAGTCCAGCTCATCCCGCCATCTCCGTATGGGCCCGCCGCGATGTTGCTTGCCATTAAGAGGGACTCATTGGGTCGTAAGTTTGGCCCATTGTTCGTCTGATATGCAGCAGATGTGTCCAGCCCAATTCCATTTTAGCGTGGCAGCTTTCTAAGTGACATCAGTTATCTTTGTTATGGAACGAATGGTCGTATTCCTAACCCGGTCTGTTAGTTTAATACCCAGAATACACCGTTCCATAGCAAACCTTGAGCGTGAACCACTGCTAATTTTGCAAAGACCATATTTGTAGACTATGTGAGGATGGGAAGTATGCATACGTCAATGGAGCTCCTCTTATAGGACAAATGAATGAATGCTCTTCCAGACATTTTCGGTTCGTCTTGCAACCTTTTTGTTTTATCTCGCCTGGAAAGAGACTATTTGACCAAGATAGAGATAGGTACTCATCGACGTATTCAACTACGCACACCCCGCCACAGTGATCCTGCCATGCGAGCTGTTTGTCATCAACTTGATGTCAATTTCGTAAGGACCCATGTTTGCACCGGTATTATCTGTTGCCATTATAATGACTGAGATCATACCTACTCACGTATCTATTATCTGTGCTATTATTTTACTCACAACGTAAAACCGATGACTATAAATGTTACCTATTTCCATTTTTATGAAAACTCAGTTATCAATTTATCATTGCGATAATATTAACCACCTTATAAGAAAATAAAATGAAAAATGAACTTACCAGGGGTAATAAATATGTCGAGTATATTTCCGATTAAAAACGTTTCCTTCGGTCCTTTAATTTTATAAATTAATCTGCTTCCATGATTGTATCGGAAATACAAATGTGAACCTAAAACTAAAATGCAGAATAAAAGCAAAAGTAATAGAAACATTGTTAACGTGGTATTATCCCGATGGTCGTGGAAATACTGATTGCTAATTAGCAATGGCTTTACGTTTATCAGTACCGCTTAGGGTGCGCTTACACGGGCAACAATGAAAAATAATATTTACACATAAATACATAATCTGCATTCGCAATTTATTTGCCAAAGATGTAAACAAATATGACATGTTGTTTTGAGGAAAGAAACATACAGATTTGACTGTAGGTACCTGTCCAGTAATCGTGTAGCTCAACTCAGAACTTAAGGAGCTCAACGACAAAATCGTTATATAAACATCAATAATAAAATATTATCATTTCAACCGAAAGACGTCCACTGCGGGACATAGGCCTCCCCCAAGCACCTCCACTTCGACCAGCGGATTAATGCAGGTTGGATAAAATATTATGATTCTTGACAATTTTGATCAAATAAGTCGTCACGACTACAAACAATTTACTGCGATGCAAAATGCTACATATTCTCTCTCTCTTCTCTTCTGTAGCACTTTATTGATCTCTCTATATACTTCTATCCCTTTAAACTGAGCGATAACAAGCAACATGTATAAACTATGCAATAAATTTAATTATTTAATTTAATTTTCGCAAAATTTCTAGTAAGTTTTAGTTTACCGGCTTTCATATCCTAAGTCCACGGCACTGATAAATTAATCAGATCAGAGATTGAATTCTGATGTGGCGTGCTTCTCCGAGGCTGCCTGAATACTCGCCTGTCCGAATTCAGATCCACCCAAAAATCAATCTTTCTAGAGATTTATTTATTTATTTCTTGAATTAAAACGGTTTAAAACCAATTACAAAAATTAAAGACACAGTTTGCATATACTACACATAAAAGATTAAATATAAAATCATCAAGTAAAAAGTTAACAACACTTTCATACATCCCTCTCACAGTACTTCTGATATGCCGACAAAATCTTCACCCATTCGTCCGCAAACAGATCGTTTGTTGGATTAGAGTCCAAGAGATCATTAAGTGCAGCCAGAGTACGTGGTACTGGGGACTTAGCACACGCGACTGTGCGACATGGAGGCACAGCAAACAGCCTGTGCTTTCTGCCGCGGCAGTAGTTGTCTGGCACAAAGAACAGAGGCAACTTATTATGTAGATCGGGCGCGTCAATAGTGCCACGGAGCGTCTTACAGGCTATGATGAGCTGGTCTTTTGCTCGCCTTACCTCTAACGAGTTATATCCGAGGCATCGCAGTAGAAATTTAGTCGGATAGAGGTAAGGGTAATAGCCGTGTTTGCGCTTATAGAGAAACCTAAGGAATGCTTTTGTACTTTTTCCAGTAAAAGCACATATGTACTTTCGTGTGGATTCCACACACAGGAGCTGGATTCCAATTTGCTACGTACGAGTGCATTAAATATAATTTTGATGGCATGTGCGAAGCAAAAATCGCGGCAATTACGCAAAACAAAACCCAATCTTTGGTAGGATTCTGTAGCTACCGTGGCGATGTGGTCGTAAAAGGTGAGCTTTCGGTCGAATGTGACTCCCAGATCTTTCATGGCTGATGTTTTCATGATGGTATTGTTATTTAAATTACATTCATAATTAACTGGGTGCCGCATTCGACCGAATGTCATTGCAAAGCATTTGGAGGGATTAAATTCGTCTATGTCTTGCTGCAGTGCTAAACAGTCACGCTCTGAGTTTATTTCGAGGTACAATTTCAAGTCATCAGCATACAATAGACATTTTGCATGACGGAGAACTCGGAGAAGATCGTTAACCATAATTAAAAATAATAGAGGCCCCAAAATTGAGCACTGACTTCGGAACGCGTGTGGTAGGTGATTTTTTTTTTTTTTTTTTGTGGATGGGAAATCATCCAATGACCCCTCCCGCTCTGGGTGGAGCAGAAGGGAGTGTCAGACTCTTACTGACTAAAACCCACCTGTAAGCGACGCAACTACCATAGGAACTTTTTATAGAATGTTAATTTATTTTCTTTTAGCCGTCAAATTGATGTGCACTTTTTTTTTTGGTCTGTCATCGTCGTTGAAAACCCTATGTAATATATTTATCTGCTATTTTTGTAATTAAAGTTTATTTGTTCGTTTTACTGTTAAATTCGTCTTTTTTCTTCACTCCGAGTCTAGACCATTACAGTTGGTCCTACGAGCCGGATTAATGTTTCATTCACCACCAACAATGTTCACTCGAAGTGCTTCAAAGAAACTAGCGGAACAACAGGCGAAGTCTTCGATCCAAGAGGTTCCACCAACACTACCAGCGAGCGAGGAACAAGTAAGTGTGAAAGACTTACAGCGTCAAGGTGACAAAACTCTTCTCGAAAGTGTAGTTGAAAAGGAACCACGATCGCTATCCGCTGTGGATATGTTGTCTACAACGTTTCAAGTCTGCAAAACAAAGTCTAAGAGGTCTTCATCTTCCTCTGTACTTGCACGGAGAAAAAGACTAGAGTTAGAAGCTGCAGAGGCGCGGGCGAGGATAGAATTAGATTTAATAAATAAACGACTAGAGGCAAACTTAGCAGAGATCGACGACGAACGTAGTGTAATGTCAGATCACACTAACAAGGGTGTAGAAGAGTGGCTAGAGCACAGCAACCAAGAGCTGTTGGTACAGCCCGTCCACGACAAGGGACATACATCGGACGTGGCATGCCCGCCGACCACACAGAATGTCGGCACTGATGAAACAGTTCACCTGCTGGCCAGCGCATTAAAGGATCTTGCAGCCGATTCTACCAATAATGGACTTAATTCAAACCTTTTAAGTAGAATTTGCACACCAAGGGAATTACCACCCTTTTCTGGCGACCCCATGGAGTGGCTCCACTTTAAACAAGCATATGAAGAATCGTCTAAAGTATGTAATTTCAATGATAATGAAAATTTGTGGCGCCTAAGGAAATGTTTGAAGGGATCAGCTCGCGAAGCTGTCTCGGCCTTGTTGATAAGTGCAACCTCGCCTGCAACTGTAATATCTACACTTGAGCTACAGTTTGGAAATCCTAACATCATTTTGTCACGCATTATGGTTGATATCAAGAAATTACATCCAGTATCACAAGAATATTATAAAGATATTGTGCCCTTCTCAGTCAAAGTGAGAAATTGTGTAGCCGCTGTCAAAGTAATTGGGCAAGATGAATACTTGAATGGTATAGGAATAACTACATGCATTTTATCTAAGTTGCCATCAGTTCTGCTCTCAAAGTGGGCAGATTACAGCTACACATTTATCAAACAAGGAAGAAAGCCAACTTGGTTCGACATATCCGAATTTTTAAACGAGGAAGCTTTTAAAGTGTCGTCTATGGTTCTACTGAACAATAAAAACATCGCAAATTATACACAAGGTACAGTTTTATTAAACAAAACTAGCGATGATAGTGAAAAATGCAAGTTCTGTCGTATCTCAAAACATAAACTACAGGACTGTAAGAAATTTCGAAAAGCATTACGTAGAGATCGATGGAGTTTCGTGAAGCGAAACCGGATATGCTTCAAATGTATGAATGCAGATCACGATAGAGCAACCTGTCCAGCTTCAGCATGTGACGTCGAGAACTGTGGTCTACCACACCATAGGTTACTGCACTACAAAATACCTCAATCATAGAACAGCGATAGCAATGCTGCATCCGAACCGTCGTCGCCGCCACCGCCGGTGGCACCTGAAACAGTCACTCATATCAAGAATGGCGAGTGTAAAGTATTGCTGAAAGTTGTGCCCGTAACTGTGTATGGACCTAACGGTATTGTCAATACAAGTGCATTGCTAGACGATGGATCTACTGTAACTCTGATCAGTGCAGAGCTGGCGTCACGCGCCGGGCTCCGCGGGCGCCGCGAGACGCTGCGTGTGCAGGGCGCGTGGGGCGACAGCGCGCTGGTGTGCGACGCTGACGTGTTGAGTGTTTGTATAGCGAACCATAATGGTGAGAGATTTAAAGTTTCTGCTCGTAGTTTCCAGAACTTTAGTGTACCTGTACAAAATATTGATTTAGTTAATTTTAAAAACTATGAACATTTAAGTAATTTAAAAGATTTATTTTGTTATTCTTATACTAAACCTGAAATTTTGATAGGTCAGGATAATTATAATTTATTATTACCGTTAGATGTTAGAGTCGGGAAATGTAACGAACCTTGTGCCACTCGTACTCCGCTGGGATGGTGCGTCCACGGACTGGTGCCTGTCTCTCTCTCGACGCGCGGGTGTTTCTCCACTCTACACGTCTTCGAGGTACAATCAGAGTTGGCAATCACTTCTTTCGAAAACCTGCACGAGATGGTAAGAAAGTCATTTACTATCGAATCAATGGGAATATCCGGGAAACCGCGCCAGAATGCTGATGAACTGCGCGCTCTGGAACACCTGGAACGAACGGCTAAGCTGATTGATGGTCGATGGCACGTAGGTCTGCCCTGGAAGGATGCTAGGTGTAAGATGCCTGATTCTGAACGTACGGCACTGTCTAGGCTGCATAATTTAGAGAAGAAAATGTCCTTAAATGGGCAGTACGCACAAAGGTACCGAGATCGTGTTAAGCATTTGTTAGACAAAGACTTTGCTAAGGAAATTACAAACTTATCGAAACCTATAAAAACTTGGTACTTACCTCATTTTGGTGTAGACAACCCAAACAAAGGGAAACTTCGTCTTGTTTTTGATGCGGCGGCTAAAACGCGCGGCTTATCACTGAATGACTATTTATTAACGGGTCCCGATTTATTGCTTTCTTTGTTAGGCATTTTGTTGCGTTTTCGCGAACATGAGATCGCCGTAATAGGCGACATCAAGGATATGTTTTTACGAGTTAAAATCAGGGAGAGTGATCAAGATGCTCTTAGATTTTTATGGCGCGAGAGCCCTCACGAGCCCATTAAGACGCTTAAAATGACTTCCTTGATATTTGGTGCGAATTGCGCACCTTTTGTTGCACAGTTTGTTAAGAATAAGAACGCGCGACGTTTCGAATCTTCAAATCCTCAAGCCGTTCAAGCTATTCTCGAACAGCATTATATGGATGATTATATTGATAGTCTACCGAACGACAAAGCCTGCATTGACCGAGCGCGCGACATAATACATATATATAAACAAGGGGGCTTCGAGATACGTAATTGGCTTAGTAACAGCAAGATAGTTTTAAACAGTTTACCCGAAGAGTTGCTCGCCACCTCGGCCGTAGCCGTGAAGATTGGAGCAAGGCACGAAGGTGAACGCGCCTTGGGTATATTATGGTACCCTGTCGATGACACCCTGGGCTTTAATACCACATTCAAGCGTATACCGGAAGAAATTCTGAATGGCACCAAATGTCCTACGAAGCGCGAGTTATTAAAAGTTATTATGTCATTGTTTGACGTCCATGGGTTTCTGTCACCATTCATTATTAATGGGAAAATATTACTTCAGGAAACCTGGAAATCTAATGTGAACTGGGACGAAAACATAACGGAAGATATTTATTTTAAATGGTTTAAATGGTTGATGCTATTAAAAACAATAAGTAGTATTCGAATACCACGCTGTTACCAGCGAGTGAACACGCCGTTGTCACCTCACGCTGCAGCAGGAGCGAGTAACGCTGCACGAGTGAGCGCACAAATACCGACCAACCAATTGAGTGATGAAACAGTTTATAATTGTTTACAACTACATGTTTTTTGTGACGCGTGTGCGCTGTTGCTTATTGGCGTTGGTTGGATGGCAATGGACAAATAAGGGTTTGCTTCGTTGCGAGTAAATGTCGAGTTGCACCTGTAAAACTCGTTACAGTACCGAGGTTAGAATTACAGGCAGCAATCATAGCTGCCAGGTTAGCGCAAACTTTACAGTCCACACATAGAATTAAAGCAACCGAACGATTTTTTTGGTGTGATTCCACGACGGTGCTGCAGTGGCTGCGCAACAACACACGGTCATACAAACCTTATGTTGCTCACCGCTTAGGAGAAATCGACGAGTTAACGCAAATTAAAGAATGGAGATACGTACCTACGTCAATGAATGTTGCAGATAAAGCTACTCGCGAGAACTTTGATAGTGTTCAGCTGGATGGGGAGTGGTTTAATGGACCTGCATTTTTATACGACACAGAGACTTCGTGGCCGTCGAGTATATTTGCACCGATCATTGAAGAGTCTGACATAGAATGTATATCAAATATAGTTCACAAAAATGTATCTGAAAACGCAGCAACTGAACCGGACCCGATGCGGTTTTCGTCTTGGATTCGGTTGCTCAGAAGTACAAGTGCAATGCTAAAATTCATAGATAAATGTCAAAAGAAAGAAACTGATGACTACACTGCTATGAAACGCGCTGAGATTCTGCTTTTACGAAATGCTCAAGGAAAATCATTTTCTATGGATATAATTTTAGTAAAAAATGGAAAATGCTTAGGTAAAAGTAGCAAATTACTTAAGTTAACGCCTTTCTTAGATGAGCAGGATGTTCTTCGAGTGGGTGGGCGCATAGATGCCGCTGATGGTGTTTCTTTTGATGCTAAGCATCCTATAATTTTAGATGGAAGAAGTCAAGTAGCAAAGTTAATCGTTAGACATTACCATGTACAAGCGTGTCACGGCAATCAGGAGATGGTGGTAAATAACCTGAGACAGAAATATTGGTTAATTCGAATGAGACCTACTGTTAAAGAAATAACAACTAAATGTATGCTTTGTAGGATACGAAAGGCAAAACCACAGATGCCAAAAATGGGTAACTTACCAGGTGCTAGAGTATCCCATCATCAGCGACCGTTCACTCATTGCGGCATCGATCTCTTTGGACCCATGGACGTTATAGTTGGCAGACGTATAGAGAAAAGGTACGGGGTCCTCTTTACCTGCCTCACTGTTAGGGCAATTCATTTGGAGACAGTGTCGTCGCTCAGTACCGATTCGCTGATTATGGCTCTTCGGAGGATGGCTTCAAGGCGCGGATGGCCTGCCCATTTATATTCCGATAACGGGACTAATTTGAGAGGTGCAGACGCAGAACTCAAGAAGTCAGCTATGGAACTTGATGAGCAGCTTCTGCAGACCTGCAGCTGCCGGCATTCACGGCACTCGATGGACCTTCATACCGCCGGCTAGCCTCCACTGGGGTGGATCATGGGAGCGCTTAATTCGTAGTGTAAAGGTTGCTCTGAAGGTCGTCCTTAAAGAAAGAGCGCCTAAAGAGGAGGTGTTGAACACTCTGCTGGCTGAGGTAGAAGCTATGGTGAATGGCCGTCCACTTAGCAACGTCTTGGTGGACGTAAACAGTAAAGAGTCTTTGACGCCTAACCATTTTTTGCTCGGCTCCTCTTCTACTTCACCGCAGCTAGGCAGCTATCAAGATTCGGACCTATACCG
This sequence comes from Globia sparganii, assembly GCA_949316385.1. Taxonomy (NCBI): domain Eukaryota; kingdom Metazoa; phylum Arthropoda; class Insecta; order Lepidoptera; family Noctuidae; genus Globia; species Globia sparganii. The sequence goes on from OX438658.1 coordinate 20,504,180, forward strand.
GCGTCGACAATGGCGGGTAGCACAACGGTTGTCCGATATGTTTTGGAAAAGATGGGTCACCGAAGTACTGCCTACGATGATACCACGGCAAAAGTGGACCGATGACGGAAACAAGCCTCTTCAAGTTGGAGACTTAGTGTTTATTGCCGACCCTGATGCGCCACGTAACGTGTGGCCACGAGGCATCATAGAGGAGGTTTTTCCTGGAAGGGACGGCAGAGTGCGAGTGGTACAGGTACGAACGCAATTAGGTAGCATTAAAAGATCTGTGGCACGCGTCGCTAAGTTCTCCTTAGATTAGCTAGTGCTGCGCCAGCAGCACTAAGGTGGGGCTATGTAAGCGACGCAACTACCATAGGAACTTTTTATAGAATGTTAATTTATTTTCTTTTAGCCGTCAAATTGATGTGCACTTTTTTTTTTGGTCTGTCATCGTCGTTGAAAACCCTATGTAATATATTTATCTGCTATTTTTGTAATTAAAGTTTATTTGTTCGTTTACTGTTAAATCCGTCTTTTTTCTTCACTCCGAGTCTAGACCATTACACCACCCGTGTTCCTTCCTTAGCCCTTTGTGTTCCGGGGTAGCGGTAACCCTTTCGGACAATCCCGCTGCCGTGTGGTAGGTGCTTGATTCATATATACCGAGCCTAACGAACTGCTGACGATCGCGTAGGTAGTCTGCGAAAAAACGGAGGAGAGATGTTGCAAAACCGATTTTGCTAAGTTTCATCAGCAGCATGTCGTTGTTAACTCTATCAAATGCCTTCCGAAAGTCGAAGTAAAGTACGTCTACCTGACGCTTGCGATCCAAACTGAAGGAGACATATTCAACCAGTGTCAGGAGATTCGTGTCAACTGACCTCTTGTTTCTGAAACAGTGCTATTCATTACATAAATATTTGTTTACTTGCTCGTATATTAATCATTATGGAGGATGTTCTCAAAGACCTTCGCCGGGGAAGATAAAATTGCGATAGGGCGGTAATCTTCAACGGAGCTTTTGTTTTGGGTTTTAGGAATAGGTGTTACTCTAGAAACTTTCCACTGAGAGGGATATGTACCAGTCTGCAAGGCTAAATTGTAAATGTGACAAAAAGGATTACTGAAAATATGTTTTGAACATTTAATGATAAATGGGGGAATGTTATCGGGGCCAACGGAGCTTTTAGGTTTTAGTTTATTTATGCCTTTAACAATGTCTATGGGGTACAAGGGGGGTACATTAATGTAATGATGGTGGGATGAACCGCTCTGCAGAGTAGCACAGAACAATTAACTTGACTCGTCTGCTACTACTGCGGAGCGTGCGCGCCTGCTAGCTGTGGGTAAGAGGGAGTCGGGTCTTTGGCTTCGTCAAAATATCCACAATAATTATGTGTTGCCCAACAAAGAATTAAACTATTTTGTAATAATGTTTACTGTGTAATGGTGTTTTATAATAAATCACCTAATGTTTTTGAAAGTCTTAACCTCATGACATTTAAAAAGAAATTATTTAAGTAACTTCCTATTGCATTTAAGTGTTACTACTCAACAAATGATTTTTGAAATGAAATTTTTTATTAAAAATTTAAATTAGACGCCGACTCGCCTTTGTGCTAACAATTGAATGGAATTTCATTTCCATGACATTGTATTGAATAATTTTCTACATTGTATTTAATCATTTTTCATTATTATTAATAACCTTGACATTGTATGATTTAATTTTGACATTGTTTTAATACTCTTAATTTTAATTTTTTGAAATATTTGTACAATGGCAACAGCAGAATATTATGGACATCATATTAGGTACGAGTAACACCTTTGTAACAACAATGTACTAACAAATAAATAGATTTATTATTATTATAGACACTTGGTTCGACAACATTACTTTCCGCCTCGCTGCTTCCCTGCGACTGGAGTTCCTGGCTGTTCTCTTCATCGCTGTAATTGTGGCGAAGATGTCAACAGCCTCGGACACCACGGCCCGTCTTGCAGCCGAAGTGCAGGTCTCTTAGCGCAGCACGCAAAAATTAATGACATCATCCGACGCTCGTCGGATGATGTCATTAATGTTAGCTGGCTGGAACGCCGACGGTGACAAGAGCTCTCTTGTCACCGACGGCGTTCCAGCTTTATTAGAACCCAATGGCTTGGTACGCGACGATGGCAAGGGACCGGACGGTATGTCTTTATTTCCATGGAAGGTGGGTAGGCCTTGGATGGAGCGCAACATGCGTCGATACTTTTGCGCCATCACATCTTCCTGGCTCGGCGTGCTGCGGTGGCGCTGCTGCTGCGGCTGCGGTAAAACTCAAGCGGCGAAAGTAAAATACTTAACATAATCGGAAATTATGTTTTCGTTCGTTTTCGTCCGTTTGGTGTTGAAACCCTTGGGCCATGGGGTCCGAGTGCTCATTGTTTGTTCAATGAATTCTCTAAACGGCTGGTTGACACTTCATGTGACCCAAGGGTTAGCTTTTACCTTGGCTAGAGGCTAAGCATTGCCATACAACGTGGCAATGTCGCCAGTCACTTGGGTACATTATCAGTCGACAGCGATGCAGGGAAATATTTCGACGCAATATTTTAGTTTTTTAATAGTTTTAATAACCTAAGTTATTATATTTTTATTTTAATAATTTATGGTTTATTTAGTATTACAAGTTTGTACATATAAGATAATAAAAATGCAATAAATTCAGCATAAAAACATAATTTAATATGGAGGAATTACGCAATTATTGCCTCAACTGTTGCCTACACTGTCATCTCAAACCTGTTAAGATTGTAATTTGAATATATTGTAAAAGGAGTTTTGGATTCATCAATATCATCCACAATCGCATAGATGCAAAATTAAACTCGCATCAACCAGCGGAACAAGCAGGATTTCGCAAATTTTCTTCTACCACGGACCATCTTCAAACTCATGTTAATAGAAAAATGCACAGAATTTCGAAAACCTCTATATATGGCTTTCGTGGACTATACAAAGCCTTTTGACAGCATTAAACCCAGTGCAATATTTTCAGTCTTACAAAGTCAAGATATAGAGGAAACTTAAATAGATCTTCTGAAGATTATTTACGAGTATATACTCGTATTAATAGCACGGCCAACCTTAAAACTGGATTCCGTAGGCACAACATTCAAAATAGACAAAGGGGTAAAACAGGGTGGTCCGACCTCTCCTAAACTATTTACGAGCACCCTTGTGGAGATATTTAAAAAACTCGCAGATACTGGGTGTTCCGATCAGCGATAAAATGCTGTCAAACTTTCGTTTTGCAGACGATATCGTTCTTTTTGCATCTACATCAGATAGACTGCAACAAATACTCCAAGAACTGAGCACTGCAAGCCTTGAGGCTGGACTGACGATAAACCAATCAGAAACTAAAGTCATGACCGACACCGCCAAATATAAAGTCGATGGGCAGGAAATATACTAGTTTCCTTCCACAACAGACAGGATAAAGAGATCGACCGACGAGTCGAAAATGCCTGGAGGAGCTACTGGTCCATGAAGGCGCTAATGAGGACCTTCCTATTTCCAAACTCAAGGTTTGCCAAGGAGCAATGGAGCACAGTATCTTAAAAAGTAAACTCACCGACCAAATTCGCAATACCACAATACGCTCCAAGACTGGTACTGCCGATGTTGGCGGCAAGTCTGCGAGCTAGCTTCTGACGTTTCATTGGTGCTCATGTAGGTTTGTATGAAATAAAATATTTTGATTTTAGAGGGGCCCGTGTCTAAATAATAACAGCCGCACAGGTCGATCGATCAGGTTAAGCTACGCTTGCCGCGGTTGGTCTGTGGATGGGTAACCATCATTACATTCCGTGACCCCTCCGTGCCTCGGAAAGCACGTTAAGCCGTTGGTCCCGGCTGTCATTTGTGGATCTTTGACAGTCGTTACGGGTAGTCAGAAGCCCGAAAGTCTGACAATCAGTCTTACCAAGGAGTATCGTATTACCCAGTAACTGGATTGTGGAGGTCAGATAGGCAGTCGCTCCATGTAAAATAGTGGTATTCAGCTGCATCCGGTTAGACTGGAAGCCGACCCCAACATAGTTGGGAAAAGGCTAGGTAGATGGTAGATGATGAAAATAATTTGATTTTAATTGTTGGTAAAAAATTGCCTGCGTGAACACAGCTTTAGGTTGCAGATGCGCAAAATTCATAAATCGAATTCGTCACGTCTCACGTCTGTCAGTACTCGGTAGAATGCGTTCGACTTTACTTACCTGATTATGTTTTGTGATTCGTTAGCATTTTTTTTCTCCATTTTGTGTCAAGGCATTCTTTGTTTATAAACATACCTACAATCTTTTATACACGAAGAGAACAGAGTTTTGTTAGTGATTCGGAGTAAATTGGCTGCGACTGGCAGACAGATAGACACACGCGTGATCCTGTAAGGGTTTCGTTTTTTCATTCGGACGTACGGAACTCTAAGTAGGTATTCATTTATAAACAGTAAAGTAGGTACTAAAAAAATTAGAGCGATAGTAGATATGATTATTGGCGCCTGTAACTATGGCGTGCGACTTTAATATCCTTTGCAAGGAGTTCTCATTTGACCCATTTACCTCCAAAACCTACTCTGCGCGTAGTCGGCTGAATGCTGACTTTTTCAAAAGTGAATAGTGTTTATATACCTTATATATGTATTCTTTTCTATTGTGCTTGTTAGTGATCCTAAGATTTCTACCGCATTTTCTGTTTTTATCCGTGAGAACCTGTAATTGGCTTTACGTCTCATATACAATTGTTATGCATCTGTTATAGCTGTTGGTTTTCCTGTAAATAAATAAATAAATAAATAAATATTAGAGGCCTAAGTCTACCAGTGGACTGCTGTAGGCTGATGATTTATGTAACTATAATAAAAATAACTATACTAAAAATACTATAGGTTCAAATGATATGAAATAGATAATATGAGGAAGGGTCAATAGCTACTAAGATAACCGATTTAAGCATGTCTGTAAGTATCTAATGTTTACTGATGGGTAACGAATATTATACTCTAAGTATCATAATGAGTTCATAGTCTAAACTGCCGAAAAGAGATAACACGAGTGTTGGCGACAGATCTGGCAACCCCGTTGCTAGGGACTTGTTGTTGTTGGTTGGCTAGCAACGGGGCGGCTTACGTATTAGATGGATTGTTTCGTGTGATATTTTTCTGTATATATATTAAACCCAATTGCACCTTTTACATTTCTTTTATTTGGTGCTTAACAACGAGGCTACCATAGATCTATTTGAACTTATGATGAACTGTCTGTCTGTGCATTCAGGCGTACTCAAACTAAGCGCTGCCAGAGGCAAAAGCTAGTCGATTCGATAAATGAGAAGAAAAAAAAAACACGGAAAAAAATTACAAAAATAATTAAAATTTATTTACAAAGCTACAATTTTCCCGACTCTATCATTTCTTTGATACGGTACTTCTGTATCTTGCCGGATGCTGTCTTAGGGAACTCGTCTATGACCTTTAGAACCCTGGGGATCTTGAACCGGGCGATGTTACCGTCGCAGTGACGTTTGACTTCATCCACGGACACGGTGACACCTTCACGGACTCGCAACACTGCACATAACTCTTCGCCTAATCTCTCATCTGACACTCCAACCACCTGATTCGAAAAAAAAAATTGTTTATTTCAAATTCAGAATAACGGGGGACTACCACCACTCCTTAAAGTGTGGGAAAGAGATGGAGCTATATAGGATGTATAGCTCCATCTCTGTCCCATTCTGAAATAAGATTAAAATAATACCGCTAAAAGAGGTGGTGGTAGGCCATATTATTGCGATAAGGCGAAGTACAATTCGCGCGCTCTCTGTTCACAGCAGGACGTCAAATGATGTGCGAGAGAGCGCGCGAAGTGTAGTTCGCTTTGTCGCGACAATGTAGCCGTAGCATAAATGGCACCCACACGCGCAAGAAAACAGTCTCATACATACAAAGTACTTATTGTTCCTAACAGTTGGTAACAATAATTTTGTTTGACGCCGCCTCAGCAATAGTTATTTACGAATGTTGAAGCGACGTCAAACAAACAATGAACGAAAATCAATCCAACTGCAATCATTTTACGTTTTCGTAATCAATTCTTGTTAGTTTGTTTTCAATAAAAAACGCAACGCGCGCGGCGCTTTGTTTTAAAATTATAAAGTAACAGTATATTCATTGTTGAAAAGCCTAATCCGAACTAATATTCTAATTGCGAAAGTAAGCTTGTTTGTTACGCTTTCAGGCTAAAACGGCTGAACGGATTTGTATGAAATTTGGCATATGGGTACACCATGACCCTGGGTCGCAGACGAAGTCGCGGGCAACAGCTAGTGACTTATAATGTTTCCACTGCTGGAACACAGGCCTCCAATCTGGGAGATATCACTGCACTACATGGACTTTGTAAGTATTCTTTGTACAGACGCCAGCACATCAAGCTACTACAATCTGTCAAATTTCTTTAATAGATTCTAAACTTTATCACAAAAGCATAAGGTTCAAAATTGATTGGGAAAATTTGACAGTTTCGGGTAGCTTGATGTGCTGGCGTCTGTACTTACTAATTCCATGTATGAAAGAAAGAAAGAAAATACGTTTATTTTCGGTGAACATAACGCAAAAGGAATATAAACACAAAAAATAAAATAAATAAAAGGTAGGGGGAAACATGCGTCACATCCACGCAAAACGGCTATCGCTCAGCATTATGCTGCGACACTGTGCAAGACAGAGCCCCAGCGCTGGATTTCAGCGGCAGCCGGCGCTGACGTAATAACGTCGTCCGGTGCAGCAAACACTTAATAGGACACTGTACCGGCGGGGCAATTGCGTAACACATTATTAATCGGAATCGGTTCCATTTTGACACTTCAACAATATTCATTGCGTTATTTACGTGTTGAGCAAACAAATTTTTCGAACTTATGAAGCAATGGCAAATTAGCAACTTCAAAATGATTCAGATTTCGATTGATAGTGTGTTACGCAATTAGGGTGCAGTACAGCGTATCACTGTTTTTTAGAACGATTCAATTATTTTCTTACCTGACAGTCCTCGATATCAGGATGTGTGATCAGCAAGTCTTCGATCTCTTTAGGAGCAATATTCTCTCCCCCTCTAACGATGATATCCTTCAATCTGCCCACGATGCGCCCGTATCCATCTTCACTTATCGTGAATTTGTCTCTAAAATGAATCAAAATCAAAATATTTTATTTCACATAAGCCTACAAGGGGACTTATGAAACGTCAGAAGATAGGTGCACGGTTCCAATTGGTCGTTTCCTATGGAGAAGAACCGGCAAGAAACTCCACGGTTACTCTTTTAAAAATAATTGGCTTTTACAAAGTTTTCTAATTACAGTAGGTATGGGAGGACAGCGTAGGCCTGTCAACAAGTACCAGGTACTTGATAAAATAAAAAATGGTCTACAGATCTAAAATCTACAGGGCCTACAAAGTCCTCACATTTACAAAACAAGAATCTATCAAAAAGATAAATAGAATACCTATAAACACATTAAAACCAAGTGATATGATTTCAATTACAACCATTAGAAAAGAGTTGAAAAAATATAATTGTATCTATATAATGTCAAATAATAAAAAGATTATGTCAAAGAAGTATGTATAGCAAAAAAAAAACCGACTTCCATAAAAAACACTACAAAGTAAAAAATAATTTTAATTTCGGAAGTCGGTGTCTTTGGATCTGTATTTAGTTTATTGCCACCGACTTCCGAAATTAAAGTTATTTTTCACTTTGTAGTGTTTTTTTTGTGGAAGTCGGTTTTTTTTTGTTAAAAAGTTTTTATTTCTCGCTTTTTAGTGGGTCTGTTTAAATGCATCAAGCTCATCGCCTTTTACAAAATATTACTTTTCCCGATACAGGGACGTTCATTGTTGAGGAGTTCTCCTGGTACTCCTACATCAGCTCCATTTCACCATTCGCATTGTGACGAGCATAAATTGTGCTTAGCAACCATATTAAAGTAATCGAATCGCAACCTGTGAAATACTTATTATTGAGTAGTCCCGGTGGCCATCTGTGGTCTTCATCATCAGTTCCACTTCAATAAATGTTGCTTTCCGAGAGCAAATGCACGAGTTACTATAAATAATGCCCGAATAGCTATAGGTGTGCCTATAATATTTGAAGAGTTCCTTCGATTTCTTCAGGATCCCGCTGATAATCCTGGTAGCATCAAGCCAGACTTATGTCAACATTGCATTGAACTTAAAATTTAGTCCTGTTTAAAATGAGCCCAAACACGACTACGGTGCTGTAATTTCAAGGTTTGTACTTTTTCGGATGCTCCAGGCTTCAGCACCAAGTCTCTATGTACTTCGGTGTTTCTCATTAACAGTACGTTTATCCACACATCGAGCCCTTTTCAATGAGCCTAAACACGATATATCTGCTGTTAGTTGTCAAGGAGTTAGGTACTCTGTAGACTATCCTGACTGCAGCATCAGGTCATGACTTGATGATCATGAGACCAAATGTGGCAAATACCCTATCAAACATCAAAATAATTTACTAAAACTGTCCTTGTCTGTTCGAGTAACTTCTTACTGTTAAGGAGTTGTACCTTCCATCATCAGCTCAGCTACCTGAGATGGTGACAACCATACGCTAATACACAAGATACTTCATAAAATATGCGAAAAACAATAAGTGAGCCTATAAAATTTGAGGGTTGCCCTCGATTTCTCTAAGATCCCATCATCAGACACTAACTTGGTGACAATGAGACCACCTCAAAACTATCTACTTTTAAACAAAAAAAGAATTTTGAAAATCCGTCGACAATTGGCGGAGTATTCGATGAACAAACATACAAAAAAAAAAAAACATACAAACAACCGAACATAGTACCTCCTCCTTTTTGTGAAGTCGGTAAAAAAAAAAAAATCAGAGCAGTTAATAGCATTTACGTAGTTATACCGTTAATGAGATGCCAGAGAAGCCACATGTGCAGAAGGAATTATTGTCAAACTACCTTGTCTTCAACGTAGTCTTTAATAATAATAAATAAAGTTATGTTTACTCATTAGAACTTTAATGTGAGAAGTCGCAAACCATCCTGCAGACTAAAAACTCAGTTATGTAATTTTTTTCAAAAGAAAAATACACACAAAGAAAATGAATATTCAAGCCAGAGATGATTGTAATGAAATTAAAGTGTAGATCAAGGCTAAAAGATCGTTACACACCTTTTAGCGAATTACCTCATTAGTGAACATAATTTAAGTGGCAACATAAAATATTAGATCAAAGAACCATCAATTTTTATTGATTGACTTCCTTACATGTTGGATATTCCATTTATCGAGGAATGCTATAGGCTATATAGCATCACGCTACAACCAATAGGAGCGGAGCACCAATGAAAACTTGCAAAAACGGGAAAAATTATTCCTTTTGCTTCCGTTGCGTGCGCTGCGTAAACGGTTATAGTTACGCAAAAATAATGTATGACGGAATTGTTCCCCCTTAAAAGTTCTAAAAAAAAAGTCTGCGACAGCATATATCTATCTTTTAAGGTTGACTCAGTATAATCTTTTTCATGACAATCAAATATGTTCTAAAATTAATTAATTAATTAATTAATTTAATTATTTGCGAAGGTGTTTTTATAAACATGATATTAATCCTTATCATAAGTATTTAATTTTGAACAAAATTGCCCTTGACATCTTTTAATTTTAATTAATCTTAGGAGATGTCGTAGTTTTATTTAAAACTAGCTTTTGCCAGCGACTTCGTCCGCGTGGAATAATGACTTCCGGAAATTGAGGCACTAACTCTCATAGAGTTTAACCGATGTGCTCTTTCTTCTGCCTATTTTTGAGAACGCGTATTTCTCATTCAACGCGTTTTTCAAGACAATAGCGGGCGGACGCCGGCGTCCGCTTGGGGCTTGAATAACTAAAAATATATAACTACGTCTAATATATAAAATAATAATATATAATAAAACCTACTTCACTTAAAACTAAATACCTATAACTACTATAATTAATAATACCTATACCTATAATTAATAAAAGTACCTACGCTTTTACCTACTTAATATTAAAAAAAACTGAACATAAATTAACCAAAACTTACCTACTACTAACTAACTACTACTAACCTATTACTACTTCACCTAAAAAGAAATCCTGTTTTCCCAACATTTCCCTTAACTGCTCTGCTCCTATTGATTGTAGCGTGATGAAAAGTATACTACAACCTGCCCAGGAGTATGAAGAACAATTGTACCAAGTTTCGTTGAAATCCGTCGAGTGGTTTTTGTTTCTATAACGAACATACAGACAGACAGACACAGACAGACAGATAGACAAAAATTTTACTGATTGCATTTTTGGCGTCAGTAACGATCACTAATCACCCGCTGATAGTTATTTTGGAAATATATTTCATGTACAGAATTGACCTCTCTACAGATTTATTATAAGTAGGTACCTATAGATAAATCAGCACGGCTGCCGCGCGCCGCGCGCCCGTATCTGTGCGAGGTTTACTATAAGTTCCACTCTTACTGATCATAGCGTGATGTACCTATAGCTTCTTAAAGTCATGTACACACAGTTACACATCAAGATATACATTTCCAGTTTTAGCTGACCTCGCATTGTATAGTTTTTCGTACAATCAGAAGTCAGCTTATACTGGTTATGTATAGCTTGATGTGTAGCCGTGCCTACTAAGTAATAATATTTAAGTAATGGAATATTTTTTATTAGTATAGTAGTGTTTTTCCTCAAATTAAACCGCGGGGCACTGCTAGTTTATAATAAAAAAAAAAACACTTTACCCAGTCTTCAACCAGCCGTCTTCGCTGAGGGTCTGCCTGGTCTTCTCCGGGTCGTTCCAGTAGCCGATCATGTTGTTATAGCCGCGCACCACTAGCTCGCCGGGACTTCCGAACGGCACCATTTCACCGTTATCATCTACTACCTAAGGAAATAATGTATTATTACTTTTTATTCTTCGTCTCTTGTGTATAAGTATTAGAGCAGCTCACACGGTAGCAAAATACAATGTGTAAAGTACAATGCGCAAAACCTCATACACCCCAATTAGAGCATTGAGTTAAAAGCATAATACAATGACCAAAACTATTTTTTTTTAAAGCTAACTATTTTTATTAAGAAAATCGTGTTGATCCTAGCATTAGTTTATGCATTAAAAATTGAGTCTTACTGCCTTAAAATAAGACTTAATTTTCTTTGGCTCAATCGGCGGATAGTATGGCAAAATACATAATTTTTGAAAAAAAAAACCTATATTAAAAGTTACTGAAATCGATTCAGTAGTTAATTATGAACAAACTATTTTCAGGTCCTGAGCATTTAACGTTACACGTTATACTCAAGGTGATTGGAAGATGGGTGCAAAGCTTTAAGGCGAAGATAGTACAGACAGTTTAGAACAATTTAAGCCATGGTTGTCTTAGACGAAGTCTTACCATTTTTTTTTAACCTAATTTTTAAGATTTTTTTCGAAAATTGCCAAAATTTTAACTAAACTGGTTATTTATAGCTAAATTGAATGATAAATGAATTCATTTTTATTTTATTTAATTAAAGTAATGTGTAAGCAATCTAGCAAAACATGTTTTAGGCCTCTGTGTCGTTAGACATTTTTTTTACAGACATTTAAAGTTCATATAAATTTAAAAAAATCATAAATCATTTTTGAAAACCTTATTTAAAAAAAAAACGAAGGGTGCTTTTTTTGTTCAAATATTTTTGAAAACATGCGTGATAATCGCTCTTTCCTTTGAGGTATCATTTACGAGGATATTTTACAAATTATTGAAATTAAGATCTACAAACCAATTTGAGGGAGAAATTTTAAATTTTTGGCAGACTAATTAAAACAAAATTTTTGCTTAAAAAACTTACGCTAAGCTTACTTTATGTGTTCGAAATGATAATTACTTCAATTTTAAGAATTTTTTGCACATGCCAATTGAGGGGATTATCTAAACAATGGCCGCCGCGCGCAGTGCGGCACATGAAAGAACCGAATTGAAGGGATTATCTAAATAATGGCAGCAATGCGCGGTGCGACGGCATTTCCAGGTAGAACGCCCAGTGAATAGAAAATAGCGATAAATACGTTGGTTTTTACAGCAAAATGGTATTAGTTACTAAGGCAACAAAATCGTGTTTTTATTTAGTTAGGGTTAGTCAGTCTGTGTTGAAGCGGTCACATCTTTTACTTATTACAATTAGTTGAATTAGTCAAACTACAGCTGCCCATGTGAGAGGACGTTGTCGTGTTGATTCGCAATTTACCGTGTTCAGTTGTAGCCCTTTGCGTTCCTGCACGTGTTGTTTGCGTTAGTTTTGAACATTTTTGTTTCACCGTGTCCAATCGTAGCCGCAAGCTCCTGCACGTGTTGGTTTTTGAGTTGGGTTGAGTTAACATTTAGTGCGCTCCTACGCCGTTTTTCTTAATTGTTATGTAGCTATGGCTACTTTTTCCAATCAGGAATATGCGGATATCGTATTTATGTATGGCAGAGCAGATGGCAATGGATCCTTGGCGCGACGGATGTATCAAGAACGCTTTCCGAATCGCAGGGTACCGAATGTGCGAGTGTTTTACAACACTTTTCGTCGACTTGCCGAAGTTGGGTTTCACCGCGTGGAACCTGGAGTCAACCCAGGCAGACATGAAACTGACGTCGAAGAAAACATTTTGGCAGCATTTCAAGCAGATCCTACTACCAGTACCAGAGCCGTAGCTCAAAATCTAAACATTTCACAATGGAAGGTGTGGCATACAATGCACCATAATGACAAATATCCGTTCCATGGTAAGGGTGTGCAAGGTCTGGAAGAGCATGATCCCCAAAGAAGAATACAGTTCTGCCGTTTCCTCCTCAACAGAGACATCGAAGATGCGTGGTTCCTGAAATCAATCTTGTGGACGGATGAAAGCATATTTTCTAGGGAGGGCATTACAAACTTTCATAACCTCCATGAATGGGCCGACAGAGACAATAATCCACATTTTAAGAAGCGAGTGTCGTTTCAGGGAAAATTCTCTGTCAATGTATGGGCTGGAGTAATTGGCAGGACATTGATTAGGCCCCACTTCTTACCGGATAATTTAAATGGTGAAAATTATTTGCACTTTCTACAATTCGATTTACCAGTTCTGATCGAGGAAACCGGTGTCCCGATATTCCAAAGAGACCGAACAGTCGTCTTTCAGCAAGACGGCTGTCCAGCGCATTGGACGTTAAATGTAACAGAACACTTAAATAATTGCTTCCCTGACAGCTGGATCGGCAGAGATGGACCCATCCCTTAGCCCGCTCGCTCACCAGATCTGACCCCGCTGGACTTTTTCGTGTGGGGCCGGGCCAAGGAACTGGTGTATACGAATGTTGAAATAAACAAGAGAGAAGAATTGATGGAGAGAATTAATTCAGCGTTTGAAACGATGAAACTGGAGATGATGTTGAAAATAACAACAACAGAAGTGAGAAGACGTAGCCGTGCTTGTATTAGGAATCATGGCAGACATTTTGAACATGAACAATAAATAATTTAGATTCAAATGTTGTTTTAATTACACCGCCTAAAATTTTAAAATTTGTCCCTCAAATTGGTTTGTAGGTCTTAATTTCAATAATTAGTAAAATATCCGCGTAAATGATACCTCAAAGGAAAGAGCGATTATCACGCATGTTTTCAAAAATATTTGAACAAAAAAAGCACCCTTCGTTTTTTTTTTAAATAAGGTTTTCAAAAATGATTTATGATTTTTTTAAATTTATATGAACTTTAAATGTCTGTAAAAAAAATGTCTAACGACACAGAGGCCTAAAACATGTTTTGCTAGATTGCTTACACATTACTTTAATTAAATAAAATAATAATGAATTCATTTATCATTCAATTTAGCTATAAATAACCAGTTTAGTTAAAATTTTGGCAATTTTCGAAAAAAAATCTTAAAAATTAGGTTAAAAAAAAATGGTAAGACTTCGTCTAAGACAACCATGGCTTAAATTGTTCTAAACTGTCTGTACTATCTTCGCCTTAAAGCTTTGCACCCATCTTCCAATCACCTTGTATAAGTCAGTCAGCAATGTGCTAGCGCAGTGTGACATGTGATTGCCTGGTATGCGCCATGACGGGACCAAACGCATATCCGAGAACCCACCCTAAGCCTATAAGTTCGGGGTGCTCGGGCAGAAAACCTCCACGTGTGCCTGGGTACTGGGGTTCCTTTCTGGATACGTCCGGGGGGAAGACCAGTGTTCGGGCCGGTGCATCCCGGGGTGCGGGCAGCGATTTTCCTCTGGGATTATTTCCCAGTGGAATCTCGCTGTCCGCATGCCAATGTTCTGCCAGGAGGATCGCTCCACACGTGCCGCTCTGAGTAGCTGAGCGGCAGTTGTGGTGGGGGGTCAGAGCGGGCCCGGTGTGCACTTACCCTGCCGCCGGGCAGGCAGGAGGGGTAACCCTGCTGCCACCGCTAATCTCGTAGCCCTGGAGACAGTTAAGGTCATGTCTCTGGCTGTTGAAGGGGGTCGAGGGTCTTGGCTTAACCGCCCGGACCGCGAGGAAGATTAACCTCTATAAAAAATTCCCCAAACCTCCAAGCGGCGGCGCACCGTGAGGGAGGTACTAAGCTTGGCTAATGGGTAGCTTGATTTAGTCGCTAGTGCGAACCACTAGATTTTTGAGATAATACAAAGTTTAATACTCGTGGGAACAAATATGGATACAGCAATTTTAAAAAACAAAAAACCGGAAGAGGAGAGGAGTGATGCGGGGTCGGAGTCCGACGCCGCATCTGGAGGTGCGAGCACGGGAGGCTCAGGGAGCCCCAGCCGTGCCAAGAAGATGGCTGCTGCTGGAAAAAAGTCCAACAGCAAGCGGCCAAGGTCAGAGGACGGCCAGGGGTCGTCCTCCGACGGGGAGCTGGCCTCGGCCCGGAAAATCCCCACCAGCAGGCGGGGAGGAGTCCGGGAGCGAGGCAAGGGGAGGGGGCTCACTGCCCGAGAGGCGGCAGAACTGGCGGAGGAGCCAGCAAAGGAGGCGGAGGCCGGTCGCGCGGTCGCTTCGGGGTCCTCTGGCGACGAGGCGGGTGCGGCTGGCAGCCCCGGGGCGGACCGCAGGCGCAGGTTTGCGGCGGTCGTGGAGGCCGCGATCCGGGACGTGTCCCTGAAGAAGCTTCAAGCTTCGAAGAACAGGGCCATAGTCTCGGCAACGGCCTCCATCATGGAGGCAGCGGAGGCGGCCAACTACGTCGGCCCTTCGGCCGGAGAAGTGGCCGAATTGCGAGCCGAGGTCGCCCGCCTGACGGCCGCGATGGAGCATCTCCGAGAGGAGAACGGGAGGCTCCGGGCAGACCTGGCCACCTTGAGGAGCACCGGCAGGGCGCAGGCGGAATCACCGAGCCGGCCTATCCCGGTGGAGAACCAGGTCCTGGACCTGGTTCGGCAGGAGCTGGCGGCCTTCCAGGCGCGGTTTTCCGTCCTGGAGGGCATAGTCCTGCGCCCACCTCTGGCGGGCAAGGCGGCGGCCCCGGGGCCGAAGGCGGCCTCGTACGCGGCCGCAGCGGCAACGGCCGCCTCTAAACCCGGGCCGTCAGGCCGGGCTCAGGTGCCGGCCAAGCCAGCGTCTGCTGGCGGAGCCCCGGCGAGGGCGAAACCGGCGTCGGCTGGCGGAGCCCCGGCGCCGGCTAAACCGGTGCCTGCAGGCGGAGCCCCGGCGACGGTAAGGCCGGCTCCTGCTGGCAAAACCCCGGCGCCGGCCCGGAAGAGGGGCGGGGGGGGAGGGAAGGCGAAGGCCCCAGAGCCTACGCCCGGCCCCCAGAACACTCCCACTTCTGCCGCGACCGACGCCGAATGGCAGGTGGTCGGGCAGAAGAAGAAGGCGGCCAAGGCGGCCAGGAAAAAGGCGCAAAGGCGGCGCCGCAAGGAGCGAGCCGTCGCAGCTAGGCTCCGCGCCCCGAAGACCGCGGCTGTGGTCATAACACTGCAGCCGGACGCGGTCAAAAAGGGCGTGACGTACTGCGACGTGCTCACTAAGGCCAGAGCGACGGTGGACCTCCAGGAGCTGGGGATCGCCGGGGGCCTCCGGCATAGGGTGACCGCCACTGGCGCTCGCATGCTGGAGATCCCTGGCGTGACGAGTGGCCCCACCGCTGACGCCCTAGCTGAGAAGCTAAGGGCGTCCCTAAATGCGGAGGAGGTTCGAGTATCCAGGCCCGTCAAGTGCGCAGACATGCGCATCTTGGGCCTGGATGACTCCGTAACGGAGGGAGAGGTGGTGGCCGCCGTCGTCAGGACGGGCGGGAGTCAGGACGTATGGTGCCCGCCTTCACTTGGTCGGCCAAGTGAAGGCGGGCACCATACGTCCTGACTTCACGGGCATGCGAACCGTAACGGTAAGCTGCCCCGTGACGGCGGCCAGAAAGATCGTGGAGGGCCGAAGGCTTCTGGTCGGCTGGGTTTCGGCGCAGGTCAAGCTGCTGGAACCCAGACCTCTGAGGTGCTTCCGATGCCATGTGGGGCACCACGTAGGCGTCCAGTGCACCTCGGAGGTGGACCGCAGCACTCTGTGCTTCCGCTGCGGTCAGCCCGGACACACGGCCGGCTCGTGCAGCGCCGCGCCGCACTGCGTCGCATGTGCGGCTGCCGGCAAGCCGGCCGAGCACCGGGCAGGGAGCAAGTGCTGCGTTCCACCCGACGGAGCCAAAAGGAAAGGGAGGCCCTCCGCCACCACCGCCGCCACCACCACCGTCGCTGCCGCCTCTGCTGCCGCCACCGCCGCCGCCGCCGCCGCCGACGCCGCCGCCGTCACCGCCGCCGCCGCTACCATCGCCGCCGCCACCGTGGAGGGGCCCTCGCAAGGGGCCCAGGAGGGGGCTGAAATGGAGGAGTGATGGCTCCATTACGCCTCCTCCAGGCGAACATCAACCACTGCGCCTGCGCCCAGGACCTGTTGCTCCAGAGCATGGCGCAGTGGTCGATCAACATCGCCGTGGTCGCTGAGCCGTACTTTGTCCCGCCCAGGGATGACTGGGTGGAGGACCTGAGCGGCTCAGTGGCCCTAATTTCGTCGGCCGCCGCCGGCACCCCGTCCCTCGAAGGAGTCACGAAGGGACAGGGGTGCGTAGCAGCACGGTTCGGAGAGATAGTAGTAGTGGGAGTGTACTTCTCTCCGAGCCGAACTCTCGCCGAGTTCCAGAACTCTTTAACAGAGTTGAGTGTCGTCGTCGCCGGAAATCATCGCTTCCCCGTACTAGTGCTCGGGGACTTCAACGCCAAGAATATGGCCTGGGGTTCCCGTTGCACGGACGTGCGGGGCAGGATGGTGGAGGACTGGGCTCTGGAAACAGGCCTGGTCGTCCTAAATCGGGGTTCTGTTCCCACGTGTGTGCGGATGCGGGGCGAGTCCGTGGTGGACATTTCGTTCGCCAGCCCCGCTCTGGCACGGAGTGTTATTGACTGGCGTGTCATGGAGGAGGTGGAGACCTACTCCGATCACCGGTATATCCGGTTCGACGTCTCCACCCAGACCTCCAGCGCGCCGGTCCAACAGGCCCCGAGTGGTCCGCGGTGGGCGCTGAAGCAGCTGGACCGGGAGCTCCTCCTGGAAGCCTCGATCGTGCAGGCCTGGGTGTCATCACCGGACAGGCCTGCCGATATCGACGATGAGGCGGAGTGGTTCCGGGAGGCCATGTCGGAGATATGCGACGTGGCAATGCCCCGAGTCTGGCCAGGACGCGCCCGACGTCAGGTGTACTGGTGGTCGCGGGAGGTGGAGTCGCTACGCAAGGCTTGCGTCGACGCGCGACACCTGTACACCAGGCACCGCAGGCTCCGCATCCGCCCTCCGGATGCGGAAGCCACGGAGGCGGAGCTGTACGAGGGGTACAGAGCGGCGAAGACCGCCCTCCGCGAGGCTGTCCAGCGGGCCAAGGATATGGCCCGCGAGGAGATGGTGGAGACTCTGAACAGAGATCCATGGGGGCGCCCTTATAAAATGGTGCGGAATAAACTCCGCACCTGGGCCCCCCCGCTGACGCAGAGTCTCCGCCCCCAGCTGGTGGAGGAGGTGGTGAGCGCTCTGTTCCCTTCACGGGCGGAGCATACTCCCCCGCCCATGGCTCCGCCACTTGCGGTGCCTGAAGCGGACCACGCGGACGACGACGACATCCCTGAAGTGACCGGGGTAGATCTGAGAGTGGCGGTAGATAGGCTGAAGGCCAAAAATACCGCCCCAGGACCCGACGGCTTGCCGGGTAAGGCCTGGGTCCTGGCCTCAGGGGCTCTCGGGCCCCGACTAGAGGCGCTCTTAAGCGCATGCATGGAGAGGGGCCAGTTTCCACTCCGCTGGAAGACGGGGAAGCTGGTCCTCATACAGAAGCCAGGGCGCCCTGCGGACTCTCCGTCCGCATTCCGGCCCATCGTGCTGCTCGACGAGGTCGGCAAGCTCTTTGAGAGAGTGATTGCGGGCCGCCTCGTCGGGCACCTGGTGAGGACGGGGCCGGATCTTGCGGACAGCCAGTTCGGCTTCCGCAAGGGGCGCTCGACGGTGGATGCCATCATGCGCGTGAGGGCCCTCACGACGGGGGACGCGGTGTCCCGGGGTGGGGTGGTCGTGGCGGTGTCACTCGACATCGCCAACGCTTTTAACACCCTGCCCTGGAGTTGCATTGGGGAGGCGCTCCGGTATCACCGGGTGCCGACCTACCTCCGTCGAGTAGTCGGGGCGTATCTGACGGACAGAGCCGTCATCTACCCCGGTCGCAACGGGGAATGGAACCGGCGAGAGATGTCGTGCGGTGTCCCGCAGGGATCGGTTCTGGGGCCGCTCTTGTGGGACATCGGTTACGACTGGGTGCTGCGGGCCGATCTCCCTGATGGAGTCAGCGTGGTTTGCTACGCTGACGACACGCTAGTCCTGGCGCAAGGGAGGTCGCATCAGGCGGCGGCCGACGCGATGACACGCGGGGTTGCGATAGTCGTGGAGAGGATCCGGCAGTTGGGTCTCGAGGTGGCTTTGCACAAGTCCGAGGCCATGTCTTTTCATGGGCCTCGGAACGGGCCGCCTTCGGGATCCCAAATAACGGCAGGAGGGGTTCACATCGGCGTCGAGGCAACGATGAGATACCTGGGTCTCGTCCTCGACAGCCGGTGGAACTTCGTCGAGCACTTCCGACGTTTGGCTCCCAAGCTGGAACGGGCCGGGGCCGCCTTCAAGCGGCTCTTGCCCAACCTGAGGGGGCCAAACGCCTCCTGCCGGAGGCTTTACGCGGGGGTCGTGCGGTCCATGGCCCTGTACGGGGCCCCGGTGTGGGCGCGTTCACTGCGGCGGCGAGCCGCCCACTATTTGAACGCGCCCCAGAAGGTGGTAGCCGTAAGGCTGATCCGGGGGTACCGCACGATCTCGGGCGAGGCGGCAAGCCTCCTTGCCGGACTGCCGCCGTGGGATCTGGAGGCGATAGTCCTCGCGCGCCTGTACGAGTGGCGCGCGGAGGCACTACGCCGGGGGGAAACTCCGCTTCCGCGGCAAATCGCGGCGGAGCGGACCGACCTCCGGCGCGATCTCATGGCGGCATGGAAAGAGCGACTGTCGCAACCCAGCGCAGGGCACGCCGCGATAGCGGCGGTAAGACCCCTCTTTGAGGAGTGGCTAGAGAGGCGCCACGGCGCCCTCACCTACCGCCTGACGCAGGTCCTCACCGGACACGGGTGTTTCGGGAGGTACCTGCACATTATCGGGCGGGAGGATACGCCCGGGTGTCACCACTGCGAGGGTCGCCCGGAGGACACGGTGGAGCATACGGTGGCGGTATGCCCCAATTGGGCGGAGCACCGCCGTGTTCTCGCAGAGGCGATCAGCGGCGGCGGCGACCTCTCGCGCCCGGCCCTGGTTCAAGCCATGGTCCGGGGCGAGAGGGAGTGGGAGGCAGTCACCTCCTTCTGCGAAGCAGTCATGCTAGCGAAGGAGGTGGCGGGACGGCTGAGGGAGAGGGCCTCACGTCCCAGCCGCCGCGGGAGACGCCCCGGGCGTCGGGAGCCGCGAGACGACTCCCGGCCACCGTAGGCGCGGGCCTGCGGGCGGAGAGTAATGGGTAACTCTCCGTCCGATCAGGACCAGGCCCGTGCCGGACGGCGCGTACGTGTTCCACGCGCGCCTCAAAGAGATGTCAGCATAAGGAAGGGGCCCGAAAGGGCCGAAGCCTGCCGGGGCAGCGGGATTGTCCGAAAGGGTTACCGCTACCCCGGAACACAAAGGGCTAAGGAAGGAACACGGGTGGGTTTTAGTCAGTAAGAGTCTGACACTCCCTTCTGCTCCACCCAGAGCGGGAGGGGTCATTGGATGATTTCCCATCCACAAAAAAAAAAAAAAAAAAAAAGCCTATAAGTTCCGTTTATCCAACTAGGCCTACGGTGGAATCACGGACATGCGTTTCCGCGTATCCATTTTGGGGTGGATAAACGGAATATCTGGCCATGACAAACATTTATGTAGGTATATGTTACGGCTAATTGCCGAAGTGCGGCTAAACCTAGTTTTAGCCGGGTACAACTAGGTGCATCCTACGTCGATGGAGCTATTTCTGTGTAAAGGGTTTAAAGTAACCTAACCAAACCTAACCTCGGGGTGCCCTTCGATCGCTCTTGCATCCTACGTATCGACTGACCGCAATCATGCAACCGATGTCACCCGAAGTACACACGAACCGCATGTGGCCGGCTGCACCTAGTTGTACCCGGCTAAAACTAGGTGTAGCCACACTTCGGCCGGCTAAAACTAGGTGTAGCCGCACTTCTGCCATTAGCCGTGACTTATACAAGATCAAATGAAATTAGCTAGATAAACTCCGCAAAAGTGATGGCTGACGAGTATGAGTATCTAAAACAAACCCCGTCTAAGTAGTTCCCTAGCTAATTTAATTTCACTCTCTATAGTCATTGTATGCATATTTTTTTAAATGTAGGAGTTAAAACGATTAGGTAGAAGATGCGTAACCTTGATATTCAATTATAACATGTTTCTTTGTATCACAAATCAATTGCCTAGAGAAATCGATTTGCACTGATTATACATTTATTTATTATTTATTTAGTTATTAACACATCATCACTATCATTACAGGAATTTCTTAATTCAATAGTGTGGCCATAATTATAGTTTTATCATTTACCATTTACCATTAAATTAATACCTCATAAATGCGGCCGTTAGGTATTCTATGGTGCATTTTATAGCAAAACATCAATCAAGTTAATTGTAGTTCATTCACCGATTTTCTGTTAAGATGAGTATATTCTAGAGCATTTTTCAGAGAATTTATGCCATACATTGTAATGTAATATTCTTACGAATGCTCGACGCCGCGTTCGACGTAGGGTAGGTAATGCTCAGGGCGAGTGAACATTTACCTGTAACATTTATTTCTACCTTGAGGGACCCGTGGCTAAATAATAACAGCCGCACAGGTCGATCGATCAGGTTAAGCCACGCTTGCCGCGGTTGGTCTGTAGATGGGTGACCATCTTTATATACCGAGACCCCTACGTGGCTCGGAAAGCACGTTAAGCCGTTGGTCCTGGCTGTCATTCGTGGATCCTTGACAGTCGTTACGGGCAGTCAGAAGCCCGAAAGTCTGACAACCAGTCTCACCAAGGGGTATCGTATTACTCAGTAACTGAGTTGTGGTGGTCAAGTAGGCAGTCGCTCCATGTAAAATACTGGTATTCAGCTGCATCCGGTTAGACTGGAAGTCGACCCCGACGTAGTTGAGAAAAGGCTAGGCAGATGAGCAGATGATGATTTATTTCTTCCTTGCGCTCATTATTGACGATTGTGGGTTCTTGATCGCTCGTGCCTTTGCTCGATAAAATGTTTGTCCAATACGCTAATCGGTTTTGACATTAAACAGGCATTTCAGTTTTCCCCATAATGCAAGCTCAAGCCCATAATTTTGCTCAATAACTGATATCAAAAAAACTGAAGTCTTAATCGACTTTTGTTGCTGACCGTACTTATATATTTTAAACGATTTGCCTCATGGCGTGTTCGCTCTGGCGGTCGTAGGTATTTAGATCTTGAAACCATAACAGCCATACACGGTTTGGGTATTGATGAGGTAATACGAATCTAAAGGCATGTTTGATCGTCTCCTTTATGATCTCCTCTAACCCATTGGTTTCTGTTTCGAGGAAAACAAAAACATTTAAAGACCATTTAAAAGGGAAAGTACTCATAAACAACATTTTCCAAAGAAGTACTTATTAAACAAGCAAAACTGTTGTTCCAGTTAAATCTAGACAAAAATACAATTACGAAGGAGTAGTTTCGAAAATCAGCAAGTATAAAACAGGTAATTGTGCCGTGGTAAAACTTGTAAACATTTGGGTCGAGTAGATATTGAAGTTTTATTTATTTATTTAACCATTTATGTATACACGTATATAAAAAGACAAGAAAAAAAAACAGAAAAATAGGTTCAAAGGTGATGCTTATTTCTTTAGAAATCTCTTCATACCTGCATACCTGCGATAGAAGTAAATAAAGAAATGTAGACAGCGTGTGGGAAGAGTCTTGTATGGGACCACTAATTATCTTCTCGAGATTACAATGTTGGTGCCATGGAGAAAGTTGTTCAGGTCGATGGTCTGTATCACACATTTAAATATGACCACACATTTCTTTATTGACGAGTAAGGACTTTCTCTCTCTTGTTACGGCTACATTCTCGCGATAACGCGAGCTACCGCGCGCTCTCTGTTGTACAGCGGTATGCGAGATAGAGCATGCGAAGTGTAGTTCGCCTTATCGCGACAATGCACCCGTAACATAAGAAAAGAGGCTTATGAGTTCAAAGTCGGTATAAAAATAACAAAAATGAAGGTACCTTGGTCTCCACATGGTCCTGTATGTAGCCAACGGTCTCCGCCACCACGTCAATGCTGTCGCCAGGAATGCTCTGGAATATACATGCTGTTGTCTCTGTCATTCCGTATAGACCCTGAAAAGACGGCAACATTGAGAAATACCCTTTTCATGTAAATCGGTAATTTTGGTGGTCATAAGCAGCCGATCTATCTGATGGTAAGTAGTTACCATCGCCTATCATTAAAATCTACAATACCAGGTTTAAAGATACGTTGCTACTCTAGAAACAAAGCTGATACGTCTCATGTTCCTGAAACTGCACCGACACTATCCATAATGTGGTTTGTGGTTTAAAGGGTAAGTCCCTTCAAACTAAAACCACAGCATGGTTCTTTGCAGGTCATCATCATCTGCCTAGCCTTTTCTCAAGTATGTTGTGGTAGGCTTCCAGTCTAACCGGATGCAGCTGAATACCAGTATTTTACATGGAGCGACTGCCTATCTGACCTCCACAACCCAGTTACTTGGTAATACAGTACCCATTGGTAAGACATGGTTTTGCGCAGGTATGGTGGTTATACCACCTGGGGACGTCAATTAAAAACACAGGGCAATAATAGTGCATAGGAGTATTTTGAAACCATTAACATTAATATAAAATAAAAATGATTTTTTTTTAAGCAATTTCAATAATATTTATTAGACAAATTATATAATATGGGTTTTGCCAATCAGCTACTAGAGAGCAGACAAGAAGTATTTTCTAACTGAACAGACAGCTGTGCTGATGGGGAGTTTGTTGCGCCACTTCTTCTCCCCAGCGAAAGCACTAGGAAGTGGTGAAGGGCGGGCGTTTTGGAGGACTGTCTTTTGTAATTTTGACGTTCGAAAAGTGCTGATTCTCAGCGTAGTTTGAATAAATGACTTTGATTTTGACTAATTGGATACTATGTGCCTGATTGTTTTTTTTTTATTTTAAATCTGGGAACGTGTTTAGTTAGATAATGGCCCCGATTCTGTTGTCCACAAACTAAACTAAATTTAAGTTCGGTGCATCTTTTTCTTTCTATTTCAATATAAAAAGGACAGAAGATAAATATTGTTTAGTCCCGTCAAATTAGATAATCCATAGACAAGTTTAGACGTGATTACAAAATTGGCTACTAAAAATACGTCAATTTACGTCAGGCGCTGACTAATTTGATTCGTATTTTTAGTTGCACTGTAACCGACTTTGGCAACATGTTATTAAAAGTGGATACTGTTTATAAGAAATGACTTGATAGTTTTAGTTATTCTGGTAACACAATTTCATTTTTATTAAATGTATTTATCCCTACATTTGAAATTGGCTTTTTGTCGAACTGACCACATTGATCTCAAATATCTGGCGTTTGGTTAGGAATTCCAAATTCAAATTTATTTCAATTTAAGGCTGGTTAAGCTTTTGTAATTTGTGTTTCAGTGATTCATTTGTTTTCCTTAATGGTGTACAGATCAGTGTATTTTGGTTAACGCAGTCAAACGCTTCTAAAAGATCACAGAAAATGCCAATTGCATCGTGGGTTCTCCCAGGATTCCAAAATGTGATTGATGAGTTTTACTCCCTCGTCAGTCGGCGACCTACCTTTCGTGAAACTAAATCTGGCGACTTTGTAAAATACCATTTGGGTTAAAATGTGACAACACTGGTCTACAATGCTGTTTTCATAGATTTTACTCAATGCTGGTAGCACAAAATAGTTCTATAATTAGAGGGATCACATGTTTTATTAAATCAGGAAACGTATCGGTGTCTAAACATTGATTAAATATGCCTGTTAAGACAATTGGGGCAGGTGTGTCAATGATATCATCAAGAACCTTAACGGAAATCCTCAATAAGTCTTCAGTGTTTTTATGTTAAGAGTTTTTAATGCTTCTTTAATTGTGGCAATAGAAATGGGCTTAAATTCCAAACTTGGAAAGCTAAAGCTCTTCTGAAATTTTCTTAGAGATGAGATGCGTTCATACCAAGGCGTAAAGATATCATAAGAAATAAAATACTGCTAAACCTACCTTAACAGCTTCCGTCTTAAGATACTTCTCCATGTCTCTAATGAGTTGTGGACTGCATGGTGCGGCGGCGGCTAGTGCTATCCTCAACTTGGATGGGACGTCCCCCATCGTTTTAATCTTCGCCAGCATATCCAGGAACATGGTCGGGGTTCCAGTTATCACTGAGCATCTGAAAAATACATGGTTTTCTTAACAAATTGGGGAGTTTGTTGTGCCAGTAATTTAATAGAGCTCTTTATGACTAAGCTCGTTCGGAGAATCAAGCGGTGCTTGTGTCTTGTAGTTTGAGGGATATGGGAGCCAGTATTATTACAGACATATCAGATAGTTCAGCTTGTTTAAATATTATTTTTTTCTTCCTTTTTTTTTTTTTTGGGGTGCATGGCAACGCGTTTGCGATGCACTAGTATTGTAAATGTCTATACTTGCATCGTGTATAAGAAAGATGTGGTCAATTTTAAGGGTGCAGTACAGACCATTAAACTGAAAAACTTTCTCCTTGGGACCAACGTCATAATCGCGAAAAAATTTTCAACTGCCTCGTACAAAACTTTAATACCTACTCGACCCAAATGTATGGGACGGCTGATTATAATAATAATACATTTATTTGACTTAAAAAGGTACACAGATACAGATTGTCACTTAATTTAAGCATGCGAATAGCCTGGTACAAAATAAATGATCAATGACCCCCATGCTAGGCGAAACCTGTGTTACAGGGGTCATCCATCCGTCCATTCTGGGTATTATAATAATTACTTACAAATTGGTAATGTGCACTTTTGTATAAAATAAACTAGACTAATACTCTTACAATTAATTTTCAAGCGATTATTTCTTCTCGATTACGATGTTAGTCATAAGGAGAAAGTTGTTCAGTTTGATAGTCTGTACCTCGTCCATTTGACCACACCGTTCTGATACACGCTGTATAGGCGACGATTACCAGTATCACTTACTTAAAGATAACGAATGCAGATTGAAAGAGTGGCCATGGTCTAACATGTTGCTGAAACTACTGATTTTGCCAACAAATACTAACACTGCTACTTCGTCTTCATCATTCAAAAACAGTTAATTATGTATAGATATCACAGATATAGATATACCTAGACAACGCAAGCGTCACGTCATGTGTCATCTTTATGAAAACCAAGCGTGCCATTTTTTTGACTACGTACTATGACGTCACAAGCGCTCTTTCTCACTCACGCTCACCCAGCCAGCAGTACACAGGACTGAGCGCGAAAGTGGCGGCTTACGATTTTTGAACGTAAGTTGGTGCGGTTTTTGGCACGCGAAGTAGTTGCTCTTGCCTTATCTAGATAGTACAAATGAAACAACTTACTTTTCAGCGAATAAAGTTTTGATGTTATCATCAACGTTATAGGTGGGACCTGCTAATACTAAGCTGCTGCCATGTCTTATGCCACCCAGGAATGTTACGATTGAACCAAGAGCGTGGAACAACGGTACCTGCAAACAAACAAAAGACATTCATACTGCTGAATATGCTTTTAAACAGGAGTTTCACTACTTAATTGGATTTTAATTATCGCCAATTCCTACGGCTACCGTAGTAGTTTTCAAAAAGTATAATGAAATAGTAGATTGTACAACTAGTGCATAAAAGAAGCCATTTCACCCCGAGACGTTTATATCAACGCGAGCCGCAAACGAGGGTGGATAGTTCAGTCGAGGGGTAAAATGGCTCGTTTATGCCCGAGTTATACACTTTGCTTTTCACGTCGATTACGAGAAAATGAAACGGCTTATAGTATATATTAGTATTTTCACTTTCAAAAATGTTGCAAAATTGTTGAAGAGAATAGCTAATTCCCGCCACGAAACTTTTTAAAGGTTTTTTTTTAAATCTTCAACATGTGTCATTCGACTTGGGTACTTCATACTGCCAAGTCATAAAGTAAAAACGTTTCTTTGCGTTTTAAATAATAAACGACAACTATTTTATCTGGTTTTATTAAATCAACGATAGAAAAGATGAAGTGATAATGAATTAAAGCAAATGAAATAAAATAACAAATGCGTGGGCCTGATTATCTTAGTCTTAGAAAAAAAAAAACTTTATGCACTAGAGCATGAAAAGCGATTTTATGTCGTCTACGTACGACACAAAGATGAGATTTATTCTTCGTTCGGCCCACTGAGTTTTGTCCTACATAAAAAAATCCTGGTTCGTCCCAAACAATATGCTTCCTTCGTCCCAAAATATAATTTTAAATATTTTATTCTTGCTTCGTCCTATTTTATATTCCTTCTACGGCCCATATTTTTTTTGTATATGTTAAACTTACTTTTTTGTACAATCGGCAACAAAAGGGTTACGTATTATTAAGAGCCCTCTTAAATTTTGGTACTGAGCACGCATTTTTTTTTATATTTGGTATCTCGCAGTTCAACCTATGAGGTTGTCATCGTCTGCTTAACCGCGCTTACCTGTGGCACACACCAACTACCCTAGTTTAGAAAAACAAAAAATGCGAAAATTAATAATTTACTTAGATTCGTGCCTATTTTATTAACTCAAGGAATAAGATTTTTCATACATACAAAATCCCCCTTTTCACCCCATTAAAGGTTGAATTTTCAAAAATCCCTTCTTAATGCTCCCCTACATTATAAAAGGAAGCAGTGTGCAAAATTTCACATTCCTAGTCCCAGTAGTTTCAGCTGTGCGTTAATATGTCAGTCAGTCAGTCAGTCAGTTCTATCTTTTATATTTATACACAGGGTTACTTTTCAATGACCAGCCAAATTTAAGCTTGTGGTACAGACCAACAAACTAAACAACTTTCTCCATGGGACCAACATCGTAATCGCGAAAAATTTATCAACTGTCCCATAGAAAACTTCAATACCTACTCGACCTAAACGTAAGGGACGGCTGAATTTTTATTCGCGATTACGATATTGGTCCCATGGAGAAAGTTGTTTAGTTTGATGGTCTGTACCACATCCTTAAAATTGGCTGGTCATTGAAAAGTAACCCTGTATAGATATAGACAGATATTGTTTCACAAATAAGTACTTTTTTTTGTTGACTGTACCTATAAAGTACTTGTCATTTGGGACGAAACACAACTTTAGTTGTGATATGGGACAAACTAAGAATTTTTTGGAATGTGGGACAAAACTTCGGGACGAACGAAGAATAAATCAAAGATGAACTTTTAGAGCATGAGAAGTGAAAAGCTTTAATTTGCAAAGTTCTCATTTCAGTATACATCTCAGATCCAAACAGTTACCAAACCAAACGTTAGATAAGGGTACAGATAATATAATAGTCTACGTACAGATACCCAATCCCTTATAAAGAAATGACACCTGCCTAAGTCTGGCTACTGAGCTGGCCATTTTATTTTCCTTCATTTCTTAATAAGGGCTACGACATTGTCCAAGGCCAATTGCGTTTTTCATATCATGGATTGTTATCAATAGTAATATAAACGATTAATCATAGATAAAGGAAGTTTTATTGTATCTACCAACCTGTACACAAATGGTATGATGTCCTTCGTCTAATGTGTTCCTCTTGCCTACGAAATATGTGTTATTAACGACGCCGAGATGAGAATCTAGAGCTGCTTTTGGGTCACCTGAAGTGAAATAAGAAAATATTCGGCAGATGGCATTTTAACGCCAATTTCAGTGAGTAATTTATTTATCAGCAAACATTTCTATCTGCAGTCCCTTTAAATCTAGCTTAAAGATTGATCTTTAAGCTAGAAATGTTTGATGATGAATAAGTTATGTATGGAAGAGAAAGTAGTATCAGTTACCACAAATAAATTTTGACCAGGCAATCTCCAGTTCGCTAATACTATGTTTGTCTATCAATGTTGTGATTGTTTGAAATTATAATAGCCTCCCCCGACCGATTTCGATCACGGTGGCCAATCTCAACGGAGATTAGCCAGGTACGCATGATATATTATAGTGCACAAGTGTGCGCGCAGACACAGGTGCACTCCCTCTTCCCTCACGCTCATAGTCCGATGGGACGGCAATCCGACACGACCGGAGAGAGTTCAGTCGCAGGACCAACGGCTTAACGTGTTTTCCGAGGCACGGGGGTATCACACCGCCAACTTCCAAACTCCGGGCTGTTACTAAGAAATTCCTAATGGAAAAACTCAATAACACTTTGCCCTACCCGGGAAATGAACCCAGGACCCCACGCTCAGCAGTCGCGCTTGCGACCATGAGACCCACGGGGCAGTTAGTTTGAAATTATATCACTCAGTCAAATCAATTAACACACGACTTGACAACAGATTAAAAAAAAATTAAAAATTAATTAATTAATTTAAATTAACTTTCGAAAATTGCGTATCGGTAGACCAAGGCACTGTCATAGTAAGTACCTCTGGACCCTCACCAGTGGTGCCCGAAGTGAAGTGGATGAGGCATCCGTCGTCGGATTTGACCTCACTGCCGTACTGAGAGACCTGGCTGCCTGTTCCACTGATAAGAGAATCGTAGCGAGTTGCACCACTGCTGACAAAGATAAAAGTTAACAGAATAACCAAAACAAATCACATGTGCCGCCGACGTTTGCTACTTTTGAGCTCTGCTTTGTCAAATATTAGGGAACTTTCAATAGGCATTGTGTATTTATAATAAGCAGAGATGAGCATAAAGATGGTATCTGCATATAGGTAGTTGTGAATTCAAAACATAATTCTTAGAAGACCCGTGTTCTCCCGTACGACTGATTCCTTTGGTCACAGATCTTCAGTAAGCATTGATAATTTGTTGTTTGTAGCACTTCTTCTTCCCAACTTAAAGAAGTAGAAGTGGTGAAAAGTTGGCGTTTTTGGGGGTTCACTTTTTAATTTTTGTAGAAAAAGGATTGATTCTCAACCTAATTTCGAATACATGAGCACTTACGCCAGTTTCTCCTTTTCAGTAGTAATAATAGAGCTTAAAGTTGGAAATTCTTTTGACTTCCACGAGCCTGGCTTGCTGTTCTGTAGTTCTGGTATCATCTGTGACAGTTTGTCGTAATAGTCCCATTTTGGCAATCTGTTGCCTATCAACAGGCTCTTCATCCCAGTCTTCTTTATGCAAAAACTTAGCTCATTCTTTTCATATACTGGATTGATCAGGACCTGAAACATCATATTAATATAATTTGGTCGAAGCTTGTTTATAATAGGTAATCTGGCTCGCATAAATGTCTTATACAGGCTAGTACTTTAATCAGTATATAAGAGGCATTTGTCTTGCAATTGAAGACGCACACGGGCTAAAATACTAATTGCGGGCTAACTTTAAGTTGGTATAAGTTCTATAAGGGAACTAAAATCTAAAAAAATGGAAAAATCTAAAAGGGAAAAATTATAGTCAAACCTGCTGACTATAATTTTTCTCAGAAGAGACAACACAGTATCAATTTATTCATAATCTACCACGCGGCCCAGTTCGGTTTGGACCTATACCTCGTAAGTCGGAGCCGTTACCACTGGCCCACCACTCATCATAATCTTCCTAGCCTTTTCCCAACTATGTTGGGGTCGGCTTCCAGTCTAACCGGATGCAGCTGAATACCAGTATTTTACATGGAGCGACTGCCTATCTGACCTCCACAACCCAGTTACTGGGTAATACGATATCCCTTGGTAAGACTGGTATTAATGTTCCGTTACCACTGGCTACTGCTCTGCGGGAAATACACTATAGGCACTTTCTACCAGTCTATAGTTAGCCAAAACACTCACAGATATTAGGCCTGCTCTAGCAGCTGCTATTACAGCGACGATCCATGCAGCACTGTTGTGTGACCATATCCCCACGGTGTCACCCTTCTGCAGACCCTGGGCACGGAGGGCACATCCTAAGGAGTCTGCCTGAAAGAAATACAAGGAAATAATTAGATGTTTGAAAACTTAAAGTTGGTTTGTAAGTACATTTTCCATAGCACGAACGCGCGAAATAAACGTAACGTAATTTCGAAATATTTTTAATCGAAAATACATCATAGAGCATTTATTTTAAGAATGCCCAAAAACCCAGCGTCGATTAAAAGATTATATTATTATGTACGATAGTATACATGGTAGATTTACCTATACCACAGACCTATAGCAAATTACATTCACCATAAGCGCCACAGTATGCACAAAGTATAATCGAGGTACAATAATAAATGTATATTTAAACGTTTGTTTATTACGTTACGTGTAAGTTAGATTATAACTCTTTGAAACGCGTTTTTCTGTATGTATAATGCTGGAACACCTTTTCAACAGCGAGATTTTGTTAAGTAATCTCAGCAGAAAAACGTACAGGATTTATTCCGTGATAATCCCCGATAATGTCGAAACTGCCGGTCGATTCTGTAAAACCTCACCGTAAAAACTAAGGTGAAGTGAGCTGTCATTCCACCTGATGTTAGGGATTGCCTCCATTGATAGCTCACTTCACCTATGTTATCACGGTGGGTTTTCACAGAATCGAAAGGCTGTTACTGATTAGAGCTAGGCCCTCTGGTCTGTAACAGTTTCGACACTACAACTGACAATCGCTTTTAAAGCGTTTCGTATATAGAATAGAGTGGTCTATTCTATTAAAATTGTAGTTATGTAACTACAATGTTCAGTTTTCAGATTTTGTCCTCTACGTGTGCTACATGACATTGCTTCTCGCCAAATTTTATGATTAAATAAATAAATACTTTTTCTTTCTTTTCTTTTCTTTATTCTAGGTCAACGGAAAGTACTCTATAGGTTTTATTTCAGGTGTGAGTGTCAAAATATGCGGCCTAAACGCCCGTATCTTTTGATTGCGTCGACTTAGAAGTTTGATTTTTCACTGTTTCAAGGGATTCAAGCCTTAAGTATTTGATATTTATAAATTTCAACTTGATAACTTCACGCGTTCCTGAGAAAAAAGGTCTTGATAGACGGACAGACAGACGGACAACGAAGTTTTCTTATAAGGTTTCCGTTTTTCCTTTTGAGGTACGGAACCCTAAAAATAACCATAAATCTTCAGTGAGGCGAGTTTGAAGTAAGTTAAATAGCTGTATATGTATTCCTAAATTCTCATGATTGCAACTACCACTGTTTGTCTCTGTATCACCCAAAGATTGACTGGTAGAAAAGTCTGTGACATTGAGTCCGCCTCTCTACATTTGTGTGCTTAAATCACACTAATAATATAAAGGTGAAAGTTTGTGAGTGTGTTTGTATGTTTTTTACTTCTTCACGCACAAACCACTGAACGGATTTGTATGAAATTTGGCATACAGATAGTTTATAACCAGGATTAACACAAAGGATACTTTTGATCCCGATAGTCCCACGGGATCGATACTTAGGCGGGTGAAAACCTCGGGGCGCAGCAAACATACAACAGCATTCACAAACTTTCGCCTGTATAATATATATAGTCCTCTTCACCGTGTCCGGTGACAGCGACCCCGACTACTTCTCTTTCCTTTCGTGAGCTCTCTGATGACTAGCAAAACCAAATTTGGTCTTGAAAACCCGGTCACACCGTATACAGAAGAGCTGATCAGCATCGTTGTATGTGTATAATATGCATAGGAAGGCTTTGGGCGGCTTTTGCGTATTTGGCGCTTGTTGTCTAGGTCTTCAAGACGATTTGTTTCAAAGCGTTCTGTTGCTTTGTGGATTGAAGCCTGTACAATATATTAGAGTGATAAATAACGCTACGTTCTTGATCTCGATCTTGCCAGGTAAAAAGGTTCTGTGTTCCCTTCCACCTTTAACCCATCTGCCTTCGAAGTCAGAGAGAACAGGCATCATTTGGACACGTTCATTCCATCATACCCCTCATCCATGGCTTTCCATCAGACATGATGGAGGTCAAGAGCGGGCCCATTCGGCAATAGAAATGACTTGGAACGAACATACTCAATAAAGCCTGTTCACACTTACAGATCTCGGGCAGCAACTAATAAATGAAAATGGAAATGTACCTGTTTCAATAACTCCGCATAGGTGATAGTGATGTTTTCATGCGCTGATCTGACAGCGATCCTGTCTGGGTACTTGTCCACTGTCTGCGCGATGACGTCACCAAGTGTGTCTAGTGACAGGGGTTCGGATCCCGGGTTGTGCAAGTAACTTTGACCAGCTGCCGCCTGGATATGGCGACTCCATCTGAAAATCATCGTGTAATTCATCATCTTCAAAAATTATAAAATTCTCGTGTCACAGTGTTAGTTACCATACTCCTCCGAAACGGCTGGACCGATTTGTATGAAATTTTGTGTGCATATCGGGTTGGTCTGAGAATCGGCTACTATCTATATTTTTTTTTTACAAAACGACGTTTGCGGGGTCAGCTAGTATAATATAAAGAGGCAGAGTTAGTATATGAATTTCTTTGCATCATGTACCTACTAAATTCATGGTTACAGTTTGCGCGTCGATGTGGAATGCCAGGGACCCTGGAATCCCACAGGGTAACCCTGGCCCAGGGTTTAAAGTTTTAAAGAAATATTTTAGGAATTGCTCAGTAACGCCTGGAATTTATATTTGTACCCGGCTGATGGCAAAAGACTCCCCCAAATACAGGCATGCTGTGTCAAAAACAACCACAAATATATTGTGTCTACAGAGTGATACAGTGACCAATGAAGAAGTCAATTATGCAGCGGCTAATAAACAGCTAACTTGTAAAAGACGAAAATGAACTCTAATGATAATAAGCTTGTAATTCATAAAAATAATAATTAATTTGTTATCACAGATAAAAATACGTGTAGGTATACAAACACTTATTTATCTCACGTAAACACAGAAAAACGAGTCGAGTCTTATCTAGTATATTGTTTGTTTCATGATCTTAATAAATTTCTCGATTTTAATTAAGTAATTTGAAGATGTTACTTAAGGATGATTGCGATGAATTTATTCCACAATGTGATTGTATGTATTTAATTTAGTTATAATAGTATAAATATGGCATATATTTTAATCTTTGGTTACTAAAATAATTTTTAAGTATACTAACCATATAATTATGGATGACGTGTCTGAGTTAAAAAAATAAATTAAAATAATCTGATAAGAACGTAAACATTACCTTAGTGTTTTTTTACAGACTGATAACTTGGCACAGTCATGCCATGCTATTCTCTAAGGATACAGCGCTGCCCGCAAGGCTGTATCCTTAGAGAATAGCTCCCCAGTACTTTCTAAATTATCTAACTGGTCTGATATCACCATCAGGTATTGAGCAAGTTGGGTGAACATTCATCAAAACACAATACAGGGTATACAACACAATAATCTCCGTTTTCCTTTTAAGGGGTCATTGTACTCATCATTGTGAACAACTTTTACTATGGGGCCAAATCTGTAATCGCGAAAAAAAAATCAGCTGTTCACTGCATTTTGACGAGTTATGCGAACTTAATTGTAGGGAACAGTAGATTTTTTTTTACGATTTCTGTTTTTGTTCCATAGTAAAAGTTGTTCATAATGATGAGTACCATTTGATTTTTTTTTTCACGATTTTTTTTTCGGTGATTAAAATTTCACCCTGTATATAATATCGGCAATAGGGCGTCAGCCATAATTCCACATTGTAACGTAACACATAAACACAAAGTCAAGTAAGTCATTTGAGCCTTATGCTGTAGCCGGACAATAATATTGTACTGAATTTACGCTGACTAAATAGTTACGTGACTTTATTTTGATCTTTAAGTAAATAGTATTTAAGTAAACTAGGTATAAAATAATTAATTAATTAATTTTTGTCCTTATTTCAAGATTTCTAATGTTAAATATTGTTAAGAATTATATTGTCCTACAATTACCATAAAGTATGCTCATGCCGCCTGTGATACAGGTTCATCCTAGTACAGGCATCTAACATTATTATACCTATTGTAAATAATTTCTAAGACTTTTTGTAACAATTTTACCAATTTTAATACTGAATAAACATTTATTATATTATTATTATATTTATTATATTATATATTATTATATATTAATTTCACTATGACCCGCTGATCATTAATGTGATTTGAATTTGGAACCTCAACTGAGAAAACGGGGAAACGTTATCCAAAAAAAAAAACCAAGGAGAACTCTGGTCTGGTCTGGTTCTCATTTTATAGTGGCGCGTATACCCCCGCGTTATAACGTGGGATCTGGGCTGACGCCCTATTGCCAATACGAGTATTATACAATTGTCATTTTGGATAACAAAATCAAAAAACCCAACAGGCAGTAAGTTATTTTAGTTCAATCTCAACTTTGATGCCACCAACTGCGTCAGACTGCTTGAAAAGTGTGTTTGTTTTGAATCTTAATAATTGCGGTTGGGTTTTGATTTTGTATTTTATTTTATTACTAATTCGATTATCAAATTGGTATTTATTACCTCGCAGTAGGTGCGAAAAGTACAGTATTCTCATCGGAGATAAAGGAGTCTTCGTCTTGGGCGAGCTTGAATCCCTCGCTGAACTCAGGATTCTAGTCTTAACTCCTTCGCTTCACTCAAAGTTAACTCAGAGCTCCTTCGCTGCGCTTGGGAGCCCTGAGATCTTTGGTTGCGTTCAGGATTCGACATAGCGCCCTATATAACCTTACTGAATAATCTACTATTAAAACTACTACCGCATGAATAATTTGTTTGTTGATTGTAAATACGGCAATTTTAATAAGACATTAATCCTTTTGCTTGCAGAGAGCAAACATTGGCCTAGTGGACAAACAAGTTTAGTGGATTAATATACAGTTATGTAAACATGCTGTAGCCAGCAACAAGGTATTAACTACTACTTTATGATAGCAGTTTATTTACAGCACACGTACGTAAGCTTGCATAGTAGTTACCTACTTATCTTATTGGTTGGGCCCCAAATCTTTTTATTCTGTGTATCTGCATATCTAAATATACAGATGTATTATGCCAACGTATAATTATGAACATCCTTGGTTTATAATCTTATCTCGCGAGATTTTAAACTATCGAACAATTGTGAACTGCAAAAAACCATTTACAATTTCACGCATTATTTTTTGATAGCTTATAATATGTCCATAGCAAACCGAAAAATTGTGAACTGGTATCAAACCCGCATGCGACAGTTTGCACCTTACGCTAATACTAAATAGTTAAGTAACTGCGACCAACTTGGAAGTAGCGCTCGCTGGCCGCGGCCGCGGTCGGTGACAGTTCAAAGATTATTTTTTTATTTGAGATTTCCTCATGCATAAGAGCGGAGGGTTATGTCGGGCTCCTACCTACTAAAACCCCACTGTTCCTTCTAGTACCAAGAGTCGGGGGCCCGGGAAATACTTGTACATTCACCGAACCCTCGAATAGTTCTAACCTAACCTCACCCATATGGTCGGGTCGCCCTGGCTTAGTTATTGCGATCAATTCGGATACCGCCAAGAGCGACAAATCAGAGATGGTTCATAATTTGATTTATTCCCCCTCCACACCCCCTGGATCCCCCGCTAGTTCTTCTTCTGTTTTAAACTCTGTCTTATCCACACTATTGACTTCACAAAAAGAAGGAGGTACTGTACTGGAGGTATGTTCCGATGATTGTATGTTTTTTTTTTTTTTTTTTGTATGTTTGTTCATCGAATACTCCGCCAATTGTCGACGGATTTTCAAAATTCTTTTTTATTTGAAAGGGTATGCTCCCGAGGTGGTCCCATTGTCACCAAATCAGAATCTGATGAGGAGATCCCATGGAAATCGAGGGAAACCCTCAAATTTTGTAGGCACACTTATATCAATTTGGGTATTTTTATAGTAACTCGTGCATTTGCTCTCAGAAAGCACCATTCGGTGAAGTGGAACTGATGATGAAGACCACAGATGGCCATCGGAACTACTCAATAATAAATATTTCACGGGTTGCGATTTTATTAGGTACTTTAATGTGGTTGCTAAACATAATGCGTGTCGTGAAGTGGAGCTGATGGTGACTTCTCAATCAGCTCCAGTTCTCCTGGTTCTTACAAGGAGAACTCCTCAACAATTAACGTCCCTGCATCGGGAAAACCAATATTTTGTAAAGTGTGATGAGCAGTTGACAATAGGCTATTGTAACTTAGATAAGTTACAAACTGGCCCACTAAAAAGTGAAAAATAAAAAACTTTTTTCTTTTATTGACACCGACTTCCGAAATGAAAGTTATTTTTCACTTTGTAGTGTTTTTTTGGAAGTCGGTTGTTTTTTTGGAAAAAAGTTTTTTATTTTTCACTTTTTAGTGGGCCAGTTTGTAACTTATCTAAGTTGCAATAGCCTATTGTCAACTGCTCATCACCTTTTACAAAATATTGCAAAGTTTTTTTTGACGGGTAAGTACAGTCAAAAGAAATTAAACGTTTCATGATTTACAAAATCAAATTACCTACGAGTGATCTAATCGGACAGATTCTGAACCCTGTCGTAAATTGTAGATCCGTTAAAAATTTTACATAAGTCTGAACCGGGGATGAATTCCAAAGTTGAAATTTTTCGTCGGTTATTAAAAAAATAATCAGCTATTCCATACAATTTGCCACTTAGGTATTGCACTTTTCTATGAAACAGTTTTCTTGTTTATAAATACTAGATAGACGGGGTGGAAAAAATCAATGGGCCCTGGCCTGGAGGAAAACTACTTTAATTCCTTAAGATATATTATTTTACTTAAAGGAAACATTCCTTTATTTTTAAAAATAAACAAAACTGCATTCACAGATTTCTCGACAAGCTTACCTAAACCGGGAATCGAACAAGCAAAAAATTCCCACGGTATCAAAACTTATGCGGGTGAAATCGCAGAGCGCAGCTGGTTTTTTATATTTGGCTACCTAAATGTACTATAGGTTCTGCCACCGATCCACCTCGACGCATCGCCTCCACGTTCTTTCAGACTTTTTTCTTTTTTCTCAGTTCCTAAGGGTCCTAGCGTAATATTAAGTAGCATATAACCTTCCTCAAAAATTTGGCTCTGAAATGCAAAAAGAATTTTCCAAATCCGACTAACAGTTCCAGAGATTAGCGCGTTCAAACAAACAAAGAAACTTTTCAGGCTTATTATATTAGAAGGTATGTATTGATAAAGATGAATTGCAACCATACTATAAAAAACCCGGCTGTTTTATTTACCTTTTTTACAAATTGCTGTGTTATCAAAAAATCGTAGGTAGTGCATACAAGGATAACCTACACAATAACTTATACTTAATTATTTTAATCTTATTCCTACGACCTGTACAATTGTAATAATAAATCAAACCTAGGTAAAAGCTATATTAAACCTTATGTTCAAGAAGTAAGGTCGCGTATAGCGAATTTTGTGAAAAGAAAAATGGCAAATAACTGCGCTATTTTCCTTGGTAGATAGCTACTCTGATATGTTGCTTTGCATTATAATTACTGTGCTAGCATAGTTTTATTTGATGATAAAAGATAGGTGTGAAGTACCTATCAACTACAACTGAATCAATACGTCATCAATCAATATGCCTATATAGGCTGTAACAAATGACTTGCCTAGTAAAATAAAAAAAAGGTAGGAAGTAAATCTGAACATTATAATTTAGAAATAAAAAATACAGTAATATAAATAATAAATACTTTTTCTTTCTTTCCATGTGAACGGTGTCTAAACGGGTGTAAAGTTCATTCAGTTTCGAAAAACTACCGGATGGGCCCAAATATTCGTTGGCGGACTTAGAGAAAAGGACCCTGAGACAGGCACTATCTACCAGATTTGAATGCTTTTTTCCTGCCACATTGGTTAATCTGAACTTATCCGGAAGTAGGTAGTCAATTATTCAAGCCATATCTTTACAGGTTGGCATACTGACAAGCAGACTATAACCATGAATTCGGCAAAAGATTTTAGACCACTAGCGTAGAATTTTTTCATCAGTATTCAAAGGAAAAGCAGCGGTTTCATAGAAAAGTGCAATACCTACGCAGTCAAAATGTATGGAACAGTATTTTTTTTTTAATAAGTGATATATTTTAACTCAGAGGGTTTCAGGATCATGTACTGCTTTTATTATATATATTTATGGTATTTTCAAGACTCATTCCGTTTTTATTCAGTAAATAATATGTTAACGTAATACCTATACCTACCTACTTAAGCCACAATATAAATGGATACTCCAATGGAGCCTTCAAAATGATTAAATTATTCATACCAACTTGGAAATATAAACATATGAATATAATAATGGCATATATTCAAAAAGCGATAACTTTAAAGCATCTGTACGATATATTATAATAATAATATAGTGTATTATATTATTATTATATATAATATTATATACTATCTTCTGACCGACCTTCCTTTCTAACTTTTTTCTTTCTACTCGGCTCCCAAACCTATAATAGCCTTCTACAAAAATTGGGCTATCAAATGCAAAAATATTTTTTTTAATCCGACTAGTAGTTCCAGAGATTAGCGCGTCCAAACAAACAAACAAACACTTCAGCTTTATTATTAGTATAGATATATGTATACTCCATTTACAATAAGATTAGACATTTAAACAAACCTATTTTACAGCTTGTTCAACCGATTTTGATTTCTATTCCGTAGGCACAAGGATGGCAAATAGAAGCAAAAAAAGTGCTTACAATAACAAGTGTTTACTGCTTTTAAAGCCATCCTTATGCCTACGAAGTAGAAGTCGAAATCGATTGAACAGACAGTAAAAAAGGTTTGTTTAAATGTCTAATCTTATTGCAAATGGAGTATAGTTATTTGCAGATTAATAGATATAGGAGCTCGTGGCTAAATAATAATGGTCGCACGGGTCGATCGAAGGTTAAGCTACGCTTGCCGCGGTTCGTCCGTGGATGGATGTCCATCTTTACATATCGAGACCCGTCGGTGCCTTGGAAAGCACGTTAAGCCGTTGGTCCTGGCTGTCATTCGTGGCTCTTTGACAGTCCTTACAGTAGTCAGAAGCCCGAAAGTCTGACAACCAGTTTTACCAAGGAGTATAGTATTACCCAGTAATTGGGTTATGGAGGTCATATAGGCGGTCGCTCAATGTAAAATACTGGTATTTAGATACGGTTAGACTGATAGATTTATTATTATTATTTATTATTTTTTTATTATCAATAATTTATAATGCAATAATTTATAATGATAATTTTATTTTCTTTCTTTTATTAATCTTGAGCGTGCCAGTTTTCCCGCGCGCAATCCTGTACGTTCCAAAGAACGCGCGATAGAGTTTGTGTGTAAAGGCCGCTATTAGTTTTTATTAGTTCAGCACCTAATACAAAGATAGGGAGTGATAAGATTTGAAAAAAAACCTTGTAGGTACATGCGTATCTACAATACCGGCTAGCAACGGAAATACACAACCAGAGTTTTAGAAAACATGGTATAAAGAAGAAGTGCAAAGTCTAAACTGCTGTCTCTCCCTTTGTGTAACTTAATTTTCTATAATTTCATTTAATTGATAATTTGATAACCCTGACAAAGATAATGAATAAAGTTCAAATTTCTTCCACAGTATTTGTTTATGTAAATGTATATTTGTTTTATTTCGTTAATTGCAGTGTTTATTTGTAATCGCTACCATAACTGTGACATAAATAACAACAACAGCACTGCACAAGTTTTAAAAAGGGCACCATCATACGATGAGCCTTAAAAGGACCAGCTGGAATGCAAATGATTCGGAATGAATATTTTTGTATAAATAAAGCGTAGTATTTAAACGCAAATCAAAAAATATCCTTTTTCTATGCAATAAGATTCCGAATTCCCATCAAAATTACTGATTGCACAGCAAAATATTCAACTCAAAAAATATCACTAAACACACTACAATTTATTTTCGCAGCGTACAGCGATTTTGGTTCCGTTTTATTTCTAACGACGTCAGGTCGACGGAGCCCCGCTTTGCGGGGCTCCTATTTCTGTCTGCAGGGTTTAAAGGAACCTAACCAAACCGAACCTCGGGGTGTCCCTGAC
Organism: Globia sparganii; assembly: GCA_949316385.1. NCBI lineage: Eukaryota > Metazoa > Arthropoda > Insecta > Lepidoptera > Noctuidae > Globia > Globia sparganii. The sequence goes on from OX438658.1 coordinate 20,545,135, forward strand.
ATCGTTTAGTATTATGCGAATTAATTTGAAATAAAATATGGAAAATTAGCTGTGCAGTCAGTATTTATGCTATGTATGTAGTATTTTTGTACAAAAATAAATTTAACTGTATTGCATTGTGAGGAAAAAAGTAATGTCATATTGATGTATAATTTCGAATTATCTGCAGTTTGAGTTTTGTTAAACATTTAGTTTATTTGTAGTGAATTAAGTTATTTGATGTAAAAAAGAATATAAATGATGAGTATGTATTGATAGGCGATTATTTATTTGATATGCAATTTATAATATCCCATAAATAAATAGCTACATAATATCTGTACCATTAGTTGCTATAAACCGGAGTCACAAGTGCAGCTGGGCTGTTCTTCCTCGCAAAGGACAAGGAGAAATTTTTGGAGATGATTTCCAACCTTCAGCTTAACAAAATAAAGAGGAAAAAAAGAAGAACACTGAATCAAGCATATGTACCTATAGACTCCAGCACATCAAGCTACCCGAAACTGTCAAATTTTCCCAATCAACTTTGAACCTTGTGCTTTAGCGATAAAGTTGAAAATCTATTAAAGAAATTTGATAGATTGTAGTAGGTTGATGTGCTGGCATCTGTACATAGGTAGGTTTCGTAACCGTACCACAGCTACACTTTTGGGTTTTTTGTAAAGCATATCGACGCTTGAAAGGCAAAATTGACTAAGCGGCATGGGTGGGACTAACTTTACAGGAACACAGTTTAAAGTTTAACTTTTCATTTTAAAAAAATCATATAAATTCTGATTCAGATGCTAAAATAAGATTTCCAAAACAGTAAGAATTATGCCTGTACGCACGGCTACAGATCAAGCTATTCATTTCCAGTATAAGCTGATCTCGCGTTGTATAGGATTTCCTTACAATGAGAGGTCAGTGTAAACTGGCAATGTATAGCTTGATGTGTAGCCGTGTGTACGATGATTACAAGAATTTATATGATTTTTTTTCTGAGAAGTTTGACCTGTCGTTTAGTCAATTTTAAGCGTCGATATTGTCTTAGGCTTATTCTGAGATATACATAATCAGCCTATAATCTTCCCACTGCTGGGACACGGGCCTATTTTCTTTTGAGAAGCAGTGGACCGTCATCCGCCACGGGGGCCCATTGCGGGTCGGTGGATGTAACATGTCTTTGAATTTTTGGGTCTAGTACTTGCCGGCTTCCTCGTCATGTTTTCCTTCACCGTTTTGAGAGCAGCAGTTATGAAATAAATTACACAAAGTAATCCAGGGTTTGAACTCACGACGTACAACTCGTAAGTTGGGACCGTTACTTCCAGGCCACCACTGTTCTACTCTTAGATATACAGATGGAAATAGCTTTATACCAATAATTGTAACATAGCTTATAACTAATTACCATAAAAGGGTACAACGGTTTAACTTAAAGGCCTGGGGGGCGATTCTACTAATTTGCAACGTTACACGTTCAATTGCGTTATAATAACAGTTCGATTTCGTTCGCCGTTCGATAGTTACTTATAAAGTCATTCTACTATTTCATAAGCAAACTGGAAACTAAACCTAAGCTGAATCGTAACTGAATGGTAGCGGGAACGTAACAGCGGGTAACCTGTGTTACCACGTCACGCTCATGTTCGATTTTATTAGCAGAATATATTTTGAAATTATTTCGATCGATCGTTGGCTTAAACTAAAACGTAACCGCAGTTGAATCGTTGTTCATTAGTAAAATATGAAAACGCTTATCAGCCGTGATTCAGCTGTGGCACAGAATACCTAATAGTACTTCGTACAGAATGGCCACTCCCTACCCCGCGCTGACATCAGATACCGCACCTCACCCCGCACACCCGCGGCATTATCGGCGGTTCTTTAGCTCGGGGCGCTCACAAAGAACCGCAGCACTGTACTGCTGACACGAGCACACAATTTTGCGATTTAAAAGTTTTATCTGAGTTTTAATCACGATGGTTCGATATTGTGATGCTTTTCCGAATTTGTATTTACATAAATGTTTGTAAGATATCGCATTTTAATACCATGCGATATAATAACCGATTAGTTATAGTTAAGTAGGTCATTTAAACGAAAATATTTTAGTTTATGCAATATTTAGCTAAGTACCTACCTTATTTGCATGGGTATTTGCTCTGGGATAGCAACATTTAGTGAAGTGGAACTGATGATGAAGACCACAGATGGCCACCGGGACTACTCAATAATAAGTATTTCACAGGTTGCGATTCGATTACTTTAATATGTTTGCTAAGCACAATTTATGCTCGTCACAATGCGAATGGTGAAATGGAGCTGATGATGGAGTACCAAGAGAACTTCTCAACAATTAACGTCCCTGCATCGGGAAAAGCAATATTTTGTACAAGGCGATGAGCAAGTTGACATTAGGCTATTGTAACTTAGATACTTTATAAACAGACCCACTAAGAAGCGTGAAATAAAAATTTTTTACCAAAAAAAAAAAACCGACTTCCAAAAAAACACTAAATACAAAGTGAAAAATAACTTTAATTTCGTAAGTCGGTGGCAATAAACTAAAATACAGATCCAAAGACACCGACATCCGAAATTAAAGTTATTGTTAAAAGTTTTACATTTATTACTTAACTATTATAATACCTATTATTTTTATTTCATTACGAATCCGACTAATTAGATAAACAATCAAACTAGTCCTTTCTAGTAGCGTCGTCGTCGTTCCCGCCTTTTTTTTACGCTCCGCACGACAACCAACCCTACTAGAGTTTACGCACACATTTGCAAGTGTACCGACGTCATTTGGCTATGTAGTAGTAGTAGGTAATTATTTTGCGCGCATTGTACGGAGTGTCCGGGGTGTGGCTGTGGTTCCATTGCGTTTTTGAACAATTTTGTTAGTAGAATCGGCCCCCTGTATCCTGGTAGAATGTGATAAAATTATGTAAAATATAAAATCTACTCTGATTCCGTTCCAATTTCGACTAAATCCTTATTAATAATAATATTAATCATCAGGCAACTAAGACCCATAGATAAAATAGACAAAATAATATACTAATACGTATATTAAAAACCTTAAAACTATGATTATACAAAATATTATATTGATGAAATATTAAAAAATAGAATAAAATATTATATTGATTATCATGCCTGACATACACGGTGCAATTAAATTGTCTGTGTCATTCCCTAAATTGAAGTAATAATAAAAGCACCGTCTAAACAGTGTTAAAACAATGACGATGCAAGTCAATTGTTGCATCAATATGTATGACAAGGGCAAGAAACTTGCATTGTGTAAATGGGTTAGAAAGTGGTGAATCAGACCCTAAAAATAATTTAAGAATAAAAACAAACCTTTTGTTGACAACGCTCCTGAACCTCGTAGCGTGGATCGCGCCTTTGGTCCACATGATGTTATTATTATCACGACACGACCGCTTGGGCAGAAACGCACTGACACACTGATTAGCCGACCATCGCGTACAATACACATTATCTCATAAACATTCTTATCAGTCCTGAGATAGTAAAACTAGTAAAGGAGCCGCTTTAATTGTTGAAAATAGTGTTTGGGGTGGATGTAAAAGCTGGATTACCAAATGATACGAGCTTTACTCGATTCGGTAACTGGTATTGATTAAGAGCGCAAGAGTGGTTTTGTGTCTCAACGTCTACCTAGTCTAAGTGTAGGGCGTCCTTCACTGACTGCATTCCATTTCAGATCATTTTGTTTTAAACGTAAATGCATAATTTCTGTTGTTTGTTTAAATTGTAATTGAAAAATTGTCGATGAAAATTGAGGTTCTAAAATTAACCGCAATTATCAACTGAAAAACAAACCAAAGCACTCAATTTGTAAGTGGAAATACAAATTGGCCTACACAGGTACATTTTCTGATCCATTTGTTTAAATTGTCATCAGACGCTTTGGGTAAGATAAGATTTATTGAGTACTAGCTGACCCCGCAAACGTCGTTTTGCAAAAAAAAAATAGATAGTAGCCGATCCTCAGACCTACTGAATATGCATATAAAATTGCATAAAAATCGGTCAAGCCGTTTCGGGGGAGTATGGTAACTAACACTGTGACACGAGAATTTTATATAATAGATAATGTAAAATTATGATTTACATTAATTACAATCGAGGAAAGTTAAATTATAACTGTAATGTAGACCTGACTGATCTACGTTTATGAAAAAAACTGTGTTTCAGGCAATCAATTTACATGAAACATTTAAAACGAAGAAAACAATAAATGTATTAGAAGCTAAACTGAAAAGAAGGTATAATATTTTCAGAGACTTAAAGAGTAACTATTTTGGTACATTATTTTAAAACTAGATTATGTAATATAGATTATGTTTAGATAAATTAACGAACTGGAACTGGAACTGGGCTGGACACATCTGCCGCATGTCAGACGAACAATGGGCCAAACTTACGACCCAATGGGTCCCTCTTAATGGCAAGCGACATCGTAGCAGGCCCAGACGGAGATGGCGGGATGAGCTGGACTCCTTCAACAAGAACTGGTCCAAAGCAGCTTTGAACAGAGAGAAGTGGAAAGAGAGTAGGGAGGCCTTTGCCCTGCAGTGGGACATCACAGGCTAATAATAATAATAAATTAACGAATAATATTAAAGTAAAATAGATACTATTATTAATTAGTTAAAGGAAGAGACTTAGAGTAGGTAGATAGCTTAAGTAATGATAGCGGACGCAAATTGTCAGGAGTAAGTTTATCAATTCGATTGTCAGTTAGCTCAACAACGCCAATGACTGACCTTTATTTATTAATACACAAGATATTATTGCATTGTTAAAAAAATATTGCCCTTTTTATCTCGCATTATGGCATTTCCTTTTAAACTTATCATTATTCATTTAATAATAAGTACAGGATACATAGTTGATAATGTACAAAGGTTAATTTGATTACCTACATTGTTGTCTGACTGGCTTTAAGTACAAAGTCCAACCTGAGCAGCCTAGACGTATGACTCATCAAGTAATACCAAAAGCTTGTCAGTGCATGGCTGAACAAGTGGATAGTATTTAATATGCTCAAAATAAATCTTGAAAAGGGAATTTACAAATTTCATCATGCAGAATGGCTGTATGGTGATACCTAATATTTGGTTATTAGTAAAGAGCGAGACTCAAGCCGATCGATTCTGTAAAAATCTCACCGTGAAAAGTTAGGTGAAGTGAGCTTAGAGTGAGCTGTCAAGAGTATCAATCCCTAGCATCAGGATGACACTGACAGCTCACTCCCCGCTCACTTCACCTAATTTTTACGGTGAGATGGTTACAGAATCGCACTGCAGGACCTAGTCGTATCTGCCACAACTTACGAGGTGTAAGGCCGTGATTTCGAACCCAGACAGGTAAGGAAGGAAGGCATCGTGAGGAATGTCCTAGAACCAAAAATTCGAAGCAATGTTACATCGCACTGGGCCCGCGTGGTAGATTATGGCCCAGTCTCTCTCACAGAGAGGAGGCCTGTGTCCCAGCAGTGGGAACATTATAGGCTGATTATGCTGTTGCCATTTACCTGGCACCAATCTATCTATCTTCTTATACTGGGTGTAATTTTAATCACCGTTATCCTCATATGAATCATAGTAAAAGTTGTTCATAATGATGAGTACAATTTCCCCCTTTTTTGTGCATGGGAAACCATCTAATGACCCCTCCCGCTCTGGATGGAGCAGAAGGGAGTGTGGACTCTTACTGACTAAAACCCACCCGTGTTCCTTCCTTAGCCCTTTGTGTTCCGGGGTAGCGGTAACCCTTTCGGACAATCCCGCTGCCCCGGCACAATGTCCCCCTAAGAGGATAACGATGATTAAAATTACACGCTGTATATAATATAAAAGAAGAAACTGACTGACTGACTGACATATCAGCACAGCCGACACTACATACATACTAGGAATGTGAAATTTTGCACACGGCTTCCTTTTATAATGTAGGGAAGCATTAAGAAGGGGTTTTTGGAAATTCAACCTTTAAGGGGAGATTTTCTTTGTAATTTCTTGTTTTTCTAAACTACCCCCTAAAGGGGGATTAGAGGTGTCAAAATTTTTATGGAAGAATTTTAACGCGCAGTTCGATTAACTCGAAACTGACGAAAAATAAAGAACAACGTGTATCAGGGTTTTTCGAAAATCTACCCCTAACGGGGTGAAAGAGGGTAGGTAATCTTACAGGGGAGGATTTGACTGCGTGGCTTGAAATAATTTTTGAGTCAAGTTATTACACATTAAACGATTTTTCAAAATTCCACCCCTGTGGGGGTGAAACGCGGGGATACAGTTTATATGAAAGATCTTATTCATTTTGTTAATAAATTTGAAACTTAGCAAGAATACTTACCTAAGTAAGTAATAAAGTTTATCATTACTCGAAAATCAGTATAAAACTTTTGACAGAAAAGAAACAATAATAAGTAGGTATACAGGGTGTCCTTGGAAGTATGGATCAAATCAAATAGGGGCATGGGCAAAGTAATTTCCAAATTTTTTGATCCTGAGAATGTTGGTGAATTTATAACAAAAGTTATGACCAACTTTTGTTATTTTCAATCACTTTGCATAGTGCTCAAAGAAAAAATCATTAAAAAAAACTACCAGGAACTGTCAATTTTAGTTTTTTAGAACGCCCTGAGAGTTTTTTTTAATGACTTTTTTTCTTTGAGCACTATACGAAACGATTGAAAAAATTGGTCACAAATTTTGAACTTTTGAAATGAAATCACTTTAATGTGGTGTAGTAAGAAATATTATTTTTCAGTCTGTTAAATTGGCTATTTCCTCATGCCTGTGTCAGTCAGTCTGAACTATTGCTTTGCATGCTCCAGTAGCTTCTTAAAAATTGGCCCTAATACTTATTTCTCTAAATAAATTATATAGATCTTAAACATTAATTTTCGAAAACACCTTTCAAGAGGAGGTGGAGAGGGTGTTACATTTTTTTGAGGAAAGTACGAAACCCACGCAGGTTACGACGCGGGCAATGTGCTAGTCTATTCTAGAAACAATACCACACTACCCGACCCGGGAATTGAACCAGGCTCAGCAGTCACGCTTCGAGCGACCAAATTTTACATGAAGTTTCAGTTCTCTAAAAACGATGCAAAATTATAAATATATATATTTTATTAAGTGTCCAGTCCAGTCAATGGTATGCCAACCAGCAGAAACATCATCGTCAGAGATGAGAACTGCCTTCGTAATCACCATCTCCAAGAGTAGAACACGTCAAAAAATTAATTCTAATCGAAGTGCAAGGACACTGAGCAAAAAGGTGGGTTCGAATCCCGCACGGCACTTACGATATTGAATGTGAAACAAGCAAACAAATCAAGTATAACTTACTCCATCCATCAAAAACTCTTGAGCCGCAAGGGTTCGTTTGCCTAATCTGAAATGTAATGGAACTCTATATTTTGCACTTGCTTAAGGACACCGCTACTAAATAACACAAATTATATACGTAACATAACGGACCACGGTCAAGACTTTGTATTCTTTTTGGTATCTGATCTTGGCGGTGGCTGAATCGAGGCCGAGTGCCGACTCGCCCTCCACCCCGCGCGCCCCCTCGCCCCGCACCGGAAGTGGCGCGTGGGGCGCACGCGACGCCACACCGCCCCCGCGCCCCGTCCGCCCCGTAGCCCTCTGTGACGAAACATGCAAATTTGCCCGACCTCCTAAGGCCACGATACAGATCTAGGTAGGTGAAAATGCGTTACAAATGTATTTTCCGCCTTCCTGTTCTCTCTAACAAGGTCGCGGGGTGAAAGATCTAGGTGATCCTTTTCTATATATATATATTTCGTAATTACGCCGATATTAACCTTATTCTGAAGTTTATTATGAAAATAAAGCCCTAAGGGCTTCAACCCAGATATACGTCAACATAATTTTCATGATTTTTACGTTTTTTCGTCTGAGCAAGCAGTTTTTCTTTTCAAAATAAAAAAAAAACAGCCTATGTTATCCCAATGCAAAGCAAAGGACTCCCTTTCCTTTTTCCACTCAACAGTTATGAAAACTATAATTTAAAATATCTTACAAAATAAAGTAATTGTTTCTTCACAAAATACAGTTGGTATTTACAGAATGCCAACGCTGAAAATACTGTTAACTCATCGAGCACTGACTTGGCTGTTTAATTTCATTACTAAATTGCAACACCTTTCAATATATCGAGTGTATCATATCATGTCAAACTGAACAATTCCACTGTACTGAATACTGAACTCGTTTTTCGCTAAAAGATTAAAAATTAATAAATCAGTCTATTAGCGAAATTAAAATTGGCATAAAAAGAAAAAAAAAAAATTAAAGACATAGCTTCTACGTATACTCACTTTATGTCCGTCTGTATATCACAGGTTTATTTTTTCTTTTCCATGGTTGATCCCTTTCAGAATTGTGTGTTTTTGCAGCCGTTGAAGGGGGTGAATTCCCGACATACTTGCAAATTAAAACTACTGTGGAATACTGCAATTGAAACAATAGTTTCAACTTAAAAAGAAAAGCAGAATAGATGTATTTGAAAAAAAATGAGAAGATACCTATTTCATGGGAAAAACCTCACCACAGCAACAAGCAGGGGTCCAGGTGGGTCCCGCGACAAACAATAAATGGGTCAATGCATGGGACGCTCTGAGACATCGCTCGGGAGTTTGTTTGTAAATCCAGCCGGGCGCACCGGCGCCTTTATTTACTCGAATCATGCAAGAAGTCGGCCGGCGCTACGCAATCGTGCCGCAGTCATGCTCCGCCCGCCCAACGAATAACATACTCGGAAAGCTCGAGCCATGGCCGTCCGTGATACCCTGTGCAGTGCTTCGTAAATGTGATACTGTTATGTGACGATGTCGCAGGCCGCCGGCGGCAAGAAGGGAGGCAAGGGCCCCCCTAAGAAAAATGTGGACGAAGACAAGATCCCGCCGGCTAAGGCCGCAGACGAGGTTAAAGATGAGACTTCTTCTAACAATGGTGATAAAAAGGAAGTTAAGGAGCTCAATGGAACGGAGAGCGTGGTCAAGCCTCCGAGTGCGGGGGTTAACATCCGGGAGGTGGCGGCGAGGATCCTCACGCTGGCGCAGAAAGGAGAATGGCCAGCAGTGGAACAGACCCTCAAGGTTCTGGAAAAGCTGGTGGCGGCTGGTGGGGAGGATGCCGTCTCCGTGCCCATGGCAGGCATCCTGGATCCGGTAATGTTCTATTTCTTGCTTATTTCGGTATAGCTTCTGTCAACTGTATGATCTTACGAAACGCTCTAGTTCCCTAATGCTGTTTTGAATTAAATTCTGGCTTTCGGATAGTGTCATACATTTCAGAAATCTTCCTGAATGTTATTTATACTATTGGTTTTAAAATTGGGCATAATTTATATCGGTCAAATAGGTATCACGGAGTAACGGTTTCTATGGTTTCTTGGTGACGCTTTGTAGGTAGGTACTTCAAGACTTCGCTATAGAATTGAATCTGCCGATTATATAGAGAGTATCTAAGAAAGGATCCGACGTTTTCTTAAACTGACCTGGTGGCCAGTTAGAAGATTTCGGTGAACTATAAAGGGACAGATATTATACTGGCTTGAAAATTTAATTTCAATATTTTCAACAGTAATGTTTGTTCATGGTTTATTCGCTCCAGACAGCTCTAGTTTAGTTTTTGTTTTGGTGACTGAACGCTGTCCGAATACCGTGCAATATGCGAGGAGAATTCTTAACACCTTTGCGTTTAAAGAATTCGGGTATCGTCAAAAATGATTTTCCTAATTTATTACAGCTATGTTTTAAATGTTTAGTTTTTAATTAGTTTTCATGTTAGGTACCTATTATATAAAAATACCTACACGCATACCCACGTTTCTTCTGTTAGGAAAGGACATCACCCATTCTGGGATATTTTTTTTTTGGCGGACATCAATAATAATCATATAACTCATTATTTTTTACTATGGTGTCAAAGTCGAGAATAATTTGGATTCGGAGATAATTATATTATATATATTTGGAGGCGGATCGAAATCGTTGTACCTATCTTTGTTCTCAAATTCAATAAAGCGTTGTCGCCGTACAAATAAATGTTTCTACTACTGCGACCATTCAAATAAAATGTAATTCATTCCTGGCCGCCAACTTTTTATTTTTTATTCCAGAACGCCGAACAAAATGGCTGATCTCCTTTAGCTTCTCATGCGTGTTGCATTTTCTTTATTCTATGTCGTGCAAGTCAGTAGGTACTTTTTGTCATCATGCGCGTTACAAGTGTTTCAACTAATGTTTCTAACTACCCCATAAAAGTAAGAAGCTGGCCCTACACTGTATTTTATTACACATAACAGTGACCTTGTTTTAAGTCCAAATTAATTCCAGGTACACACCTATTACAGATGTCCTTCATATTTTCGTTAGCCGCGTGGTCGCCAAAGGTATTATTCGTAGCGAAACCTTCAACCTCCTTGGTTCGCTCAATTATAGCTGCTTCATAATCATTACTTATATTATTATAATTAAAAAAATTGTTATTATTATTGCTTGAAATCTTATCATTATATCTGTATCATTTTTTTTTCAAATATTTACCTCCATAACATAATCAGCCTATAATGTTCCCACTGCTGGGGCACAGGCCTTCTGTCTGTGAGAGAGAGGGCCGTAATCTTCCACGCGGGCCCATTGCGGCTTGGTAGATGTCACATGTCTTCGAATTTTTGTTTGTAGGACGATGTTTTCCTTTACCGTTTTGAGAGCAGTGGTGAAATTATACAAAGTAAAGCGCCTGCCTGAGGTTCAAACCTACAACTCGTAAGTCAGGGCCGCTACCACTGCCCTACCACTGCTCCCTTTTTTTTTTTGAGCGTGGGAAATTATCAAATAACTTCTGGGCGGTCCGGGAGGGCGTGTCAGACTTTTACTGACTAAAACCCACCCGTGTTCCTTCAGTTGCCTGTGCCAGGGGCCACGGTATCTCTCTCGAACAACCCGCGACCCTGGCTGGCATCGGCCCTAGCGGACCCCGTCAGTTGTTGCTGACATCTCTTTGAAGCGCGCGTGGAACACAACACGCCGTCGACCCGGGCCTGGTCCTTACCGGACGGCGAGCTGGCCATTGCTCGCCGTCCACAAGCCCGCGCCTACGGTGGCCGGGAATCGGCTGTCGATTCCCGATGCCCAGGGCGTCTCCTGCGACGACTAGGGGCGTGAGGGTGCAGAGATTGCCTCTCCCTCACGCGCTCCGCCTCCTCCTTTGCGAGCAACCACTGCTCCCCCTCAAGTATAAAATGTATGGGATGGACATGAACTACCGAAAAGCTGTCTATGTCGTTAGAAGTCGTCGTAGAAATACGAAATCGCTTTAAAAGCGATTGCCACTCGTCTAGGCTCTGTAATACTGGTACAAAAATACAGTACTTAATTCATCGGTGGCTGTTTGTTTATCAAAGCCAATTCATTGTGGGGAATTCAATGTTTAATTCAAAGTTATCAAAATGATTTTAGGATACAGGTTGCTGCTGTGACCAACTTAAAACCATCTCATTGGTTTCCCAATCAGTGATTCACAAGAGATTAAATATTGTCCAAAAAAGGTTTAAAATTTCAAACTTTTTTCGTTCAAAAACCGATCAAATGATGATGAAAATCGAATTGGTTTATTTTTGTAATGCACTTTATATGTAACGAATATTTTTTTTCTTTTTATGTTGATTCAGTTTATTTTGCTTGAACCTTATAGTCACTATTAAAAACAAGAAATTCAAAGTAGTCTCTGATAAAAAAGGCTGAGAAACACTGATCATGAAAACCAAACCAGAATTATAATTAATTATTCTTTATAATTTACCTAATATGTAAGGTTAGTTTACCTAACTTCTACTTATTAAAAATCTGTAATTCGTTCATTCACTGTCAGACAACGCACAGCCAAAGTCGCGGGGTTTAGAAGCATGAAACATTTTCTCAAGATTTCCTTATAAGTATATAGAAAGATTCAGTCAATGATTCTGATAACACCCGGCGATTAAATAATATGTTACTTTAAAAAAATCTACTGTTCCAGACATTTTAACCGCGGAAGTATTGCAAGTTTTCTATAAAAAGCAGTTTTTTCTAATAACCGACGAAAATGTAAACGCATGTGTGAAAAATCATTTTCTGAATCCTTGTAATTCCCTTGTTCACAAACTAAACTTAATTTAAGTTCAGTGCATCTTTTTCTTTGTATTTCATTGAGAAAGGACAGAAGATAAATTTTAGTTTAGTCCTATCAAATTAATCAGCGCCTGACACTACTTACTCCATACAAGTTTAGACGTGATTAAAAACTTGCCTACTAAAATTAAGTCAATTAACGTCAGGCGCTGATTAATTTGACAAGACCTAACTAAAATTTATCTTCAGTCCTTTTTGAAATAGAAAGAAAAAGATACACTGAACTTAATTTAGTTTAGTTTATGAACAACTGAATCGGCACCATTCGGTGGGTACTATCACTAAAATACACAAAAAAAAGTGCCTGCAACTATAGACATAAAACATTACACCGCTTCGTGACTTGCTCGTCATGACTATTGTTTCCTTTTATATCTAATGTCTTATAAAGGTGGTTTGTTTGCGTTTTTAATCGACTTATAAAAAGTAGGAGGTTCTCAATTTGGATGTTTAAGTATGTATTTTTTTTTATGTATGTTCGGGCATAACTCTGTCATAATATATGTGTATAGACGGGTTTGCAAAATTCTCTCATTTTTAACGACTTAAAAAAAGAGGTTATTTAATGGATAAGGTATGCCTCAGGGATGGTCCCATATTTTTATTAATTTTGCTTGGGTAGTTTTTGAGTTAGCTTCAATAAATAAAATAAATAAATTGTTTATTGGACCAAACATTTTTGCACAATCAAACACAACTTACAAACAACTTTTATGTAACAAGAGAAAAATACATATCATGATAGTAACAATAGTCAGTAGTATTTGTATTGAATTCTGGCACCCAAGGAAAGATTTAACTTGTGTTATGGGTACCAGGATCCTCACGCTACTATATACACAGCAGAAGTTACACCAGAAGGCCAGAAATTATACAAGTGAATAATTTGAAAAAAGCCCTTTTGTGTGAATAAAGAGTCGTAATTTTGTGACATTGTGTGTTGGTTGGTGCGCTAAGAAAAATACAAGTGTGTGTGTGTGAGGGTGAGGGTGTGTGTGTGTGTGTACGAGTATGCCGTGTATTAGAGAAGTGATTGATAACTTTAGTAGTTTTTCTGTTTCATCGTAGTTCTGCATCTGTAACCAGTCATATACTGTTTTCTAACACTTCTGTAGAGTTATGGAGTAAATGGAGCAATGTTTGTTGGCTTCATTGTACAAGTGACTTCCAATACCATAAAGTTAAATGTCTTCGAGCTAGTGCAGTCCTACAGCTTTAAGTTGAGCAAAAAATTATATGAATTATTTCTACTTAGTTTTTTACTGATGATGTTTTGATAGCTTCCTGTCACTGATATTTACATAGCAAGTAGTGTTACATGAATTTGTGTGGGATAGGTACTTACAACTAAAAAGTGAAAAATAAAAACGTTTTTACAAAAAAGAAACAACCGTCTTCCAAAAAACACTTAAGTGAAAAATAAGTATAATTTCGGAAGTTGGTGTCAAAAAACGAAAATGTGGAACCAACGACACCGACTTCCGAAATTAAAGTTATTTTTCACTTTGTAGTGTTTTTTATGGAAGTCGGTTCTTATATTTTGTTAAGGTATTTGTTAATACCACTAACATCACGTTTATATTCCCTTGTAAACCGACACGTCCAAACTCCGGGTTGCTACTCAAAAGCCAACCAAATAACACTTTGTCGAATTAACCCTTTACGTAAGAAGTTATATAAGATATGCGCCATTTTAAATTTTCCTCATTTTTCCGGAAACATAAAAACTCCAATAAAAGTTGACACTGAAATAATTGACGATCGTCATTAACTAAGGTTATACTGAAATCAGCCGATCGATTCTGTAAAAATGTCACCGTGATAACTTAGGTGAAGTGAGCGTGAAGTGAGCTATCAATAGGGACGATCCCTGATATGACAGCTCACTTCACGCTCACTTCACCTAAGTTATTACCGCGAGATTTTTACAGAATAGCACTGCTGCTTACGTTATTATACCTATTCAAGTAATTTTAATTTGATTATGTCATGAAATCACGCGTAAAAACTTTGGAAAAATAGTTAATTTATAATGTTCCAACCGCTGGGACACAGTTCTCCTCTTTGTGAAAGGGAACGGGCGGTTATCCACCACGCGGGTCCAATGCGGGTTAATCATCGTTATTAATTAGTATGTCCCTCCTAACGAAAGAAAGAAAGAAAAAGTACTCATTTATTGCGATTCGTACAGAAAGATCATAAACTAAACTAAACAGAGTCTAAAAAAAAAACAAATTATATATTTAAAAAAAGTAATAAAAATAAAAATGAAACAGGAAGTCCTATACGAGGCCAAAAGGCTCCTATCTCAGCATGATGCTGCGATATTTAAAAATAAATTTCGAATCGCTGGTATTCTGATAGGGCCCGCTGTGATGTCACGGGCAGTTACAGAAATAAATAAATAATAACATAGAGTAAGTACGTAAAATATTATCAAATAAAATATTCATTTTCAACACTATAATTCTAGCGTGCACGAGAGCTTCTTACTTTTCTTCAAACCGAATCCACTCAATGCCGAAGCAACTTACTAAATGCAACTAACGGAATTCATATTCATCCCAGCCAACTTTAAACGATTGAATGAAATACTTGCATTAAATGAGGTTGAAAATGAATATTTCGTGATTTTCGAACACGTGAGTTTAAACGATTAATTAATATTCTGATGCTCTTATAATCATGTATCTGTTTTGTTGATCGTCTCTATTATATTGGTTCCATGATGCGATGCAAACCGACCCTCGACTACACCAAGATACTGCTATGAACGAAAGTTTATCATCAAATGTAGGTACTTATGAATTAAAATAATCAGTCTATAATATTCTCACTGCTGGGACACAGGCGTCCTCCCTGTGACAGGAAGTGGGCCGTAATCCACCACGCGGCCTCAGTGCGGGTTGGTGGATGTCACATGTCTTCGATTTTTTTGGTTCTAGGACATGCCGGTTTCCTCACGATATTTTCCTTTGAGAGCAGTGGTGATGAAATTAAAGACACAACGTATAGCGCCAGCTTGGGTTTGAACCCATGACCGTAGATCGGGGCCGATACCACTGGGACCACCACTTGTTTATGCTATAAAAGATTAAGGCTTTTTAGTAGGTATCGTAAGCGATTGCATTATGCAGTCAAAACAAAAATAATGGAGAATAATCGAAAATAATAAACCTTTTATCACTTATATCATCAAACATTTGATTTCTATGTTAACATTGGTAAGTATCATTTCAGCATAAAAACTTTCTAGAAACTTCCTCATTTCCGAAAAGTAAGAAGGTTGTTCTTATTACCGCAGATACCGCCCGTATATTTGAAACATGGCGATTAGGGCTGAATTTTTATTGAATAGCTTTCAATCACGTCATGTGCTCATCTATAGCCACTGGTTCAAAAACATGAGCGGGTATCGTTTTCATGTTTTTACCAAAAAATATTTTTACAATAAAAGAATTCGTTTTGTGCATTTTTCATAGATTTATAGCTGCACGATCGTCTTTGGTAATAAAAACTGACATTTTGTCCAATGTAAAGTTGGTTTCAAATAACTTTTACATTTTTGTGTTGCGATTTCAAGATCGGAATTAATAGTAATCTTCTTAAAACCCATACGGATAAAGTTTACATAATTTTTGGTATAAAACCATATCTATTCCGTCTTTTCATTGATTAATGTTTAATTCACCTAATCTTAGAGTAAATGCTAATAATAATGCTGTTCATTTATTTAATATACATGTGACCATCTTTACATACCGAGACCCCTCCGTGCCTCGGAAAGCACGTTCAGCCGTCGCGTTGGTCCCGGCTGTCATTCGTGGATCTTTGACAGTCGTTACGCGTAGTCAGAAGCCCGAAAGTCTGACAATCAGTCTTACCAAGTCGTATTGTATTACCCAGTAACTGGGTTGTGGAGGTCAGATAGACAGTCGCTCCATGTAAAACACTGGTATTCACCTGCATCCGGTTAGACTGGAAGCCGACCCCAACATAGTTGGGAAAAGGCTAGGCAGATGATGATACATTAAAAAGATTATCTATATATTATTACATATAATAAAATCGTAGGAAAGTCAAAACTGTACATTGAATATTTTTTTAAAAGAATACTTGGGGCGTGATCTACAATCGATATCGAAGCCAAAAATATAGTTTTTAGAATTTTTGTCTGTTTGTCTGTTTGTCTGTTTGTCTGTTTGTCTGTTTGTCTGTCCGGGATAAACTCAAAAAGTGCTGCATGGATTTACTTCAAATTTTGCATGAATATTACTAAGAGGTCGGGTCAACATATAGGCTACATATTATCACGCTATCACCTACGGGGGAGGAGCTGTGAATCTTTATTTTTCTTACGCATTCTGTGACAGCGTGTAATCTAACGACGCATATTTAAATGTTGTTTTTGAGTAAGCCATGCTATTATCTAGCTTTACACTATAAAAACTACGCCATTTAAGTAACTTGGGCAGAGAAATATATTTTAATGAATGTTAGTAGTATAAAGACAATTTTAAAACAGCGCTATCTATGAGATTTTATACAAATCAAATCAAGTTACATGTTAGCATTTTTTGGGAATTAATAATTTAAATTTGATCATGTTGGCGAGGTAAGTAGTTAGTTATTCTTAAAATTGATAGATGGTGATGTGCATTTTCTTCATAAAAGTTGTATCGTATAGTTCGTTTTGACAAATTCAAGTTCCAACAAAACCCTCAAAATCTTGAGCAGAGTTGAGGAAGACAATTAAAAAAAAATGCGGTGTTAGTATTACAAAAAAGTTATGTTCATTGATGATGATCATTTCATTTCATGACACCCTCGCGGAGGCTAGCGTCAGCGACAGTCCCAGCCGCATGCGTCATCTGTTTGCCGTCATCTTGGTGTTTTGTGGAGTCGCGAACCCGGTAGCTTTGTGGGAGAAGTATCGCCATCATCTGTCTGAAGATTTTCTACGAGCTTTGAGGCGTGCTACTGGAGATGAAGTCGAAATAACTGATGAACGCGTGCTGAACACCTGTCTCAGTTCACTTCAAGATGTGGTCGTTTCTATCGGCGGCAATCCACTGATCGAATATGGGTTACCAGCTCCCCAATCATCACCGTATCAAGACCGTGGAAATCGGGAGCATAACGCTTAGACAAATTACGATCCAGGCGAAATGACCACCATACGTAATGACCATGTCGCTTTGTTCTCTTCAGAGCAATAACTTTATGACACCGTCCTTGAAAGCGTTGGGCAAAACCAGGGTAAAATGTTTTTCTTGGATGCTCCTGGTGGAACAGGAAAAACATTTGTTACCACTGACTTGCAGAGCTCAGGAGGCAAGGCAAAATTGCTATTGCTGTAGCGTCGTCGGGAATCGCTACCACACTGCTTCCGAGTGGCAAGACAGCACATGCCATGTTTAAAATTCCCATCGATTTAGAGAGCGCCGAAACGCCTGTTTGTAGTGTGTCACGTAACATCGATAAGGGATACGTGCTCAAGGATTGCTCTCTGATCGTATCGGATGAGTGTACGATGGCCAATAGGAAGGCAGTTGAGGCCGTGGACAGAATCCTACAGAACATCCGCAGGAACGAACATTTGATGGGTAGTGTCACAGTTCTGTTCAATGGTGATTTTCGGCAAACACTTCCCGTGGTGACGCGGGGCTCGAGGGCTGACGAGGTGAATGCTTCGTTGAAACGATCTTCGTTGTGGTCACGAGTTCGTACGCTGCGCTTGACCATTAATATGAGAGCTCGGCTCGGCGGCAATGCACGTGCTCAAGAATTTTCCGATGTCCTTCTAAGTCTTGGCGAAGGCACTCTACCAGAAGAGATAGGTGGACAGGTGGTGCTTCCAGAGACTTTCGGTAGAGTGGTATCCAGCTTAGAAGAACTGATTCGCTGTGTGTACGGGGACATCAGTCGTATACCGCACCAGCAGAATTCTTGGGTGTGTGAGCGGGCCATTTTCATGCCCAAAAATGATCAAGCTGCAACAATTAACGAATGCATTCTCTCGGAAACTGAGGGGAATAAACTGGTCTACACCTCGATAAACACTGTTGTCGAGCAAGATGACGCCACATATTATCCCGTGGAATTTCTGAGCTTCCTGTCAGCAAGTGGACTTCCAGCGCATACCATCAAGCTGAAGGTCGGTGTTCCGATTAAAGAAAGAAAGAAAGAAAAATAGGTTTATTTGTCACAGAAACACATGCAAACAAAAAGATAATGATTATGCTTCTTCGGAACCTATCTCCTCCGAAGTTGTGTTACCCGCCTTAAAGTCATCTCGCTCCACAAACACACCATTGAGGCGGAAATTCTTACGGGTTGTGGCGTCGGCGAGGCAGTATTTATACCACGCATTCCCCTCATACCTCATAATTTCCCGTTCCAGTTCAAGCGCGTACAGTTCCCCGTGAGTGTTTACTTCGCGATGACCATCAATAAGTCGCAGGAGCAGATACTGAGGGCAGCGGGTGTCGACTTCAGAACGAGTTGCTTCTCACAAGGGCAACTGTACGTCGCTTGCTCCCGCGTCACCAGTCCTGACTCTCTTTACATTTTGGCTCCTGGCAGCATAACTACCAACGTAGTTTATAGAGAAGTGTTGTAAGGTATGATACCTTTGTACGTATTTTTACTCTTTTGTGTCGTGGAACGTATTCTAGCATTATTTTCTCTATTTCCTTCAGTCACCATTTTATGACTGAACTCAGCAGGATTCCCATTTATAACTCTCTTCACTTGCTTCGCTTGCAAACAAAACTTATATTTTAATGCTATTTTAAAAGTTGTGTACTTATAATGCTATAGCGACACTGGCATCTTAGGTATTTTTGGTGCTGTAGAGCCTTCACGCAGACGACGTCGCGGGCAGCAGCTAGTATACTATATATAATGCAACTAAATAATTATACCTACAAACGGGGCGAATAGGAATGCAGGCGTGAATTGGGGCGAAACTTTAAAATGGATTTCAATTAAAATAATATAGTTTGTTGCAAAAAGGACTCGAATGTTTTTACTGTACCTATTATAATTAACGATTAAGTTCCCTTGTTGGCAACAAACTATACTATTTCAAGGTTAAAATACATTTAAACTTTCATCCCGATTATTAAAATACAGAGGATTTAAAGTTTCCCCTGCATTCCTATTCACCCCGTTTGGCGGTACTATGTATGTACTAAATTAAATGACTAACTAATTAAATAAGTAAGTATACAAATAAATATAAAAGGAAATTTGGATTTTATTACTGTTTGCCGTATACAAAATGTAAACAAACAAAGACTCCTGCGATCTATCATGGATCGCTTGTTTGGAACGAATAAAATCATGTAAAATGTCACCACAATTCTCTGAAAAATATAGGAACATTAGCGAGGGGATCCTTGTCCTAATTCTCAAAAATTATGGTGTTCCAAAGCTAACATAAATAGTATCGTGTGTATCGCAGTTCAGGGAAGTTCACGTTGAATTTTTCCTGTGGAGGGTCGGTCTGTCTGTTCGATATCTTGGCAACGGATCGCGTGCTTGTCTGTCGCTCAACGAGACATCTTTCTACGTTTTTACTGCCTCTACAGGGGATGCCGTACAGCCGGATCGATCAGAACTATCGCCATATATGATTTGTTTTGCTATTCGCGTGAGATAGTCCTCTTTCCATTTTGAATTTTTGTCTCTGTGAGCTTAAATCAATATTCGGTTGGTTGTGCTTTATGTGGCAGTGACTTCCTAGTCGATGTGTTTTGGGTTTTGGTCTTTGTAAGCATGTTTCCCATGCGAGATAATTTCACAGTGACATAAACTTATTACTTACATTGATTTTAAATCGACAATTGCCTCGATTTAAATTTTTTAAGCAGATATATACTATTTCATGATTTTCTAAATATAGTTATCGCGTCGCGATGACTATATTTATGTGCGTTATTCCTGATAGTTTAGTAGTAGATATGCAAATTCATGTTCCATGGATAAAATACCATAAAACTTATGCACAAAAGTTCGACCCCAGTAACCACTATTTCTTGGTTACGTTTTAAAATAAACCGAATTGTTAACAAGTATTAACAATAACACAAATGAGATCTCTGATTTAATTGAATATTGTAGTGACCAAAACATTGATCCATTCGTTGTTACGGGGAATGCGCTAAGGAAGCCCGCGAAATTCATGTTTTCTTTTTGTTGCAATTTTCACGACATTTTCAGGTTTCACGTTACTATGGGACCAAACCTGAAATCGCGAAATAAAAATCAGCTGTTCCCTACATTTATCTTCGTCTATCTCGTCAAAATGTAGGGAACAGCTGATTTTTATTTTTTTGGTCCCATAGTAAAAGTTGCTCATAATGATGAGTAAATAACCTCTTAAGAGGTTGCGGGTGTTTTTCAAGTAACCCTGTAAATATGGCTTTACAGAATTATAATCATTAGAATCAGCAATACAACTCTTTAAGTCATGAGAACTGCCCTCAAATCTCATGATTTCATAAACTAGTCATTCAATCGGGTAATATAAACTGAGATCGTCTTATTACAAAACAAAATCTAACTTTAGTTCTAGCCTAAACTTTTGAACCCATATTTCTATTTCGAACTTTATTTCGATTTAGGCAAAGTTCTTAATACCTACTAAAATGACAACTTAGCACCGAACTGAGCTGTCAACAGTTGTTGTTTATAGAACTGTATTTCTATAACAATGGGCTTTATGGTTTAAACCTGATTAAAAGAAAAACCTTGTTTTGTAATAAGGGGGAGAGAGTTGTATTGATAAATTTGAATTTCGGGGGCTAACCTGGCGCTTTCGCCTTAAGAACAGTCGATCGATTCTGTAAAAATCTCACCGTGATAACTTAGGTGAAGTGAGCGTGCAGTGAGCTATCAATAGGTAGGGGTAATCCCTAGCATCAGGTGGAATGACAGCTCACTTCACCTTAGTTTTCACGGTGATATTTTTACAGAATAGCACTGCAGGTTGGACGTACAGATAAATATATCTGTGGTTGTATGACAGGTACTGCTTGGTTGTGAGTCATTTAGGCTCAACTCACACCAAAAGAGCGTCGAAGCGCAGCGAAGCGGAGCGCAGTTTCAGTGTCATATGAATTTTAACTTTTTTTTCATTACTATAATCATTGATATATATGTTACACTAGATTAGCATTTACCGCACCAAGGCGTTGCCACTAGGCTGATGGCTACAGCCATCAGCGTAGCTAACGTCAGTTCAGTGCTCTGTGTGACGCCAACCGAAGTCAACCGAGTGACATGCGACAAAAAATATCGCGAAAGAGTGCGATTCAAGATCACAAAAACATAATAAATTAACCGGAATTACTTTCCACACTTAAATTAATTGTCTCTGTGTTTATAACAACGTAAAAACGCAATAAAATGTAGAATTTTGTAAATTAGGTTCAGTGTTACCACTAAAAACTTAGTTTTAGTTTCCCACATTTGTGGGAGTTTTTAATTTATGGAATAAGTGATTTTAAATATTTTTTTAATAATAACAACGTAGCAAGGTGCCTAAAGATGCAGCACGCCGTGAAAAATGGGTGGAAATAATCCGATTGCTGAGAAAAGAGACTGACTGGCTACCTACTAAATCATTCAGTTTCATTAATAATAAAGAAAAAATATTCAAAAAGAAAATGTCTTAGTTATTTTCATTATTTATAAACTTCTATTACACATCCAATAAGAAATACATAATTCAAATATTTAAAAAATAATTTAACTTAACCTAAAACGCTTTTTATGGCTTAAAATTTTGGGTAAAATTTCGCATGGGTAGGCAACCCCATCCCGTCATTGCATGTTTATATTGCGGTCTTTGTCTAATCTAAGCGACGGTATTATTCTTACGACGTGTGTAAGTGAGACAGATATATGTTTACTTTTAAATGTTTAGGGGTTTCAAAGCTACGTCGTCGCGTTTATAAAGTGGCTACACTTTTTTGACACATTTTATTGAGGTTTGCTTCTCTAGTTATATAGCTCAATGACTATAATACACACATCAAAAGTGTCTAGGGATCAAGCATTTTTATGCGGATTTCTTGAGATTGAGATGTGGCTTTGTAATAAATTTATGATTTTATAAATTTATATGGATCCTTTTTGGTGCATTTCATAATTTGAATCAGGAACTGTGAATCAAATTCGAGTAAAAGATGAAAATCAGCTGTCAATATTTTCCCTATAAAAACATACAACGCATTGAAGACATTATTAGTGCTACTGTTTCCCTACTACTGATTAAAACCAACGTTATTATGGAGCGGCGACGTCATTTAAGCAGGGAAGAAATGCTCAGAGCCGTGGGAATGATAGAAGCTGGTTCCCGGCAACGTACTGTGGCTTTAGCTCTGAATACAAGTCAGAGTGTTATCAGTCGACTTTGGACACGTTACCGAAGCACTGGTACCGTGGCTGAGCGCCATGGAGGACGGTATCGCTGCACCACACGGAGACAAGACCGATACATTCAAATCTTAACTCGAAGAGCTCCAACAATAACCGCCATGATGTTAGCCGTGAGGCTTCATCACTCTTCAGGGAACTTAATTAGCGACCAAACAGTCAGAAACCGCTTGCATGAAGTGAACCTTCATTCCCGAAGACCGCTACGGGTACCACCTATAGCAATGCACAATCGTAGGATTCGAAATCAATGGGCTCTTGAACACAGAAATTGGGCAGAAGAACAATGGCGTTTCGTGTGCTTTTCTGATGAGTCTCGTTTTGGTATGAGACCGGATACAAGACGTATACGACACTGGAGAACCCCTGGACGCCAACAGCGATTAAAATCCTGCCAGGAAGTCCATCCTTATAGTGGTGGAACCATCATGGTATGGGCGGGTATTTGGATCGGCGGAAGAACTGAGTTGATTTGGATCAGAGGCAACCTCAACGCTCAAATTTATGCTGAGACGATTGTATCAGACGTCATCGTTCCTCTACAAGTGCAAATCGGTCCCTTATTTCAGTTAATGCATGATAATGCACGACCGCACACCGCAAGAGTTGTAAGACAGACTCTCGCCGCAGCTAACATCAATGTCCTGCCCTGGCCTGCTCAGTCGCCAGACTTGAACCCGATTGAGCATGCATGGGATATGCTATAGAGAAGAGCTCTGCCGAATATGGAGGGTATCCAGTCGCAAGAAGACCTTTTTTTGTTGTTGCAACGAACATGGGCGGCCATTCCACAGCGTGATTTGGATGAACTCATTTTGAGTATGCCAAACCGATGTTCTTGTGTTGTTAGTGTTCGCGGTAGAAACACGGATTATTAATTGTTTAAGTTACCCAATAAAATTTTAGAGAAAACTGTTATTTCAGTCTTTTTTTCGAACTTTTGTGTTAGTGGTTCAAATGTCAAAAATCCCTTTATTAGGAAAATGGCAAATTTCTTTATTAATGCAAAGGTGACTTGGTTTATCGTTACTGTGACAAACGAAAACACTTTATTTGATGAATCCTTAAAGAAAATTTTAATTAATATCAATCAGGAGAAAAGTTATTGCAAAAATATATGTTGATCCCTAGACACTTTTGATGTGTGTACTTATTATCGCATGAGAAACTCGAACGAGTCGCGCGGATGCCGGCGGCGCCGCGGCCGCTGCCATGCCCTGACCGGCGCCGCTGCCCTTCGCCGCTCTTTTGGTGTGAGTTGACCCTTAGAGGCTGAATATCGTAGATAACCAAAGTAATGTAAAGCAGGAAATGACTTTAAGACCAATTTGCACCGCATTATGCATAAATCGCTAAATTCATTTAAATCATCGTTCTATTCTGTCATAAGTTTAAAGATGACATTGACAGAAAGATTTGTTAAAATACGTTTAGCGTAGCATGCATTCAGTTACTTCTGGTGCAAATGGGGCCGAGAATGTTCTTTATTTTGTTTTGTAAATTCCTTACCTTAATTAGGTTAAATAGTTTCAAAAACATTGGTTACAAGCCATTCAAGTGTGGAAATTAAAAGATATTCTATTTTTGGCGCCGCGTTTACGATATGGCCGCGTGCTACAGAAGTAGTCGTGGTCAATTAAAGGCTAAATCTTAATAGAGCGGTGGCTTGGCGTGTTTTAAGTATGCCAGACGGCGGGCCGCGCCATTGCTGACGGATTCAACGGAAAATCGTTACAGGACTCTATTAAAGCTGAAGATAACATGTTGATTTGTACATATGAGTAGAAAGAAACTCGTTCAGGTGAATTGCTAAGTTTTGCTCATGATTTTGTTGAACCGGTGTCAGAAATGCCATTTCTGTGTTTACGTAAAAGTGGATTCAATCATTAAAATTTTCATATACCTAGCACAATTGCTATGACATTTGTTCATTTTTAGCTTTTCGGTTTACATTATTACCACTTAACTTTTGGCACATAGCTAAATGAGTAAGAAGTTATAACTACAGTGAACGGAATATGAAAACTATTTCACCCAGAAAAATATTATGGCCGAGTAGTAAAACGCCGAAAAATTAGGTATAGTTTCCTGCCATTTCAGAACTAACTAAGCCCTAAATGAGTAATGTTAGTCTCCATCATTCCATAAATATCAAGATTTCGTCGTCTCAATAACTGTCGAGGAGCCGTTAGCTAAGGCGGCGAACCAAACTACCCTATTTCCGCCTAAAAGCGATATTTTCACCTCCCGGCCTACATTTAAGGTGTAAATCGAAAATAAGCCGCTAACTGACCATTTCTGTGTCAAGGGTAAACGCTAGGAGATTTGCGTGTTTGCCTGCTCGTTACTCGGTAATCGATGGGAGATTTTCGACCTTGGGTCCACCACATCCTTGGCTACTGCTGACCTGTCTAATACTGAAGGCCACTGTTATTCGAATGCCGTTTGGTGGAATGAGGGAAGTTGAAGACTCGTACAAAAAACACTGAAATTCTTGTATGTTTAACTCTATTACTTAGGTGTTTGTGGTCGGCGAATTCCTCGATTTTTGTTGGGCTATGCGGCTTGCGGCACAGATTTAATTGGGAAATATGTAACACAAATGTTAGTACGTTTGTTTTTTGGAAAACTTCTCTAGATTAAAAATTCCCAGTATGTTATGCCTAATGAATTATTATAGGTGTTAGTCGTCAAGTGTATACTTCACTTCTCATTAATAACGTGTGAAAGCTTTTGATATTGAACAGTAAGTACATGTTATGTTAAATAGGCATAAGATATATTTTTTAATTCCACTTTTGGATTGAAAACCCCAACTTTATGGTGTATCGATTTAAAAGAACATTTTTATTACATTTTTACAGCCTTCTCAAAAACATTTCACGGAATACATATTTAATGACTGAAAGCGATCATGCAATTTTACTTATCTAGATATGTAGGTATCGCAATGTTCAAGAAATCCCAAAGAATATTTGAAGGGGTGTAGGCAGGGGTGCATACAAATTAATTGTATACAGTTTGGCAGATACATCGACACGCAAACCACAACCATGATGAATTCCGCATGTGATTCTAGACCCTAAGGATAAAAATTTTACGTAAGTTATCAAAAACAATCAGCTGGTTTATAGAAAAGTACCTTTGTACTTAAATTACAATTATGTCATATACCTATGTGTTTTACTGTGTGTAAATAATAAAATAAATTAATAAAATTAGAGTCTATTTAAACTTGTTTCACATTAATATTATTTCATGTTAAACAAATATCAACTTTATTTTAATGGAAATAAAGTTAATTTCAGAGTGACTAGCACTGTTAAAAAAGTTATAAAAATGTTTGAAGTTGTAGCGGCGTAAACTAAACTTATGTGAAAATTGTGTAAGATTTAAAGTTATTTTTCCATAAACTCATATTTGTTTACATTTATGGTAAATAAATTGCGAATGCAGATTACAATACCTAGGTGGATAACGTGTCTGAAATATATTTTTTTTTTTCTTCTAAACATAAGCACAAACTTTCCTTGCTTACATTTTTGATATCCCCCTTGGAATTCCACCATCAATTTAATAGCAGCTTTTATACTAGAATCATGAATTATTTACCTTGGCTGACTCAATAAAATTGTCGTACTTAATTCAACTTGGTTAGTCTTAAATTTGTTCGATACTTTATTATCATATCGCACCCCCGGTGCGACACTGTCACTTTTGCAAAAAATGCAAAAATGAGTTAAATATCTAAAAATGATCCTAAAGCACCCGTTTACTTGGTGCGATAACGTTACTTTTGTAGTACGCATAGTTTCCGTATGAGGGCGTGAGTGTCATTGCCGTTTTGGCGCGAATCACGCGTCGCTGGGAGCAACATCGTTTTTAGATATTTAACTCATTTTTTGCAAAAGTGACAGTGTCGCACCGGGGGTGCGATATGTAGAGTCACGAGCAAATGTATAATATACCTACCTAAACTTACCAAAATTTAAAAGTAATTTCGTCCAAAATTACTGTACTTACAAAAATTAACAAAATTTTTACAGATTATTAAGTGTCTCTTATTTATGTTTTGTG
The DNA here is from genome assembly GCA_949316385.1 of Globia sparganii. Lineage (NCBI taxonomy): Eukaryota > Metazoa > Arthropoda > Insecta > Lepidoptera > Noctuidae > Globia > Globia sparganii. The sequence goes on from OX438658.1 coordinate 20,571,896, forward strand.
TAAATATTTCACAATTGCAATCAACTCATTAGCCAACAATCGTTTTTAATTTGGCATAAGCTTGGATGTCCTAAAAAGGTCCGGTGCCGTCATTAATGCGACTGTAAAATGACAGCGTGTTTGACATTCCAGTGTGCAGCCTATCGATTCTGTAAAAATATCACTGTGATAACATAGGTGAAGTGAGCGTGAAGTGAACTATCAATGGAGGCAATCCCTTTAGCATCAGCCGGTCGATTCTGTAAACATCTCACCGTGATAAGGTGAAGTGACCGTAAAGTGAGCTATCAATAGCGGTAATTCCTAACATCAGGTGGACTGACAGCTCACTTCACCTAAGTTTTCACGGTGAGATTTTTATAGAATAGCACTACAGGTGGAATGACAGCTCACTTCACCTTAGTTTTCACGGTGAGATTTTTACAGAATAGCACTGCAGTTTCGGAAAAGTCACGGTGTTTTGGAGTTCTTTTGAGCGCCCATTTGGACGTCTATTATATCATTTTGCAACACGTTGTAAGACGGCACCGCTTTCTCAGGAAACCCAAGCTTACGTTTGTACATATTCTTGCTATTAAGTGTGCTATGTAGGTACTATGGTGTGCTGTGGAGGTCACGGTAGCCTGCAACTAATGAATATTAAGTACTTCCCTGCGACGATTAATTTGTGGTGCTAGCAGGACTGTGCTGATTGTAAAATTTTATGTTCGCCTAAGTGGTGGGTAAATTAAAACAGTAGCATATAATTAAAAAAAAAGAAAATTAAGATACTCAATATTTTCCATAATTGACTATGGTGATATGTGTTACTATGACCTGAATGCAGATCTCCTCAATAAACTTGACCGTCTTCTCAATAACTGCATTCGCTTCGTTCTTAATCTTCGTAAGTATGACCATGTATTCGAGCACCGGCTACTTTTAAAATGGTTACCCATTCGCCACCGCAGAGAGTTGAGGGCTCTGTCTATGGTGTTTTCTACTCTAGACAAACCCACTGCTCCTTCTTGTCCCAAATTCAAGATCCATCATGCTCTGTCGATGCCAAAAATCTTCGTTCCACCAACTATCGTCTTCTACGATGTCCTTCTCATCGTTCTGGCTTCATTCATTATTCTTTCTTTGTCCAGGCGGTCTTTCTTTGGAATGCGCTCCTTCTGAACATCAGGATGGCAACCAATTGGTTATCTTTTAAAGTGAAGGCACGTGAATTCACATATCCGTCAGAAGTTGGCCGTAACATCCCAGCGCTGGTTTGCTGGATCCGTTTTCTCCTCTACCGATATTTTTTTTGCCTGACAGTTCATTTCGTATATATATGTATATAAATGTTTGTACCTATCTATGTATTTGTATTTAGTCTTTTCCTAGCTATTTATCACGTATGCACCTGCAATATTTTGTCTCTGCATCACCCTAAGGTTGAATGGTAGAAAATGCGTCAGGCATTAAGACCACTTTTGTACTGTTGTGTTTACTTGTGCCAAAAGTTTTAATATATAAATACGTAAATAGGTGCTGCAGCAATCTAAGAGCAACCTTATTGTAATAAGAATGAAGATCACAATGATTATGACAGTGATGCAAAATTAAAGGTAAAATAACTGTTAAAGGTATGCAGTTATAATCTGTCAGTTTCGGTTTTAGTTTTATAAAAAGTACCTACTAACAAAGTTAATACTGTTGAGTACATTAAGGTGGCCAATTATTGAAATTGTGTTTTATTTATATAAAATCATATATCATAACAAAGAAAATAATTATTTTATGAAGAAACGCGACAGTCTAGTCTAATGTGTTCAAAACAATAGGTAATGTTTTGAACACAATAGTTAGTCGTTTATTAAAATAAATACAAATACTAAACTTTCAGACTGTAGTTCAGTTTAAAATCAGCCATGGCCGTGACCTAAAAAGAGAAAAATATCCTAAATTCGTTCTAAACTTGTTCCACAATTTTATAATTTGTTGTCAGTCAGCTAAGTATACTTTTTGTTTGCAAACCAGCCTTGCAACCATGATAGTTATTCTTTATGTAACCCCTGAAGCCTTGTCTGTCTCACGTGAACGAATCTAATGGAAAACTGCCAAGTCCTCAGCTTAGATAATATTTATTTGCTTGATTTATTAGGTTATGACGTACTAAGCTAAATGGTGGAAGCTCTATCTATCAACAAGTTGCGAATGCGATATTGATTTCAAGGTTCCGAGGTAACACAAACATTGGAGCAAGCAAAGGAGATATCCTTTTTTATATAGGAAAATCTGATTATCTAATCTAATCGGGATTTTGCCATAGCACGGCCAAAGATGAGAGCCCAGCAGTTTTCTTGTTACAGTATGATCATATGTAGAAACAGCCGTAATTTACGCATCCCTAAAACCTACCTCTAATATTGTGGAACTAGATTGTCGGATCACAAAAACGGCTGTAACAATTATTCATGTTACAACATACATTTTACCAACTCAACAATTTCACACAAGTCAAAAATTCTTTAGTTTTAAACCACGTGCACTCATTGAACCCGTTTTTACGTACATACTCCTCAGTTCCACATACGAAATGCAAATGAATATGTTCTAAATTCCGTGTTTTTGGACAACTCATTATAATAATACGTTTCTAGCTATTACTAAATTTAATGCACTATGCTAGGAGTAAGGAAATTAGTGAATGGAATGAATACAAAGAAATAACCTACTTACATACTAAAGAAGGATTTTCAATTATGATTTCTTTGCCGAAACACTGATTGAAATGCTAGTAGTAGATTGGGTTTTTGTCTAACTTTGGAAAGTCCCAAGGTCTTCGTGCCAAGGAACAGGGGCCCAAGTCTGCTATTTTTATAAATTCGTCATTCCAACACGATCCCATTGTCATTTTGCTAAAAGTTCGTAATCTGCTAAATTCATATTGGTCGATCATTGGTCGGTCAATGGTCTGAGAAAAGCTGCTACTAAATTTCATGCTAGATTTCATTTAAATTATATTTTTACATATTACATATTAGTGTTTGCAATCTGAAGTAGTAAGAAGTTCGTAAATAGCAATAAACATTACATTTATTCATTTGTCATTATGTACGAGATTACCACTTTATGCCATTTCTTTCAATGGAGTGTCAGTGGTTGACCATTGGAAAGTCATAATGACGACATTATATTAGTAGATTACCAAACTTGTCAAAATCAACAATTATGAAATCAATGATAGACCATTCTGACACTATTGTAATAGCAGACTTGAGGCCCTGGTGGAATGTATAGAGCAACAATCAAATCAAAAGTTAGTCATGTTTTAAAGAAAAAAATCAGGTCGAAAGTCATGCGTAAAAATTGTATGTTCTATATGAGTTGGCGGTTTCTTTAATTTGTGAAAAGTTAGTATGGAAAAGTAAGACTGCAGTTTAATATGACTCATACCCTGTGGAAAAAATTTTAATCATTTTCGTGGTAATCAAAGTGAGACTAGTCATCAAGTAAATCCAATTTTCCACTCAAGTACCAGAAAGTACAAACACTTTCATTGAGAGTGACCAATGAAAGTGTATCAGAAGGGCAATTCCTGTAATTTTAAGAACGTTCACATTCTGGTCTCAGCTGATTGATTGATTGATTAGCGACAATCGTTGTCAAAAACTTGTCTAAAATGTAGGGAAATTAGAGGTATTTTTGGCAGATTGAGCTTGTGAGCGTTCTTAAAATTACGATAATTTCCCCTCTGATTGTCTTTAACCAACTTGCTCTGCACTCAAACACTCTTGTCAGCCATAAATAGGCCTCCTTACATCTATACTTCTATACAAATATTATAAAGAGGAAAGATTTGTATGTATTTTTGTAACGAATTGGCTCAAAAAGTACTGGACCGATTTTGAAAATTCTTTCACCATTTGAATGCTACATTATCACTGATTAATATAGGCTTTTTTAATTGCGAGAAAAATAAATGTCCACCCGTGCAAAGCCAGGACAGGCCGCTAGTATCTAATAATTGAAATAAGTTTGTACAAACACACATATTTAGAAAACTAAATGAGGTCTCTCTTACATTCTGGAAAAAAGAATTCGATTCAATTCGTAAAACTAATTATCCAAGGGGAAGGAAACAACAGTTATTTTACAAATAAATAGGACAATACAAACAGTTTCTATCATAAAGTCACGTGATCCGACAATATCAATTTGATATTATTGGTTCATTGACTTTTCTGTGAGTTAATATTACACTGGGCCGCAATGAAAGCGCAAGTTATAAGAAATGCGATAACTTTTAAAATATTTGAGCAATTAATTACGGCGCTGTGGTACTGAAACGCGTGTGTATAATAATGTTCTTTTTTTGAAATTCTTAAAGATACCACGAATTGAGTAGTGAGAATGTGGCTGTTTGATGAGTAAGGAAGGGATCGAAAAAGCAAAGGAGTTGCTTAATGAAATTTAGTACAACATTATAACACTCGTTTGGATGATATTATGATTACTATGACACTGGTTGTTTTAATGTTGGCAATAAGCTAACTGTTTCAGAAACTTTTATAGAGGATTTATAGCATGGGTGTAGATAAAATTGTCTATAATACAGTATTTATTTCATAAAATTAGCTACAATATTTTGGATGTTGTTAAGGTTTTTGTTACCCACCCACTTCCTTTGCGGCCTAGTATACATAGTCAGTCATCCTTTGAAGAAAAATATGTCTGTCTGTTCCATTAGACATAATTATCTGAAAGTTTTTTTTTAAATAATATTCTACTGGTCCTATAGTGAATGGTGGACGCTTTTATATCTTTGGTAACCATGGCATACATGATATAGAACAAGCATAATCAGTCTGTGTTCCCATTGCTAGGACGAAGGTTTCCTCTCTGTGGGAGACAATGGGCCGTAATCCACCACGCGGGCCCAGTGTGGGTCGGTAGATTTCACATGTCTTAGAATGTTTGATCCTAAGACATGATATACATAGTATAAAACAAAGTCGCTTTTGACATCTACCTGTGTGACCGCTTCCAAACTACACAATTAGATGCTGTTTTAAACATCAGTTAGAGTATTTATTCTTGAAAGTTTCAATCGATCTGCCTAGCCTTTTCTCAACTGTGCTGTTGGTTCCAGTCTAACTGAATACAGCTACCTCCCTGACCGAAAAGTTTATGTGTATACAATATTAACATTTACCTATACATTCTAATATTATAAAGAGGAAAGTCTTTTTCGTTTGTTTGTACCGAATAAGCTCCGAAACTATTGGACCGATTTTCACCAATAGAAAACGAAATTACCAGGAAGTAACATTGGCTATAATTTATTTTTTTTTAAATTAGAGATCCTTAAGAAAATTTCCATAATGTTACCCAAAGTAGCAAAATTTTATTTTTTTGAGGAAAGTAGTCTAGTCTTAGACATAGCACAGAATTCACGATTTCTTACATACTACTATTGCACCCGTGCGAAGTAGGAGCGGGTCACCAGTTTTTAATAAATAGTACTATTCACATTAAAACTATAAACGCTTGCAACTGACTTAAACTAACCCTCACCTTAGCAAGTAGCCTGGTCGTTAGCTGTTATAAATGGTCATATAATCTACATATCCCTGTAGAGTAGGTGTGGCCCAAGCTTAACTATAGGTCATAATCTAGCCGTAGCCTATACGAGTATGCATTAAACCGGCGAATTTTTCAATTATGTGAAAGTTATGGAACTGACTAAGCAAGTCAAGGACTTCGCAAGGGCGGGACAGTAAGCGACGTCACTAGTTTCAAACTTGTTTAAAAAATTGTATACTAGCACGTACGGTGACTATGCCTGTGTAGAATAAGTCGAACTTAGTAGCACATAGTTAGAAATTCTATACTAAAAACTGGTAGGAGTTTATTAAATTCTAAAATGTCTATGTTCAAAAATCTAAATAAAAATCATTTATTGAAAATAGGTTGAGAATCATTACGCTCGCTTTTATCTACGCTTGCTGCGGTTGATCTGTGGATGGGTGACCATCTTTACATACCGAGATGAATCTTTGACAGTCGTCACGGGTAGTCAGAAGCCCGAAAGTCTGACGACCAGTCTTACCAAGAGGTATCGTATTACCCAGCAACTAGGTTGTGGAGGTCAGACAGGCAGTCGCTCCATGTAAAACACTGGTATTCAGCTGCATCCGGTCAGACTGGAAGCCGACCCCAAGATAGTTGGAAAAAGGCTAGCCAGATGATGAGGTTGAGAATCATTACTTTTTGAACGTTAAAATTACACGAGACAGACCCTCGAAACGCCCGCTCTTCACTATTTCCAAGTGTTTTAGCTGAGAAGAAGCTCAAGAAGTGGCAACAAACTCCTACGCAGCACATCTGTCTGTAAAGTTTAAATAACAATTTACATGATTTTCTAGTATCGTCTAAAGTATTTTTTAGACTGTCCACAGTGAAAATAAGTTACAAAATAAATAAATATTTAACTTTAATTCACAAAATAAATAAAAGTTCTAGCCAGTGATCTATCTTGATTCCGGCCATCAATTCCGTCTCAAATTCAAATTCATTTATTGGTGTGATTTTTGGTACATTTTACATGAGATCTTAATAATAAATAATTAGTTCGTCAAAAAATTTACCTTAAAGGTGTACACTCTTTCACTTATTTAGTAATTATTATAAAAAGAACAAAACACAACACAACAACAAAACACAACATAACTTAGGACAAAAAATTTAAAAAAAGCAAACAAAACATTAACAACTGAATATAAATAATGAATGGAAATAAAGATAATAATACATAAATATCAATGTCAAATAACTTACAATTTATCATTAAGGAATTCATCAATAGTATAATAACATTTTCCACTAATAGATGTCTTAATTTGTCTCATAAAAATATCTACTTCATTCTTCATTTTCAAAAACGGCGTCAAATACGGATGAAAAATGTGGTGACATCGTTGATGTCTTTCTGACTAGCGAAGTGATGGGTCGATGTGAGCATGTGTGGGGTATCAGCCGCGCGTCGAATGTAATTAATGTTAGTGGCTTATTTTTATACTGGGTATTATTTTTTTGTTTGTAGGTAGTTTTAATATGGAATTCAGTCACCAATGCATATTATGGTTGTGTTATATTTGCTTAAGTATAAACTTGTTTAGTCACTGGTAAACGAAAAATTCTCAAGTAAACGAAAAATTTTCAAATGGTTTCTACACCTTATGAAACCCGGGTTGGTTTCTTTGGTGGGTTGGTTATTATAAAACGTATTATTCCACCCATGCAATGAACAATGAATATGTGTTTTCGAGTTTTACATATTAGATTTAATTAGATATTATTGTTAGAACTATTATAAAAGTCACTGCAAAATGACAAAATTCTTAAATTATTTTTCAAATAGTTGCTATGACTTACAAAGTCGGGGTTTTCCAGTTAATATTTTGTAGCTTTATTATAGTATACTTTGTGATGATGTCGGCTCAATGGAGCCACATTGTCAAAAATACATAACCTACTGAAACCACATCTGATTATGGCTAGATAAGCCGATTGCAGATAATAATAATGATAATAAAAAATAAAAAAAATTATAGTATACTAACTGTTTATGTATTTGATTCTTCAACGAAAGGTTGACCTTGAAAAACTTTGTAAAATAATCGAGTAAACGTTTTCAGCTATAGCAGTGATATTAAATGATAAGTATTTATTTCAATAAGTAGGTTAATACAAACACTTTAACACGTCAATGATATTTAAAAAAAAAACTAGATGAGGTCGGTGTTACGTATATACTGAGTGGGCAAAAAATCGTGGATCAAACGAAACAGGGTGATAGTTGAGGTTATTTGCAGTAAAAAATATTTCTGTGGCAGAGGCCTAACTTAATTTGCTTAAAAGTTAATTTGAGTGTTTACAGTAAGGTTCTAAAGTTACAAATAATTTTTCGTGAGACTTAAAAGATATTGAAAAAGTGCCAATACTGATAAATCATGGTACCCACTGTCATAAAAGAACTTTTGTAGTGATGATACTTTTTTTTTTTTCTACAGCTTATAACCCCAACTATCGCCCTGTTTCGCTTGATCGACGATTTTTCACCCGTATATAACTAAATTTCCTGAGAACACAATACCTCATACAAATTACATTTTACGAACTACATACTACAAACCAACTCATGCGACGATTAGTTTGGTAGTCACTGCTATACCTACAAAAGTTCAACTTTCACATCAATTTAGTTTGACCATTGACCCCGAAAAATGACAAACCTACCCCCTCAAAGTGACACGTCATCATTCTGACTAACTTGTATGGTCAAACAGTCCCCTAGTTTAGTCACAGCGAGGGTGGCGCCACCTAGCCGGGCCCAACCGTACCACCGGATGTGAGCAAGCAGGTTAACATGATGAGTATTAATCGACTGAAAGCCTTCAATCACCGGATATTGCGAACTACAGGAAGTTCCTATGAAAAGCGAATCGACCTGAATTTCAGGATATCAGGAAATTGGACAGTTGCTTATTAATGTTTATGGTAACTTTTTGCGACGTTAGTTCAAACTAACCTAAGGTTGTAATATGTTAACATAAATAGGTTTATAGAACACGGAAATTTCACTCTTTTGCTGTGTGTATGAAATAGGCTTTTACGGCTTTCTTTCAGTAAAATCGAGGTGTTAAATTAGCGCATGGTAAACAATAATTATTTCAAGTAAGCAGGTACTTGAAATGGGGCCCAAGTCTGCTATTTTTATAAATTCGTCATTCCAACACGATCCCATTGTCATTTTGCTAAAAATTCGTAATCTGTTAAATTCATAATGGTCGATCATTGGTCGGTCCATGGTCTGAGAAAAACTATGCTAGATTTCATTTAATATACACACATCAAAAGTGTCTAGGGATCAAGCATTTTTATGCGGATTTCTTGAGATTGAGATGTGGCTTTGTAATAAATTTATGTTTTTATAAATTTATATGGATCCTTTTTGGTGCATTTCATAATTTGAATCAGGAACTGTGAATCAAATTCGAGTAAAAGATGAAAATCAGCTGTCAATATTTTCCCTATAAAAACATACAACGCATTGAAGACATTATTAGTGCTACTTTTTCCCTACTACTGATTAAAACCAACGTTATTATGGAGCGGCGACGTCATTTAAGCAGGAAAGAAATGCTCAGAGCCGTGGGAATGATAGAAGCTGGTTCCCGGCAACGTACTGTGGCTTTAGCTCTGAATACAAGTCAGAGTGTTATCAGTCGACTTTGGACACGTTACCGAAGCACTGGTACCGTGGCTGAGCGCCATGGAGGACGGTATCGCTGCACCACACGGAGACAAGACCGATACATTCAAATCTTAACTCGAAGAGCTCCAACAATAACCGCCATGATGTTAGCCGTGAGGCTTCATCACTCTTCAGGGAACTTAATTAGCGACCAAACAGTCAGAAACCGCTTGCATGAAGTGAACCTTCATTCCCGAAGACCGCTACGGGTACCACCTATAGCAATGCACAATCGTAGGATTCGATATCAATGGGCTCTTGAACACAGAAATTGGGCAGAAGAACAATGGCGTTTCGTGTGCTTTTCTGATGAGTCTCGTTTTGGTATGAGACCGGATACAAGACGTATACGACACTGGAGAACCCCTGGACGCCAACAGCGATTAAAATCCTGCCAGGAAGTCCATCCTTATAGTGGTGGAACCATCATGGTATGGGCGGGTATTTGGATCGGCGGAAGAACTGAGTTGATTTGGATCAGAGGCAACCTCAACGCTCAAATTTATGCTGAGACGATTGTATCAGACGTCATCGTTCCTCTACAAGTGCAAATCGGTCCCTTATTTCAGTTAATGCATGATAATGCACGACCGCACACCGCAAGAGTTGTAAGACAGACTCTCGCCGCAGCTAACATCAATGTCCTGCCCTGGCCTGCTCAGTCGCCAGACTTGAACCCGATTGAGCATGCATGGGATATGCTACAGAGAAGAGCTCTGCCGAATATGGAGGGTATCCAGTCGCAAGAAGACCTTTTTTTGTTGTTGCAACGAACATGGGCGGCCATTCCACAGCGTGATTTGGATGAACTCATTTTGAGTATGCCAAACCGATGTTCTTGTGTTGTTAGTGTTCGCGGTAGAAACACGGATTATTAATTGTTTAAGTTACCCAATAAAATTTTAGAGAAAACTGTTATTTCAGTCTTTTTTTCGAACTTTTGTGTTAGTGGTTCAAATGTCAAAAATCCCTTTATTAGGAAAATGGCAAATTTCTTTATTAATGCAAAGGTGACTTGGTTTATCGTTACTGTGACAAACGAAAACACTTTATTTGATGAATCCTTAAAGAAAATTTTAATTAATATCAATCAGGAGAAAAGTTATTGCAAAAATATATGTTGATCCCTAGACACTTTTGATGTGTGTATATTTTTACATATTACGTATTAATAGTCTTTGCAATCTGAAGTAGTAAGAAGTTTGTAAATAGCAATAAACATTACATTTATTCATTTGTCATTATGTACGAGATTACCATTCTATGCCATTTCTTTCAATGGAGTGTCAGTGGTTGACCATTGGAAAGTCATAATGACGCCATTATATTAGTATTAGATTACCAAACTTGTCAAAATCAACAATTATGAAATCAATGGTAGACCATTCTGACACTATTGTAATAGCAGACTTGAGGCCCTGGTGCGCAGACCTAACTTCAGTCTGAAGATAGACTATCACTCTTTTTTATGAAAATAATTATGTTACGTGCATTACAGCATAATCAGCCTAAAATGTTTACACTTCTGGAAACAGGCCTCCTCTCTTCGAGAGGGCTGTAATCTACAAAGCGGCACAGTGCAGGATGGTAGATATCTCATGTCTCCGAATTTTTGACGTGACAACGTCTTATAATTCGATGAAGCTGGCTGCACGCACGAAAAAAAATGACGTCATGCGGCGTTACCTCGCTCTGAGGCGTTCCATTTAAGGCTTGAAGTGCAAGCGAGAGCACGGAACGAGCGACAAAAAAAAAAAAGAATGAAAAAAAAAAGATTTTTTTTATTTTTATTTATTTATTTTTTTTTTTAGTATTTTCTTATGACGTTGTCACGTTCAACTATCGTCAGTAAACCGACTTTAGAGACAACCGATTTTTTGGTTCTAGGACATGCCGGTTTCCTCACCATGGATGTCTTCCTTCACTATTTTGAGAGCAGTAGTGATAAAATAAATTGCACAAGAATAGCGCTTGCCTGGGTTCGAACCCACGACCTACAACTCGTAAGTCGGGGCCATTACCACTGAGCCACCAGTGCTCCCCATCTGACGTGCTTTATAAAAATTACTAGCGTTTGCTCGCGGCTTCGCTCACGTTAAATTTGGGGTAACACGGTTAAAAAAAATTAAAAAAAAAAATGTAGCCTATGTCACTCTTCATCCCTGCAGCTATCTCCACTTAAAAAATCACGTCAATTCGTCGCTCCGTTTTGCCGTGAAAGACGGACAAACAAACGGACACACACATACACTTTCACATCTATAATGTTAGTATGGATATTAGTGTGTTATAGAGAAATGGAACTTGGAAACCCTAATACTTACATCACAACTATTTTCATACTTTCTTCAAAACTTTGGAAATTACCTACGCCATAAACGTTAACAACGAACCCTTTTAATGTCCGGTACTAAATAGATCAGCGAAGTAATATAGACATTACAGTATAGTGACGTCATCACTAAGTTTCGCGTGCTTTCCGAGTCATAGGCCGAAAGTTACCCGTTCGTAAAGCAATAAATTAGTACATGATTAAAGATCTAACCAAATGGAAATAAAAATCGGAAAGAGTGAAAATTAATTTTAAAGGAAAATTCAGGAAAAAATGATATATCAATCTGGATATTTCAGAAGTCTATGATTATTTTTAATATTGTCAAGTCAATTTATGTATTTCCATTTAATTATCCAGGTTCAGATTCAGATTCATTTATTTGCAAATACATGTGTAGATAATATACATGGTATAATGTTTATTATAGGTGTTACAAGGTATTTTTTGACTCAACATGTTTGCTAGTGTATAAATTAGGTCGAAAAACAATAAGATTTCAAAATAAAAATACAAAAAATAATAATATAAATAAATAAACAGTTAACATTAATATTAAATTTAAAAATGAGGTCAATGGTCATGCGATTCAAAATAAATAGAATAGATTCAGTCAATATCTTCAGAGCGATTTATCATTTCAAAATTCATTAAAATTATAATAGGTCACTTTTCATGTCTATCTGTGCGACCGCTTAGATCTTTTAAACCACACAATTGATTTTGATGCGGTTTTACCTTCATTTAGTAGAGCATTTATTCTGGAAGGTTTAATATTCGAATTAGTTAAAAATTCGTATTTTACTTGGATTGTTTTTGTTAATCGAAAATATAGACCTTGACGAGCAGTTTGGTATACTTAACTCATTTTCGGTCATGTTGTGGGTTGGATCCTTTTTGATTATCTACGTCCAATTAGCGGCTGCAGAAATCTTGATGTTTTGACATGTCACATTGCACCAGTGTGAAGCAAGGACACTACTTGTTTATTGGTTCCATGCGGGAATCAAACTTGCGAGTTACCGTGAATCAACATCGCTGACGAACTATTTAAATTATGTGAAAATACCACCGAATATATAAAATATGTTTACCGAAAAAAAAAAACACATTAAAATAATTCAAACAAAACACTTCAATTACATGAAATAAAACACGAAAAAGTTTCGAAATAGCTTCCATACATTCTGCCCTTAATTACATACACCATTACTGGAGGAACACGCCTTAAATATATAGGTATACATGGTGTATGCAAAATTTAAGGTGTGTCAAATACCGGGAAGTTATTCATACATAGGAGTAACTACTAACTCGTTATTAGACACACCCTGTACTATAAAGATAAACGGTAGAGTGGGTAAGTTTTTAAGATACTTAAAAATAGTTTTTAAAAGATACTACATAATTTTTTTCCCTGATTTTATAATAGGTACATATTTCGTTGTAATATTATTTACTCTCGTCACTTATGTGGTACTTGAGTATTGCTTGCGAAAACTAACTTCAGTAATTACTAAAGATTTAAGAAGAACCCAGTTTTTTGCGTAGGTACGTGCCGAATCGGGTCCACGCCGTGTTGAGATTTTTAACATATAAAGAGTTATATGTATCGTGGACATAAAGAAAGATATACAAAAAGTAAATAAAAAACCCGTAAATTACGTTTAACTAAAGCATGCTACACATCATTAAATTACTTTAGACATTTTACACTAATATGATTAACGCTAAAAAATTAAATATTTAACAAAAAGCATTCCAGCCCACTTAAGTTAGGTAAGCTAAGCTAAGCTCGATGCAGACAGCGAATAAATTTATGTTGTGCCTACTTGAAGTAAATTACTATAATTTAATCTAATTTACATAAACTATTTCACCTTAGTGTAACCTCAATTTTCGCGAACATTTATCAAGCACATTTGTTTTAGCATTAAATAACGACAAGCCAATTACTTTAGCTGCTGTAGCATGATTTAACTTTTAACCTCCCTGTGCGTTGTTAAACAGCCTTTAAGAAAATATACAAGACGTAACAAACACATCGAAATACGTATCAAAAGTCATTGTTAGACTATTGATATGATTTAGATCTGTGTTTTTTTTTTATACAACGTGTAACTAACTTAAATGCGCAAAACCTCATAAACCCTAATTAGAGCATTGAGTTAAAAGTATAATACAATGCCCAAACTTTTTTTTTTTAAGCTAACTATTTTTATCAAGAAAATCGTGTTGATCCTAGCATTAATTTATGCATTCAAAATTGAGTCTTATTGCCTTAAAATAAGACTTAAGACTTTTCTTTGGCTCAATCGACGGATTGGCAAATTAGATCATCATTCTCCTGCCCTTATCCCAATTTATTTGTGGTTGGCGCAACATGTATTTTTCTTCCATACTTCTTTATTTGTTGTCATCTCAGTAGTCACCCCCCTTTCTAACCATATCATCATTCACACAGTCCATCCATCGTTTCTTTGGTCTTCCTCTACTCTTATAGCCATCGACATCCATACTCAAAACTCTCCTCACGACATTTTCCTCATTTCTCCGTAACACATGCCCATACCATGACAACCGATTTCCACGCAACTTTTCAGCTACCGATGCCACTTTCAAACTTCCTCTTATGTATGGATTGGCAACATACATAATTTTTTAAAAAAAACCTTTACTAAAAATTAATGAAATCGATTCAGTAGTCAATTACGAACAAACTATTTTCAGGTTTTGTGAATAGTAATCGTTCATATACAACGTGTAACGTTAAACACGTTGTATATGAACGATTACCATTCGGCGAAAATAGATGAGATTTTTATGTTACCTACTGTTTGCTATTGGTTCAAAATTACGATACGTACATCAGCTATACATGTAGTGTTGTAGCCTCTACAGTGCAGTGCATTTGCTTGCCGATTCTTCTCCATATTAAACGACCAATTCTGACCGCGCACCTAGCTTCTGACGTTTCAGAAGTGCCCATACATTTGATATGACCCATCTGTGTGTAACCAAAGATAAAAAAATGTCCGCACATTTTTAAATTTGTTTTCAGTAATAAAACTTAGGAAAAAGATAAGAAAATTTAAAGAAATAATTTATACTGGAGCGGGATGCAAATCACGGTCCGGTCGCAAACTCCCACTGCATACATAGAGTCTAGACAGAGAGATATCTAGCAAAAAAAGGTTCTACTTTTTCAAGTCAAAGAAAAAATCAAGAACAAACATACCTTCTCAGCGCCATCTGCGATTAGCTATTGGTAGTGTCTTTCGTTCATTTCTTCGTATCGGCAGTAGATGCCGCCCGAAGTAGCAAACAAGTGAACCGCACCCAAACAAAAACAAATGAAATGCCCGATTTGAAAATTTTTTGTTTCAAAATGTTTGCAAAAGTCCGAATTTCGTTTTTATGGATAGAAAATTGGAAAAGTTTCACGAAAATTTTTCAAATTCGGAAAAACTGGACGTCCCGTTTTCTATGGGATTTGTATATGAACTTACGTGGAACTTACCCTTTGGACGGGTCAGCTAGAAAACGGGACGTCCAGTTTTTCCGAATAATCTAAAAATACTACATAGAATATTTCGAGTAGAAACGACTTCTGTCAGAAAATTACGATGCTAGACTCCGCTCTCGACTATCTTAATAACTCTTTATGTGTTGAATATTCTGCGTTTTACTTCAAAACATTTACTGGTTAATATTTTAACACCTTCTTCTTCAGAATATATTTAAGCGCAGCGACAAACCAACGACATACCTAATACCTATAAATATAAAACATAAGTAAGTTTTTTGCCTGTGGCATAAAGTTGAAGTAACGAATGACTTGCACCGTCTACACACTGTTAAGACTTTTAATGTTGCTTCAAGTTATGGTATACCACAGGTTGTGCATTGTTTTATAGACAACAGTTTTATAGAATTTCGTTTCACATATTTTTTTTCTCATATTATCATTTCATAAAATAATCAATACACAGAATACCTACTCTGAAAAAAATTTAATCATAGATTTTTGTTACAAATAAAATTTATGTTTCGATATTCATATCATAGAATAAATTCAAATTAAAATTTTCAAACATCATTTATTTCAATCCATTTTAGATCATATAAAACATTATAATTTCACCCCCAATAAGTTTAAATAAAAATAACGAAAGAATTAAATAAGTAATATAAATTAAAATAAAATTAAAAGTATAAAATTAAATTAAAATCATAAAATAAAAACAAAAATATTATTATTATTAACTTAAAATTATTACTAATACGCCTGCCTTTGAGTCATTTGTTTGTTTGGCATTACATTAATCATATAACAATGGTTAATGTACTGACAATCAAATCTGTTCGCAAATACGCTCAGGATGGTGTTGGAGGAATAACAAATCAAATATTCTTTATCCTCATATTGTTTAGTTAATATAAAATTTATTACCAAGAACAACATTTTATCGATTGACAGACCTTTGACAAAATGCATAACCTCCTATAAAATTACAACACCGCTTTCACAAAAACAATGCGAGTAAATTCTAGTCAAACAGGAAAACAAACTTGTTATTCTCATAGTGACTTCATGTTATGCACAGCACTCTTAAATTATACAATGAGGTTTTATATAATGTTAGCTAATTGTCATCCCCTTCGAACCTAACCTGTCCCAGTGTGCCCCAAATCCCGAGCTCGCTCCGCTCGCTCTTGCATCCTAAGTTCTCGAGTTCAAGCTTGTGTTTCTGAAGAAGCATAACGTCTATTTTTTACATTTTTGTTGTAATAAAATACCATGGAATAATACACCGAACAAACAAAATTCGTTAAAAAATAATTCTACTGTTTGATTAGTTAAAATTCATTGAATTGTGTTCCTGTGAAATATGTATGTTTCATTCAAGTAAATAGTCGTTGAAACAATAATATTCGAAATAAAAATACAAGGACCAAATATTATGAAACATTTTCTGCGAAACATACTATGAAATTTCTGTCTGGGAAACAAGTGAACACCTATTATACCACAGGCAATCAAATCGCACAGTGTGAATCAGGGTCAATTCTCTGCCAATGGGCAAGTTCACAAGGAAAACAATGACGTATTAAAAATACATAATAACGTGACGGCAAAAGATTAATGAGGAACACGAAGTGCAAGTTTACGATAACAGTAATTTTGTAGCAGATCATTATGGTAAACTATAACGGGTCACGCTTGTGCACCTTACACTCGTTGGGGGGTTCGCTTTTCGCTTACCCCTTTGACTGCCATCTATGAAAAGTTATAAGTAATAAGCGGTAGATGAAATAAAATAAAATCTTAAGAAACACAAGCTTTTGATAAAATATTTTAATAAATCATTATTTTGTAATAAAATCGAAAATCAATGATATTAGTTTAGTTGTCATTCAAACAAAAAAAAATTGTGTGTGTTTTTTTTGTTGTTGTAATTAATACAACCAAGGAGATTTATATTACGTGCTTAACACCATTAAAACTTCTTTTCTTAATCTATTTGAGTAATGTCACTGCCACTTTTTGTTTCATGTTCAATTATTTCATTTGTTTAATAAAATAAAAAACAAAAGCCGCACGCTTTTCAGATTTGCGTATTTCCTTCTCCGCATTTTAATTTACATACTCGCGTTTAGATTAATTTAATTTAAAACGTAAGAATCCTCTCAAAATCAGTCTTATTTTCTTATCGAGTTGTTAATAAATCGTATTCCTAGCAAACAAACGGAACAAGAAAATAAGAAAAAAACAAAAATGATTTCTACAAGAAGCTCACTTAAGAAAACAGGTAAAGTTAAATGTCTCTAATACATTGAGCTATATAACTAGAGAAGCAAACCTCAATAAAATGTGTCAAAAAAGTGTAGCCACTTTATAAACGCAACGACGTAGCTTTGAAACCACTAAACATTTAAAAGTAAACATATATCTGTCTCACTTACACACGTCGTAAGAATAATACCGTCGCTTAGATTAGACAAAGACCGCATTATAAACATGCAATGAGGGGATGGGGTTGCCTACCCATGCGAAATTTTCCCCAACATTTTAAGCCATAAAAAGCGGTTTAGGGTTAAATTATTTTTTAAATATTTGAATAATGTATTACTTATAGGATGTGTAATAGAAGTTTATAAATAATGAAAATAACTAAGAAATTTTCTTTTTGAATATTTTTTCTTTATTATTAATGAAATTGAATAGCCAGTCAGTCTCTTTTCTCAGCAATCGTATTATTTCTACGCATTTTTCACGGTGTGCTGCATCTTTAGGCACCCTGCTACGTTGTGATTATTAAAAAATATTTAAAATCACTTATTCCATAAATTAAAAACTCCCACTAATGTGGGAAACTAAAACTAAGTTTTTAGTGGTAACACTGAACCTAATTTACAAAATTCTACATTTTATTGCGTTTTTACGTTGATATAATCACAGAGGCAATTAATTTACGTGTGGAAAGTAATTCCGGTTAATTTATTATGTTTTTGTGATCTTGAATCGCACTCTTTCGCGATATTTTTTGTCGCATGTCACTCAGTTGACTTCGGTTGGCGTCACACAGAGCACTGAACTGACGTTAGCTACGCTGATGGCTGTAGCCATCAGCCTAGTGGCAACGCCTTGGTGCGGTAATTGCTAATCTAGTGTAACATATATATCAATGCTCTAATACAACAAAACTCTTTTGCACCTGAAAAAACTACATAAGACGATAAACTAAGTTAGTTCAAACTATCCCGAAGATTGAATACTCAAACAAAAGCACGATCATAACAGCTGTAGCACTTTATTGTAACCTTTTAGTGGCGCAATCTTATGAATTGTACCACGCACATAGGCTTGACTATTTATCGGCACGAAGCAAAACTTTCAAGAGACCATAACGGACAATTATCCCTGAAGTCTTTTCACAGTAATCGTGATATATAACGACTTTAAAATGTAGCCTATTATTTTATTAAGTTTAATGGTATCGCTGTTTTTAATGTATGGGTTGTATTAAGTTCAAGGGTGTTTGCTTAACTGACACCTTCGTTATTTATTTAATTCGTTATGCGGTCAGCGGGTTGGGTAAATTTATTCAGTCCGCATTTTGGCTGCCCGTTTGCATTGTTGCATTTAACAACCGGTAGTTACTATGTAGTTCTAATTACTATGAAAATGCATTGCTGTGAGTGCCGTACGGGCTACTGTTACGTGTCTTGTAGTCAAGTTCTTGCAGTTATTGTGAATGCAATCTAAATGTAATATTACCTATCCGTCTCATATCTTGGACGTTTAAGAGGACTTCCATTTCTACCCGACTGTGTGCCAGCAAAGATAAAGTCATATTTTTCAAGAGTATCTAAGTATCCTTTTTGTATTTTTTGTATCATAGGTGTGTTTCTCGAAGCGTCGTAATAGTTAGGGAGGCGAGGTAGCTAAATGGCGTAATTCAACGGCGCCGTCGAGACCTATCAAAATCGAAAGATAAAATGATTTCGAAAAGAAAAGCTCTTATGGTAAAAACCATTTTAGCGGTGGGTTTGGCGTGTACGGTTTTTCAAAAATGTTAAAAAAAACAGTTACTTGGGCATTCTCGAGCGCGTCAGATATTCATACTACGTTTGCCCCAAGTGCCTCTGATAACAACGGTATACTAATCTGCCGGTTTGCGTGGTGGGGGTAGGCATATAAAGTAGTCAAAAATGCAAAAAAAAAAAATTTACTCGAGCGCGTCAGATTTTCGGAAGGGGTGTTAAGTAGGCCCCAAGGAAGCTCCCTTTAAAAAAACTGACGATTTCGGCGTGACGATAAGCTGCGATGAATTTTTGAAAATGCAAAAAAAAAAAGTTTTTTTGAAATACTCGAGCGCGTCAGATTTTCATAGGGGAGGTTTATCTCGGTATCCTGAAAGCATATTTCCTTAATCTGACAAAAATGTTGGTGGGTTCTCTTAATCTGATCGAAAAAGGTTTTTTGGTTTCTTTTTTTTCCTTTCTTTCTCCTTGATAAAACGGGGAATTTAAGAATGACAATAAAGCGATAGATACAACCAACGTAAATGTAGATGAAATGTAGTACGAATTGTATTATTTATTGTATAAAAAAAATGAAATGAAATACAAATTGTATTATAATTGTATTGTTATAATAATACCTTTACATTTTTGCTCAATACAATTCATCAAAGTTTCCAGCACATTCGAGAAATGTACCGTCGGGTCTTTTCTCTCTCTTCAATCGTCGTTATACTGTGGGCACATAGGTCTACGGTAGGGGACCATAAACATATATATATATATTAGGGTGTACCGAAAATTCCCTTCTATCGCTTCTTTCCCCACCATCAATGTTGCGAAATAAAGGAAAAATACTGGTAGGACGGCATATTTCCGCGAAGCGCTCAGTCTGTATTACATGTTTATGGCAAATTCCTCTTTTTTGCTTCAATTCTTCACTTCGTTTTGCTTACGGTACGTCCAAAAAACAATTTGAGGATCAACAGGCTATTGAATAATATATATGAAACTGTACATGTTAATAATTTTGTATACAGATACGCGTAGCTTTTTCCGAGTCCACGAAAATTGTCGAGAAGCTTTAGAAAAAAAAAAACGAGTGTGCTTATGACCACACGACTGAAGTGAAACTTCTTTCGCTCCATCTGTATGTATATTTCATTTACTAGCTATAAGAGAAAGAGAGAAAGAAAATGTGCGCGCGCACTTCTCTCTCTTGCTCCTACACTGTGATACAGACAATAAGCCTGCAGTGTGCTTAGATATACGGAACGTATTTGGCTATGAGAGGAAGAGAGAAAGAAAATGTGCGCGCGCACTGCTGTCTCTTGCTTATATCCCCCACTTAACTTCCGTTCGCCTTGCCCGATCACACTTTTCGTAACGCTTACGTCACGCGTTCGCCAGCTTACTCCCCAAGTCAAGCGTGCGTAAAGAAGTTTCACTTCAAAAATTCACATAATTTAACTATCGTTATTTCATATCAATTTTTTTTAACACCCTCAGTTTTCAAGATATACTCAAAAAACTGGGAGTTTGAGTTTTTATGATGCTTCAAGTCAAAAAGTTTTAACTTTGGATAAAAATGTAAAGAGACCTTTTTTGTGTAAAATAAAATTACCTTTTTTGTTTATTTAAACTTTTTTTTTGTAAGATGAATCGTTCGCGACTTATATGCCGCAACGCGTTTTTCGGAAGACGAAATGGCTCCTCCACACTTCTGGTCATGCGGAAACCGGCAGATTTTGTATTTTTAGTGAGTTTTAGATTATATTCTTCAAAATAAAAAATAAAAAAATCGCGCTCGAGAATGCCGGATTAACGTTTTTTTTTTACAAGTTCGCGACCCTATAACTCGGCGGCGTCAAGGACTTATCGTCAGATTAGTTAAATTTAGTCTTAAAACACTAAAATCAACCCCCAATATCTTAATCTGACGCGCTCGAGTATTTCAGACTATCGATTTTTTTTTACTAATCTGATCGTCTATCCTAGGCGCGCGTCACTACATATAGAGCTAAATACTTTACAAGGTTGTTCTATTAGGTCTAAGGTATCTCTCATATCTCAAACTGCCACGCTCGAGTATTACCGAAAATTCCCCTATTCGCCTCCCTAACTATAACGGCCGGATGGGTTTTAATGAATGAGGTGTCCATGTTCTTAGTCGTGTGATGGTTACAAGATAGGTTTTGTTTGTACACAATGATGAAGTCGATTAAAAATGGCGGATGTTTTACAATATATTTTTCACTCAAGATACTATTCCACTGCTGGTCTACAGGGACACATTTCTATTGTACAGACGCTAGCACATCAATCTACTACAATCTGTCAAATTCCTTTAATAGATTTTCAACCTTATCGCTACAGTAAAGGTAGCTTGATGGGCTGGCGTTTGTACATAACCATTTGTATTTAGGTATTACCTTTTAATAGTTTTTAAAAAATAGTGACAGTGCAAAGCGTTTATACGGCATACTCTGGACAGTTAGCCGCGGTGTCATCCATCACATCCCATCAAGCGAGATAGAGGTCTACTACAGTAGGCCCATTTCATACTCATAATCTTGCCTACCTCGTAGGTACCTGCCGATCGATTTTGTAAAAATCTCACCGTGAAAAGTTAGGTGAAGTGAGCTTAGAGTGAGCTGTCAAGAGTATCAATCCCTAGCATCAGGATGACACTGACAGCTCACTCCACGCTCACTTCACCTAAGTTTTCACGGTGAGATGGTTACAGAATCGCACTGCTGAACTAGTACTGAACTAGTATATATATAATACTAGCTGACCCCGCAAACGTCGTTTTGCAAAAAAAAAAATAGATAGTAGCCGATTCTCAGACCTACCCGATAGGCACACAAAATTTCATACAAATCGGTCCAACCGTTTCGGAGGAGTATGGTAACTAATACTGTGACACGAGAATTTTATATATTAGACTAACCCTTTGTTTTGTTCCAGACGACCGGCATGACACCACTGATGTACGCAGTGAAGGACAACCGAACATCTTTCGTGGAGCGGCTCATTGAACTCGGCTCCGATGTCGGCGCCAGGAATAATGTGAGTCATAATATTAGCAGCTGATTCATAATAGACTAATTGTGTTTTAAGTAATTATGTTGACGTAACTCATCAAGAAGAAAAGAGGACCCTTAAAGGAAATGTAGACTATTAACATAACATATTTTTTGGGAGTTAAATAACGAACTCCTTGTTGTTTGATGGTTTAAAAGTTTAATCAACAACTTTTACTATGAGTAATGAGAAAAAAATAAGCGAAATTGCAGAAAAAGACTGACACAGAAACGCATATCATCATTTCTTCAACGGTATGGCGCGGGAAGCGCGGGCCGGCCCACGCGGGTCTTTTAACGTATCTATGGATGACACTTGACGTTGATGACATTGACAGCGTCAAATTGGCGTTCCAACCCGCCAACACATAACATACGCTTAAACACCTGTAATCCCCGAAGAGTTGAGCAAAGGTACACCCACATTTCGCCAGCTACTGCCTTTTTTTGTGGTTTATTGCCGTAATTTGGTGAGCCTATTGCATCAACCGGGTATAAATTCCGACTCCGGGGTGTTACTGAGAAATACTAAGACTATTGTTGATCGCAAAGTGTTTTCCGAGCTTCATAACTTAAAAGCACTTCATGCACTGTGGAACAATACGGTTTTTCCACAAGCGACGAGGTGCTTGTAAGGATTAATATTTATGTATTACTTTCTTTAATAAATAATACTTCGGTAGTACATCTATACAACTCTAATAATCGTGATTTTGACGCCGTGCATCACAGCGTTTATAATCATATATAGCATTTAACACCGTTGACAAAGGTACCTATAGGTGCAATAATAATTAACAGCATGTAGGTAGGTACGCGTCTTGAAACAAAGCAAACTGGAACGAAGGGGGTAATTTCCTATAAGGCGTGCCAAGCTGCCGCCGAAAAGGCTTGCGTCCACATCGAGCGATAATATTTTAATTATTTCTGCGAAAAACGTATATTTTTTAAAGAAATACCTAAGTGCGCTCAGTGAATAAGAGGTACCTATATCGCCCGTTATGTTTAAGTCACACATATACAGGTCTACAGGATAAATCTGTAGCCATTAACCAGGTACAGACGCCAGCACTACAATTTGTCAAATTTTTAATATGTTACCACAATCAAAAATAATTTGTTACTACAATCTATCAAACTTTTATAGATTTTCAACTTTATCGCTACAGCATAAGGTTCAAAGTTGACTGGGAAAAATTGAGAGTTTCTTGTAGCTTGATGTGCTGAAGTCTGTAGAAATCCAGACCCCGATCTGATACTGAGAGATGTCTGATTTAAAAACTCAAAATCACTTAAAGAGGGTTGAGGAACAGGATGTTCACTCATCCTCCATAAAAAAGGGAGTACGACCAAACGGGTGCCTGACCTTGGATTGAACCCAGGACCGCCATGCTTCGATTGCGACCGGAATCAAAACGAGGCAGTGCTTTTTATCAGAAAAAAAAATGAGCTTAACTCCACCTTACTGTCCTACGAAAACATGGACATGTCTGGTGGAACAATGGGCGATTGTCTAGGTAGTCAAAGAAAATGTTCAGTAATGATTGCTAAATTATTATAATCGTCGTATTTTATAGTTTATCAATTACTAAGTTTCAGGAGTCAAGATCTTGCGGAATCTGGTCAAAATAAAGTTTATATGCTCGGGATTTTTCTTAGTTTTTTTAGTATAACGCCATCTGTGAGCGAATACTAATTGGTGATATGCCTTTGCGAGGCTAATGAAACGTTTAATATTTTGTTATTCTGAGATCATATTCTTCAGTTTTTTGGATATTTCTATTTGTATAACAAAAATGTAAACCACTTATTGTTTATCTATTAAATACTTACTAAGTGTTACTAAAACATTTTTAGTACTTTTCGTTAAAAATGACAAAGCGGAAGCTACGATTGAGTACTGTTTTTTTGAGAATTATGTTACGCAAGTAATACTGAATTAATAAACCCATAGTAATTTAGATCTAAATTTTTAAATCCTAATCTAAAACCTTAAATCGTGAACATTATCGATACTAGAATTACCAAAGGGCAGAAACTGGACTACAACCAACTAAAATCTGACTCGCTTTCAGTAGTCCCCACGACTAATAACTTATAGCGAGGGTTTCATGCCTACCGTCACAGATTGCCTGATAACACCCTCCACAGGCAATTTATGCTCATAACCTGTAATAGGTCAGCACTCAAGCTCGGGTCGGGTTATAAGAAAATGCATTATGGACTAGCTAGTCTAATATTAACAGAATATGAGTTGAAAATGTCTGTAGTAGGCTACATAAATTAACGCTTTTCAACATTCTTGCATTCATTTAAATAATATGTTTATATAATCAGCCTATATAATGTTCCCATTGCTGGGATACAGGCCTCCTCTCTATGAGAGGGAGTGAGCCGTAATCCACCACGCGGGCCCAGTGCGGGTTGGTAGATGTCACATGTCTTCAAATTTTTGGTTCTAAGACATGTTGGTTATCTCACGGTGTGTTTTTTACCGTTTTGAGAACAGTGATGATGAAATAAATTACACAAACTCACTTGCCTGACTGGTTTGAACACACGACGTACAGCTCGTAAGTCGGTGTCATTACTACTGGTCCTTCATAATTATGTTTATCGAGTTTCTTTTGTATTGTTTTGTGTGTAGCTCCAAATAACAGTTTGTTTAAAGATTGCAATAACTTTTTACTGTTGTTTTTCTTTGATCCGTTTTCTTCTTAGTCTTTCTACGTTTGTCTTTACCTGTTTTATTGCCGCGGTCTTTTATGCAGATTAAAAATTATTTTACACTTTTTGTTACCAACATTACAACCGAATAACACAGTCTCTACAGTAAACAAACATTTCATGTACTAAAACTTGCACAAGGTCTATAACTTTTATCTTTTAATTAAGTCTACAAAATGAGCTAGATTTCCTTTCTTTAGATTCATATCGTTACTTGAAAACTTACAAATCGAGTTTATTTTTCCGCATTTATGGCTGCATACCTATAACTACGATAAGCGAAAGTAAATTACTTCTTGGACTTTAAGTTCAATTTTTATTTTCTTGCTGTTCTGTTGGCATCAAAATATGATTTACTGCTTACTTACTGACAGCTTTTGCGCTCACTCACAAGAACCAATTCATATTGTATCATCATCATCATCATTTCAGCCGAAAGACGTCCACTGCTAGACATAGGCCTCCCCCAAGCTCCTCCAGTTCGACCGGTTTTTCTCGCATCCAACGAGTTTCTGCGGCCTTCACAAGGTCGCCGGTTCACCTTGTGAGAAGCCTTCCAACGCTACGTCTTACGGCACGCGGTGGTCGCCACTCCAGAACCTTTCAGCCCCATCGGCTATCTGTTCTGTGAGCAATGTGCCCTGCCCACTGCCACTTAAGCTTGGCAAATCTTCGGGCTATGTCGGTTACCTTGATTCTCCTGCGGATCTCTTCATTTTTGATTCATTCACGCAGGGAAACTCCAAGCATACTTAGCCATTCATATTGTATTGTAATGATTACACATATTATCTCGTCTATTCTGTAAAAATCTCACCGTGAAAAATTGGGTGAAGTGAGCTAGCATTCCACCTGATGTTAGGAATTACCATTATTCAAAGCTCACTTCACCTAAGTTTCCACGGTATGATTTTTACAGAAAAGATCGTTAGGTTAATAAACATGGGCACGCCGCGATAGCGGCGGTAAGACCCCTCTTTGAGGAGTGGCTAGAGAGGCGCCACGGCGCCCTCAGCCACCGCCTGACGCAGGTCCTCACCGGACACGGGTGTTTCGGGAGGTTCCTGCACATCATCGGGCGGGAGGAAACGCCCGGGTGTCACCACTGCGAGGGTCGCCCGGAGGACACGGTGGAGCATACGGTGGCGGTATGCCCCAATTGGGCGGAGCACCGCCGTGTTCTCGCAGAGGCGATCGGCGGCGGCGGCGACCTCTCGCGCCCGGCCCTGGTTCAAGCCATGGTCCGGGGCGAGAGGGAGTGGGAGGCAGTCACCTCCTTCTGCGAAGCAGTCATGCTAGGGAAGGAGGTGGCGGGACGGCTGAGGGAGAGGGCCTCACGTCCCAGCCGCCGCGGGAGACGCCCCGGGCGTCGGGAGCCGCGAGACGACTCCCGGCCACCGTAGGCGCGGGCCTGCGGGCGGAGAGTAATGGGTAACTCTCCGTCCGATCAGGACCAGGCCCGTGCCGGACAGCGCGTACGTGTTCCACGCGCGCCTCAAAGAGATGTCAGCATTAGGAAGGGGCCCGAAAGGGCCGAAGCCTGCCGGGGCAGCGGGATTGTCCGAAAGGGTTACCGCTACCCCGGAACACAAAGGGCTAAGGAAGGAACACGGGTGGGTTTTAGTCAGTAAGAGTCTGACACTCCCTTCTGCTCCACCCAGAGCGGGAGGGGTCATTGGATGATTTCCCATCCACAAAAAAAAAAAAAAAAGTTAATAAACATAATTACTACCTAATTACCTAATACCTAAGTATTTCATGATTCGTTAGCCCTAGTGATGTTGACTATAAAAACTGTTGCAACATGGTGATTTCTTAATAAAGGTCACCAGTTTGACTGAAAGCTTTCTTTGTATGGTTGACTGACCTGTAAAAGAAAACTGTTGTGTGGTATTTTATGTATACAATTTTCTTAATGTTTACCAATCTCGTGTTTAAAACGATTTTAGCTAACTAAGCTTACATAAAAATAAATAAAACAATGTAAGTAGCAACATAAACTTAAATATTAATATTAATTATCGCCTAAGTGTCCTTTGTTTTTTTTTTTGTATTTATTTGTATAATAAGTTAGTATTTTAATTTAATTTCTAGTGTAAATAGTTAGTTACATGAAAAATATGTCATATTCTAATAAAAAAGTACGAGTTAAATGTTAATACGAGCCTGTGAATCACATGATTATTTACAGTACGCGATAGTTTTGCATTTACGAGACTTTTTTTTTGTGGATGGGAAATCATCAAATGAGGGGTCATTTGATGATTTCGCTCCGCTCAGAGTGGAGCAGAAGGGAGTGTCAGGCTCTTACTGACTAAAACCTGTGCGTGTTCCTTCCTTAGCCCTTTGTGTTCCGGGGTAGCGGTAACCCTTTCGGACAATCCCGCTGCCCCAGCAGGTGCATTTACGAGACTAAATATGACTTTTATAAGACGACAAAATAAATCAATCTATTTTAAAAAATCTGAAAAATTACTAAAAACGTTTAAGTCGCTGACTTTGTTTTTAACACAGAGAATTTATATATTTCATAATCATAGAGAAAACACAGAAATCGATGAATATACAGAGAAATCGAAGCATACGAAAAATACAATACAATCTGCACTGAATGCACAACCTCCTCCTTTTTTTGAAGTCAGCTAAAAATATGCTACACGTTTCGATGACGACTTCTCAGGCACTAATCTCTTTCCTACCGTTTCTAATGAACCACTAAGCAGGCCCAATAGACTCATCAGCTATGAGTCAATGGGCCGTGACATTAGAGCAATAAATGGCGCGAGGTGACCACTGGTACCGCTAGTGCCACGTCAGCACGCGACCAACGAATTACACGAGCCTACACACTACTCTACGCAATTTACTCACTTCACGCTTGACTCTCATTTCGTCACGTCACCAATGACGTCACTTTTCTTGGTGATTTCCTGTGATTGTTATATGATCTTCCATAGATATAGCATGGCTATTGGATATGGAATCCACAATTAAACACATGTCAAGAAGGTTCGTTATTATATGTGTTACGTTTCTCCAACCAGACAGCCCAGCCCAGTCCGGCTTCCAGTCTGACAACCAGTCTTACCAAGGGGTATCGTAGATGATGATGAAGTTTGCGACTAACATAGTAAATGATCGTACAACAGAAACGTAACACATCATCATCATCATCTGCCTAGCCTTTTCCCAACTATGTTGGGGTCGGCTTCCAGTCTAACCAGATGCAACAGAATACCAGTATTTTACATGGAGCGACTGCATCTGACCTCCACGACCCAGTTACTGGGTAATACGATACCCCTTGGTAAGACTGATTGTCAGACTTTCGGGCTTATGACGACCCGTAACGACTGTCAAAGATCCTCGAATGACAGCCGGGACCATCGGCTTAACGTGCTTTCCAAGGCACGGATGGGTTTTGGTATGTAAAGATGGTCACCCATCCATGGACAACCGCGGCAAGCGTACCTTAAACTGATCGATCGACCCGTACGCCACAAGCCCCTCGGCTAGCCTGTATGTAGGTACTATAATTTTCTTCCTATTCTCTGAAATATAATCGTACAAAACAAAATGTAAGCAATAATTAAAGTCTTATACGTAGCGTACATACAGTTTGCATACATATTGATTAAGTAAGCTAATGTCTTAGCAGGACCTGTACTTGAGCGCACGCGATCTATCAGCAAAAACACTAACATACATGTATACATATGTAATTATGTATGGACATATTTAGGTAAGTACTACGCATGGGAATGTATGGGAAATTGTGCCTGCATAATGTATGTAAAGTAATTTGGTGACACCGTTAGCGGAGACCGCTTGCTTCGGTCGAGGACACAGATTTGGTCGCAAAATTAAAACAAATCTACATAAGTTCCTTGTTTACCTTTAAAATAAATCAGCATTAAATCAAGTTACATTCCGTACAGTATGTATCTTCCTGTACATGAGACAACATTCAGTATAAATATCAAAAGACTAAAGTTATATAAAAATTAACATTAAACTTTATCCATAATTATAAAGCTGAAGAGTTTGTTTGGTTGAACGCGCTAATCTCAGGAACTGCTGAATCGAATTGAAAAATATTTTTGTGTTGGATATTCCATTTATCGAGGAAGGCTAAAGGCTTTTTAACATCACGCTACAACTAATAGGAGCGGAGCATCAATGAAAAATATTGTAAAAACGGGAAAAATTATTCCTTTTGAGAGCTTCCGTTGCATACGATGCGTAAACGGTTAACGTTACACAAAAATTATGTATGACGGAATTGTTACTCTCTAAAAGTTAAAAAAAAGTGCGCAACAGCATAAGTCTATCTTTTAAGATTGATTCACTATAATCTTTTTTATGGTAAGTATAAGTAATAATCTTCAGTAATACTCATCTAGTAATGGAATATACTTTAGTAGGTTTTTCCTCAAATTACCGCGGAAGAAACCGCGGGGCACAGCTAGTTAGTAATACAATATAGGTAAATACAGTTTCAAAAATAGCGTACCCTATTTTCGTAGTCGGGAAAAAATAGGCGTAGCAAATACAGCACATGTCGTAGCAGCGTAGCAGTTTTCGTAGTCTATGCTACGCGGTAGACGCGCTGCGATACAAACATGCTTGCCGGCCATATTCTAAGTTCTTATAGTTTTCATAACTCTTGCAAATGAAGCAATTATTAGAAAACTTCTTGGTTGGTTTCTCCACAAGCTAGTATTTATGGTCGCAGAAATACGACGCCGGGGAACTAACCCTGAAATTTTAAAAATATATTTATGGCGTGTACGTTTCTATTTCATTTTTTGCCAATAAAAGCTATTCGAGGCTAATGTTGTCGATCTAGATT
This sequence comes from Globia sparganii, assembly GCA_949316385.1. NCBI lineage: Eukaryota > Metazoa > Arthropoda > Insecta > Lepidoptera > Noctuidae > Globia > Globia sparganii. Next base: position 20,601,709 of record OX438658.1, read on the forward strand.
TGTACGCTGTCTGTCGTTAGAAATAAGAATCTTATTAAAAAATTCGTCAGAATTATGTAAATTGTATATAAATATGGACGTAACAAGGTAATATTTTTGCTTAATCTTTTATTATTCGTAATTATAATATGTATGATTAATATTATAAAGTATCGTCACGGTTTCAATGAAACAACGAACGCTCTCTAGCTCGATTTTACTATCAAGAACGGCAATGGTACGAACTTCTAAAACAAGCGAGTCTTGCTTCTTATTCAAGCTTTGCACCATAGATGGCGGTACCTGTACCTCTTATTGAGTATTTGGCATACGTCACATTATTTTTAACCGACTTCTAAAAAGGAGGTTTTCAATTCGGATGTATATTTATATATGTACATTTTTTTATGTATGTTCGGGCATAGCTCCGTCATTTATAGACGGATTTGCAAAATTATTTTTTGGTAGAAAGATGTGTACTCCGAAATGGAACCATTTAAACTTTGTAAAAATCTGATGATGAGTTTCGGAGACAGAAAACGGAAATCTTCAATAAATGCTAGCAAATCAACCGCGATTGCTGCTATCGCATATGTATGCATTGTTTACGCAATCACACAACATTACATCACGCCTGTACCCTCTAAGGGGGTACGCAAATGTGTTCAATAATAGGAATTGTTTCCACTTAGTTTATATTGATGATGTTTTAATAGCTTGCTGTCACTGATATGGTCAAAGCAAGTAGTGTTATATGAATTTGTGTGGGGTAGGTATCAACTAAAAAGTAAAAAATAAAAACTTTTTTACAAAAAAAAATAAACAACCGTCTTCCAAAAAATAACTGCCAAGTGAAAAATAACTTTAATTTCGGAAGTCGTTGTCAAAAAACAAAATTACGGAACCAATGACACCTACTTCCGAAATTAAAGTTATTTTTCACTTTGCAGTTTTTTTTTGGGAGTGGTTTTTTTTTTCTTTTCGTGTTGGATGATTCGGCACAGCTGGATGGCAAAATATATATTCAGCAAAGCAAATAACTAAATAACAGCTTTAATAAAATAATGCAGTATAAGTATAAAATAATCTGCATACTTATTGTTCACACTTCACGTGCCCAGAGGGCTGGGTTGTTCTTTTGCCAAAAAATTAGCATTGCTATTCAATAAGGCAATGCTACCAATCTTCTAGGTAGACTACGGGCGAGTATTTTGACGCCTAAGTGTCCATTTGTATTTATATTTATTTGTCTAATTAGTTATTCATTTAATTTAGTACCTAGTGCAAATAGTTACTTATTATTAAAATGTATTTTAAGACTTGTCGATACCGGCCGTTGTTTTTGTGATTGTAAGCACGGCTACTCTTAGATTCCCGCGTCAGAAAAAAATAAACTCAAACTCAAAGCATTTATTTCAATTAAACCATTTACAGGCAATTTTGAATTGTCAAAATTAACTAGTCGGTCAGTTAGTCACAAAGTTGAAGCTAGATGCCCATTCCAAAACGTAGATCTCTTGGAGAAGAACGGGCAAGAAACTCCAAGGACACTCTTTTAAATCAAGATATTACAAAATCCTGAGTACATTATTCTTGTTGCTTCTATATGTGCGAGCAATGTTATGAAGAAACAATTCAAAAATAGGTATAGGATTTAAAAGAAACCCTGGCAGCTAAGAGGTGACCAGTCTCAACCGTTATTGAGTTCTTCCATTAAGAAATTCTCCGTAACAGCTTGGAGTCTGAATAATGTGCCTAAGGTAAGGCTCGACGTTTTTTGAGATCCCGTATAATATTAGGCTCGCTACCATATAATACGTGGGAGACTTAAAAATAACTGACGAAATTTGGGTGTACTTCAAGTACACCTCTACCTCCTGCCGGGGCAGCGGGATTGTCCGAAAGGGTTACCGCTACCCCGGAACATAAAGGGCTAAGGAAGGAACACGGGTGTGTTTTAGTCAGTAAGAGTCTGACGCTCTCTTCTGCTCCACCCTGAGCGGGAGGGGTCATTTGATGATTTCCCATCCAAAAGAAAAAAAAAACAAAAAAAAAAGTACACCTCTACCTAACCTTTAGAAAGAAGATACATTCATTTATTTATTTTCCTTTAGGGAAAACCGAGTATGTATGTATCCCGTATACTACATATTCCCTATAACTGTAGTATACGAGCGTGTTTCAATGGTATGATGGAATATCATGTTGTTTTTCATCTTCCTAGGACAACTACAATGTACTCCACATATCAGCCATGTACTCCAGAGAAGACATCGTCAAACTGCTGCTGTCCAAGAGAGGGGTCGATCCGTTCGCCACTGGAGGGGTGAGATTATTAAAATAATAAATTAATGATTATTTATAATATCCTGCGATTGTCTTTTAAAAGTTTTTTTTAATGGAGCATCTTCTGACAGAAGAAATTATCTTCTGACAGAAGAAATTAAATGTTTGGATATTTATGAAAACCACCAAAATTCATTTATTCTTTTCAGTTAGATCATTAATATAATTAGAGCATATTATTTTGATAGTTTCTTGCTTTATAAAAATCACGGTCTTGGGATGTTATATAATGAAATATTTCGAAACGTAAAAGTAATTTACTATGGCAGGCAAAAGTTGTTCTTAATTTGCATAACACTAGTCATTAAAGTATTTTCTAGCCTTCCATAATTTATTAAGTAAATATGAATAATTTATGAAACTTATGAAAATTTCATTGAAACTTTTAACGGTGATTATTCCTCATCATAAATGTGTGTGAAATCCGATTCTCATTTCCTACCTTATTCCAGTTTTATTTTATACTATACAAACGAAAGAAAACAAAAAATCTAGGTCTGCAATTAACTTTTATTCCCTCTTAGTTTAAAAAAAAACGCATAAAAATTGCATTTAGCTCGCAGGCCCAACTACTTAGGTTTATTAATTGTTGTTTTACATAGCGTGTTGATTACAGAGCCGGCAACAAACTGCCGTGCATTTGGTGGCTAGCAGACAGACTGGCACAGCCACCAGCATACTTAGAGCACTACTCACTGCCGCCGGGAAGGACATCAGACTGAGAGTTGATGGGGTAAGCAGTATGTAATAGACACAAGGCAAGAATATTCAAGACTTAGTCGGAACGAGACCCATGAAGAATCACGGTACAAAAATAATGTTCATTCAAAAGTTTATTCATCTTCGCAGAAAGGTCATTTACTGTCTGTCGTTAATAGTACATCGACCGATGCCTACCTCTACCGATACCTACCTATACCTGGCAAATACATAAATGTATGCAAATTGGAAATAGTAAAACTAAACGACCGATGCGAACTGTGTACAATAAATCTTAAGCTTTATAGCGCTGTTATTAGAGTTATGATTTGTAAATACAAGAGTAGTGAACGGGCGTAGATGCAGCGTCGTCGCAGGCATCGCGTGCAGCCACGAGCCTGGCACCGCCATCCGCCTGATTCAGGAACTACCCCTGAAAACACCCTAAAACACAACCTGTAAACAAAACTCTACGTTTGTACTGTGAGCAGAATTAACTCAATGCCTACCAACTAAGAAAACTTTCGAACTTATCGTGCCATCGTTTGACACGCATTAACTGACAAAAATAATCCGAAAGTCACTAATTATGACTAAATTCAAGCGGTACGCGGTGTCGCGCGCCGCGTGCCGCGTGCCGCGTGCCTGCCCGAGACTGACGTGCTAAGGACATTCCGATAGCAGGAACGAGCCACCCTGTACGAATAGAAACTAGCTAATTATCCGTCGAGCTTTAGCCGCCGAGTAAACGTCACAGCGCGAATTTACAATGCAAATCACCCGCTGAATATTAGTTACAACGACAGCGCTGAAATTCAAAATTAGTAATTTTAATACAATACGTCTCAGTCGGTCCTTCGTCACGACTAGAGGAAGGCAGCTTTGCCATGGCCTCCGACGTTCGTTCGTAGCTAGTACTCATGGAGGATCAAGTACGTATCACTGGCTCTGAGCGTGACGGACGAAACTTAGTACATCGGAAATCGTGGCAATTTCGAATGTATCAGTATTCAGTGAGAAGCGCGATAGACGATCGATTATACTTTATTGTCTAGTCGACTGCGAAGACTGCGATGCACATAAATCGGTTGTTATTGTCTGTCGTGTCACGGTTTGGAAGCGATTCGTGCAGTTGCACTGCGGCGTGCAGGGCGCGAGTCTGTGGTGGCGCCGCATGGATGCGGTGCGGGCGCTGAGCGGGCGCGATGTGCGACCGGGATGCCGCCAGTGCCAGCCGCGGCCGGCCGCGCAGCCCGCCTGCGAACCAGCAGTCAAAGGACCTACAGAAACTCGAGATCAGTTTCATAGAGCTCAACAAGGAGCGCGCCAGACAGAAAGAATGGAAAAAGCTAATTCGCGACATGGTGTGTTCCCAGAGGGGGAAGATCCCGCTGCTGCTGGCAGTGGAGGCGGGAAACCAGAGCATGGTGCGAGAGCTGCTGAGCGCGCAGACTGCCGAGCAACTCAAGGTATATGCCGCCCCTGTGTGTCGCACACGACGTGACACGCGTCGTTATATAGTATAGACTGTATAGGTAATGTTATGCAACTACACACGAGATTATCTTATGAATTATTCAATACTTGAAAATCTTGTAACAGTTTTTATTTTTCATTGACAAAAGTTTATTCACAGCTTTTTTGTAAATAAATTAACTTACGTGAAGCTTTAACAGAGTATGTTTGCTTTGTGAATATTTTGTGTATAGGTTTATTCTTCTTGTATTTAAAACAGTTTTCCGATTCTTTCTTACTATGCCTAACAAGTAATTAGGTGCACTTATCATAACCGTTTTGTCGCTTCTTCAGTAACCTGTACCTTTCTCGTTTTATGTAAAAAGAAATCTTTAAGTTGATATTTTAGTGTTAATAAATAGCGTACTATAATTATAGCGTAATTCTGTTATATAACTAAAATATAAAGTATTGATGACGAAACGCCCCACTTTTCCATCAACTATCGCTTTTGCCACCATCATGACCCCGCATCCTCACCAAAAAGATCGTTCGAGTTCATGTTTTCGGAAAACCGGAACGCGACGATCGCAAATTCGCGCGAACGATGTTTTTGGCTAGAACGCAGGGTATCGCTTCGGCACCCATTGACCAGAATGACACGGATACTAATCCCAGTAGTTTAACAACCCGTGTGCCACCCAGGCGAGCACCCCCGCGGGGGACACGGCCCTGCACCTGGCGGCGCGGCGGCGCGACGTGGACATGGCGCGCATCCTGGTGGACTATGGCGCCGCTGTGGACGCCGTCAATGGCGCTGGTCAGACCTCCCTGCATATCGCGGCCGCGGAAGGTGACGAGCCGCTCGTCAAGTACTTCTATGGAGTCAGAGCAAATGCTGCGATTGCTGATAATGAAGGTGAGCTTATACTGATGTTTGTTACATCTTTCAAGTTCAAAATATTTTATTTAAGGCACTTATGAAACACTAGCCGCGCCCCGCGGTTTCACCCGCATAAGTTTCGATCCCGTAGGAATATCGAAATAAAAAGTATCTTATGTGTTATTCTGATGTATAAACTATATTACTGTAAAGTTTCATCAAAATCCGTTCAGTAGTTTTTGCGTGAAAGAGTAACAAACATCCATCCATCCATCCTCACAAACTTTCGCATTTATAATATTAGTAGGAATTAGTAGGAAGTAGGATAGTAGGATAGTAGGAAGGATAGTAGGAAGGATAGTAGGAAGGATAGTAGGATAGTAGGATAAGAAGCTAGGTGCACGATTCCAATTAGTCGTTCCCTATGGAGAACAGCCGGCAAGGAACTCTACGGATAGTTTCTTTAGGGTCGTTCGTTTCAGTAATGTATCTAAAAAGTTTTCTTTCTGTCATGTATATTATCTTAACTACCTATTCTTCAAATCATATTCTGACATTATTAAACACTAGCTGTGCCCATTTTTATCAAAATTGTATCAAATTTGTCAAATTTATTAAAATTGGTCCAGCCGTTTGAGCGTGAAGAAGTAACAAACATATAACACACACACACACACTCACAAACTTTCGCCTTTATAATATTAGTGTGATCATTTTTGCCATAACTTCTTGTGCATGAAAAATCTTGTTCGTTCCTTCCTTATCTAAGCTTTCCAATTTCTGAAGGACAATACGAAAGTTGTAGCACCCTCAAGCCCTCTTAGCGTGTCAATGGCAATCTAGATTCTATCAGCCCAGAAATCCCCACTAAACCAATCTGATGATTATTCCATGTCTGTTCCAGACCGGACACCAATGCATTTAGCAGCAGAAAACGGCCACGCAGCGATCATCGAGCTTCTGGCAGACAAATTCAAGGCTTCCATCTTCGAGAGGACCAAGGATGGCAGCACACTGATGCACATAGCATCGCTCAACGGGCATGCGGACTGTGCCATGATGCTGTTCAAGAAGGGAGTCTACCTACATATGCCTAATAAGGTACCTACAGTTCTAAACATATACTGAATGATTAAAACTGCCTTTCCACCAGATATTTGCGAGATAGGTAAACGGTGAAGCTAAGTTATGAAACTATGTGTGACCTGCTTAAACCACAGTAAAGTGGGAGCGGGTAAGCTGTGGTAGAAGATGCGCGTATTTAAAAAATGTTTCTTCGTTGAACCCTTTTTCAACAGAGTTGGTCTCGTGGTCGCAAGCGCGACTGCTGAGCGTGGGGTCTTGGGTCCGATTCCCGGGTCGAGCAAAAGTGTGGTTGAGTTTTTCCATTAGGGAATTCTTAGTAACAGCCCGGAGTTTGGAAGTTGGCTCTCTCCGGTCGTGTCGGATTGCCGTCCCATCGGGCTATGAGAGTGAGGGAAGAGGGAGTGCACCTGTGTCTGCGCGCATACTTGTGCACTATAATATCTCCTGCATACCTGGCTAATCTCCGTTGAGATTGGCCACCGTGACCGACATCGATCAGGGAGGCTATTAGCTGCGCCCCGCGGTTTCACCCGCATAAAAATCGATTCCGTGGGAATATCGGGATAAAAAGTAGCCTTTGTAGCTAATCCAGGGTGTCAGCTACCTCCATACAAAATTTTATCAAAATTGGTCCAGCCGTTTGAGCGTGAAGAAGTAACAAACATATAAACACACACACTCACAAACTTTCGCGCTAATATTAGTGATTATAAGGGCAAAAGTTTGTGATTATCATAATGGCTGTTCATTCACATCTGTATTTTAAACAAAGAAACATCATTTAAGAAACAAAGATCATTTTTTTAAATGATCAGCCAAGAACAATGATAATTAGGATTCGTTGACAATACTATCGTAGGTCTAACTAGGCTTACAGTTCCCTTTGTTTCAAGCTAGCACTAAATTTTATTGCAGCTACGCGAACAATATTAATAGAACTCATGGATTATTTCACTATTACAGTTTATTGACATCAAAGACATTGCTAATATTTATTCAGCTTTAGAAGCGAAGGATAAGTGTTATAGCGTTATGTAACTTATTATTAATGTTTTTTTTTTATTACAATATGAATAATAATCTGAATATAACATTTTTTATGTTGTCTTTGATTCTAATACACTTGACTGCCTACCTGTTTCTATCTAGGTATAGCTGCACCTACGACTCAGCTCGGGTGGGCAATTTCCAAAAAACAAAGTATCGTTTAAAATAAAAATCACGGAAATCTGAAAATTCTAGACTCATAAGCGCACCAACTCATACAAACGGATAAACACACAAATCATGTTGCATTTTATATTGTCAGGATACTTTTGGACATACCTTACCAATAACTTATTATTCAAAAACCCCGAATAGCCAAAATCAAATCACCCAGAAGCATAAAGCAAAAGATAACAGTAATGATCATAAAGTAATTAACTAAATCAAAACAGCATTTTACGTCCCGTATTTCCGTGACACTGTCTTAATTGTACTGTGGTTCCATAGGTACTCCTTGCGCACGAAACTGCCATAAGACGTTGCGTGTTTAATTTCATCGTAGTGCATTCGTAATCAAATATATTTCACATTGTTCAGCCTTAGCCTTATTTCGAAGCTAGGAGAAGCTTTACATACAAATTGTAAATGTACAGTGTTATACTTAGTGGATGATATTAAAAGAGTTCTGATTTTGACTGAACATATCTAAAAACGCCTCTTTTTCTCTCTTAGATTTAATATGCAAAATTGGTATTTTTGCCGGATACCAACTTTTTCTTAAAATTCTTGATAGGTGTTTAAAAACTGCATCTACGTCATAGTGTATCCTGCATTTGGATGTCCTATAAAAAATATCTTTGATTTTAAAAAAATCGTCTTTACTAACTTCTTTACTCTCTTGGTAACCGTTTCTGAATAGCAAGAAGAAATGTACTGTCATCTGAAAATAGAACACTTTTTTGACGCCAATACCTACACAAGTCTTGAATTTTTTTTTTTGTTTATTTATTATGGAACAAAACAAAATACAAACATAAACATCACAAAAACCTCAATAGGTTTGTCCGTATGTTGACACACTAGCAATCTTAAACCTAACTTAATACTTAGTTATTATACAAACAACATACTTTATAACAAAATGTGAGGTAGTTAGTAAATAACAACCATAATGTACAAAAACGACGAAGATCCTAATCACTTCTTGAGTTAAATCTATACAGCATGATGCATTTTCAAAGAGAATCAAAGATTTTTTTATATTTATTTTTATAATTGTTGTTTGTCATTTCTGATCAAACCGGACATCTTTACAGCCAAGGCTTTACATTAGATCTGATAACTTTCTAACAGTGAAAGCGATATTTAAGTCTTGGCAACCTACTTTACATGAAATGTTTTTGGTGGGTTTATTAATTACGAAATTGAGGTTAATTCAGCTGGACGTCTGCCCCCTCCTACACAAAATCCCTATCTACGCCAATGCAGGTGCAGTTACTACAATACTATTATTTGTGTTTCCTTTCACACCATAACATTACCATACACAAAACATTATATTCTACAAATACTAGATCAGCCTTCTTATCTTCCTTATCATCGCTATAAGGTTACATTCGAACATCACGCTCATATCAACCTTGATTAAATTAAAATATATGTACCTAGCATGTCATTATCTACTTAGTTACATGTGACATGTCCGGATTTCCTCTGCAGATTGCGTATAAAGGTCAGCATACATGGCACCTACCCGTGCCGGATATAAAACTAGGGGCGACCTTTGTACGCAGTGATAAAAGTAAGAAAATGTAACGCTTAAATATGAAAGCATTTCTACATATTAATTTACATTGTACTTCAAAGTATAGTGCTTTGTCATTTATTCATCATTTGTTTTGGCGTTCAAATATTTAACCAAATGGTTTCGGAATAGAAGAAAAGGAATAAGAATTAGTTTATTTATTTATTTTACCATTTATGTACACACATACATAAGCAGACAAGAAAAAACAGAACAGAAAAAAGGTACAAAGGTGATGCTTATTTCTTAAGAAATCTCTTCCAGCATACCTGCGATAGGACAATAAATAGAGAGATAGTAGTGAGAGATAGTTTGTGTAATAACTAAATATAGTATCTCCTTGGTAATATATATAGTATCTATACTGGTATAGGTAAACCGATAAACCCCATGCTAGCAACACCATTGTTTATAAAATACGTACCTCTACCGACGTACAAGCGAAAGGATCACAATGTAGATTATGACCAAGCCCTCAAATGATTAACAGAGAATGTTTGATAAAATAAAGCATCATAGTCATTATCCTCGAGCCCTTTATCCCAATTTATATGGGGTCGGCCCAACATTCTTCTTCCTTCATACATCTTTATTAACATATTGAAACGAAAGTAGAATTATTAATACTAACATATGAAACTAACATGTATCACACCATATGTTTGCAGGATGGTGCTCGCAGTATCCACACGGCAGCGCGGTACGGGCACGTCGGGATCATCAACACACTGCTGCAGAAGGGCGAAAGCGTCGACGTCACCACCAACGTAAGTTCTTATATATTGGTTTCTTTTAAGCTTCATCTTAAGCTTTAACATGTCCATATCGTTAACAGATTCTATGATTCGTCATTGTACAAGCGGCACCTTCCGCTTGCAAACGCTTGCTAGTTTATGAAATGCCGAAAACAACCGCCTCAACCAAACCTATTGTATAAATGTGGCGGTGTTTGGCAATAGTTTGCTAAACATGGCCAAATTCAACATGAAAGAGAAATAAAAAATAAAAATAAAATAAGGGCTACTATTATTTACAAAACTGGCAAACTCTTTGGTGATTGCAGTATGTTTTTAGCGCAACTCAAATTGTATTAAAAAATATTCAACATCCAGAAAACATATTTTTTTGTCATTAATGATCTGGACTCCGCGATCATTGTGTCGATAGTCGTGACAGCCAATGGGTTAATAGCCAAGAGCCTCGACCAACACCTGAGAAAGCTCTCGTTAGGCAGCCGGATCAAGGGTTTGATTTAGAAAGCGGTACTTCTGGACACGGCCCGAATTGTTAGGAGGTTAGCCGCAGCCCTGACCGCGCGCCGGTAGCTTGGACCCTGTTTCCGATACCGGTGGGCTACAATTTTTTATATTTTTAAATGTTTTTATATATTATACTAGCTGCCCCACAAACGTCGTTTTGCAAAAATAGATAGTAGCCGATTCTCAAACCTACCCGATATGTACACAAAATTTCATACAAATCGGTCCAGCTGTTTCAGAGGAGTATGGTACTGTGACAGGAGAATTTTATATATTAGATTTTAAAATATAATTTATATGTAAATAACGTAATAAAGGAGATAATAATATCAACTGAGATAGTGTAGTTAATAATGATTATGATTTACATAAACCATAATTGTAAAGAAACATGAAGTTTTATGATGCAAAGACTGGTCCTGCAGGACCAGTCTTTGCAGAAGTACGATTACCGAAATTGTGTTTACAGGATAATTACACAGCATTACACATAGCTGTAGAATCGTGTAAGCCTGCTGTTGTAGAGACCCTACTAGGGTACGGAGCTGATGTCCATGTGAGAGGTGGTCGACAAAGGGAGACTGCATTACACATCGCTGCCAGGATACCTGATGGTAAGCGCAATACTACATTATTAATTTCTCAATCAATGGTTGCAGTTTTCTGTAAATCTGTAAGTTATGTAGCTTATACGGAAGTAACGTTCAATCACTGCCCCATGAATACAAATGGACCAGCAAAGTTGCTGGCATGCATTAAAAAAAAATGTTTAAAATAATAGAAGTAGTTTGTATATTAATAATATAAAAAAAAAACTATTTAAGGCAGCGTGGATGGATAAACTAGAAAATGAAAATGTTGCAGTTATATTCAAAATGGATATATATATTTATTACAGGTGACAAATGTGCGCTGATGCTGTTAAAGTCAGGAGCAGGTCCTAACAAAGCGACTGAAGACGGTCAGACCCCAGTACATGTGGCTGCCAAGTACGGCAACCTCGCCACACTTGTACTACTACTCGAAGACGGAGGAGACCCACTGAGGAAAACCAAGGTGGGAGGAGTTTATACTAAAGCAGATTAATTTGGTATACTACATTTTGACATGTTCATTCTTTAAAACCTGCACTAGATTATTTAAATCAAGTGCCCACATGAACACATATGGACTGTATTATCTGCGGTTGACTAACGTTAGTGTTCCCCAGGGTTCAGTTCTGGGTCCACTTTAGGGTTTTGTTTGTGAATGAGGAACTTTGCTCTATTACTCATCAACTGAATTAATGTATCTTGAAAGATTATCTTTAGTAACTTTTATTGTAATTATGTACGAAAAATGCACACATATTACATTTAAATTTAACTATGCTCTACATTGTAATTTACTATCTAATAACTATGTTCTATGTAAGTATATATTATTCTTATTATATTCTTAATAACTCGTTGACTCTGTATCGCTTTTTTGTATATAGACTGGAGAAACACCTCTACACATGGCGTGTCGGAGTTGTAAACCAGACGTCGTGCGACACTTGATAGAATTCGTCAAAGATCATAAAGGTGAAAACGTCGCGACAGCATATATCGACGCAGTGGATGAAGACGGCGCAAGCGCACTCCACTTCGCCTGCAAAATTACAAAAGAAGAGGTCAAAATACCAACAGCCGACAGACAAGTTGTCAAATGCCTCATAGAAAATGGCGCCGACGTCACGTTAATAACGAAACATTATTTAGAAACGGCATTCCACTTTTGTGCTATTGCCGGAAACAATGACGTCATGACTGAGATGATCGCGCACATATCTCCTGCTGACGTGAGCAGAGCACTGAACAAACAGAACTCAATAGGGTGGACGCCTTTACTAATAGCTTGTAATAGAGGGCACATGGAACTTGTCAGTACGCTTCTGTCGAACCACGCGAGAGTGGACGTGTTTGATACAGAAGGTAGATCAGCTCTCCACCTCGCCGCTGAACATGGCTACCTACAAGTCTGTGACGCTCTCCTCACGAACAAAGCATTTATAAACTCTAAAGCAAGAAACGGCAGAACAGCACTTCACTTAGCAGCTATGAATGGCTACGCGCATCTAGTCAAATTCTTAATACGAGATCACAACGCCATGATAGATGTCCTCACATTAAAAAAGCAGACTCCGCTACATTTAGCATCAGCGAGCGGACAAATAGAAGTGTGTAAACTTTTACTAGAGCTCGGAGCTAACATCGACGCGACAGATGAATTAGGACAAAAGCCTATTCATGCAGCCGCACAAAATAATTACAATGAAGTGGTCCAACTTTTTTTACAATCACATCCAAACTTGGTAATGGCTACTACTAAGGATGGGAACACGTGTGCTCATATAGCGGCTATTCAGGGTTCTGTGAAAGTGATTGAGGAACTCATGAAGTTTGATAGGACTGGTGTTATATCTGCTAGGAATAAGTTGAATGACTCAACACCTCTTCAATTGGCTGCCGAAGGTGGTCATGCGGATGTTGTCAGGGTTTTAGTAAGAGCAGGAGCGTCATGTACCGATGAGAACAGGACAGGTCTGACAGCTGTACATTTAGCGGCACAATACGGACATACTAATGTATTAGATGTGATGCGATCGACCAACACTTTAAGGATATCAAGCAAGAAATTAGGATTGACGCCACTTCACATAGCTGCTTATTATGGACAAGCTGGTAAATAAAATAAACTTTATATGCAACTATTTTATGGAGTGTATTTGAACAACATTTTGACTAAACTTTGTTTTGCAGAAACTGTCCGAGAACTCCTCTCCCATGTACCGGGAACAGTAAAGTCAGAAGCTCCTACTGGAGTATCACTAGTTCCCGAGCTAGGTGCCGAGTCTGGACTAACTCCATTACATTTGGCTGCTTACAATGGTAACGAAAACGTCGTGCGGTTACTTCTCAACTCTGCTGGTGTGCAAGTCGACGCCGCGACTAATGAAAATGTAAGTTCTCATAACTTTCATACAAAATTTCTGACATGTATTACACCTTTGTTTTTTTGTTATTCCAGGGCTTCAATCCACTACATCTCGCATGTTTCGGAGGACACATGTCTATTGTAGGTCTCCTCCTCAGTAGATCAGCAGAGCTACTTCAAAGTACGGACAGACATGGGAAAACGGGATTACACATAGCCTCAACGCACGGTCACTACCAGATGGTAGAAGTTCTACTTGGTCAAGGAGCTGAAATCAACGCCACCGACAAGAATGGATGGACACCTCTCCATTGTGCAGCGAAAGCTGGTCACCTCAATGTGGTGAAGCTCTTATGCGAATCAGGAGCATCACCAAAAAGCGAGACTAACCTAAATTGTGCTCCAATTTGGTTTGCCGCATCGGAAAACCACAACGATGTCCTAGAGTACTTACTGCACAAAGAACACGATACTCAGTCCCTTATGGACGACAAGAGGTTCGTGTACAACCTGATGGTGTGCTCCAAGAACCACAACAACATCCCCATCGAGGAGTTCGTGTTGGTCTCGCCGGCGCCCGTCGACACCGCAGCTAAACTGTCCAACATCTACATTATTCTATCCACTAAGGTATGCCTCACACATTTATTGCTTTATGATTAATCAATGAGTTTATATTCATCGCACGTTGTTTTCCGTAACAGGAAAAGGAGCGTGCCAAAGACCTTATAGCAGCAGGAAAACAATGTGAAGCGATGGCCACCGAGCTGCTGGCGCTGGCGGCCGGCGCCGAGTCCGCCGGGCACATCCTCACCGCCACCGACAACAGGAACATTGAGTTCCTCGACGTCTTAATAGAGAACGAACAGAAGGAGGTCATAGCCCACACAGTGGTCCAGAGATATCTTCAGGTAAAAAATAGGTAACTTCCCCTACTTCCCAGAAACTTGACTCCACAAACATTATGATGATGTTGATTACTTCGCTTTTTTACAGGAACTCTGGAGAGGGAGCCTCAAATGGACTGGCATCAAAATTATGTTCCTTTTTGTCGCGTTCATAGTATGTCCACCCGTATGGGTGGTGTTCTCTCTTCCATTAGGCCATAGATATAATAAGATACCAATAATTAAGTTCATGTCGTATTTAACTTCACACATTTACCTAATGGTATTGTTAGCCTTAGTAGCGATAACGCCTATTTATAATTCGATATTTAGAGATAGTTTAATACCAAGGTGGTATGAATGGATGCTGCTCATTTGTCTGAGCGGTCTCCTACTCTTTGAGCTCACCAATCCCAGTGATAAGTCTGGTTTAGGGTGGATCAAGATAGCAGTTTTGTTATGCGGCATGATCGGCGTGGCTACACACGTCGTCGGCTGGATTTTCGTATTACCTAAGTATTGGCCAACGCTTATGTATTGTAGGAATCAATGTTTTGCCTTATCATTTCTATTAGCGTGCGTTCAAATATTAGATTTCTTATCTTTCCACCACCTATTCGGTCCGTGGGCTATTATTATTGGAGATCTTATGAAAGATCTTGGGAGGTTCCTCGCTGTATTAGCGATATTCGTGTTCGGCTTCTCGATGCACATCGTTGCATTGAACCAGCCGTTCAGGAATATTAACAAGGCGGAAGACAATAAGTATGCTAGACAAGCGAGGAAGAGATTGTTCTCCGACGGTGAGTGTGAATCCATTATACTTACAATGTTGCCTACCATAACATCTACCATAGAAATAGTCCATTCATATATGTAGCTCATGTGTGTTCATTCAAATATTAAATGTTGTACTTGTCGTAATAGAGACTCTCCGATTGAAACGACAAGCGTATGATACACAATGGCAAAATACACTAAACGGGGAGTCATACAGGAGGAAACAAGGTCCAACAGGACGTAAGTCCACATACACACGAACAAGACTGTTTAACTCTATGTGCATATGAATGCCATTTTCCTTACGATGATCGCATTACAACTCGATGTGCTTGTTTTACTTGTTATTTTTTGTTATATAAAATACGTGCATCCGCTTGCAAGCTTCAGTGTTTGTCACATCGAGAATGTTATCATCGTTGGCGTTTTATACGTTACATTCCATTAGATAAGTGTTGCCATCACGTTAAGAATGTGGAATGTTAGGTCTCTGTAATATACAAAGTACACTTCGCCTCGCCATAATTTCAATGTTTTATTTTCATATATTATGGCACGTGTAAGTGGTTGGTGGTTAGAAACCTTGATGTCTATTAAGTACACAATGCATTTTCTGCATCGCATCACAGCTTTATGAGAGTCGTGGTTTCCAGATGTGGACACAGAACATGCATTGCGCGTCACAAAACTAGTTTTAGTGGAATGAGTGGCCGACCTCACCGCATTTGATGGAGCAAGTTTGATTTGCGCATGCCGCGGCTGGCTTATGTCCTGCGTTTGTTTCACCACTCCGAGGTACCATTTTATGTTTCGGATTTGTTTGGCTGTTTGTCGTCAATGTGGCGTCTGTCCTGCGCTCTCAATGTCTAGCCGTAGTCGGGACGGGGTGGATTGATGCACTGGTATAATAAGTGGAAATCAAGCAATCTGTTCTCTTTAATTAGCACACTAACACTAAATTATATAGACACTAAAACCCAAATTAAGTTCAATACACATCTACACTTCTTTATACCAATGTACAGAATACTTACACAACCGTATCAATCTATCTCATCCACACAAATAGGTGTCTAGCCGTGTTAGATCTTTAGATTTGCGGGGAGATTGATGCAGGAATAGATCAATCATTACTTAAAAAGTAATCATAATATTCAAAGTCACCGAAGTACTTGTAACAAAGTATAGGTATAGTGAGCCATGCATCAACCTACCCCGGTTCTGTTCGCGCCGCGAGCTACCAGACCGTGGTCCATGTTGAGTGTTGTCTTCTAGCGACGTTGTCACCGGTCGAGGCGTTGGAGAAACTGTTCTTCGCACTTTTCGGACAGATAACATTGTCGGATCTTAACTACGTGTCCAGCGTGCGGCCGCTGTGGACGCAGAACATATTCAAGTTCGTGTTCGGGGCGTACTTACTGATGTCGGTCGTGGTGCTCATAACACTCCTCATTGCGATGATGTCGGACACTTACCAACGCATACAGGTAACTAGGTGTCCCCAGAACTCTGATCTTTTGTTCGCAGTTACTATGAACCCACTGTACTCGTTCGAGCTACTGTTCTTCGCGGTGTTCGGCCAGACGACGACGGACCAGACGCGGGTGCATCGTAATGATAGTAACATACAGCCGGCCTGGACCAATTACCTGTTTAAAATTGTATTCGGGATCTACATGTTGGTGTCGGTGGTAGTACTCATCAATCTGCTCATCGCTATGATGTCAGACACGTATCAGAGGATCCAGGTAACACGTGAACAGATTAAAACATGATGTACATTGTGCTTGTACGCATATTGGCACAGATAAACAAATACATTAAACTAATGATAAAACAGCTACTTAAATAAATTACTTCTATTAGTTGGCACGAGGTAGAAAATAATTTTGAATGAATTGTATTCAAATAATATGTTTTTGCTAAATTTGATACTGGGTTATCTGACCTACTCACACGATTGTACACTTTAGTAATTAAAATTATCAGGCAATTTCAGCACATTAAAATTGTATGCAAATACAAAGATAGCCGACCTACTAAAATTACATGAAAGTTTCTAAACTAAGACAAGTATTATTAGGATTTTTTTTTAATATGGACAAAGTAAATATGATAAACATGACTATATAGGTGATTACAGGCAACCTAATTTGCAAACCGAAGATGATAAACATGACTATATAGGTGATTACAGGCAACCTAATTTGCAAACCGAAGAATGGTTGAACTTTAAAACATTACTTTAGCATAATCAAAGTTGGTATGTCTGTAAACACCTTTATAATAAGAACTTGTTTACCTACTCACCGTTAATTTTATTATTTTTTTATATTCCTACCACCATACATTGTAGATATTTTTATAGTCAATCTTATATCCTGTCTAAGATTCTATTAACCTAATTGCTTACAACCGAATAAGTACTCAAACGCAACTCAATTACCGTTAAGTCTGCTTCTCTTACAGTAATGTTTTGATTAATGTATTGTAAGCAACATAAAACTTTAAAGCAGTTAAATTAGAGTGGCTTTTGAGAGTATACGAGGTTGAAATAAACAGAATTTATTGCCAAAATGTTGTTCGCTAGTAACAACATACTTACTGCGATAAACAAACTGTCTACCTATGATAACCCGTGAACATCAGAATGACTGGCCAAAATCTCCCACCTTTTCCCTTGCAATAATCATAAGGACAATGATAAGTTTTCTTATATACTTTTTGCTGACAACCGCGTGTGATGTGGTAGGCAACCACATCACACGGCGAATAAACCGTAGCTTTTCACGGCAAGCAAAACGCGTGTTGACAAAGGGCCTAACGGGCTATTTAAAAAATACCACCCACAAAGACCCCTAAATTATTATCTACCTTCTACAACAATCAAAACGTTTCAGGCTCAATCAGATATCGAGTGGAAGTACGGGCTGTCTAAGTTGATTCGCAACATGCATCGGACGAGCACTGCGCCATCTCCTCTCAACCTCGTGACGACGTGGTTGATGTGGATCATCCACCGGTGTAAGGTAAGACAGTACTTCCATATATTACTTAATAATACTGACGTTAGATTTGCCAGTGGAATGATAGAAAAGATTTGAGTGGGACAACCACTGCGAGGCAATAAAGGCTTAGGTAACAGGTACTACCTCAATACCTACATAAATATGAAGACTTGGTTCAATTAAAATTACAGTACAGTCGCCAGCACATCAAGCTACCCGAAACTGTAAAATTTTTCCAATCAACTTTGAACCTTATACTTTAACGATAAAGTTGAAAATTTATTATAGAAATCTGACATATTGTAGTAGCTTGATGTGCTGGCGTCTGTACAACGAATTAAGCTAACATTAACAGACGCGACGCTCCACAACTGAACTTTTTATAAAATTGAATTGACCATTATGGTCACTGTAATTTAATATGACGATAAGCCTCAACTGTCGACTGCTCCAACGAAAGTGATTCGATTCTTGCTTTTGTTACGTAACTACCTAAGATGTGGGATTTTGAAACTTCTTAAGGAACAACAGGGCATCCTATGATACTCATAATTCAAATTAAGCCTAGTCCTATAAGACTCCACTGCTACATCTCAAATTGTTACAACACTAGACAAATCATTAAAAAATAATAAACATCGACCGACTACGCATTGCGTAAAAAATATTTACCAATTCTAATTTCTCAGTTAGGAAAATCCATATTCTGGATTAAAATTATAAATACGTAGTCTCTACCAATCATTTAGATTTTATCGTCATATCCGAAAAGAACCCGGAAAGAGCCACAGTAGAAAAGCTTATTACGGAAAACTGTTCATTATTCGACAGTTAAGTGAAATTAGCATCTTACATGCACATTGCAATAAACACATTACGTTTGCCTTTCAATCAAAATTTTCCAATCAGACACCGTCCGGAATATGGATGCATTATTAGTAGATTAAAAAAGACCCACATCATCCACGTCGCCCCCACCATAAGGTATACTGGTCTGACTATACAGCATTACACTCCATTTTTAACCCAACTATTTCGCACCAGGATCGCATAAGCAAAAAGAAGCGACCAAGCTTGGTGCATATGATCGGTTTGCAGAGACAGGATCAGATGAGCGCGCGGTCTAAGGCTGGTGCCAAGTGGCTGTCCAAGGTGAAGAGAGGACAGGTTGTACCGAAGGGTAAGTTATACATAGATGGAATACTCTATAATGCACACCTTACTTAAAACACACAGAGATTTAGTAACAAGGGTAATACAGTGGTCAGTTCTACCACAATCAGCGATTTTACCCAGACAATTTAGGATGGACAGAATTTGTGTGAACAAACAAGGGTAATTTGAGTCAAAACATGGATGACATCTAAAACACCTAATCGTAGTCCATCACCTAAAAATACTTTGTATTAACACACTACAAAATATTTAATCAATGCAAACAAACTTTTTTTTTTTCAAAACCTGATATTCAAACAATTTTATTGTTATACTACTCAGTAATATACTGATTTAAAACAACAAGGATTTATTCTAGAACACCAAACTTAAACACAAAATTTTTCTTTAATCATCAACACATTTATAGAAAGAATGTTCGCATATATCTTATGACAATATTCTTCTAACTCCTAGATTCAACGCGTCTCTCCGTGGTGCACCTCAGTCCTTTGGGCTCCCAGCTGAGCATCAACAATGCCACGAAGATCGAAAACGTGGTAGACTGGGAGGTCATCGCAAAGAAGTACCGAGCTCTAATGAGAGACGAGCCAGAAGAACCGGCCAACAAGGAGAACGAAGGTGACACGGCTGATAACGTGTCGGAAATAGTTCCGAACAATATATCTGCCGCTCCTCCTTGAACATAAAAGCACAAGTTTTTGGGAATCAGTGTACAAATGTAATATAATAGACGAAAGTCTTCAAGTCGAGGTTTGACGGAAGAGGATGGCTAAAAATTAGTCAGGTTCCAACATTGTTACTCGGTTTTGACGAGACATTTTGTAAATATATTTAACTCGTGGAATAGATTTTTGTAACTGAAATTATGACAGGTATTCATGCTATCGATATAGGTGGCAAATAGTGTTCGAGCAAAGTGAAGATATCATAATTTGATGTGTCAGAAGAATCAGTGTATATACAGGGTTATTTAAAAAACACCAGCAACCTCTTAAGAGGTCATTGTACTCATCATTATGAACAACTTTTACTATGGGACCAAACCTGAAATCGCGAAAAAAAAAGGTTGGAAAGGTTGGGTTGGTTGGGTTGGAGGTTTGGTCCAATAGTAAAAGTTGTTCATAATGATGAGTACAATGACCTCTTAAGAGGTTGCTGGTGTTTGCCAAAAAACCCAGTATATGACATTAGTATCTATGTACCTATGTATTACGAAGGGGTTCACTGCAAGCAGACGATTAAAATATACAGTACATTATATAGTTTTATATTTCGAACTACGTAGAAAATATAAAGTATTAGCATCTCCACTAAACCTGCTAAGCCAAATTCTATAGGAATGAGTTTTTATAACCAAGGTTTGGAATAGAGTTTGTCAATAACCGGAAGAAATTAGGATCATCATTCCAACAGAAAGCATGCCATTAATAGTGAACATTAATTGGTAAGAGACAAGTACAGAAGTGTGAAGCAATGGTGGCTCAGTGATATCCGCCTCAACTTACGAGTCCGAGTGAACGTGTCTGAGTTCGAACCCAGACAGGTACTTTGTGTATTTATTTTCGTCGCCACTGCTTTCAAAACGGTGAAGGAAAACATCGTGAGGAAACTGGCATGTCCTAAAACAAAAAATCGAAGACATGTGACATCCACCAACCCGCACTGGACCCGCGTGGTGGATTATGGCCCACTTCCTCTTACAGACAGGAGGCATGTGTCCCAGCAGTGGGAACATTATAGGCTGATTATGCTATTATGTTAGGTACTGAAGTAGGAACATGCCACATAATCATATTCGGTTTAATTTCAAAAAGTGGCTTGTAAAAAGTGGCTTGTAAATTCTTGCCATCTCCCGCTCAGTAAACGTAGGAAATTCGCCTCGCTTGCAGTAGGATCCGAACTTTATAAGCCATTGTACAGTTTAATATAGTTATTAGAAACGTGTAACATAAGCTAGTAATACCTAATATAAAGTTTGTAGAAACTTAGTAAATAAAGACAGCGATGTTATTTTTCCAGATTAGTGTTGTTTAGTAATAAGGTTAATTGATTACTAGTTACTAATATTTTTATAAATAAACGTGTTGTGTATTTGTGTAACTGTATTGTTTTAAAATAAAATCAGTGCAATTTCTACTCTCTTGTGTTTTTTTTATCCTCTATCGTATTTTTTCAAATAAATTAATGGAGAATCGACATTATCCGTATAGTTTTCTTTCATTATTTCTTCTTTTTCTATATTATAAAGTATGTTATTCTGGTGTAGGTATAATATGTTCTTCTAATACATTATTGGCCATTTTGTAATTCCTTACATTATAATTTCTTTGTTGCATGTTGGGTAAACGTCAAATAGGTCGTTTCGAAATGTTGCCACTACATAAAACGTTTATTGAGAATGATGTCTCAGGTGTGTAATATATGGCATAATATCTAACAGATAGTATAATATCACTTGATATAACGTTCATATACTTAATAAAGTTTTGAGATTTTTTATCAAAAAAATCTGACAGGTAGTTTTCACAGTGTTCTTTTGAGGTTAACTTTATGCTTCCTACAGAGTTCTGAAGTGACCGAAACAGGTGGAAATCTGATGGAGCAAGATCAGGGCTATACGGAGGAGACATCAACACATCCCAGCCAAGCTCTCTCAATTTTTGCTGAGTGGCTATAGATGAGTGCGGTCTGGCGTTGTTGTGATAAAACACCACGCCCTTCCTTTTCACCAGCTCCGGCCGGTTTTTCTCAATAGCTTCTTTTAATCTCATCAGTTGTTGACAGTAGAGGTCAGAATCGTTAGTTTTACCCGGCGGCAAAAGCGCATAGTGGACGAATCCTTTCCAATCCCACCAAACACACAGCATCACTTTGTTCCGAGTCAGGCCGGGCTTTGCCACGGTCTGTGGGGCTTGTCCATGCTTCGACCACGATCTTTTTCGGACATTCTTATCGTAAGTGATGCATTTTTCATCACCCGCAATCAACCGTTTATGAAATAGGTCGGAATTACTACGTTTCAACAAAGAATCGCAAATGGAAACACGTTGGATTAAGTTTCTCTCAGTGAGATCATGTGGTACCCAAATATCAAGTTTTTTCTGGTACCTAGACTTTTGTAAATACCGTCAAACTGTTTTGTGATCAACATCCAGTTCTTCAGCAATATCATAACTACTAATATGTCTATCTTGCTCCACTTTTTCAAAAATGGCACTGATTTTATCTGTGACAGGGCGTCCAGAGCGAGCTTCATCCTTCACACTAAAATTTCCTGACTTGAAACGCTTGAACCACATTTGTGCTACTCGTATTGATACCGCATTAGGTCCGTAAACCGCACAAATTTTATTCGCGGCGTTCGTCGTCGTACCTTTTTTGTAATAAAATTTTAAAATGTACCGAATTTCTTCGTCACATACGTTCATGTTGCTTGCTTGAAAAACAAATGAGAAATGGCGGGAACTAGTTTTTTTTTGTTGCATCTTTAGAATGTCAACATTTAATAGTATTAAAACCAGCCAGTTACATTCAGTACTGCTAAAGAGGTTTGATTACTAACAATAGATTCAAAATACGAAAATATTTTTGCCCCGACCTATTATAACGTTCAATACATTTATAATTTACAATTTATGTAATGTGTAATGCTCTTTTATACAGGGTGCATTTGATATCATGGGCATTATTTTAACCTAAGGTACTACTTATGATACTAATTGCATTAGGGCTACTATTACGCAAATCAAAAATATTATTAATGCAAGTATGGAAAACCATAAAATGTAGTAAGTCATACAAAGTATCAAATTAGTTGCGCTTCTCGATAGCAAATGCGTAGGTACACTACGCCGTACGCGCGTCATTGGGCGTGAATTCTTTGACCCCGCCCGACTCACGTGACATTCGTAAGTTGCCAATGAATTGATTCATAATAAATTCCAATTTTCCCTTCGTACTTTGCCGGCTTAGGACGGTCAAAACTACGTCAACTAACATACATTAAAAAAAAACATTTACGTACCTAGCTTGTGGATTGTTTTGAAAAAACCTTATTTGTCGGTAAAGTGACAGAGGGTAAACGGGTGCTCTTCCACGAGCTTGTGCATGTGCTGGCACGTGAAAAGACGAAAAATCCAACAGGTTCTGAGTGGTTCTGGTGGAATGAGACCCCGTGAAGGAATAGGGTCGTTCGGGTAGCGCCGATGGAACATTTCACGAGTTCATACTAAATTTCTTGTGCGATCGTAAATTACAACCATTTGTGGGTATTGTTGGTTGGTGTACCTAGCCTGCACATTACGCGGTCGAGGCATCGTGTACACAAACACACACACAACACACAACTAATAAACTAACACTTAATACACTGCAATCCAAGCACCGTATGACGCGAGCGGCGAGTACGGCGATTACGTCACGGGATCAATAAATCAATTACGCGTCAATGCACCTGCGCAGTCGTTATGACACTGGTTCCGGGTTCGTGACTTCGTGTTGCGGCGGGAAGCATACCCCGCGCGGGGGTGATATTCGTATTTTTGCGAGTGAGGGAGTGGGACGGAGAGAGTTCAGGGAATCCCGCCGGACGGAATGTCTTGTAGCCCATTGTTATTATTACTTGTAAGGAAAAACCCGCGCGCGCGCAGGTGATGTTTGTTTACATTTCGCTTTGCGCTGTAACTGCGCTTTAAGATTTTGATATTTCAACAATTATTGGCGTTAACAAAGTATTTTGTTTTAATTACTTTAAGTGTTTATTTGCAATAATAAGCCTTGTGCAATTTGACTTACTACATTTTTAAGGTTTTCCTTACTTGCATTAATAATATTTTTGATTTGCGTATTAATAGCCCTAATGCAATCAGTATCGTGAGTAGTGCCTTAGGTTAAAATAATGCCCATGACTTCGATTCCACCCTGTATAGGTAACGTTTAGTTGAACAAATTTTCATATTTAATCATTTTCAGCCAAAATTCTGTAATGTAAATAAATATCAGGAAACATCATACTGTTATAACCTCATCTAACCCAAATGATTCACCAATAATAGAGAGGATCTGGCGCTCGGTGGCTGCTGCCGCGGCACGCTCGCTTCACTCGCTCACCTTCGCGCGTTAATGGTCACTGTTCTAACCTAACGAAAATGGCAGGCGTTTAAAATCTAATCAGTTTTTGCAGAAATATACAAAACAAAGTAGGTAGACGTTTCTAAATTATATTAAATGGTACTTATCCCCTCACGTGTCCCTGGAAATACCTGGGTTTTTTGAAAAAACCGAACGTGAATATACTAATTGAATATTAATTTAAATGTGCATTAAAGATAAAATTAAATTAGGTATATTATTTTTCTTTATGTACCGGTACAGCGTCCTAATCCTTAATTATTGTCATTACGTCAGCGCCGGCTGTCGCTAAAAACTAGCCCTGGGGTTCTGTCTTGCACAGGGTCGCATCATAATGCTGAGCGATAGCCGTTTTGGGTGGACGTGACGCGTTTCCCCCAAACTTTTCTTGTTATTATTTTGTGTTTATGTTCTTTTTTGCGTCATACACACATCAAAAGTGTCTAGGGATCAAGCATTTTTATGCGGATTTCTTGAGATTGAGATGTGGCTTTGTAATAAATTTATGATTTTATAAATTTATATGGATCTTTTTTGGTGCATTTCATAATTTGAATCAGGAACTGTGAATCAAATTCGAGTAAAAGATGAAAATCAGCTGTCAATATTTTCCCTATAAAAACATACAACGCATTGAAGACATTATTAGTGCTACTGTTTCCCTACTACTGATTAAAACCAACGTTATTATGGAGCGGCGACGTCATTTAAGCAGGGAAGAAATGCTCAGAGCCGTGGGAATGATAGAAGCTGGTTCCCGGCAACGTACTGTGGCTTTAGCTCTGAATACAAGTCAGAGTGTTATCAGTCGACTTTGGACACGTTACCGAAGCACTGGTACCGTGGCTGAGCGCCATGGAGGACGGTATCGCTGCACCACACGGAGACAAGACCGATACATTCAAATCTTAACTCGAAGAGCTCCAACAATAACCGCCATGATGTTAGCCGTGAGGCTTCATCACTCTTCAGGGAACTTAATTAGCGACCAAACAGTCAGAAACCGCTTGCATGAAGTGAACCTTCATTCCCGAAGACCGCTACGGGTACCACCTATAGCAATGCACAATCGTAGGATTCGATATCAATGGGCTCTTGAACACAGAAATTGGGCAGAAGAACAATGGCGTTTCGTGTGCTTTTCTGATGAGTCTCGTTTTGGTATGAGACCGGATACAAGACGTATACGACACTGGAGAACCCCTGGACGCCAACAGCGATTAAAATCCTGCCAGGAAGCCCATCCTTATAGTGGTGGAACCATCATGGTATGGGCGGGTATTTGGATCGGCGGAAGAACTGAGTTGATTTGGATCAGAGGCAACCTCAACGCTCAAATTTATGCTGAGACGATTGTATCAGACGTCATCGTTCCTCTACAAGTGCAAATCGGTCCCTTATTTCAGTTAATGCATGATAATGCACGACCGCACACCGCAACAGTTGTAAGACAGACTCTCGCCGCAGCTAACATCAATGTCCTGCCCTGGCCTGCTCAGTCGCCAGACTTGAACCCGATTGAGCATGCATGGGATATGCTACAGAGAAG
This sequence comes from Globia sparganii, assembly GCA_949316385.1. NCBI lineage: Eukaryota > Metazoa > Arthropoda > Insecta > Lepidoptera > Noctuidae > Globia > Globia sparganii. The sequence goes on from OX438658.1 coordinate 20,627,698, forward strand.
AGCTCTGTCGAATATGGAGGGTATCCAGTCGCAAGAAGACCTTTTTTTGTTGTTGCAACGAACATGGGCGGCCATTCCACAGCGTGATTTGGATGAACTCATTTTGAGTATGCCAAACCGATGTTCTTGTGTTGTTAGTGTTCGCGGTAGAAACACGGATTATTAATTGTTTAAGTTACCCAATAAAATTTTAGAGAAAACTGTTATTTCAGTCTTTTTTTCGAACTTTTGTGTTAGTGGTTCAAATGTCAAAAATCCCTTTATTAGGAAAATGGCAAATTTCTTTATTAATGCAAAGGTGACTTGGTTTATCGTTACTGTGACAAACGAAAACACTTTATTTGATGAATCCTTAAAGAAAATTTTAATTAATATCAATCAGGAGAAAAGTTATTGCAAAAATATATGTTGATCCCTAGACACTTTTGATGTGTGTATTTACCTACAGTAAATAAACGTATTTTCTTTCTTCTTTTTATATCACTGTAAAGTTTCATCAAAATCTGTTCAGTAGTTTTTGCGTGAAAGAGTAACATGCATCCATCCATCCATACAACCATCCTCACAAAGTTTCGCCTTTACAATATTAGTAGGATTCCCGGTCGCAACTAGAGCAGAAAGTTAAAGTATAGATTAATACCCTCCCAACTAACAAGCTGTTCTGTAGATAGATACAGTCAAGTCTTATATAACTGTAAGCATAAGTAGGTTATTAACCCTTCGTATATCGGAACGTGGATCCATGCGAGACATAATGGCTTCTTAATTGATTTTGTAATTACAACATTCAACCGGTTAATAAATAAATAAAGCATTCTCGATATTTTTCAAATTCTTTCCTTTATCAAGTCAGGACACATAATACTTTTGAAGCCTGACTGAGCAGACTGTTGCATTATCATCATCAGCCTACAGCAGTCCACTACTGGACATAGGCCTCGCCTATTGCACGCCATTCAACTCGATTTTCGGCAACTCTCATCCAGTTGCATAGAAAACTGTATTTAATTATTTGACAACAAAAATCAAAATAGCATGCACCTTTGAACAATGTCGAGTTGACGTCAACCTAAAATGTTTTGTAATGGCCTTTTTAATGTGGATGGGAAACCCACTCAGGGTGGAGCAGAAGAAAGTGTCAGATTCTTACTGACTAAAACCCACCCGTGTTCCTTCCTTAGCCCTTTATGTTCCGGGGTAGCGGTAACCCTTTCGGACAATCCCGCTCCCCGGCAGGCTACGGCTCTTACGTGCCCCTTCCTTATAATGCTGACATCTCTTTGAGACGCGCGTGGAATATGTACGCGCCGTCCGGCACGGGCCTGGTCCTGATCGGACGGAGGGTTACCCATTACTCTCCGTCCGCAGGCCCGCGCCTACGGTGGCCGGGAGTCGTAACGCGGCTCTCGACGCCCGGAGCGTCTCCCGCGTTTTTAATGGCCCGGCCATTTTTTATGATAAATAAATCTTTTTTTACTGTCCGTGTTTGTCAGCGTCACATTTTAAATTGGGGAGCTATGCCATGAACCGGACACAACACCAGATTACGACCTGAGGGGCAATTCTCGTAATTTTATGAACGTTCACAATCTCAGTCTCAATCTGTCAAAAAATCACTGACCTCTATTATTACCACTGGACAGGCTGTTCCAAGCGTTTGACAGCAATTTTTTTGTGTCTTTTTGAAGCGCCACTAGCGAGTGTCCAGAGAACTAATTTTGACGTATATTGCAAATGGCTGCGAGAGAAGTGTTTGTTTACTGTAAAGTAATTTAGCATTTTGAATTAATTTGGTTCGAATTTAATGTTATTCTTGATAAATGCATTATACAAAAGTTATCAAGAATGATAACTATATTTAAATACAACAAGTACAAGTTTCGACATCACTTAGTTTTAGTACCACAGACACTCGCTACGTCCGACAGCGCCAAAATGGCGATTATCAAACAGGCACAAAAGCACTTTGACAGCCGCCAGTCCAGTGGTATTAGTAGAGGTCAGTGCAAAAAATACTTTTAATTTTCCTACATTTTGACAAGTTTTTGACATTTGTTTGTCACCGATATGAGACTGCGACTAGAGTTTGAACGTTTTAAATTAGGAGATAGAGAGATAGAGCCTAGGAGATAGAGAGATAGAGCCTTCAGTTGTCGTGCCCCCAGCGCACGGCACAGTGATTAAAAAAATATTTGTTTTTTGAATAACCTGATAGAATACAGTGTAGGTAATTAATAAAAAAGCGGAGTAAACGAACTTGGTATTTGGTCGTAAATCTGCGATCATGGCGAAATGAACACGAAAATATTTGTCGGATTAATCTGACGTAAGCGCTTAAAAGGTTAATGGCCTGGCCATTTTATACGAATTCTAAATCTTTTTTGTTTGTTAGTGTCACTTTTTTAATTGGGAAGCTAAGCCGTGAACTGGACACATATCCAGACAACGACCTGCTAATGTTAATTACTGGTGGAAAAACACAATAACACTTTGTCCAACCTGGGAATTGAACCCAAGACCTTATGCTCAGCTGTAGCGCTTGCAACCACTAGATCAATGAGGCAGTCTTTTTTTTTAATTATTAAGCATTATACCTAAATGCGGATGTAAGTTTGTTTGTTACCTTTTCACGCCTAAACTACTGAACCGATCATCCTGAAATTTTGCATTTACGTTGTCAGGTGTAACACCGGACATAGGGTACCTTTCATGCCGAAAAAAAAGTGCTGTTAGCGAGGAAAACAACAATAGCGTTATTATGATAACAGATGGCACCACGTGTCTTTTGAATCATTATCAACCCGAACTGATTGTCAAATTCTAAATTAACGCGAGCGAAACCGCGGGCAAAAGCTTGTTATCCATGAAACACAATAACGTTATTAAGATAATAGATGGCGCCACGTGTCTTTCGAATCACGATCAACCCGAATTGATTGTCAAATTCTAAATTAACGCGAGCGAAGCCGCGGGCCAAAGCTAGTTATTCACGAAACACAATCACGTTATTATGATAATAGATAGCGCCACGTGTCTTTAAAATCATGATCAACCCGAATTGATTGTCAAATTCTAAATTAACGCGAGCGAAGCCACGAGCAAAAGCTAGTTATCCATGAAAATAACTGTAAGTCTAAGTTACAAGTGACAGACGATAATTAAACTAGCAAAGGCCTCCCCTAAGTCCTTCCAGGAACTCTATTCCAGCGCATCTCAACCAGCCCTCACAGTACCTAACTTCGCGTCCACGTCCAGCGGGGTAATTGCGTAACACACTATTAGTAGCAATGGGTTTCATTTTGACAGATCAACAACGTTCATTGCGTTTTTGACGTTGTTGAGCAGACACATTTTTGGAATATATGAAGCAATGGATTAGCAATATGCTTCAAAATGATTCAAATTGAGATCGATAGTGTGTTTCGCAATTAGGGTGCAGGCCATCTCGCCCATCTTCTTATCTGGGGGCACGGGAGTGCCCCCGCCAAGACGAGCCAAGCGAAGCGCAAGGGCACTACCTACCTTTTTACCTACATTCACATGAGCGTAAGTTGAAAAACTCTCATACTGTTATACAATGGTTCTTGTAGTAACGAAACGGCCAAGCCATAAATTTTGACTAAGGTGTAGTTTGCATAGTTAGGCCTTGTAGAGTTAGGGCGTGTAGAGTTAGAAGCTTAAATTGGCTCTACATGAGATCTGATTACTTTTTGACAGTGCGAGCTACATGGTCTCGTCTTGGCAACATTTAACATGAAATGTTTTTGTGGGATTTATTTATCTAACTAAGCATTGTCTAATAGATTTCAATTGGAGTGTCAACTTATAAATGTTATACAGCTGCTTCAAGGTCGTAACTGTAACTTCCGCGACTGTTAACTTCGAAGCGATCGTATTATCAGTTCCACGATCAGTTTTAACGTAATAGTAGACCGCCGCGCGCGCGCATCCTTGCACAAACGTGTGCGGAGGGACGCAGAAAGTCGCGGGAAAAAGTAATTTTAAAAAAAACGCATGTCTACATAAAAAAAACAGTGTGCCTGGCATAAAATAACACGGAATATATTAATAAATGTGTGTTCTGAAGAAAAGAAAAAAAAATGTGTAGTGTAAAGAATTTGTTGTTTTTAACGATAGTTTCCCCTATAATGTTGATAGGTAAGTACTTTGGTTTGTACATAAAAGACGCCAGCACATCAAGCTACAAAAATATTTTAATAGATTTTCAACTTTATCGCTAAAGCATAAGTTTCAAAGTTGATAGGGAAACTTTGACAGCTTCGGGTAGCTTGATGTGCTGGCGTCTGTACATTTATAAACTTATGAGACTTGTTTATTTTTATTTTTATAAGATTTTATAAACAGAAAATGTGTTAGTGTTGAGGTAGTGATCTATTCTATTTCAATTTTTATTATAGCAAGCGAAGCCGATGTCGACCATTCTGCCAAGTGACTTGGGAAAGCAAGAGTGCACTGATATAAATTTAAAAAAAAATAGAACGACTTATTTAAGAAAGTTTACATTTGTTATGTTTTATTTTTTCTTAAAAAAAATTATACCAATTCCAGGTTTGCTCGACTCATCACAAGCGGCATTTTTACGGTGCTACAACGGGTAAGTTAACTATCTAGTAGGTATAATTTCGTCTTAAGTAAACATAGAGTCACATAATATATCTAACATAATAGCTAATTTAAAGAAGCACAAAAAACATTCATTCATTCGAAGAGTGTATCTTTTTAAACAGAACCAATTTAAGGTTCTTCACATGCTACATTTTTATTTACTCCAACAAGCATTAGTGGCCCATAATTTCTTATGTATTATAGGTGCATTTAAAAACATATATCTCACGTACATCCACGTACAATCACGAGCATAAATGCGTACCTCACACTTACTGAAGTTTCAAAAGAAATTTTCTCCTAAAGTATTGATACATATTTTATGGTTTTACAATTAACATAGTATTATCGAAACCATTCTTAAAATTATGTATGTATATTACTATGAAGTAGGTATTTCATCAAAGTTGCAAATTTTATAGGTATCACTAAAAAAACGCTTTCCAATTTTGCTTAACTGTAAGGTATTTAATTTATGCTCGTGACTGTACCTACTTAATACTGGGCGAGCCATTGCCATTATCTGAGCGCAAATCCCTCTGCCCAACCCCTGATGATCAAGCCGAGCTGGTCCGTGAAGACTTAGATGAAGTGTGCTAGCTATCATATCACCTGATGCTCAGGATTCACACTATAGATAGCTTCTCACGCACCCAAATTTTCACTCTGATATTTTAACAGAACAGCCCAACAAACATTTAGGCGCTAAGGGCAACCTTTTTTTAGCTCTCATAGTATTATAAATGTTAGATAAGAGCTCCGATAGTGACATTAGATTCTACTGTGGTGTTAAGGATAAATAATTAAACCTTCAAGAGGAATAACAGTTAAAAAGAAAAAAAATATAACTTAAGGCGGTAGCATGGAGTTGGTAGGAAACATTGTATAGCTCTCTCTTATAACTTTATGAAGCGTTAAACACTGAAAGCTATTGTAAAGTGTCTACTAACTCTTACTAACGGCTGATGTCTTTGAACACATTTAGTTAGATGCTTTGTAACACCTTAAGGCTTACCATAACAGCTTTAAGAAACGTAAAACACTGTAAGTAATTGTAAGGTGTCTACTAACACTTATTAACAGCTGATGTCCTTAAATAGAGTCACTGAAATACTTTGTACCACTTAACGAGTTCTATCGAGCCCTAAGAGTTAGCAAGAGAGCTATTAGTGTCATAAAAGTGTTCATTATAAATCCTGTAGAGCTAGATGGTGCAAGAGTCAGAAACTACCTTTAAATAACTAATGATTATATAATGGGGTTACTGGTCAATCTTAGTCAATACAATGGTTTTTAGAAATACTTCTATATGGCGGCAAACAATATGTGCATAGATTATAACTCTTAATTATTACTTTACATAGAGTTATAGAATTTTATATCACCTAAATAGCAAAAACTCATCGACCACCATGATCGTTGAATTTTGCTCATTGAACTGATTCAGGTTAATAAAAACGATGGTAGTTCTAAAATCCTCATTGATACCTATAACTTTCACTTTTAACTATCTAAAATAAATAATATAATTATAGAAGCTTCTAAAAGTTAGTTTAAAAAATACAAAAAAAGTTCAGTAACTATTATAGTAAAGACAACGCATAACATTCAAAACAAATAAAAAATACACACACACAGGCTTTTCCATTTTGCATAATTATTATAAATAATAGACATTAATTATTTGATTTATTCATTCAAATATGTTTTACGTAAAGGTTTTATTAAAACAATAACAGAACCCTGAAAATATTTAGTTTACATCTTCACATAGAACCATTATGCAAACTGAACCTATAAAGTTGTTATTTTTTCACTTTTAAAACCATATTGTAGAACTGCAAATGGCATAGAAGTGCTAACAATCACTCTTTAAGCACTACGTTAGGAATAACAGAGTTATCAGGATCCTTAAGTAATTTAGATATTGACGCCATTAAATAAATACTTAGTATAAAAATTTAAAAGAAAAAAACTTTTTCTAATCATTATTGCTCCACTTATTTACTATATTATTGTCAGTTTTCCATTAACATACCTATAGACAGTACCAGAAACTATTATTCACCATAATTGAAACAAAAAAATAACTGAGGCAGTATTTTTTTTCTATATAATATCATCAAAAGCAGTTTATTTTTGAGGCGTATCAAAATTGAGATGAAAACATATATACATTGTTACAGAAAACTTACCATAGCAGTGAGTTTTAATAATTATAACACCTAGTACCTAATCTAAAATACATTGACTTACCTGTTTTATTAAACATAAAGTCACTTACAAATACTATAAACTAGGCTATATCATTAAATCTGTACTGCTAAATATTTTAACGCTGTTGACGGTAACAAAAGCACAAAATATATGAAAAGAGGTGAAAAGGTTGGCGCTTTGGGTGATGATCATTGCTACTAAATACCTACAATATATTCTCAAGGTATATATTGTATCGAAGAAGCACTAATATGTTACTAAAAAAGTTATTAGAGTAGATTTCATAACTATATTACTACTTTAGCTTGCAGTTGTAACCTGAGTATAGCTTACAATACACTTGAAGTGGTAAGCACTGCTTCAATGGCACTATTGTAGCTCTTTATTGTCACTGATCTAACACTACTCTATAACTATTATGTCACTATAAGCTCTAAAATCGTGGGCCCAAATCAGGGTTATAAGACAGTTAAAGCGCGCTATATCACCAAATTTTAGTGCCTGTATAGAACCTTAGGTTCGTAAAATTCTCTTAAACAGCTCACGTAGCACTTATTATTAACACCAAAATGTTAGTTGGGAGGGAAGCAGACCATTAGACCAGCGAGGCAGTCCCAGTTCTCAGGTGCTTCCCTTTCCCCTCAAGGAGTTTTCTCTTTTATTAACCGACTTCAAAAAGGAGGAGGTTATCAATTCGGTTGTATTTTTTTTTATGTTTGTGATATATCTATTGCGTGGTAATCTTACAAACAATCAGCAAGCGTAGTGTGGGACGCCCCCAGCTAGCTGGACTGACGAACTGAAGAAGGTGGCTGGGACAGACTGGATGCGGAAGGCGGAGGACAGGGTGTTGTGGCGCAGCCTGGGAGAGGCCTATGTCCAGCAGTGGACTGCGATAGGCTGAGTTGATTGCAGAATTTCATGCGGAAATATGCATTGCATTTTTAGAAGTTGTTTCACTGTCCTCCAGTGGTAGCCAAACAAGTTGTGTGCCCCGTATACTCGATGAGCATTGTGGCCCTAGTGTTTTGACCCTAAATGTCTTAAGCGTATATAGCGCCAAATAAGGTTGCTATATTAATAAATATGTAGGGAATACTCGCCTAGTTACGTAAGGGTCCACTGTGAAAAGAAAAAGTAAATTTACAATTTATTTGGTTAATTAGCCTAACACGGAACTTTGAAAAGGTCAAACATTTCAAGGAAGAGTTTTTGTTTTTAGAACGTACCAATATAGTATTACTTCCTCAAACGGATAGTGGGAAGTATTCTAAAGCCCTTGAACCTTTAGAAACCCCATCAGTCATCATAATAAACATACTTATAATTTACAAAAAATTACCCTATGATCACAATTGCACCACCTATGGGATCATTTTCTAGAAACCTTTTAGTGACCAGCCGACCTCAACATAATCTGCCTAGCCTTTTCCCAACTATGTTGGGGTCAACTTCCAGTGTAACCGGAAGCTGAATACCAGTATTTTACATGGAGCGACTGCCTATCTGACCTCCACAACCCAGTTACTGGGTAATACGAAACCCCTTGCTAAGACCGGTTATCAGACTTTCGGGCTTCTGATGACCCGTAAGGACTGACAAAGATCCAAGAATGACAGCCAGGACCAACGCTTAACGTGCTTTCCGAGGCACGGAGGGGTCTCGGTATATAAAGATGGTAAACCATCCACGGACCGACCATGGCAAACGTAGCTTAACCTGATTGATCAACTCGTGCGGCTGTTCTTACTTAGCCACGAGCAGCCGACCTAGTCTGCCAGCCGATTCTGTAAAATTCTCACCGTGAAAACTTAGGTGAAGGGAGCTGAAAGTGAATTGGTAATCCCTAGCGATGCCAAGCATCAGGTGGAATGACAGCTCACTTCAAACTCTGAAACTCTTCTCTTATCTTTATTTTGTACAAAAAAATTTTCAGCTGCCAAGAGTTACTGCACTTACATTCCAAAATTAAGGTGATTGCGCAGTGATTACCGCGAAATTCGAATTTTCTTACGTTTTTTGCAATTAGCAGGTCAGTGTCAGGTTGTATCTTGATCAAAATGTGATTCGCGACTATAACAGGTACTTATTCACAGAATTATAGTCATTAAAATCATTAATATATCTTCCTAAGTTAGATTTGTACCACAAGAAGAAATCTCCTATACTAGGGAAAAGTGTTTATGGTACAAATCTCACTTATAAAGATGTATGAATGTTTCTTATATGATTATAATTCTGTAAATACATACCTGTTATAGTAGCGAATCAAATTTTGATTAAGATTCAACCTGACACTGACCTGCAAATTGCAAAAAACGTAGGAAATTTCGAATTTCGCGGTCTACCTCTTCCCATTCACCTTAATACGGAAGGAACTTATACTTGTTTGCAATATAATTATTATTATGCAATGTGCTTCAAGCAATTATTTAAGTAACAAGGTGGTTTAGTAATTAGAACTTGTTGACCTACCAAAAATTACCTTTGTTTGTCTATCATAGTTCATATTGCGTTTGGGTTCAGTATGATTGATATTGAAACAGGATCCCAATTGCGTAACACACTATCAATTAAAATTTATATCATTTTGAAGGCAATTGCTAATCCATTGCTTCATAATTTCAAAAAATGTAACAACGACGAATACATAATGGAATCGGTTTTCGGACGTCTTATTTTTGGACATCACAACGCACAAAATGATGTTATGTAGAGTATTTGGGACAATGATTTGTGCCTACTTAATATTTATGTTTATTCATCAGTAATTCGGCCATACAAGATAACAATAGCCGTGACAGGAAATCCAAATTCTTAGATCAGAATTAAAGACAATAGTAACGTGTTACCGACGCAATAGCGGTGCAATGTAAGGAGGTACAATACAGAATGACAATCAACTTCGAAACACTACGTTTGGTGACAAGCATGACCAATTTATTTTAAGTAAGACCATACAGTCAACCTCATAAAGTCTTCACCACTTCTGGCAAGAATAAATTAACTGTTACGTAAACAAAAAGATCTTGACGTTCTATGACATGCAAGTGATATTGAACCTTAGGGTGATGGAGCAATTACGAGGTCAGCGATAACTTCTACATAAAAAAACAAACTGAAAATAAACATCCACCCTAATCGATTTAGATGGTTCTAAACCGCTTAAGATGGATTGTTAATTTTCAGTGAAGAGTGTACCAGAAACCTAAAATTTTAATTGTTTTTAAATAAACAGGTATTTTATTCAAACTAGGTTGAGATTGAGAAACAGCAACCTTTTGAACGTTAAAATGACATGCCAGTCCCCCAAAACACTCACTCTTCACCACTTCCTAGTGGCTTGGCTGGGAAGAAATGGGCAGTGGCCAGTGGCGCAACAAACTTCCCAGCTACTGCTCGCATTTCTTTCTTATACATTATGTTGTGTATACATCTTGTACATTATTTTGGCAACTGATTTTGCTGGATGGTCTTAGATCGATGGACATTTCCAAAATTTATGCAGCATCAAATCTGCATGGATAAAAACGACCACATAATTCAAATGAATTATGTGGTCGTTTTTATCCATGCAACAATTTGACAAATGGAGCTAAATAGCTCCATTTGTCAAATTGTTGAATGGCATACATTAAATTAGTAATATTCAAAATTCATTTATTAACCATTTTTGTTTCAATTGATTTTAAAAGTCAGGATTAGTAGTTTAGCAATTAAGATTATTGCATAATATCACGAGAGGTCAGAATTTGATCAAGTATAAACCACAACACCCGTACAAAAAATGCGAGACAAAAACAAAACTGTTTTATCATTTGCAATTTACTCTGAGGTTATTATGAAAAATGATTAATAAAATCTGGTTGTTGGATAACCCTACCTATAGTACGCGTTATTTGATGTAGTTAGATATAAAGGCGAGTACTACATAATAGTGTAGCTTTAGTCAATGAAAATACGTAAGTGGTTGACTTAACTACAAAATATCAGAATTTATGATGATTCGTGACAAATGGTCACTAACATTTTGTTGAGGTCGGTCCGTGGATGGATGACCATCCATCCATGGGTTGAAGCACGTTATACCCGTCCGGCTGTTATTTGTAGATCTTTGACAGTCGTTACGGGTAGTCAGAAGCCCGAAAGTCTGACAACCAGTCATACCAAGGGGTATCGTAAGACCTAGTCACTAGGTTGCGGAGGTCAGATAGGCAGTCGCTCTATTTAAAATACTGGTATTGAGCTGGTAAGACTGGAAGCCGACCCTAACAAAATTGGAAAAGGCTAAGGAGATGAGATGGTAGTCACTGACATCTACTCGCATATGGTTATTACTCAAAATCAAATTATGTGAAAGCAATGCAGGACTGAGGACGCACCGCTGTTGTAAGGATTAAATTAGGCTATTAATTATTTTGGAAAAAAAAATGGGGGTTCAGCGCAAAAAAAAATTAAAACCCTGAAATGAAAGAACGAACGAAAAAAAGTTTATTTTGACACAGATCGCGAAACACAAAATACAAAATAATCTTTCACAACAATAGTGTCTGCCTCACGACTGCGCCAAAAAGGTTCATTTCAGCAAATGAAATCCAATTTGATTTCCAACATGCACGCGAACGAAGTCGCGGGCACACTGCACCCTAATTGCACAACACACTATCAATCTCAATCTGAATCATTTTTAAGGATATTACTAATCCACTGCTTCTTATGTTAGAAAAATTCGACTGCTCAAAAACGTAAATAACGCAATGGATGTTGTTGAACTCTCAAAATGAAAGCCATTGCTACTGATAGTGTATTACGCAATTACCCCGCTGCATTACTTTACTTGTATCTAAATATACATAAATTATATAATTCGATCTCTTATGAAATGCTAATGTTTATACATCAACCTTGACACCCAGAGGTAATCGAACACCGGTTCTAACTGCTACATAAAAAACAAAACATTTCACGAATGAAAGTGAATTTGATCAATTTACTGAATAAACTGGTTGTTTGGGTAAATTGGTTACTGGTTATTATTAGCCCACATAATCCCACAGCCGGGCAAATGCCTCCCTCCCTCCATGACCTCCTGGTAATTCGATCTTGGTCTAATGTGAATCATCTATCTATTTATGTAGGTATACTAATAAGCTGAAGAGTTTGTTTGTTTGAACGCGCTATTCTCTGGAACTATCAGTCATATTTGAAACATTATTTTTGCATTTGATAGCTCAATGCTTAAGGAAGGGCTATAGATTATTTAACATCACGCTAGAACTCTTAGGAGCCGTGCAAAAAGTAATAAAGAACGCAAAAACAAACTACTAGCGCGGGCAAGCGATGCAATGCGTAAGGGCCGAAGGGTTACCGCTGCCCCGGAACATAAAGGGCTAAGAAAGGAACACGGGTGGGTTAGTCAGTAAGAGTCTGACACTCCCCTCTGCTCCACCCAGAGCGGGATGGGTCATTTGATGAATTCCCATCCACAAAAAAAAGGGTGCTACTGAGACTTTCCATATTAGCTCATCTTTCACTAATGAGACACAATTACTTTTTCTATTGTTACCGATCACTCGACCGAGATTTCTTGACAGTTGAAGGGATATGGAAATATCGAATACTCGACGTAAAGGGACTCGACATAAAGGGAAACATTAAAAAATTTGGCTGACCCGGGAATCGAACCCAGAACAGCACCCAATGCTCCGCACGCTAGTGCAAGTGCTAACTTGCGACCACTAAACCTCGAAGCAGTCCTACTATGTATATCTTCTAATATATAAAATTCTCGTGTCACAGTGTTAGTTACCTATACTCCTCCGAAACGGCTTGATCGATTTTTATGAAATTTTATATGCATATTCAGTAGGTCTGAGAATCGGCTACTATCTATTTTTTTTTTTTTGCAAAACGACGTGTGCGGGGTCAGCTAGTCTAATATATAAAATTGTCGTGTCACAGTGTTAGTTACCATACTTCTCCGAAACGGCTGGACCGATTTGTATGAAATTTTGTGTGTGTGCATATCGGGTAGGTCTGAGAATCGGCTACTATCTATTTTTTTTTTGCAAAACGACGTTTGCGGGCTCAGCTAGTACAATATATAAATAATACCTACTTAATTCATGTCATTGTTTCAATACCGGTTTTTATGAAAAACCTTGGTGAAAAAAATTGGTTCATTCAGTTGTTTAAGACTGTGCCGTCCGTACAGTGGCGCCCTCATCGTTTGTTTGGTTATTTCATACAATTTAGAATGAAAATGCAGAAAATAAGCACGTTAAGTTCTGCTTCACAAGATTATACGTTAATATTATTAGAAACGGTAGTTTTATATTGTTTAGTTTCATGAAAATCCTTAAAACGGATAAAAGTGGCCACTAAGTATATTCCGTTTTAAGGAGTATAATAAAACTAAACAATATAAAACTACCTCTTCTAATAATATTAACGTATAATCTTGTGAAGCACAACTTAACGTGCTTAGTTTCTACATTTTCATTCTAAATTGTATGAAATAACCAAACAAACGATGAGGGCGCCACTGTGCGGTCGGCACAGTCTTAAGGAAGATAACGCTTCAAGGTACGAGTATAAAGTCGTTACATTTTTTTTGCCATAATCGTTATCATTTTAGCTAACTACCGTGATACACGAACTTGAATGTTTAAATCATTAAATACAATGTTGATAATATAGGTACCTATCTACTATGTATAATAATAACTGCCCCGCTAGTCTCGTGGTCGCAGCGCGACTGCTGAGCGTGGGGTCCTAGGTTCGATTCCCGGGTCGGATAAAATGTTATTGAGTTTTTCCATTAGGAATTTCTTAGTAACAGCCCGGAATTAAGAAGTTGGCAGTGTGATACCCCCGTGCCTCAGAAAGCACGTTAAGCCGTTGGTCCTGCGCCTGATCTCTCTCCGGTAGTGTCGCATTGCCGTCCCATCGGACTATGAGAGTGAGGGAAGAGGGAGTGCACCTGTGTCTGCACACGCACTTGTGCACTATAATATCTCCCACGTCAAAGGCTAGTCTCCATTGAGATTGGCCGCCATGGCCGAAATACGGACTTGGAGAAATTTATTTATTTTATGATATCGTATAGATGTACCTATACAAAAAGTACTGTACAATAATTTTTCATAAAATATGAGTGTCTTTCAGTTAGTTTACATTTAGACTCATCACACTAGTCAAGCGGTCGTACGGAGTAGTCAAGTATTTGTTATTTAACCACCAACCTTCAACGGAAAAATGCCTAAATGCGATAATTGTGATAAAACTATCACAAAAAAATCACCTGGGCTTGAGTGTAGCAAATGTGGCAAAATAGTTCACGCAAATCAGCTATGCACAGGCCTATCTCCTAAGCAGCTGTCAGCCCTGCGGAATGCAGAAAACCTGGAGTGGACATGCGGAGAGTGTCACAAGGAGTCTCCTCACCGCAAGTCTTTCGTAATTCCGGAAGATGATGAAAATGAGGATGATAATGTTGGTGAGCTGGATGGGAACAGTGCTGCGGTGAATAAGTTGCTACGTGATATCTCAGTCGAGGTTAAGAAAGCAGTGAAGAAAGAACTTGCATCAGTGAATGAGTCACTTAGCACTTGTTGCTTAAGAATGGATGCTATAAATTCGACGTTGGAAATTCTTGCCGAGAAAGTTAAAGAAATGGAAAAGAAAAACACATACCTCACGAATCAAAATACACACTTGGAATTAAAAATTGATGCGCTGGAACAACACATTAGAACCGTTGAGCAAGAAACATTGGCCAATGTGCTGGAAATCACTGGTATTCCTGATAATGAGGACGAGAACCTGGACATTCTCTCAACTAAAATAGCTTCGAAGCTTAACATTGAGAAACGCCAAGTTACCATGGTCAAAAGACTTAAGGGCACAAACGGTAAAGAAGGAGTTATTCAGGTGATGTTGCAACATGAAGAGCAGGTGGATCAGTGGATTCGTTCAGCGCGTAAGCAAACAATTGTTGTTCATGATGTAGTCCCCGAGGTCAGTCCTGAATTAGCTAAGTCAAAAGTTTTGTTTCGATATGCTCTTACCAAAGCGAATAAATCACTACTCTGGCAAGCCAAACAATTATTGAAGGATACGTTCAAATACATCTGGTTCCAGAATGGCAGAATATTGGTTCGTAAAATCGAAAACGACAAGGCGATTGTTATTAGGAACACTAGTGATATTGATAAAATGGCGGTTCAGAAAAATAATTGTCGATAATAGTGTGACTCAGTGATCACATCAGTATTTTCACCGGGAATATCAGAAATCCTTGAGTGTTCAACCATCAATGAGTTTAGTAATCATCTTCCGAATAGTAAACAAAAACTAAATATTGTCCATATTAACATACGCTCGATTGTTAAAAATTTTTCTTTAGTCCTTCAATTCATTGATTCTTCTATAATTAATATTGACGTTCTAATTTTAACGGAGGTAGGTATTTCTAAAAATAGTAATCTTATTCAATTCTTCAATATAAATGGCTATGAAAAGTACCATACGCTGCGGGAGCAACGTAGGGGTGGTGGCATTGTGATGTATGTTAAACGTACCAACAACTTTCAAATCATAAATCATGTATCACTAAAACACTGCGAACACATAATTGGGCATTTGACTACATCATATCACTACACATCATCAATCTGCGCAGTGTACAGACCTCCGAAAGATAGTAAGCACTTGTTTATCAAAGAATTGAAGGAGCTATTATGTAAGGACACCTTCAGACACTCAGATTTATACTTGTTAGGGGATATCAACGTTGATTTAAAATTGAATGACAACATGCGAAATTACTACACAAGTTGTTTGGCTGAGTGTGGTCTTACGAGCGCAATTTCAGATTATACAAGAATCGAAAAACGAAATGACATTATCACTAAAAGTTGCATTGATCATATTTTTGTTAGATCGCGCTCGTCAAACCTTTACTCAGCGGCGCTCGGTACTGTTTTGGCAGACCACCGCATGATCGTGTTGTCTTGTATTGGAGGGGGAGTTAAAAACGCTGTACAGGGTGATGCAATAGTAAAGGAGTTAATTGATTACAATAAATTAAAACCAAAATTGGATGAAATAAATTGGAATTTAGTTGATAGTATGCAATGCCCTTTAGAGATATATAACTACATTAAAAATAGCTTTGAGTGTTGTTATGAGCAATCGAAGTATTCAAAAATCATTCATACTAACAGCAAAAGGAATAAAGAGTTGTGGATAAACAGCAAAATTAATAATATGTGTCATAAAAGAGATTTACTTTTCAGTCAGTGGAAACAGGATATAAATAATAAAATACTTAGATTACAATTCAATAAACAAAGAAATAAAACTAAAAAATTAATAGACAAATCCAGAAACCAATATTACTTTAACCTAATCAATGAAAATAAATTGAATAAAAAGAAAATGTGGGACATATTAAACACACTATCTGGACGAATGTGTAAGTCAGTAGACGAAGCAATTATCAAAGCATTTAAGAAAAATAACTTAACTATAAGTACAATAGCTAATAATTTCAGTAAGGGATTTAGCGAAAACGTTAATAAAATATTACCTAAATGCAACATTAAACTAATCCCTGAATCAGAATACATGTCTCCAATTAACAAGTCCATGTTATTTAAAAAACCTACCGTTCGTAATATTTCAACTATTATAAAAAACCTTAATGTTAATAAATCAGCTGGTGTAGATGGCATTCGATGTATAGACGTGAAGGTTTTAAGTGATAAAATAGCTCAGGTCATAGTTAAGCTAATAAGCACTAGTATAGAAGCTGGGAAATATCCTCAAGAATTAAAATCAGGTATCGTGCGACCTATTTATAAAAATGGATCGCATAGCAACTATGACAGCTATAGGCCCATTACAATATTACCAATTATAGATAAAGTAGTAGAAAAATACGTGTGTCAACAAATTCAGAATTTCTACGTTCAAAACGATGTCTTATCGGACTCTCAGTTTGGCTTTCAACCTAATAAATCGACTTCAATTCTGCTTTCTAAATTCACAAATGAAATAAACCAAGACCTCAATGATAAAAAACATGTTATCTTGTTATTCATTGATTTTAGCAAAGCGTTTGATACTCTCAGGCATGATACACTTATAAACAAGCTTGACAATACAGGAGTTCGTGGCCCAATATTAAACTGGTGCAAAGATTATTTAAAAAACAGAACATGTCGCGTAAAGATCAGAAATGAACTCAGTGACGAAGCTTTAGTATCTACGGGTACAGCACAGGGATCAGTTATAGGGCCCTTGCATTATTTAACCTACGTCAATGACATGGAGAATGTTATAAACAATTGCTCAGTCTATCAATACGCAGACGACACCTGTCTTGTAGCAGCTGATAAAGACTTATCCAAGGCTGAACAAATGATACAAAATGATTTTAATAATTTGTGTAAGTGGTCTCATGATGCTGGTCTGGTGCTTAATGCTGGTAAAACTAAGACTATCCACGTTCGTTCCAATCACTTACTCAACTCTGTTAAGCCAGTTAAAATAATTGCGCACAATCACCAATGTTTGCATGAAGAGCAATTATCTAGGCTTGGTTGTAAATGTGAACCACTGGAGCAGGTTACCAACTACAAATATTTGGGTTTAGTGGTTGATGACAGATTTAACTGGGGCTACCACATTGACTACATTTGCGATAAACTGCGAGCAATGCTAGCCAAATTTGCTATAATTAAATACAAGGTACCTTTTAAAATATTACTTAACCTTTATAATGCTCTCGCAGAATCAATAATTTCATATGGAATTACTAGCTATGGCAGAACGTTTAAGACTTATTTAGACAAAATATATAACCTACAACTTCGTTTATTAAAAATAATTATACCAAATAAAATAAAAAAATCGCTATATGATGGTGATGACGTAACAGGCTTCTTTAAATATTGTAAAATCTTGCCAATACACACTAAAATACGAAAGTGGTTATTAATAGAACAGTTCACCAACAAAGAACTGCAAATTAAATTTAATCATAGCATAGCAACAAGAATGGCGGCCCAATCAAAACTAATAGTACCGAGATACAAGAACTATTACGGGAAACGAACGAACGCTTATTTAATACCTACTCTAATTAATGATGTTCCAACAAAAATCCAATCAGAAATAACAGACAGTAACTATAAAAATAAATACAAAAAATTCTTTGATTCTGTTTGAAAATGCATCATGCTGTATAGATTTTATTCAATAAGTGATTAGCATCTTCATCGTTTTGTACATTATGGTTGTTATTTACTAACTACCTCACATTTTTCTATAAACTAAGTATGTTATATTTGTATAGTAACTTAACTAAGTATTTAGTTAGTTTTAAGATTTGCTAGTGTGTCAACATCCGGACAAACCTATTGAGGTTTTTGTGATGTTTATGTTTGTGTTTTGTTTTGTTCCATAATTAATAAACAATAAAAAAAAAAAAAAAAAATCTGCCTAGCCTTTCCCCAACTATGTTGGGGTCGGCTTTTAGTCTAACCGGATGCAGATGAGTACCAGTATTTTACATAGAGCGACTGCCTGTCTGACCTCCACAACCCAGTTACTGGGTAATACGATATCCCTTGATAAGACTGGTTGTCAGACTTGCGGGCTTCTGACTACCCGTAACATCTGTCAAAGATCCACAAATGACAGCCGGGACCAACGGCTTAACGTGCTTTCCGAGGCACGGAGGGGTCTTGGCATGCAAAGGTAGTCACCCATCCATGGACCATCCGCGGCAAGCGTAGCTTAACCCGATCGATCGTCCCTTGCGGCTGTCATTAGGCACAAGACCCTATCTGCCTAAATTAAGTAAGTAGTTTGAAATCCTAAGCGAATTATCACCTAGATACACCTTTATCGTATTCAAAAAATATTATTTAGTGAAAAAGATAGATGAACTCAAGTTCAAGCAGCGACCTCGACGATGGGTGTCGGTGTCGACAAACGCACCGGTACAGTGCGCGTGCGGCTTTGGTAACGACACGGATGAGTAGCGATTGGCTGACTCACACAGTACTTATTACGATCTTTGTAATATCATCAACTTGATCTATTTTTATTTAAAATTCTAGTCATATTATTATTATACAATAAGATTTGCTATAACTCGCCATAACATCGAATAAAAAAAGTAAATAAAAAAATGGTAGCGCGTAGTTGCCATGGATTCAGTACATGATTTTGATTTTTCTTTGCAATTTTTTATCGGTTATTTTAACAAAATTAGCTGCCTCATAAATTTTGACCGGTAACCTACCTACACGTCAGCTTAACACTTCGGGGAAAACCTAGACGTGATGTTCTTATCAAATAAACTTAAAATCAACATCATGATAAGCAAATATTATACATAAGAGTTGATCAGAGAAATACAACACAATAGTGAAATTACATCTTAATAAAAAACTGTGCTAAAATGACGTAATTAGAGAGTAACCAACTGAGCAATCTACCTTTGCTTTCCGAGACACGGGAGGTATTGGGTAGCTCTCTTCTTACTTTTGGAATATGGTTATATACATATTTTAATGGACAAGGTAGCTGTTTTTTAATTTTTTAATTTGGATCCTATTTATTGTACTAATTTTACATTTCATAAGGTTTACAATAATTAAAAGTTTAGGTAGGTATAACATATTTGAGAATCACAAAATAAGTTTCTAAAAGAAATTAATTTTCAACCGAAAGCGAGCCTTCGCGGCTAGCAACTTTCAATACCAAGATAAAGTTTAATAATTTTATTTATAATTTCCTCTATTTTACCAAAATAATTGTATAAACCTAACACGCCGTGTGCCCAATGGGATTTCCTATCGGTAAAAATGTCGATCTTTCATACAAACTTTCATCCCCTTTTTATATACCTTTAGGAGATGAACTTTCAAAAATCCTTCCTTAGTAGGTACAGTCGAGTTCATTAATATATTGGCAGTCACAAAATTTCAAAATATTATAAGCGTTAAAATGTTCTTACAATGCTATACAAACTTAGACATAAATAAAACGTTAACATACATTTAAAGTTTCAAAATATTATAAGCGTTATAATGATCATCATTTAACGCTTATAATATTTTGAAATTTTGTCACTGCCAATATATTAATGAACTCGACTGTACTAAGGAAGGATTTTTGAAAACATTTTTTTTTTTGGATTTTTGTGTTGCGTAAAGAACAACAGTGAGTAGGTACTCACTGTTGTTCTTTACGCAACTCTTGTGCAAAATTGCAGGCTTCTAGAGCTAGCTGTTAAGACTGTGTTGTCTGTCAGTAAATTAAAGACTTTCGTAAAGTAGATGAATATACAATGAAACAGCGTAATAATCAGCGTATATTTTTCCCACTGCTGGGCCACAGGCCTCCTCTTTTAGAGAGGGAATAGGCTATAACCTACCACGCGGGCCCAGTGCGAGTTGCTAGATGTCACATGTCTTCGAATTTTTGGTACTAAGACATACATATCCTCGCGATGTTTTCCTTCACCGTTTTGAGAGCAGTGCCGATGAGATTATTTTACATAAAGTAATGCGGCTGACTGGGTTGGAACCCACGACCTACAACTCGTAAGAAACAGGGTTAAGGTGATTGCGCAGTGGTTACCGCGAAATTCAATTTTTTTTACGTTTTTTGCAATTTGCAGGTCTGTTTCAGGTTGTATCTTGATCAAAATTTTCATTCGCGACTATAACAGGTAAGTATCTAAAGAATTATAATCATTAGAATCATTAATACGTCTTCCTAACTTAGATTTGTACCACAAGAAGAAATCTCTCATGGGAAAGTGTTTGTGGTACAAATCTCACTTAGGAAGATGTATTAATGATTATAATTCTTTAGATACGTACCTGTCATAGTCGCGAATCAAATTTTGATCAAGATACAACCTGATACTGACCTGCAAATTGCAAAAAACGTAATAAAATTTGAATTTCGCGGTCTACCACTGCGCATTCACCTTAACTGGAATTCTAGCAAAATGTAAGTGTACCTACCTCGGCCATCATCACCATGGTAGCCTTTTTCCAGCCACACTGCTAAGCAGGCCACCTCCCTTTTCTGCCATGCTTCCCTGGTCTGTGCGAGTCTCATCCAGACCTTCTCCGCGATCTTCTGTAGGTCGTTCACCCACCTGGCCGGCAACCATGTCGTTTTATTCTCCCACCTCCATTTCAGAGCCGATATCCGTAGTCCTCTCTGACCTCGGCCTACCTTCGGGATTAATACGGTGATGTAAATCAGAAAGTTTTATGAATAAGACCCTAATCTGGTAAAACATAAATGTGGTTTGTGTGAGCCCAATCCACGTCAATTGAAAGACTGCCATTGCTTTACAATTTTAATTGCGGACCGGAAATATGTAATTCCAGGTGTTTCATCAGTTTCACTAGTTTACCTAGTACTTCAAACTCCTTATTACGAAACCAGTTTTTTTACACTGCCATCGACATTGATAGCCTAGTGCCTGCAGCTACTAATATTTTAAGTCAAATGTATTTTATTTTTATTTATTTACTAGCTTTTGCCAGCGACTTCGTCCGCGTGGAATAATGACTTCCGGAAATTGAGGCACTAACTCTCATAGAGTTTAACCGATGTGCTCTTTCTTCTGCCGATTCTTGAGAACGCGTATTTCTCATTCAACGGGTTTTTCAAGACAATAGCGGGCGGACGCCGGCGTCCGCTTGGGGCTTGAATAACTAAAAATATATAACTACGTCTAATATTTAAAATAATATATAATAAAACCTACTTCACTTAAAACTAAATACCTATAACTACTATAATTAATAATACCTACCTATACCTACAATTAATAAAAGTACCTACGCTTTTACCTACTTAATATTAAAAAAAACTGAACATAAATTAACCAAAACTTACCTACTACTAACTACTACTAACCTATTACTACTTCACCTAAAAAGAAACCCTGTTTTCCCAACATTTCCCTTCACTACTCTCCTATTGATCGTAGCGTGATGAAAAGTATACTATAACCTGCCCAGGAGTATGAAGAACAATTGTACCAAGTTTCGTTGAAATCCGTCGAGTGGTTTTTGTTTCTATAACGAACATACAGACAGACAGACAGACAGACAGACAAAAATTTTACTGATTGCATTTTTGGCGTCAGTATCGATCATTAATCACCCGCTGATAGTTATTTTGGAAATATATTTCATGTACAGAATTGACCTCTCTACAGATTTATTATAAGTATAGATATGAGTATATACTTTATTGAACACCAGAAAATACATAACAAAAAATACGATTAAAACTACAAAATATACAATGGTCGGCCTTATCGCTTTCTGCGATCTCTTCCAGGCAACCTTAGAATAAACAGTGATTGCGAGGAAATGGGGTTATCAGCAAAATAATATACTATAATAGATACATAGATAATATAATATATGTATATAAATATAAGCTGTACAATAGATACATAAATAAATACATACTAAATATACCTACATAATAAACAACGAAAATAAATGATACAATAATGTACCTACGTATATTTTTTTGCTGACGATCCTTCAGGAATAAAAACAATAGAGAAACGGGATAAAAACAATAGAGAAGACAATAAAAACAATAGAGAAACGGGATCAGATCGGAATGAAAAAGTTTATAGTGGATAAGACACGAGTCTAAGACAGAAGAAGATCTAGCGGGGGATCCAGGGGGGGTGGAGGGGGTTTTTCAGGTGATCAGACCGGAATGACTCAGATTATTGCAGCTACGAAAACAAATGTAAGACCTTTTAAAAACTGACCTAGGTACCTACTTATGTAATTTAATTTTACTTTTCGCAAAAGAAAAGTGGGCTTACTCGGTGCAACCCAATTTGAGTTACGATTATTACTGTCATCATCTGCGTAACTTCTTCTAACAATGTTGTGGTCGGCTTCCTGTCTAACCGGTTACAGCTGAATACCAGTATTTTGTATGGAACGACTGCCTATTTGATCGCGACAACCCAGTTACCTACTGAGTTACACGATAAGTCTCTTATAACACTGGTTGTCAGACTTTCAGGCCTCTGACGACCTGTAACGACGGTCAAAGATCTACGAAACGAAAGACTGCCGGGATTAACGTCTTATTGTACTTCCAGAAGGACGGAAGGGTCTCGTTACTTAAAGGCGGTGACCCATCGAAGGAACAACCTCATCAAGCGTAGCCACGAGCCCCTTACTGTAGGTTAAGTATCCATTATTTTCATGAAAGTAATATTGTCGTATTATGTAGGTAGAACCTGTAGGGGAAGAGCAGTACAAAACATACAAGTTTTTTTTTTGTGAATACTATCAACAACTTTTTTTATTTTAATTTAAAAACAACTGGATCAGTATTCGTCAGAAAAAAATGTTGAATTCATATTTTTTTAGACAGGCAAGTATAAAATGTTAACTGTCTTGAATACAAGATGTAGTTAATTGAAATAACAGACAACCTCAGAAGGAGTCGACCATGAAAAAATCACCTTGTAGATGAAAACCGAGCTTCTTTAGGCTCTTCGTAAGTTTGCATACGAAATTGAACAACAAGAACTTCTTACGTGAGATTATTTTCTTACATTGAATTTCAATGTCAGAGGTAAATAATAAATCTCCAAATAATCTAGATGAGGAGAATGTATTTTTTTTTTCCCATTTAGTTGAGGTCTAACCCATGGCCGATGGCAATAGGCAATTCGTGTAAAGAATCTATTAACAAAAAACTTGAGTTGATTAAATAACCAACTCAAGTTTTTTGTTAATAGATTTTGTTTTTTCTTTGTTTTTGGTAGTGTTCACAAGCGCTACTATTAAACATAAGGTCTTGAGTTCGATCTCCAGGTCAGGTACTTATTATATTCATGAATTTTCTATTAGGAATTTCTCGGTAACCTCGTTACCTTCAGGTGCCTTAATTTCTGTCCGCTTGATAGCAATAAGGTGTACCTACGTACTAAAGTAGGTACCAATAGCTGGAGGGGCTTGTGGCTAAGTAATAATAGCCACACAGTCTGATCGAGCTGCCGCAGTTGGTTCTTGTATAGGTGACCATCTTTACATACCAAGACCCCTCCGTGCCTCGGAAAGCACGTTAAGCCGTTGGCCCCAGCTGTCATTCAAGGAACTTTGACAGTCGTTACGGGTGATCACAATCCCGAAAAACTAACAACCAAACTTACCAAGGGGTATCGTATTACCCAGTAACTGAGTCGTGGCGGTCAGATAGGCAGTCGCTCCATGTAAAATACTGGTATTCAGCTGCATCCGGTTAGACTGGAAGCCGACTTCAATGTCAACTACATTGAAGTCGGCTAGGAAAAAGCTAGGTAGATGATGATGTAACTAAAATACCAGTACCTCCGCCCACCACTTCGAAGGAAACGTCGTTGGTTTTTGGGGTTCCGTACCTCAAAAAGAAAAAACGGAACCCTTATAGGATCACTTTGTTTTCCATCCGTCCGTCCATCTATCTGTCAAGACCATTTATCTCGGGAACGCGTGGAGGTATCGAGTTGAAATTAAAATCATATACTCAGGTCTGCGGTCCCTTGAAGCCGTGAAAAAATCAAACTTATAAGTTAACGTACAAAAAAGATACGGCTGTTTATGCCGCAAAAACGTATATTTCGACAGTCTCGGTGGAATCAAAATGTATAGGGTACTTCCCGTTGACCTATAATCATGAAATTTGGCAAGAAGCAATGTCTTAAAGCACAAGTAAAGGATAAAATCCTAAAACCGTACATTTGTAGTTACATTACAAAAAAAAAAAACTATTTACATACCTACTTTGTACGGAGCCCTCGGTGCGCGAGTCCGACTCGCACTTGACCGGGTTTTTTTACGAGAAGCAGTTTTTAATGTTACAGATTTAAATACCACGGCCCTGTAGGTACCTACTGTTGCATGCGCCCATAAACAAAATCTTTCACCGATTAAAACTTAAGCTATTGCCGAGTTCTATGGAACTCGGCAATAGCTTAAGTTTATATCATATCATCATCATCCGAAAAACGTCCTCTGCTAGAAATAGGCCTCCCCCAAGTTCTTTGACCGGTTCTGTTCTTCTGCCATAGGCTATGTTTTAAATTAACTGCCCCGTTAGTCTCGTGGTCGCAAGCGCGACTGCTGAGCATGGGGTCCTGGGTTCTATTCCCGGGACGGGCAAAGTGTTATTGAGTTTTTCCATTAGGAATTTCTTAGTAACAGCCCGGACTTTGGAAGTTGGTGGTGTAATACCCCGTGCATCGGAAAGCACGATAAGCCGTTGGTCCTGCGCCTGATCTCTCTCCGGTCGTGTCGAATTGCCGTCCCATCGGACTATGAGCGTGCGGGAAGAGGAAGTGCACCTGTGTCTGCGCGCACACTTGTGCACTATAATATCTCCTGCGTACCTGGCTAGTCTTCGTTGAGATTGGCCACCGTGACCGAAATCGGTCGGGGAGGCTATTATTATGTTTTAAATTAAAACGCGGACGAACTCGCGGGCAGAAACTAGTCTAATATTACAACAAATTCTATCATTTCCAGATCCTTGAAAAACTATCTAGTGACACCATTGAACAAGCCGCTCGCCCTAGCCCCATGCATCAACACAGACCTTCCTACTGTGTTTTACACCTTCGGCTTCCGAGGCAAGACTGGAGGGCCAGCAACCACAGCTGTCCTGTCTGCTTACTTAGCGCAGAGGAAGAGGAATGTCATACTCTTGGACTGGGAGCAGGAGGCGGATCCTGGAATGCTTGGCATATCGTTGGGATACGCGCTGTCGGCTGTACCTAATGCTAAGAAGGTAAGTTTTTGACACACGCGTTTACGGCAAAAATGGCGCTATCGTTAAACCAAAAAAAGCGTTGTTTCAAATTACAATTTACAAAATGATGGCCTTGATGTACGTCAAATAATAACGATCACGTAATCGTTATTATTTGACTACGTCCACCAACCAACCGTCCAACCGTTTGAAACAACCGGCCGCGGCCCTTATTCGTTTATAGAGAAACTAGCTGACCCCGCAAACGTCGTTTTGCAAAAAAAAAAAAAATAGGGGTATGAAAAATAAATGTTGGCCGATCAAGCCGTTTCGGAGGAGTATGGTAACTAACACTGTGACACGAGAATTTTATATATTAGAAGATTCTCATGTCACAGTGTTAGTTACCATACTCCTCCGAAACGGCTTGACCGATTTGTTTGAAATTTTGTGTGCATATCGGGTAGGTCTGAGAATCACTACTATCAATTTTTTTTTGCAAAACGACGTTTGCGGGTTCAGCTAGTTTTATATGTTAGAAGAAGTTAAAATACGTTCAATCCTAAATCCTCCTAGTAAATCAAATTCTCTGTAAAAACATTTGTACCTACTTACATGTAAGCAAACAAATCCTAACATCATAGGCAGGTATTAATCTACAAGGTTAAACAAATTAAATTACCTACCTAGCGAAACTCCACAGACGTGATGGGATGCTGTACCTAAAGATGAAAAAAAAAAAATAATTTGATTTGAAAAAATTGGATCATCGACCGCCTTGAAATATCAGTTTTTTTTTTTTTGTGTAAACGTCACTAACGTGATGGGTTTCAATATCTCAAAACGATAAAACAAAAGAAAAACAGTTTTTCTCAATTCATACTGCAAGTATAAACCTCTCTATCAGCGGTCGTTGGCCCCAAAGAAAAACATCAAATCTATTTTATTTTTATTTTAGTGTTCAGATATTACCATCATATCTGCAGAGTTTCGCTAGCTAATTAAATTTAACCCTGTATAAGTCTGTATACGTAAATGTCGTTCTAAACCTATTTGCCAGACTGCTAATTATGGTATTCTTAAACTTCTTCTGGATACAGCATTTTTATCTCACGAAGCGACACGCGCTTTACTTGTGGTAACTAAGTGTACAAACACGATGTGAATGTGTGCGTGAAGACGAGTAGCATAAGCACATAACACACACACACGCACGCAACCTAACAGACACTTCCGCCTTTGCCATTGTTTCTGACGGTACCGAGAGTTCCTGCCAAAAAGAAAAGGAAAAAATCTAAGTACATAAATATGGAAAGTATCTACATAAATATTGGGTAGCTCCTGCGCTTACACACACATTCACTCCGTGTGTGACTGTGTGTGCACTTGGTAAACACAAGTAGAGCGCGGTGTCGCTACGTGAGATAAAAATACGTAAGGATTAAATGAGTCAACTTGAGCTTGTGTGTACATTTCCGAAGTACTGCAAAAACGCTATTGATACCTTATGATATTTATCACAATGTAGATTAATTCAATGCAGTGTGTTTGAGTTTGAATGTATCACTTTGTAGGCCAAGTGTGCCAAAATAGAGATGACAGCAGCAGGGAAGGGGCCCGTAAGGGCCGTAGCCTGCCGGGGCAGCGGGATTGTCCGAAAGGGTTACCGCTGCCCCAGAACATAAAGGGCTAAGGAAGGAACACGAGTGGGTTTTAGTCAGTAAGAGCTAGTCTGACACTCCCTTCTGCTCCACCCAGAGCGGGAGGGGTCATTTGATGATTTCCCATCCTCAAAAAAAAAAAAGTCCTCTTCTAAAGTTGTAGAAAATTACTGCTCGAACATTTTCCTTAGAAAGATTCATTTTCGTACGTAACCTGACATTCCAATCGACGCTGTGACTAAACAATAGCATTAATCCTAATACTTTCAACTGTTTTGAGATTCAAAATTTAAACACATTCGAATATAGAACAGTGCCAAATTCAAAATTGCCGGGAAATATGGAAACGACAGAACTTAAAAGGCATGCCTCGTATACGTATACAGATTTATACAGGGTTAAATTTAATTAGCTAGCGAAACTCTGCAGATATGATGGTAATATCTGAACACTAAAATAAAAATAAAATAGATTTGATGTTTTTCTTTGGTCATTTGATGATTTCCCATCCATAAAAAAGTGTGCTAAAATAACCAATTACATATTTTAAAACTTGAATTGCTTTATCTTTGCTATGACAATGAAACATGTACCTAAATGAGTTCCTTTTCACTTGATTTTTAACATATTTTTTTGAGGTTCTTGAACTTACGCTTGAACAATGGAATTCAATGGATTATAGTGACGTTGTTTGCACTCCTTAGTATTCAATACACCTTTGTTCCCTTTCTTTGTATGTAAAATAAGTTATGCAACCGCTGCAGCACACATTGTTACCAAAATAAATGTGTGATTAATAGCCATGACTTTCCAACTTTTGAATCAAATATTATTTTTAAACACAAAAAATCCAGAATTTCTACGCTTTCCGACTACAATTATTACTAATCTGCTAAAAAAAAACACGTAGGTTTAAGAGAGTTTACTACGTACGGCATTTCATAGAAACTTTTAATCCCTTGTTTTTCTAAATTAATGAACCGTTTCTAATGAAACTGCATACGCATAAGCAGGATAGAAAGATCTAAAAAGTTAGCTAAGAACATTTTCGAAAAATAGTGTTACAGCCAAATTAGACCGATTTCATATTTTCCATAGAAACAAAGATTTCCAGTTATCTTTTTTAAATAAGACATTTCGAAAATTGTATCTTGCTATGAAGTTTTAATAAAATCGGTTCATTCACTTCGAGAAACAAGGGCTTGCAAGTTTTTATGAAATGGCGTAGGTCGTAAACGCTCTTAAAAGGTACCGACCACAGCAAAAAAGGCACACAGGTAGGTACCACATATTGTTTAAACCTATATTTTTCTCAATCCAGGTTGGAAGAGATCTGGGCCATGCGCTGATGGACTTGACTAAAGTTGGAGTGAGGATGGAGGACATCCACCTGGTGGGCCATTCTCTGGGTGCCCACCTCTTGGGATTCGCTGGCAAGAGGACCAGGGAACGCGGCTATGTAGTGGCAAGGTGGGTGCAAACGTAGCCCTATGGCTTATTACCAGGAGCTCGAAATCTATTGTTCTCCAAACAATTTCACTCCATACATTGATTCCCAAGAGCTCTATAATTTTATTACTTAAAACAATTTAATACTAAAATTGTTCCCATTGCTTTTTTAATTTGGAGCCGCCGGGAATAAAATTATGGAGCGCCTGGGAATAAGCCAGCCCTATTTATTATGTTTAGAGAAAGTTATTCCCGTCACGATAGGAAAACAAAGCAGAGTACCTAACTAAACTACAAAACTAGTAAGTAAGTAGTTTCTTCTTGTTCTTCTTCGTGTCGCTGGCATGACAGTTACATATTTAAATTTTGTTTGCTCAAAACTTCGCCACTTCCACGGCGCTATCGGGGGCAGCGCTGAGGTCGCTTTGGCTCCTTGTATTAGAGCACAAAGGGCAGCATAGGTTGTGACACAGCTCCAAATCCACACCACCTTGTTGCCGTACCGTCGAGGTAGCCCCACTTTACGAGATTCGAATTACATCTTCCCACTTGGGTTCGAAGACGGTTTAGGGACTTCTAAGTGGACCACGGCAGGTTACACCGAGATAATAAGAATTAAGACTCTCAAAATAGATTACAAATTAAAATTGATAATTTCATTTATTGATTGTTTACATCGTCGGTATGCAATGGATGTATTGACCTCTATTATATCAATAAGGACATCAATAGGCAATAAGAAGTGATTGTCCTCTATTCTCTAACTCGCATGCATATCTAATTAATCGTAGAAACTATTTTTATAAATGACTGAAAGTTCCTTAGTCGCGTTACAAAATTAGCAAACTCACAGGTCTGCATCGTACTGCGACACCGACAACTCTTGTAATGCAAAACATTTTAGTAAATTCACCCCTATAGTGGTTAATGATTCTGATTGAATAGTATAGTGATTAATGGAACAGTGTTTCAAATTTGTTTTTCGCCTGCTAGTTCTAAAGTCCATCTTTTGGTCACTACTTACCCTGCAAAACTCTTATGTATATGACCACACTCTTATGTACATGCACCTCCTTGAACGCTACAATGCGGTTGCTCAAGAAAACGCTATGAGCATCTCTAAGCAAATTCATGCATTGTAGACCTGTATGCTTAATACGGTAATACCCTCTGTGCCCAATCCTTCGAATAAAAAGTGCAAAATAAAAATTGAAGTCTGAATCTTTATCTTTTTCTCTATGGAACTCTAAAAAAAGTTTATAACAAATATCTATAGAGTCAAGAAAATTTTAAAACTCTCCATACATTCTTCGTTCTTTATCATTCCAGGATCACCGGCTTAGATCCCGCCCGTGCCCTCTTCGACGGTGCATTCACGTTACAAAGCGGTCTCGACCGCACATGCGCCAAGTTCGTGGACATCATCCACACCGACCCTGGCGGTTATGGCTCCAACGCATCTACTGGCACTGTGGACATCTGGCCAAACTACACTGGGGGCCCAGGCACCCAGCCCGGCTGCCCCGTCGGGAAATTCGAACAGTTTAGTCCTGAAGGTACGATTGTGGATTTAAATATGTAAGACTGGAGAACTCATGTTACCTGCTGTGGTAAGCTGAAATAGCAACAGCCATTTAAATCACTTGACAAGGGCTTGGTACCAAAAGTTTGGCAGTCTGTTAGCCAATGATATTATAAGTGTAAAAAGGTGCTGTTAGCAATTTTTCGTGTTTTGCAGAAACAGCTTAGGGTGGACACACAAAATTGCTTTTCTAAGATTTTTTTTTTAATTTCTTTTTTTACAAGATTATGAAGTAGAAAGTTGTCATAATGGGTTAGGTAATTAGGTACAGATCACACACATAAATTGATGACATTTATGTGTGTGATCTGTACCTAAAATTGATCCCAATTGCTTTCATTTTGACGGTTCAGCCACGTTCATCACGTTATTTACATTGTTAAGTAGACGAGTTTTCAAACCTATGAAGCAATGGATTAGGAATATCTTTCAAAATTCTGCAACAAACTATAGGTAGGGTAGGTCCATATTACAAAATTAGCAGTTTTGGGCTAATCCCGCAGTTTTATCGTAAAACTTTGCTGGGCCTAACGAAATATGTTGTATAAATGTTTAGTTAACTTATTAGGTACTACAGATAGATTGATAATAGGTAAACTTAGCAAACAAAAGTATTGTTTATGTAGATACATTATCTTAATTGCGTATCGAACTATCGACTAACAAATAGAAAACGTTGTTATCTAGCTATTAATTCGGACGGACCATGAAAATTGCCATGTTTTAATTATCTATACGATGTCGATAATCTGCAGTTTTTTAAAAGACCATGGCACATTTCTTTTTATTACTTAAGTAATACAATATTGTTATCTACTACCTACACATGGTGTTACTTATAACGCAAGGCTAGTCATAAAATAATTAGGCCATCTTTAACCTACCTAAGCCTTTCTGTTCAGGGTTAATTGAGCAAAAATGTCGTTATAGATTCAATTACTAAATGTTCGTAAATGACTGTTTTCTTGGCAGACAAAGATATTATGTAAAGAACACACCCACATATAACGAGTAATTAATAAACTTCATAAAATAGGGGGCGCGCCTTACCTACGCCGTTTAATTTTTTAACCATATTTTGATTTAAAAGTGTCCGTGGAGTTTCTTGCCCGGTCTTCGCTTTGGAAAGCTTCATCCTTCTGATTGTAATTGGTTTATTTGAAATAAATGCTTTTGAGTTTGAGAATTTACCGGGTACAAAATCTAGGCACCAAGTTGCTACGAAAAACGCAAAAACACTTATCTGATGTGGGTATCACATGATGTGGGTTTTAATTCAATCAAGTTTTAATTGTTACTTTAATATCTTATACCTCTTTCTAGTAAAATTTTATTCATCTCGTAAATAAATTGGTAACGATAGTTTTGTATAATTTAGAAGCATTTTTTTTTTTTTAATTTTAATTTTGTAAATGTAAGAACCATGGATCCGTTCATTATAATTTTTTTATATTGACTTGAAAGAGCATGGCAGTTGAGAATGTGTCATGC
The DNA here is from genome assembly GCA_949316385.1 of Globia sparganii. NCBI lineage: Eukaryota > Metazoa > Arthropoda > Insecta > Lepidoptera > Noctuidae > Globia > Globia sparganii. The sequence goes on from OX438658.1 coordinate 20,659,543, forward strand.
TCACTTAAATGTCTCACTGATGGTGGCGCGTGTGTTGGATCATTCGGTTCCCTTCAAAATGGTTGAGCTGGATGGTGCTGATCCATGCGTCATGTTCGTGAACGGGCGCTGTCAGTTGAGACTGGTCATCTCTTAGCTGCCAGGGCTTCTTTTTAATCTTATAACTGTCTTGAATTGTTTCTTCATAACATTGTTCTCACATATAGAAGCAACAAGAATACTGTACTCAGGATTTTGTAATATCTTAATTTAAAAGAGTGTCCTTGGAGTTTCTTGCCCGTTCTTCTCCAAGAGATCTACGTTTTGGAATGGGCAACTAGCTTCAACTTTCTGACTAACTGACCGACTAGTTAATTTTGACAATTCAAAAGTGCCTGGAAATGGTTTAATTGAAATAAATGCTTTGAGTTGAGTTGAGTTGAGTTGAGTATCGAACCCAAGACCCGCGGCCGTGCTTACGCACTAGCGTCCACTACACCACACCGATGCAGTCTGTTGTCCCTATAGGTACAAAATAAACGAATCGTTTCAGACGAACCGAATAAATGAATCTCAAGGCTGAATTTTTTATGAGGTGCGGATTTCTATCTGGTCAGGTAAATCCGTTCGTATGAGTTTGTCCATAACAATGATCCTACGGTAAAAACCTTAACTCGTTTCATAAAAATTACTCGGGTACCTAATTTTTGTAAGTAATAAGGTTCGCGCCCCTATAGCCCCAAATTGGCAAAGTCCTTGATCTAAATATTTGTAGTACCGACTTGAGGGTCATACATATTCAATTCAATACAATTCAGCATCTAATTACTCATTGACCTATTACCATTCTAATTAGTGCCTAATCGAAGTATGTTAGATAAACTGGAATTTCAATAGCTGCAGGTTATCTTCATGAGCATATTATTCAAATATCTGCTTATAAATGCACACAGTAATTCAGGAAAAAATAAATAACAAAGAAAATTGTGGATACAAGCAAATGTACCTTATGAATGGCCCGCAGACCCCCATAATTTGGCTTAAGAAAGAACTGGTAAACTCGGGACCGTAGCCAACAACCGGCATCTGAGATACCTCAATCCTCATAGCACATTCTTACCACAGCATAAACTATCCGGATATAGTCCAGTTGTACCAAACCAATACAAGCTGCCCTCTTATTCTATTGAAACTCTGTGCTACGCTAGGCCAGCTCAGACAGATAAGATATCCTTGGAGATAACTAATCCAATTTCTTCGTTTTCCAGATTTATGCAGCCACGACCGCTCATGGAGATACTTCGTGGAAGCCCTCGGGTCACCGACGGCTTTCCAAGCAGCGAGTGCGTCGAACCTCAATGAATGGATCGTCCACGCTGGGGTAACCAATCAGAGCATATACTTGGGACCCCTGACTAGCACACTGTAAGTTTATACATTGCAGGACTCCTTTATTCCCGGTCGTCCCCACCCCGTCGCCCCATTGGGCACATATTAACAATCTGTACTGTGCACTTAACTTTAGACGTTTTACAAAGGCCTATTCAGGTTTAAATGAAAGGACTTGGTATCCGTATCCCACAGCATTGAAAACTGCCATTTCACATTATGACTAGGGAGTCCAAAGAAACAGAAACGTTGTATGGGCAGGCATAAAATACTTATTTTTCTTAGCCTAATGACTGGGTAATTCTCAAGAATGACTTGCCGAATCTATCGAATAGAATTAAACTTATCTGTGAAGACGGTTAAAAAACAAAAAGGTTTATATATGGAGAGGATCAATAAAAAACAGCAAGCATAATAACAGCAAGAAGCACATTATTGAGGCAAAAACCCCCTCGTTATATCTACGTTTCGTGCACTTGAACACTTTTTTGTTGCTCTTGAATTGACCCTGACTATTAATTTAATAATTTTTCCGTAAATAAATTTACCTCCACCTATTCAATCTGAAGTGCGTAATAATGAATGATGATTGTCGAATCCATTACATAATTTAATTTGATTTCCTGGTGATTAAAAAACTAGTTACCTACCTACTGGTTTAAGGCCACATGATGATATATGAAAAGAAGGAAATACCCCACTGCCCTGATTAAGTACCTACTTACATACTTAGACATACCTATGCGATTCGAAAGCCAAAAAACGGAGTTATATACATAATGCAAATGAGCATAAATCTCCTTTTGTCGGCAGATAAATAAAACTTAGAGGCCCTAACACATTGACGATTTTCGAGCGTGTTTCCAGCAAATCGTCGACGCCGGTGTGATATGATATCGCTCTAAGCAACTCGAGTCGTAATTATCAAAGGCATAAATTAAAACTAGACTAGGGATTAGACTACTATTTGCACAATGTATCTATTGTTGACCACTTCCATAACTACATTTCACATCCACAGAGTCAAAGGAAACTTCTATCTGCGAACACGCGCAGTGTCACCCTTCGGACTAGGCGCGGAAGGAATGAAACCAAACGGCACTCAAGCGAGGAGGCGCAGGAGGAATCCTTTATTGACGAGGATCTTGAAATACTTCTAACGTTTTTGTAACAATCTAGTCTAAATATTGGTTCATTCATCATCAGCCTAGCGAAGTCCACAGCTGGATATAGAGACCTATGTCCAGCTGTGGACTTCAACTGCACGCAATTTGCCGCAATCATCGGCTACTTTTATCAAGCTGCTACCAATGATTCATTGAAAATCGTTCCACTCCACCTGCCTGATGGTGTCTTCTAAATATTGATTCATTGGTGGCCAAATATCGGTCGCTCGAGGTCATAGTAGGCTCAAAAAAAGCATGCACTGTATCAGAACGGTGTGTTCATATTTAAGGGTGTGGTACAAACCATCAAACTAAACAACTTTATCCATGGGACAACATCGAACTCGCGATAAAAGTCAAAGTCAAATCATTTATTTCAAATAGGCACTTAAAAGGCACTTTTGAACGTCAAAAATTAAAATTTAAAAATAGAATTGATTCTAGTCGCCCCTTCCAAAAGGTAGTTTACGTCAAAATAATCAACCGTCATTTGATGATATGACCACACCTTTCTAATACATGCTGTATATGACAGTGTAGTTATACTACCAGGGAGCCTACCACAACTCCTATAGCAGTATTATCTTAATCTTACTTCAGTCTGGGAAAAAGATGGAGCAATACAGGACATGCAGCTCCCTCTCTTTCCCACACTGAAGTAAGATTAAAATAATACTGCTATAAGAGGTGGTGGTAGGCCCCCCAGTAGACTAATTTAAGTAGTCTGTAGGCTTTGGATATCCAAAGAATAAAACCAAGAATGAGGAAGCCTTTGTCGATATTAGTGATTAATTATAGCAGTGTGTGTGTGCGAAATAATGCAGTTTTTGCATAGATTATAATGATTATAGAGATCGGTGGAAGAAAGATCACTGGAGATATCAAGACAGAGTGATACTCTCCAGAAGGTTACCACTTAAGTAAATAACATAAAGATACTTAATAGTATTCGAAATAAGTCCCATTTGTACGCCAGAAATATGTTAAGTATAGTATTAAACTTATGTTGTAATGTGCAATAAAACTAAGTACGTATAATAAATGGTTTTATTAAATGTATTTTACATCAAAATATATACAATATTTACACCACCTTACATATAAAATCTAAGTATACTGAATGTGCGCAAATAATCTAATAATACTTTCGTAGCTAGAACGCAACGATAAATACCTAGGATTAGACATAATGTGTATGCGTCAGTTTACAACAAGTTTTCGATCATTGATCCGTTATTGGGCTTTGCAAATAGATTGTAATGCTATCTACAACGCCACATGCGAATTACGCATCATACTGACATCACACAAAATCCTGCATCTCGCAAACAGAGTTTACCGTGCAACTAGCATATACAAGGTTATTGGTAAAACACTAACAACCTTGCAGGGGGGCTTACTCTTGAAACTAATTTTAATTCCAATGTAATGCCAATATGATTCCAATGTTAATTTTACAGTCACGTGATTCGGTACTCTTGAAAACAATATTGTCAACATTGAAATAATATTAAGATTGATCCACGATTATTTTCTTACACGTGAAGTTAGCTATGTGACGGGTTGCAAATATTGCAATAGTGTGGTTCAACTCATTACGATAAACCGGTATTATGCCTTTAAAATGTTTTATCCTTTAAATAACAAGGCTAATAAATAAATATGATATAAATAGTTGTATAATTGATTATTTGTAACGTATTTAATTCATTTGGGCGTAAGGAAACGATTAAAATCATAAAATTTACCATGACTTTGGCTGCATGCGGTAGGATCGTTGCCTACATAACAAAAAAAAGACTGCGAAAAGAAATATACTTAATATATTTACAAACAAGTTCTCCAACGAATTTGAACTATGAGTTTGTTTATCAATATTGTTTGCGTTTGGTTCTTTTTTAGTAAGAAATAATTACCGTCCGTTTTAACTAATATTACAGTTTTAAGCAAGTCGTAAGTAAATAGATATTTAACTTCTATACAAATTAATGTTTTTGTAACGAACGCCGAACGTGCATGTGAATAGTGAACTTGACTGAGTTAAATACCAGTGAAGTGATAAATAAGTTATAATAAGTGTAAAAGTGATAGAATAGGATAGTTATAACCCTATCCGCGCTCCGGGACTCCGGGCGCATCTTTTACTGTTTTACTGAGTAAGATTTTGATTTTCTTTTAATTAGATTGTAATTTGCAAATCGATTTGCTCATTACATTGATTACATGTAAAGATGTAATAATCGCAAAGCGGTAAATATATCACGGCTCTAAACCTAATATTAAGTATTTTTTAAAATATCATATCGGAACTGTTTCGATTATTAATTAACGTACTAATACAATATTATTGGAGATTTATTTATAAAAATAACCTTTAAATAAAATATTTAAGAATTCGTTTTTATGAAAAAAACAATTAGTGTTACCTTGTAAATAAAAATAATACAACACTATGTTGCTCTATTCTAATCAATTAACAAAATAATATCCTCTTCTTTGACTACAACGTTAATTATTACGTAAGTACTTGTACTAATATTATTTACAAATTCTTATGACAAAACTAGTACTTTGTCCGGTTGTTTATATACAATGTTGAGATAAAAATACGGCAATAAATGAAAATACTGGTAATACCAGTGTATTTTGAAACTATCAAATAAATCTTAACATTGAATTTTAAAAATGACAAATTAAATAGTAATTTTGGGCCGACTATGGGTTTATCGGTCGGATGGCTTCGCCGATCAGCCGACCTAGTTTAGATACCCATCACGTCTGTGGAGTTCCGCTAGCTATTTAATTTGACGCTGTATAACACATCGAGTTATAGAAAAAAAAAAAGGCTTTGTAGAACATCGTCTTTGTCATTCACACTTGTGCGATCACAGATAGGTATAGATAGACCTAGATAACGCAAGTATCACGATCTGTATGAAAACCAAGCGTGCCATTTTTTTGACTACCTACTATGACGTCACAAGCGCTCTTTCTCACTCACGCCAATCGCAAGCCGCCACGCAAAGTGGCGGCTTGCGATTTTTGTACGTAAGTTGGTGCGATTTTTGGCACGCGAAGTAGTTGCTCTTGCGTTATCTAGGTGTATCTATATGTGTGTGCGGTACTCATACATCGAGTTTCAAAAAGAGATTCTCTTTCTAAAGGTGCCTACAGATTTGCTAGATTTGACAATCGTTGTTGTGCTGATATGCTGTGTTTTGACGATCAATAAGATCTTGTCTGATCTTGTGATGATGTTGCTTACACATATACTAGATTTTGTTCGATCACCTGTGTCGATCCTCAGAAATCTGCAGGCACCTTAAAAACTCGATGTCCCACATTAATACCCGGGTTCTCTGCACCTACATATTCCACAGCATTACAACTTGTCAAGCAGATATAGGTAAATAAAAATATTATCTTACAGTTACAACCACAGTGCTTACAGTATTTTGTCTTATAATTAATTGTAACATATTTACGGATTTAGTCTATCACAATTTAGAACGATCTCATCGTATCTTTCTCCTTCAAAAGTTCAACCACACCAAAGAACTACAAAACAACCAAGTCTATCTTTTTTTTCTCCTGTTGTTATGACATGGCAACACCAAATGAAAGTCAATATTCAAATTCACGAACTTCACCGAAGCACTTCGGCAGTTCACAGATACCTGTGCTAAGTGGGCGAGGTCGAGTAGAATCGCTTCATCGTCGCGTCGATATCGACGATGGCGTTGCGAACGTCGTGGGTCGCCGCGCTTATCGTCTCGAACGTGTTCGCTAGACGATCTATCGCTCTCGCCTGGCGGATATAAAACAAACAACTCAAGTAATTATGAAAAATCAAAAGCCATTTGTGAAAAATGTTGCGAAAATTTATTTTATTATGAATTTATGATAGGTATATTTAGGATTTCGATTGGTTTTATTTCTATAAATAAATGTAGGCGGGTGAATCTCCACTATTGGCCCTTTATTGGCACCAACTGTAATCCTACCATGTCCATAGTTAAAAAATCCTTTTTATAAAGAGCACAAAACATGCTAAGTTTTATTTTACCAACATTCAGTTTCGGGTAACCACTGAAAATCAGCGCTGTGCTGTGGGTCCCCTATAGCACAGCATCATGCTGAGTGGAAGCCTTCTTGTCACAGTCATGAGGTGCAGCCGTCGACTATCTTGTCAGTATGCTTGCCAAGTAGGTATACTTTACCTATTCCACGCTTTAACTTCGATTGATTTCATCAACACCATTAGGTTACATTACGGGTAACTTACAGAAAGTATTTATTTATTTTTCCACTAGCTGCGCCCCGCGGTTTCACCCGCGTAAGTTTTAATCCCGTGGGAATATCGGGATAAAAAGTATCTTATGTGTTATTCTGATGTATAAACTACTAGCGACCCGCCCCGGCTTCGCACGGGTGCAATGCTGATACTAAATACACTACATTAGGTATACATATAAACCTTCCTCTTCAATCACTCTATCTATTAAAAAAAACCGCATCAAAATCCGTTGCGTAGTTTTAAAGATTTAAGCATTCATAGGGACAGAGAAAGCGACTTTGTTTTATACTATGTAGTGATATTACTGTAAAGTTTCATCAAAATCCGTTCAGTACTTTTTGCGTGAAAGAGTAACAAACATCCATCCATCCATCCTCACAAACTTTCGCATTTATAATATTAGTAGGATTTATGTACACACATATATAAACAGACAAGAAAAAACAGAACAGAAAAATAGGTACAAAGGTGATGCTTATTTCTTAAGAAATCTGCACCCTAATTGCGTAACACACTATTACTCTCAATTTGAATCATTTTGAAGCTTATTGCTAATCCATTGCTTCATATGTTCGAAAAATGTATCTGCTCAACAACGCAAATAATGCAATGAATGTTGTTGAACTGTCAAAATGAAACCCATTACTACTGATAGTGTGTTACGCAATTACCCTGCTGTTCCAGCATACCTGCGATAGGACAATAAATAAAGAGATGTAGACAGCGTGTGTAAGAATAAAGGAGACAAAAAAAAATACATAAATCATAAACAATTCACTTAAAAGAACTAAACACATACTATGAGAATATACTTACATACATACAAATAAACATACTTCTAAAATAAATATCACTACAATCTTAATAATTATATTAAATACATACATACACAACTATGTATGTATGTTACTTTTAATTAGAATTTTACCTGTATCTGCGATGCATCAGCGAGTCTCTCCATAGCTTGTGAGTTTAAATGCGACGCGTGCGCCAGTTGCGTCATGGCCGCCGCTTGGTCACTCATCACTTTAAACTGTAATACAAATATATAATAAAATGCAACTACCTGTTATTAAAAGATTACCAATTGTTTTTGTTAATTTTAGTCTTATTTAATTATTATTTCCATATAAAGGGTCAAATTAAATTATCTAGCGACACTCTACAGACGTGTGGGTATCAATATCTAAAAACTATAAAATAAATTACTCTTTTTTGGGTCCAACGACTGCTTGTAGTGTAGTTACTTAAAGTATGGGTTGAGAAAATATATTTTATTATTGTTTTATTACATTCAGATATTGATACCCATCACTTCTGTGAAGTTTACACATAAAAACTGTTTTTTAAAACTGATATTTTAAGTGCCTATAGTAGGTGCAGTTGTTGACCCCACAAAAAAATATTATAATATACAGGGTGTCCCTGGAAGTATGGATCAAATCAAATAGGTATAAATTATCTTTTTGATCCTGAGAATGTTGGTGAATTTATTTACGATTCAAAAGTTATCACCAACTTTTGTTATTTTCAATCACTTTGCATAGCGCTCAAAGAACAAAATCATTTTAAAAAAACTACCAGGAACTATCAATTTAAGTTTTTTAGACAGCCCTGATAGTTTTTTTTAATGATTTTTTTCTTTGAGCAGCGAAACTATTGAAAAAAATTGGTCACAACTTTTGAACTGTAAAATAATTCTCAATCATCGATCATTCTCAGGATCAAAAAGTTTGGAAATGACCTTGCCCACGCCCCTATTCGATTTGATCCATACTTCCAGGGACACCCTATAAATACTTTTTTTTTTTTGTGGGGTCCCCGACTGCAACATGATAAAATAAAAAACAAATTAATTATATTATAATTAATTCAATCATGTTTAGATAACGATTCCCTAGCTAGCTAATTTAATTTGGCCCTGTATAGGTATCCATTCTTTATAAGTGAAATAAAATATCTTAAACCGTAATAAAATAATAACAAACAATTAATCAACTCAGTCTAACACAGTCCACTGCTGGACATGGGCTTCAAGTGACGCTAAAACACATGGTTCTCCGCCTTAAGCAGCTGGTCTGTCCCAGCCATCTTTTGTAACCGACTTCCATAAAGGAGGAGCTTATAATTATGTTCGACTTTAGTGTTTTTTTTTATGTATGTTCACTGATTTCTCCGTCAATTGTGGACTGATTTTCAAAATTATTTTATTATTTGAAAGGGTATGCTCCCGAGGTGGTCCCATTGTCACCAAATCGGAATCTGATGAGGGAATCCCATGGAAATCGAGGGAAACCCTCAAATTTTGTAGGCACACCTATAGCAATTTGGGTATTATTTATAATAACTCGTGCATTTGCTCTCAGAAAGCACCATCAGGTGAAGTGGAACTGATGATGAAGACCACAGATGGCCATCGGAACTACTCAATAATAAGTATTTTACGGGTTGCGATTCGATTAGGTACTTTAATGTGGTTGCTAAGCAAAATGCGGATCGTGAAGTGTAGCTGATAGTGACTATTCAATCAGCTCCAGTTCTCCTGGTTCTTACTAGGAGAACTCCTCAACAATTACCGTCCATGCATCGGGAAAAGCAATATTTTGTAAAAGGTGATGAGCAGTTGACATTAGGCTATTGTAACTTAGATAAATTACAAACTGACCCACTAAAAAGTTAAAAATAAAAACTTTTTTACAAAAAAAAACAAACAACTTCAAAAAAAACTACAAAGTGAGTGAAAAATAACTTAAATTTCGGAAGTCGGTGTCGTTGGTTCCGCATTTCCGTTTATTGACACCGACTTCCGAAATTAAAGTAATTTTTCATTTTTTTTTGGAAGTTGGTTGTTTTTTTTTTTTGTAAAAAAGTTTTTAAGGTCAGCGGTCCATCTAGCTGGGGTACATCCCAGGCTTTGAATAACACCATCATCTTCATTCTCTTGCCCTTATCCCAATTTATGTAGGGTCAGCGAAACATGTCCTCATGTGTTCCTCATGTGTTTCAACAAGGCTTTAACTAAGGTTAAAGCCTTGTTGAAACACATGAGGACATGAGGTACACCAACCAGACATTCATAAATTCCTATATAAAAGTAGTTTTAGGTTTAACCTACCATTTTCTCCATGATTGCCACCTGCCTGTCTTCAACATCCACCACAGGCTCCTCGAAGGCCAGCACAGGATCTGACTCCACATGGTTCTGATCCATGCTGTCCTCGTTGTAAAAACTCTCATCTATGAAGTTGGACTCCTGTTTGACACCACGAGGTTCTGAAGAAAGTTTGGAATCACATATTTTATTTTCTATCACAAATGATGTCTTTGTAAATTAACAAAATACAATAGTTCAATAAAACTTGTCTAACAAAGGAGGCTCCCTTTGGTAGACTAGATCCAGCTTGGTTGCTCAGCTGTAACTTTATGGTGAGGACCACAACCACATACAATGCATCTCCAAGTTATGCAGTCTTCTGCAGTGTGGAACACTCCGTAGATGCTGCCTCCAACAGCTTGTTTTATTGCGTCTGATCATCTAGCCAGTGCTCTGCCAGTTACATAAAAATCATACAATTGATTAATATCAAATACTCACTGCCATTATCCCCAGCTAGGAATAGGTCCCAGATCTTCTTCTCAATGTTGGAACACAAGTTGTTAGGATCACCTCCTCCACCCTGTACTTTGGATCTCACTGTTGACTTTTTGTCAGCCCAATACTGGAAAAATAACAAAAAGAATATTATGTTTCATGGAAACAAACAGTTGTATTTTTAAAGCTGCTCTTTGTAAGCAGCAATACTGACAAGCAGCAGAACTGCTCAACATGATAGATGGGTGGGTTTTAAGGAAAAAAGACTCATCTCCCTGAGAGGGAACATTTTAGGATGATAATGGTATGTTAATAATTATGTTGTTACGTTTTTCTTTTTGTTACTTTTTTTCTATAAAATTTGGTTATTTATTTTTGACTGTATTAAGTTTAGTTTGTGAAATAAATACTTACTTATTCTTTTTTTCTTTCTTATGTTTAACAACAAAAGGCTGGTATGGTGATTTTTATAACTTTAGACAGTTTTGTGTTAGTTCCTCTTTTCCTGGCTACTTTCAGGAATGATGATGAGATTATGTCAAGGACAGCCCATCTACTAGGATTTTAAGAATTTACATGACCAAAGGACGACAATCATGTAATTGTCTGCAGATTATTTTTTTGCAGATATGGATAGAAATCATCAGTGATATCCATCAAGCTTCACTGGACCCATGTGGTGGATTATGGCCCAGTCCCACTCACAGAGAGGAGGCCTGTGTCCCAGCAATGAAAACATAATAGGCTGATTATTTTATGGGTAGAAATCCACCATAATGTATAAAATACACTACAACAATCAGTCACACTTACTTTAATCCAAGACTTCATAGGCCTAGTGGGACCAGTAATGTTATTGACAATCCGGGTCAGTTTGAACCACAGCTTCTTGCTCTCATCCCTGCCCTCTAGACCTCTCAACTGACCTAGTGCTAACGCCGGATGCTTCTCCATAAAGTCCACTATTGCTGTCACCTGCTCCAAGCTGGGACGGGACTGGAAAAGTTTAATTTATACTTATACAAAGTGGAGATGATAATTCAACAATAAATAAAACTTTGTATACCTAATGACGTTCCCAATATGCATACAAAAATTTAATCAAATATGTACAATAGTTTAGCCACTGGACATTATTTTTCATTTTTAAAATATCCTACAGTTGTATCTGTTAACAAGCCAGCACCGACAGGTTAAAGACATCTGCAGTTAATCACAACATGTTGCCAGCTCGCTAATTCAATAAGATTCGCCAAATTTTTTCTCAATTTTTATTTCCCAATGTGAACTAATGCATATTATACCTTATGATTGAGACATAAGAGTCATGGATGCAGAAGTTATGACTTACTACAAATTTTATGTTAATGTTTGTTTACAAACCTGAAAAAAGGGGTGCCCGGCACTGTCCTATACCAGTTTTGAGATTTTGGCCATATGTTTGTTGGGTCAATAACTCTGCGTTGTTGCCGCAATATTTAAAGTGTGTTCATTTTTGTTTACACTTTTATGCTATTATAATTTCAATGTTAGGATTTATTTGATGGTTTCTAAATACTCCTATACATTAGTATTGTTAGTGTTTTCATTTATTGATGTATTCATCTCCACTTTGTATAAACTGTCTATAAATTAAGTACACATTTAGATTGGAAGTCGACTCCAACATAGTTGAAGAAAAGCTAGGCAGATGATGATGATAAACTGTCTATAAATTGTACTCAAACCAGCCAAGTTGCCTGTGTGTAGCCTGTGGAAATTCTGCTTGAAAATCCTGTGCCATGATTGGCACAGGATTTTCAAGCAGAATTTCCAAGAATTTTTTCAAGAAAAAAAGAGATTTTCCTTTGTTGTGTAGGATTTAGACATTCAGAAATGCACTGGTAAACATGTTATACCTTTGGATCCCTACATAACATCTAGCTAGTAAAAAGAAAAAAGTTATTCCAGTCTTTGGACTCATTATATATGGAAATGTTGATATCAACACCTATTATTTACCTCATATATCTTGTTATATTCCTATCATCGTGTGTTACACATGGCTCAAGAAACGCTCATGGTTTATCGAACTCACGCCGAAATTCGAACATCTTTCGCCTCATCATCAGCGAAGCGACAATGCAATGAGTAGAGGTAAACACGAATTGCGCCAAGATCTGTTCGAGTTACCGTGTTTAGTGAGAATCTGATGAAAATTAATGGATGGCTACGATTGTTCCACTTACCGCTATGACTCGATCCGTCATGTTGGATTATTTACTTGGTAAACCTATCGCTTGCTAGCACACCTAAGCCACAAGTTATAGTTTTTGCATAAATCAATATTTCGATAAGACTTCCATTTCGAGTCCAATTCGTGTCAGAAAAGAAAATGTATTATCTTCGTACAAAACTACAAAACGTCGATAACAAAAATATTACATGACAACCATTGGTTGGGGCGTTAAGTGCTTACCAAAACATGAAACGAAACGCAACGAAGTTGTTTTTCACGAAACATATTTTTGAATTTAAATTATGATGGTGTGCATAAAAACAACATGCATTTAACAAGTGTTTTAATATTACCTATTTAAATACGGGGGAATACAAAACCATAAGCTCCCAATCCTCTTTTGCAAAATGATGCGATGTGATCGATTTGAGCGTGCTTGCTTGCAAAATTGCAAAATGAAGCAAAACTGCGTGCTTGCAAAATGAAGCAAAACTGCCCATACCCAAATAAAAATAATTAGATTTTTAAAAAGTAAAGACAAAGGGTGCGTTCCGAGTTGCGATGTGATCGATTTGAGCGTGCTTTTAAATCTGTACCAAATTAGCGTGAGTGCGATAACGACGCCCCATGAATCGTCATAGATGACGTCATGACATGCGCCAACTTGCGATAGCGCCAACCATGCCATAAAGTAATATCAGCGCTATCAAAAATTACAGTTGTGCTGTTTTGTTATGAGTCGCATCCAAACCTTGGTTGCATCATATCTTTAGACTAACGTGACATTTCTGAAATTGTGATTCTGGCTACAGTTGCCACCTAACCAAAGAAGAAGAAGAAATGTGGTGTTTACCACAAAGAAATACGGTAATATCGTTTTGACATTGAGGCACTGTGAGCGCGTTCACGACTTCACGAGCGTTCCGAATTGTTGACAGCCCTCAGGTGTCATATTCGTAATATCTAAAAATCGGAACGCATGTGAGATGATGTGAGTGCTGCGAGCGATTAGCTAATTCGGAATGCGGCCAAAGAGGGAAATGTCACAATAATTTGGCATGGAATGTCAAAAAGAAAAAAAAAGTGATTTTTATTTTGTGGCGGTTGTGGATCCCTGAAAATATTTTTCAGAAATTGTTTATGTACACAAACCAAGCATTACATTACAATTGCCACGAACCTAGACTGTAGTATTAAAGGAATATACAACTAGGTATATACATTACTTTGTTAGACAAAAGTACATATACTACATTAATATGGTAAATCTTGTATAAAAGATATCAAAATAGAGGAAGAAGGTAGAATAATGGCAAATTCAGTAAACATATCTATAGAGGCACCAATAGAAAACCAAATCCAAGAGATTACCTACGATGGCCAAGAGATATATCAAGCGTAAGTATTTTTACATTCACCTGTGCTACTTTTAGCAGAAGAAGAATAAATATATTGCGAAACCAGTAATCTTCAGAAACCAATAAACTTATGATTCTGTTTACAGCCCACTGTCTATGTCAGAAAACCTTGCCCGGCTAGCACAGAAGATTGATTTCACTAAAACTGAAGATGAGTTCTGTAATATCAAGAAAGAAGGCGAAAGTAGCTCTGACTCGAAGTCTGAGGATGAGAACAAGGAACCAGGGTATCAGTCCAGCTTGTGGCCATGGGACTCTATCCGTAACAAACTAAAGAATGCTCTGACTGAAGTCTGTGTACTAGCTGATGTACTGAGCATTGCTAAGGAGAAGAGATACATGGTAAGGAACTTGTATATGAAATCATAGTATATCATAATCAAACTACACTGTCCACTGCTGTGTCTCAGGCCTCCTCTCTTTGGGAGGGATATGAGTTCAAGAATTTCACAATCTATTTTTCATAAAAAAAAATTAAAACAATTTGTGTTCAGTAAGACTTTATTTTGATTTTCTGTTATTTATTCAAGCACTTATTTTGTTAACCTTTAACTGCCCGACTTCATATCAGTTGTCGTGCCCCCAGCGCCTGGCACAGTGATGATGATGATAGAATACAGTGTAATTAATAAAAAAGCAGAGTAAATGAGCTGTGTTATTTGGTCGCTAACATATGACCCTGGCGAAATGAATACGAAAATATTTTTCAGATTAATCCGACGTAAGCAGTTAAAAGATTAATGTTTATAAAACTAGAATATAAAGCTAATTTCGTATTTTATTTTTTTACATTTTAAGAAAGCTTATGGACTAATATTAAAGCTCATCATTGCACTATTAAATTCTTTATGAGTCACAGAAATAATCTTAAAAAATGCTGTTAAATTGCAGGTTCTAGACCCAGTCCAACCAGAACAAGTGGAAGGCAGACCCATGGTCCAAGTCTATGGAAGGAAGAAAGCTCTTGGTGCTGCTGCTGCAGTACTCCTGGCAGGTGTAGAGCGTCTTCGAGCCAGTGAAACTATGAGAATGACTCGCAATATGCCTGACTTCCACATAGACCTGCTGAGACTGAGGCAGAACTGGCGATTGAAGAAGGTGTCCAACACTATTGTTGGGGACCTAAGTTACCGTACTGCTGGCTCTAAGTTCAGCCAGACTGGAGTGTTTGAGGTTTGCACTAGTTTAAAATGCCCCTATTTGTGCTTCCTTCAGTATTCTTATTCCTCTCATTCCAATTTTTATGAGAATAATAAGGTTATATCAAACCTCAAATAGGCTTAGTCACTCCATCACAGCATCTGAGAGAAAGAAAAATACCTACACATCAGATGTAGGAAAAAAAACAATATCTTGTTTTTTTTGGAGGACTAACAGCATTATATTGTCCACAAAATGATATATGCAGCAGTAGTTTCTTAGTTCTAATAAAATTGTATATTTCTGGCTACATTAACCGATTTGTTGCGGATGGTACGTCTCCTGTGTCATCATTCTTTTTTGCATGTGGCGCTAGGCACGGCAGCCGTGTCACATTATTTTTGTTCAGCGCCACAGCTATAAGTTTGACAAATAGGACATCACAACGAATCGGTTAACTGAAGATTTATAGTTACTTTAATAACTGCAGGAGTTAAACTAAGGAGTGGTCACAGTTGTTTTTATGTATCTACTTGGCCTACATGAAACTTCATAAAAGAGTGTTTCAGTATATTTTTTCTGCATGTCAAGCAAAATACTAATAACAACTTTTCTATCCCAGGTGACCAAAGCCCCAGAGGAACAGATAGCTCAAGCCATGAATGCAGCAGGACCTGTGCCATCAGCATTGCGCGTCACTGTCCCACCTGAGTTGCAGGGTGTCGCATTTATTTCTGTTCTATGTCAAAAAGGTATACTTCAATAGTTCAATCATGTTCAAGCATGCAAAGAGGCTGTATACTATTATATATATTGATTGGTAACTGGGTGCATTCCTTGAAAAGGGGCATACTAGAGCAAGTTTGCAACTATTTTCACCCTGATAATATCCAAATAACAAAAAGCTGCCATTTGTGAAAAATTTAATCTGCTCTGGATGTTAAAAAATATGTTTCTCATTGCTTATAAATTAATGAATCTTGGAAAAACAATTTAATAAAAATACTAAAAAACCTGTGAAAAGTAAGTATAGTAAAGTTATGACAATTTCTTGCGACTTCAATTATTTATCAGATCAGTTTACTCAAAATAAATGTATGGCACTAGAAAAACCCCTTTTCAAGGAATGCACCAATTACCAATTTCCCTATACAGAGAACTCTCCAATCCAATGCTTGCTGTGATGAATCCCAAGATCATAATACATTCAACTTTCTATTGGGATAATCATTGTAAAGATAGCTATAATTTATGCTACAATTTTGTTATGTGCTTGGTCAGTTTTTTTTTTTTTTGCTAACCTTCCTAGTGATTAATTTACAAGTAGCCTAAAATGCTTGATACATTCTAAGTAAATCATAAAGAAGAATAAGTTTTATTTACCACATGGTAGCACAGCATGAAATTCTGCTGTTTTTTGAAACACAACTAAAGATTTTTTATAGAACAAGGATTTTTTTTTTTAAATATTTTTTAATGTGTCACAAGAAGTTTTTCCTTAAATCTCCAACCACAAGTTATAACATCCAATCTCATACAAAAATCTGTTTCAGAACAAGAAGATGTAGTGACAGCTACCCTAAGTTCGGCTGCTATCAACTGCCCTGGGACCCTGCCAGGAGATGGAGCAGAACTACACTGGCAGCAGAAACTTGAGGCTGCCCAGAATGTGCTGTTCTGTAAGGAGTTGTTCGCAAGGCTAGCTGCAGAAGCGGTGCAGCTTGACGCTTCTATACCTCACATGGTTGTGGGCAATCAAATCATGGCTACTGTAAGTAAAATGAAAATCTGACAAGATGGGTATAAAAATAACCATTTGCTGAATGATTTAAGCCAGATTGAGCGAAATGTTAATATAATCTGTATTCTAAACCTTACAAAACTACATCTTCATTCTTCTTCTATTTCTTCATTGAAAGATTCAGTATCTGTAGACTACAGGACAGGACATAACATGAATGCAACGACACTTAACAAACAACCTTTTAGCAACAACACTCTTTTACTAACTGTGGAGATTTGTAAACGGCTTGTTGTTATTTATTTCGTTGTTACTTATTAAATTGTTAGAGCTTTGCTACTCAAACACCATAAAATAATTTGAATGAAAATTGGTAATAAAAAGTGAAGGGCTGTAGAATCAATTAGGTGAAGCAGTGGCTTCATACCGCTCAAGGTCACTAACCATCATTTACCTATTGCTGAATGTACCAGAACAGATAGCATTTAAATGAGATTTTATAAAAAGGGAACCATATTTATCATGTTTTTTTTTTTTAATGTTTTCTTTATTTTAGGTTTTACCAGGCATTCAACTGCTAATTGGACTTTGCCACAACAATGGACAAAATAATAACAATGCTAACCCAGAAGGAGTCAAGGTTTGTTACCAAACACACTTTTTAATACAACCAACAAGGTCACAAGACATCCAACCTTTTTCACGATTTTCTTTCTTATTTAGCCTGAAAGTGCGACTGGAAAGTCAGACCATGACCATGTTCTGGAACATTCGTTACATCAACTACTCAGGGCTGTGCATCATGCTAATACTCATCATCCCTTTCCTCACCCTGCTACCGGACCACTTGGGCCTTCAAAACGACGCTGTTTGGCAGGTAAAAATAAATACGGAATAACATCTATGCCTCTACAACCACCTTGGAGAAGTTGTGTCCTTTTGTAAGGAAAAATTGTATTTATTTACACAAATCTGTCATCTGATGTAAAATAGCCATAATCAGCTTTATCTTTGAATTATACAAGATCAAAAATAAATGAGGTACAAGACAGAAACACCAGGTCTTCTTCTATACATACTTCTTGTTCTCTATTAGTCAAAAAACATACCTATATCAAAATATTTACTAAATTTTTCCTCATACTTACTATAAATTTCAAATATTAAGTTATAAAGGGCTTCCTTTTAATAATCTTGTTTTAGGTCCCATGGCAGCTGATCGTTATGAATTGCTTGATATGAGCAAAGAACAGTCTCTGTTAGAACAAATCATTCAGCAAGCACAACATTTCTTTATGAGGAGACGAAGCGAATATGTACTGGATACTATTGCTAAAGAGGTTTGTAAACCTAAGTAAAGAAGGTTCTAGAAAATTTAATGTTGTTTTTTAGTGACAGCTAAGAGTTTTTACACCAATTAAAGACCATTTAAGATGCATAGTTCAGGTGAAAAAGTAGCAGCACGCCTTCATTTGATTCATCATGT
Source organism: Globia sparganii (assembly GCA_949316385.1). NCBI lineage: Eukaryota > Metazoa > Arthropoda > Insecta > Lepidoptera > Noctuidae > Globia > Globia sparganii. Next base: position 20,677,969 of record OX438658.1, read on the forward strand.
GGTATGATAATGGCGTAGTACCTATGTAGATTAAAATTATGACTGCTTGGACCCTGTTTCCAAAATGCTGTGATGAAAGCAAATGAAAATGATTTTTAAACTTTTAAGTCAGGTACGTACTACTTTTTTGATCATTTAAATTAGTGCACTTGAACTGACTTCACATTATAAAATCGTCAAAAATCCATTAAGATACATCATTAATATGATAATAAAAATTAGTATATATTAGTTTTAGAGATAAAACACAAACATTAATTGAAAACTTGGGGCTTTTTAAGGGTTACCAATTATGTTTTCTTTGTATGGTTACATCGACGGTTAATATTATAATAGGGTGTTCTGTAAATCGCGATTCTAATGTATTCTATTCACACTTTTGTCTTTCCATACAGGTCAAAGACCCTCTGATCGTGTCACACTGGAATGCTCTAAACAGTCCCACACAATCATGTGTGAAGATCAATATTATGGCATATGGGTAAGAATAGACAATTTATCATTTTAGGTATAATTTTCTTGATTAAGAACTCATTGAACTTTACAAACATTACTGTCAGGACCAGGAAAAACCTAAAACTCAATTAGGTATTTAACTAGTTGCATTTTCCTTAAGAATATAACCACCATTTCCTGTTTTCTCTCAGTATGGGGTCAACAAATTTGGTTTAGCCAGTGGAATGATGATCATGCTAACAAATCTAACCATCTATTTACATAAAATAGACCAATATTTGAGGTTAAATAATTACAAAACATGATGCAATGTTTTTTACCAACTCACTTCACAAGCATGGTGACTAATGTATGATTTTATTTAGAAAATAGCCATGTCTTGAAAGTAAACCGAATATATGGATGATTAATTTCACCCTTCTGCCAAGCATGGCTGATTGTGACATCGACCACCACATCTTCCATTGTAGGCGTGGATTGTAGGTCTATTTTGATGCCCAAATATTTACAGGCATGGTAGGTATATCTTACTGTACCTACCATGTCTGTTGTTGCAATAAATAACGCATGGTGGTTATTTGCACTTACCAACCATGATCATTACTGCATTAGAAACATGGTTTAGTCATTAATTGTTACAACTTGTAACAATCAATAATCAGAACATGATGGGGTGGTTCGCTGACAATCCTGTTATAACTTGTTCTAAGAGACTATCTGTATTCCTATCCTGCAGGTATGATGCAGTGTGCAGAACATCCCTTGTAGTACATGTTGGAGAGAAGACTCTCAAGTGTATTTGCCGTGATGGCAAAGTGAGACATCTGTCTTATGAACTGCAGGAACTAAGGGATCTCATATACTGTCAGGTAATCTATGAATTCTATGATGCTGCTACTACTAATAAAATCAGTACAACCATAATAATCTTGTTTCAATTCAACAAGTTAGAAAAAAAATCATGCAAAGCTGTAATAATCTTTATTTTATGAATTTTGATGATGATAGACAAGTAACCATTGTCATTAACTTGTCTTATCTTTGATTACACACATAAATACCTGTATGAGTATGTACATTTGTTACTAACTTAAGAAAATAAAGAATCAGGGCTTAGCATGCTGGATGATAATAATTTGTTTGTATGAGTGAAGGTTAGGTTATGTGTTAATTGGATAAGCAGGCATGTAACCTTTGGAAAATAAAAAAATACTAACTTCTAATATTAGTCATTGTGAAAATTCAATTACTAATCATAAGATACTCACTTCTGCAGTAGCCAAACAAATGACTGTTATGAAATCGAAATACAACCAAATTTTCCTGGCAGATATATCAGCATCAGATGACTGCAGTGCAAGCTGTAGGCCGGTGCATGGGCTGGCAGCTTCTGGCTATTAGCTCACACCTGGGCTCTGGACCTGTTGAACCACTGGGGAATGCTTCTTCATGTCTTCTGGCTTCTCCTAATGGTAGGTTTATGATTGGAGTTGTTTTCCACAGTAACATATTTTTCTTTTTTTTGTTTATTTTGAATTATGTTTTTGAACTTGTTGCATTGAAATGTTTGGGTGTTTTTATGTTGTTCTAAGAATTATTTTTCTATTTTAGGTGACAGAATGCTCGCGATAAGATGCGAGCCATCAGTTGGTATTCAAGTTTACATAGCACAATCTCCCAGAAAAGACTTCTTCACCAGTGAACTTGTTCAAGACAAAAAGTGGGAGCATCTCGGAGGAGCCTTCAAAGAAATTAAGTTAGAAAAAATGGAAGGCAAAAACTTTTTGAACAAGATGGAGCTCCTCATGGCGTGTCTTAGCAGCCCTTCATAATTATTTATGTGAAACTAGCAATAAGAATAATTTTGTGATGTCATTTTATATCAACATAATAAAAATCAAATTGAATTATATAATCGTATATTTTTTTAAAGAAACTTAGCAATTAGGGTGCTTAGGCAGAATGTTAAGTAATCACTGAAGGATTGTTCTTGCATTAATTTCTCGAAAATCAAATGCCCCGAGATCAGTATTCATCCTTGGAACTGTAACAAAAAAAAACAGTGTTATGACCTTATCAACATACCAGAAGTATAGGGTTTTGATGTAAAGAGTTGAACTTACAATGACGATCAATCGATGACTTATCCGTGGAACGAGCAACAGTAACATTTTAGGTTATACACATTTTACAATCTTTTGCACAGATTCATTCTAAATGAATTGCAATACAATACTAATAGTAATGGATATCAGTAAGTGACCAAACAACGGGAGTTGTTTTCACATAAATTTATTGAATCAAACAGATACGAGTTACATACATTTAAATGCTAATTATTAGACAGAAGTATTTTAGTAAAGTCACACTGAATAACACGATAGATAAAATCAAAAGCTATTACCTCTAATTCCTTGAGACATCAATGGAACACCTCCTAGTATTAATATCAAACCCCCAGTTTTTACCAGACATTGAATTTAACACTTAGAAGGCTTCAGATTACGATAACACTAACACCTAACATAAAACTAAATACTAAATTAATATCGAGACAATGGCGACCTAGATCTGAAGTTGCCGCCGCCGGAGCCGTACTCATCGCGTTGGTTGTTGCGATTGTAGGGCCTGCCGCCGCCATACGAGTTGCCGAAGGATCTGTTGCCGCCTCCGGGTGGGCCGCCGAAGCCGCGACCTCTGAAGTTGCCGCTGCCGCCGCGTCCTCCTCGGAAGCCGCCACCCCTGCGGGGCCCATCTCGCTTCCTAGAGATCTCTACTTTTAGGGTCGCGCCTAACATCTCGAATCCATTCATCGCGCTACACGCATCCTCAGCCTCCTGCAAGTTCTCAAATTCTATGAAGGCAAAACCCGGAGGGTTGAGGGCCACCCAAACGGAGTTTAGTTTTCCGTATTTATCGAATTCTCTTTCGAGGTCTTCCTTCTTGATGCCTTCCACTAGGCCGCCGACATACACGCGAGTACCACCAGAACTCATGATTGTGTTGAAATCTATAAATAAAGAAATTTCAATTCAATCACATGTAAATAGATCACAATCGTAAAGGGCACGTTATTTATCATAAATGTAACTACGACGCGACCGTACTTCGCACAGAAATAAATATATAAATACAATGAAGAAAACAAAATGTCGACACTGCACAAGCATTGCCACGCCACGCCAACAATTACAATAAAACGTACATTACATGATTATTAACAAAAACTTACGTGTAACGTTGATATAAAAATGAAAAGGAATTAAAATAGTCCTAAAATTACCTAATTTAAAACTTTATTCCAACTATTTTAAATATAAATTGTGAAGACTTAAAAAGAGTCGACGAAATTTATGAGTGAATGAACGATCGTTAGCGAAACTCAACGGAATATAGGGAATGAACTATTCCCACGGTAGCATAGTATTCAGGGTTGCAACTTAATTATACAAACTATCTAAAATATCTTTAAGAATATTTATTAAAATGCGTTGTTTGCTAATAAATAAAATAAAAATGTTTCCTTATTTCTTTATTTATATGTAATATCAGTGATTTATGAAAATACCGCAAATAGTTTATTTATCAGGAGGAAAGAACGAACGAATGAACTATCCTACAACGGCGTCCCACTAGCGCACATTTGTGACGTCATTCAGGCTCATGCAAACATTGCGTAGCGTAGGGTAGCAGTGGTGGGGAGGAGGCTTTTGATAGAATGAGTGAAGTGAAGTGACTGAGGCTGATATCCGAGGAGGGAAGGGAGGAGGAATCAACACGAAACCGGCCAAACGACTTCGTTCAACGGTCGCGCGGTAGCGCGCATTTTTGCTTGTTTTATTTTTACCAGCCCCACCTTTGTTTCGTTATGAATATTGTTTTGATTCAAATTTTATAATTCGAGTGAAGATTCATTTAAAACTTTGATGTTTATTTACGAAAATGTGTGGTGTCGAATTGTGTCGAGTTACCTGTGTCGATGTTTGGATAGGTGTTGAAATAGGTTGCAGCAGGTGAGGAACGGTAGTAAAGGTGAAATGAATATTTTTGTGTTCAGTTAGTGAATAATGGAGTGTTGTAAAGATATGGGTGTGCAGAAGAGACACAGTCAGTTCAGCGATACGAAGTATAAGTGGAGGACAGTGTTAGTGTTCTTCGTAACGGTTTTGTGTTGCTTTTGTGGGTGTAACGGACAAGAGTCGCTAGGAACGGCGGACCCTTATCTTCTAAACAAGTCGTTAGGTCTGACGGAGTTGCCGGGCGGCGTACTGACCGGCGGGCGCACCGTGTGGAGGCTTGATGGTAGCCCCTACATGTTGCGGGATGACCTGCTCATCGAGAGGGATGCGGAGCTGGTGGTGGCACCAGGAGTCGAAGTGCGGTTCGCGCCGATGATCGGTATCACGGTGCGCGGGAAGCTAGTCGCTGTGGTAAGTAAAAATCTTCAAAGTTTTTGCAAATTAATCAAAAAACCAAATCCAAACACTCCTGTTATTAGGACCCTTAACGGTAGCTACATTGCTTTTTAGTAACTGGTTGTATTACTCGATGCCTTGCGTGCTAAGTAATTATAAAGCCTTGTTAGTTTGTTGCCGTTAGGCAGGTTTTTTTAGCAGTATTTTTAGATACTAGCAATTTGCTATCTTGATGTAAAGCGTAGTTCGAGTTAGATTCTGATTAGAGTAACCGGCGTATACTCATAATGGATACTCCATTTTATTAAAATAGTATCTAATTAGTCTCCAACTTATCCATTTATTCTTACAGGTCATCTACATTATTCGTTTTTTCATTGTTCCATTAATTCATGATATTGAAAGAATTAAATACTTACCTAATGACTATATCTAACCCAATATTACCTCACTGCAATGGGCATCCTTCAATCTGAGAAAATAAATCGGCTTACTAGTACTTTATACTCATAATTTATTCCCCTTCCCAAAAACCCGTTTCTGGAGATTAAGCTCAGAGGAGCAATTCTCGTAATTTTAATAACTTTCACAGTCTGATCTCAGTCTCAATCTGTCAAAAAATACTTCTAATTTCCCTACATTTTTACATTTTTGATTGTCGCCGAGATGAGACTGCGACTAGATTTTGAACGTTTTAAATTACGAGAATTGGCCTGCAGGTCGGGGTCCCCAAAAAGTTTGGTTTTAAATTAGTCTTAACACAATTATTGATCACGCTATCCGTCGACAAACAAGCAGTTGATAAGTTTGTGATAACGGCACGTACTTGTTCGCCCTGATAAGGGCTACGTATCGAGCCCATTCAACTGATATTGATTTACTCACCTGTTTGTGTGTCGAGCAAATATTTGATAAATTTATATAACATTGCGAAATCATTATGCACAATCATCAAGCTCTTGAACTAAATTTTTCAGCAAATATGTAACTAGTGGGTGTCAGAATTCCAAAATGATGTATCAGCCCAGTCATCGTCACTTTCTTGCCCTTATACCATGCGGTCGGCGCAACATGTCTTTTTGTTCCATAAGTACTTCTCTATTATTCTTCATCGCACTAGTCACCCCTCTTCTAGCCATATCATCTTTCACACAGTCCATCCATCATTTCTTAGGTCTTCCCCTACTTCTATAACCTTTCTAGCATTTTCCTCATTCCTCCGTATCCCATGCCCATACCATGACCACCGATTTCCACACAACTTTGCAGTCACCGGTGCCACTTTCAGACTTCCTCATAAATACTTATTTCTAATTCTATCCATTCGCGTATATGCTCATAAAGTGTCCAAAATTACCATAACATCATTTGCCATCATAGGAGCGTGTTCGATGCGCATTTCTAATGTAGAGAACTTTAATGAACTTCGTGGCGTTCCCGCTCTGAGTCTAAGGGACTAATCACACTTATTCAACTCTCTTCGGATTTTGTCCATATTTTTCCATATTTATATATTCAACGATTTTTTATGAGATGTGTACACATCCGTTCAGCCGCGGAAGCTGAACGGACTTCGAACAAAATCGTTGTTTTCTATGGACAAAAGCTGAACAGAGCTGAATAAGTGTGATTAGTCCTTAAAAGGGCAAGTTGCCAGTAGTTTGCGCTTGGTTTTATAAGAATAAACTGGTTTTCCACATGATACATACTGGTCTAGTCCAAAATCTACAATTGCACGCATGTTTCGAATATGAAGAGAGATACATCGACGAAGGCCTGTACGAAAAGAACAATTTTTTCTGGTCTGTTTTTTCTTTTACAAACTAGTTCTAGTATTTAGGATAGATTAAACATAATGCGCCCTGAACTTTTAGACCATTATTAAAAGCTTACATTATAACGACTACCTGCAATATACAATGGATCAAAAAGATTCAATAGTATGTACACGGCATTCTGTATTCTGAGGCGGCATTGTCACAATTTCAAAACATCCCGATGTGAAAACATGCCTGCTTTCTGTGTGAACGTATACGACATGCTTCTATTCAAAGCAGGAATGAATCATGCAACAAATGATGATGAGGAACACGTGTTAATGAAGGCAGCTGATGCTATAAAGAAGCCGGCTGTACCTGACCCGTCCCGACCCCGGGATTGGGGCGACATCCTTTCGCTAATTCAATCAACTTGGACAAATCACTTCTCTGACCCCTCCGCATTTTTTACGATAGACAACTTCCTTTAGATAATCCGGGAGACGTTTTGTTCCGGAGATTTTCATGTTTGGATTTATGTGATCCTCTTTGGTGTAATTTATGGTGGCAGCGTGATTTATTGAAAGAAAAAAGAAAAGAAGGTACCCGGCCTGTGGAAGTATTTGTGTTCAAACTAGAAAGCCTTTGAAAGAAAATAATAAATGTCCCGCTGAGCGTTTCATAATCAGTGAAAGGATACTCACAGATCGTCAATCGTTTCCTGAAGTATCCTTTCACTGATTTAAAAAACGCTCAGCGGGTTATTTATTATTTTCGTTTCCTCATAAATCATTATCTTTAAGGTGCATTTATGATTGCCTGCACAATTTAGTTTTCACCTCATATCTGATTTCATAGAACATTACATTACCCTTACCGTACATTACGGAATGGAAGATTAAATTACGCATGTCTGATTCTCTAGAATGGAATCCGGGCTTCCACGGTAGATGCAATTTGATAGGAGAAAAGTATCCCACGACAGTTCATTGTGTTTAAAGTCAGGTATTAAAGAACTTCGTAAATAATTAAATAAATGTGCATGCAAAATAAATACTTTTTCCCCTTCAAGCTAGGTAATTAGATAAGCTCATCTCAACCTAATGCACTGTATTAGGATAGCAATTACACTAATTGCAGGCACTTAACTGTAAGTTGTTGATTGTTTCCACCGGTAAGGGCTTACTGTACCTTTACAAAGCTATGGAATTCAACGTAAGTAGTATCTGTAGCCACTTAATAGTCCTTGTCCTAAATTGACTTCGTGTTTTGAATAAGAATATTTAATAGAAATTATGACATAGATTGCAACTGGCATAGATTTGTCATATTAGCCGAATTTTCTGTTGACTTTAGCCAACCCTCTATTCTATCATAGTTTTAATTTTCTGATTGGAAAGGGGTCTACAGAACATCTGATTCGAAGAGCTTTCCTTAATGCGAAGAATTAGTTTCGGCTGTACACCATGGCTGATGACCACGAGATTTAATAATAATAACTGGTTACATACAGTAAATGCGATAACAACTTTCACTTCCTCAGATAATTTTGGTCTTAGTAAAAATTTTTGCATTAAAACCAAAACTTCCGAAAGGCTTTCAAAGGATGACGCTTGCTTGATTCGTTACCAAGAACAAGCTAGCGATCATTACGAAAATATGTTGTGGTTTTGGTAACACTTTTACCTTCTAAAACAGTTTCCTCACCTGACCTACCAAAAACGCCATGGCGTTTAGGACTGTTCATATCAAAATTGTGTCAAGATCTGTAAACAAGATAAACTAAGTATTAATACCTACACCCGCGCTGTAACATCTCTGTGTCAAAAGGTAAAGTTTAAAGAAATATTTTCCATCGTTATCGTTTTCCGAGCGCTAGGAAAGGTGCAAGCTGCACCTTGCGTCTGCTAATGACCTCTTATCGGTCACTATAATCCATCTGTTCAGAATTACAGTTACTAGAAGACACTCAACGGTTGCGGTTGAGTGGCTAACATAACCTATTTGTTTCAATACCGTCCAGCAACCTTGAAGGTATGTAGCGGCGCCTTCTCTGAATCATAGGGAATTAAATTTGCATTGAATGACCCTTACCTTTACTCGTTACGTACTGGGTCCTTTGTTCTGTTCTGGCGCTAGTGTCATTCGGATGAAGATGATAATATTTAGATACACGTACTTACCTACAGTGCCTACAGTTAATATTTTTTATAAGTACGGTTGCTTTCTTTCGGTGGCGTTCTGTAGTTTCTGCCTATCCCTATGGGTAGAAGACGTGAGTTTATGTATGTATGTTTCACCATGAGTAGCCACTCATACCTGGAACAATTCTTAAATGGACCCAAACTTGACTAAAACTTTGAAAAACGAACAGTGGCAGAGCAGAATTAAACATAACTTTTGTCTCCCATTATCTGTTCTCCATGTCAAGTGCCTATGAGTTTTCTTATCACGTGTCCTTAGTTCATAATATGTGATTCATTCTCGATTGCTAATCCCTTATGATTCACTTAGGTACTGTTAAGTGTCTTTTATTTAATTTTATGAAATGACGTGCGATGGCATGAACTCGCATGAAACCTTCCCATTAGGCAATAGTATTGTACAGACGCCAGCACATCAGGCTACCCGAAGCTGTTAAATTTTCCCAATCAACTTTGTTTTTTTGTATTGTACAAATGTAAATTGTACTGTACAAACAAAATTATCAATGAACGGTTTCTCTTCATTGTTTTTCTGCTTATCTGCAATTTCCACACATCGCAGAAAATCTGTTTCACTCGGGAGGTGGACACAGAACCATTTGCTTGACATCATTCCCACATTTCCACGCATAAAACTTGAACATCAAGGACCTCTAGACTATTGGCAGTAATAGCTCTATTCTGTGATTGATTACTTATTATATATTTTATACTTTTTTTTTTTGTGGATGGGAAATCATCAAATGACCCGTCCCGCTCAGGGTGGAGCAGAAGGAAGTGTCAGACTTACTGACTAAAACCCACCCGTGTTCCTTCCTTAGCCCTTTCTATTCCGGGGCAGCGGTAACCCTTTCGGACAATCCCGCTCCATATATTTTATACTTACTAGTGTCTTCGAAATTGAATAATCAATCAATACCTTATCAATTGCACAATAAAGCATTAGTCCCATTAGATACTCCTTGGTGACTTGGTCCTTGTAGACCTTTGATAACCTCGAAGATTGCAGTTGTTCAAGTAAATCAATACAAAACTTTACTTACCTGACCATATCGATATTTATGCTGAACAGTGTACTTAACTTTGCGATGAATCAGGTAAATTCTTCCTTGACACGAATTAAAAACTTGCATGAACTGTACCTACATGGTGCGACAAGGTCATTAATATTAACGTTCAGAACTAATTTCAGTGGACAATCATGTATGCTAATGTTTTCTTTGAATCAGCTCGTCGATACTTTTTAATAGTTGTCGTCATGAATTGCATGAGTCACATCCTGTTATCTTGTAGGTGGCAGTTCAAATACTTACCGTTAATTAGTTTCGATATGCACTGACATGATACCTACAACTAGACTGCAGTGCGATTCTGTAACCATCTCACCGTGAAAACTTAGGTGAAGTGAGCGTGGAGTGAGCTGTCAGTGTCATCCTGGTGCTAGGGATTGATACTCTTGACACCTCACTTCACCTAACTTTTCACGATGAGATTTTTACAGAATCGATCGTCTGCACTCGATAGCTTGCTTTCGAAATTGATTTTATCAATCGGGATATTATGATCTCTAACGGCAGATAATTTTCCTTTTCTAATTAAATCCTTTCCCATCACGACTAGATTCTTCCTCATTCTAAATTGGTTTCAGAATGTAATTTATTCAAATTATCCCCAGAGAGAGAATTTCAGTGAAAGTTTAGTTGCAACAAAAAAATCTAAACGAATCTCGCTCTCTTTCATAATACGTAGGTATCTGCTTGCGGGTAAATGGCCTAGATGAGTCACCTTACCATGTTTGTTTACCTACTAGACACATCCTATCACCTCGTAAATTAAACATTAAATACTAAGTGTCACCGTACTTCCGGTATGGTATTGTTCATAACTCTTATCAGCTACTGTTCGAGTACATTGCATTCTTTGATAGTGATGATATTACTTAGACGTTATGTTCTTCGTTACTGCGAAGTGCTAACTAATGTCTCTTTTTGTCTTTTATCAGTGTGATTATTAATTATTCTATTTTGGGGTTTCCTGTTAGCAAAATCTAAGTTTGATGAGATCATTTTGTAGAGTGATAAAAAAAAATTACAATATCAACAGGATGTGCATTCAAAGAATATAATAGTCGATGAAATCTAATTTATCTGCAACAGCACCCAAATCTACCATGTCCAACAAATCACTGGAAAATAACGCATTGAATCGAACACGAAGAGCAGAGCAGTCTTTTGTTTGGGGTATGGAACAATTTCTCCCAATCATCTTGTTTCGGACATTTTCGAGGTCACGTTCAGCTAACAGTACCTGAGCAGGGCATTGATTTTGCAGCTAAACTGGGTTGCGGTCGGGACTGGTATGGTCTGTTACGCAATCTCAGGCAGTCATACTTGAGTAGCCATGGTGTACCTACTCAGCCAAATACCAAACTTATTAAGTATAATTTATAGACGCCAGGATGTAGGTATATCTAATATAGGTTAGTAAGAAATAATTATTTGAGAAGTTTCAGAAGCAAGATAAAGAGCATATTGCTTCTGCCCTTCGATCAATAATTATTGATCGAAGCTTCTGCCCAAGGGTTTTGCCCGCGTGAATTATCCCACTTTTGTCAATTGTGTCGGGGATTGTTCCACGGGAGCGTGCTACTACCGGGACTAAAATGAGCCTTATGTCTTTCGCAAACTTTATCGAAATCCGTTCAGTGTTTAAGGCGTGAAAAGGCAAGACATACCTAAAGGAAAAAGAAAGACAGACAAAAAAAAAAAAGAAAAAAAAAGGAAAGGAAAGAAAGGAAAGGGAAGACATACCTACTTAGTTCCTTTAGAACTTATATTATGGAACGATGATAATGGATGCTACTTTCTTATGGATGAAGACAACAAAGGCAAGAGAGACCTATACCAGCTAAAGGAAAGCTACTTGGATGATAAATGACTACTTACAGAAATATTGCTGAGAATATTAAACATTGCAAAGTATCACAGAGACAGAAAGACCGAAAGATTCCCAAAACAGTTATGAAATCGGAAGAATTTGTAACCACAAAGAAACGAGAAATAAATCGTGTGAAGAAGATTAAAGACATTTTAACGCTGCAATTAAACGGTATTCTATGGAGATAAACCTTCGCTTCGTGTGTAAGACCTTGTGAACCAATGAATCCTTGCAAATTCCGTTTGTAATTGCTGAGGCGTTCGCCTACTTTGATGATACGTCTATCAAGCGAGGCGGCTTTACACGTCTCATCTATTTTAGACTACATGTTATTCAATTAGTTAATTGATTTGTTCATATACGAAGCAAATTTTTGGCTCTTATAGTCCAAAAAACGTATCTCACAGCATTAAAAGTTAGCTTCTAATTCTGCTACACTGGCTACAATAACGTTATTACCGCATATTTCTCAACAAGCGTTTGGATTTTGCATTTGATTGGACTCAAAAATGTATTTTTGAGTCCAAATGCTGCTTGAGTTCAACATTTTCTGAACAGGTTTCGTTATAGTAATATCTCCCAAGCCAAGATTTACGATAAGAAACGTAACATACACTGTAATAGAGATCGCTGTTTTCGTCCGAGTTATTCAAGTTGCTCTAAATACTGCGCTGGTATAACAAACGGCCTGGAAAACCTTAGTGTTGGGTGTGAGTTCAATGTCTCGCGATATCACAGCGATCTCGTTACGGGGCCTGCAGCTACGTCTCGCTTCATGCTTTGTATCATGGCGTAGGTACTGTGTTAGGTTATGTGTTTATGTGACAACTTGGTCTATAATAATTGTATGTCTATGTGTGGTCTCCGTTGTTCAGTTAGTGGAGGTATGCTCTGGAACAGTGAGCAGGTGGAGGACTGCGGTGCGAACTTGAATATTGCTGACAGATTCTAAAATGACAAAACGAAAACTATTAAGTGACGGACAACAATATTTTAGTCGTACTTGTAAGGCATATGTAATGAATCTTTAAACCTGCTTAATGCAGGTGATAATAAAATTCAAAATCAAAATCAATTCAAAATCTTTTTAAAACAATGGCGTTCCAAAGATCCAATTTTTCAATAATATATAAAAATATTCTTCAGATTCAACGAGAAGGTATAAGTCGCAGATTCCACTAGCAAACATATAGTTTTCAGTCCTTTATGTCTTTTTTCGGTGATTGATCTAATAGGTCAACGAACAGACCGTTCGCAGTTGGGTCATACACAAAAAGTGAACATTACAAAATATAAATAATAAAACTCCACGAATTGTTATGAAACATTATATTCATTTAAAGTTAGATATTAATATTCTTAGAATAATATTACTAGAGATCAGTCTTGGATATTTAGGAATAAATCACATTTTTTGTTTTTTTACGTCTACAGAAGAGATCGTGTTGTCTACAGAAGATAACAATAATGGGCCTTATATAATCACATCAATAACATCAAGAATAGAAACAATGAAAAAAGACTTAAAATGAAGTTCTCCTTAACCCCTAAAGAAATTTTATTCAAAAATCTTTACCAATTGAGTACAAAAAAATAATCGAAAATTGTCCACAGAACAGACATTATGCTTCTGTGGGCATATAAAAGAACAGAATATTAAAATATATTATCCTCGTCAGAATCGTTCCACATGAAATTCTTCGGCCGTTTTTCTGTGGTGAATTTTCAGAAGCTTCAGAGTCGTCTGAATAGATTCTTATCTTCTGGGGTCTATGGGCTTGGCTGAATATTTCGATGGAAATATCTGGTGTCAATCTATCTTGACAGTCCTGGTAAATCTGACTCAGTCGAAGCTTCAGGAGTAGCTGGAGCAATAGGAGTCTCTTGGCGTGTAGTCTTTAACAGTCTTAATTTGACCTAGCTGTTTTTTTCTTTTGTATCTCTCTCTATCCTTCCTTCTTCTTTCTTCGACAGCTGCGTCATCCATTTTTGCCCAAGCACGGCGTATAGTAAGTTTTCTCTGCTCGCGCCTGCGTTTCTTTTTTTCTTCTTCAGATAGCTGCCCTGATCGACTCGTTCGTGGCATCGTACCCTACCTGAAATAAAATACCCTAAAATTCATGTGCTGCAAGCAACAAAATGCAAAAAAAAAAAAAAAAAAAACAGCCGGTCGATTCTGTAAAAATCTCACCGTGAAAACTTAGGTGAAGTGAGTTTATTTTTGCTAAAAATTGACACTATTGACAGCTCACTCCACGCTCACTTCACCTAAGTTTTCACGGTGAGATTTTCACAGAATAGCACCGCTGATTGCAAAAAAAAGTGAATGGTAAAAGTGAAAAAAAAGTGGCGTGACAGACAAAATAAATGATGAAATTATAGGAAAGTTCATTATTCAACTACAAAACCCTAAATGTACACAGAGTAAATACACAAAGAAACTCTTTTTACAAAACCTTCTTTAATTATCTAGGAAACCCATCAGATCTCTACCAAATTAACATGGAACCGCACTAAAGTATGCCCATTAAAAAAAATAGAATAATCATCCAATTCGGTTAAAAAATGATTAAAAACGAATACATTCTAATAAAGAACCTCCTTTTTTTTTAAATCGGATAAAACGTGAGTAACAGCACTGTTCTTTTTTTTAAATACAGTGAAATTGCATTACTAATTCAATTCTGTTGACATAGCTCCCTTCTGTAGACACTAAGTCTACAGTAAAGATGTCTACAAGAGAGACAAATCTTGGTAAATCAAAGATGGCATCCTGCATTATGAGGTTAGAATTTAAGCGATATGATATTTGCATACCGCGCCCAAATGCATATACTGTCTTGATCTTTTTATGTATTTGAAAAGGCTACTTACTCAGGTATCCTTTGCACAGGAAAGAAACACTGATCTCGACCGGAAACTTGTGTAATTGAATAAAATTGGGATTTCTCACGTCACACGCTCTTTACGTAAAATTCACAACCGGGCAAATGACAGAGAATATAGTGCTACCAACACAACAAACAAAATATTAACGATGCGTTCATCTTTGGCAAATTTTGGTTCATTTTATGCGTCTACAGAAGTAGACCTAAAATCTTTGAACAACATGTTTATACGTTTTATTTCAAAATTTAGAATTATATGTTTTTTAATACGTTGTGTTAAGTATATTTGATAATATAACTGATGTAATGAAACGAAATAAAAGTATCTAAAGTATGTGTATATATTTTTAACCATCACTTAAACTCAAATACTTATCATCCGAACAGTCTACAGAAGGAGATTTTTTCAGATTCAAATGGGAAAAATATCATGTAAATTTTAGTAAAGCGCTAATTTTTTATGAAAGATTATAAGTTTTCAAGACAAAAGAACTATTAAATGTATTAAATGTTGATATAATAATAAAATAACGGTTTTAAGTTACATGAACATATTTTTTTTGGTTTTTGGGTATGACCCAGTTGCAATATCTAGAGTCATTTCGAAACTGTCGAGCGTGTTATTGTGAAGATATTTGCTCTAATACGATTTGTTTCATTTTATGCAACGAATCAGTTTTGCACGATTTGAAAGTTTAGTCTAAAAACTCATTCAGTTGTGAAATGTTTCGATTTTTAATGGGCCTATTGGATGCAGCCGTTTCTTTTATCTTTATAAAATAACTATAGGAGACCAACATTTCTTAAAATAATGTCAGTTTCTAAAATATCCTTTGTGTCTTTGGACCTACATAAATTAAAACCAGTGAATGCCGTGAGGGCAACAGCTGTTGCACAAGATGCTTGCATGGCGCAGAGTGCATTCATACGCACTCTCTGTGTAGTAGGTATGATTCTGTGTGACTCAAAGCAAAAGCGATAATCTCATAATAATAATTGTACCGTTGCAAAACAAATGAATCAAATACCTACGTGAGATTAACCTCTATCTAATTGTTGTTTTATATAATTATAAAGTTATTGACAACAGCAAGCAAAACGATAGATTTCGCACGTACCACCAAGTAGGTTGACTACTTTTAGAAGTTGGAAGTTATCATTATAAAAAAAAAAACCCATTCATGTTTCCGTAATTACTTAGTTATGGAAATAACGAATTAATATTAATCATTTGCTACGCATTACACAATTTCCTGTAGCTTACACCGGTATATTTTACTCGAGGTTACGTCGACGATGCTGGTTCAAGTCAGTGGTTTGCGTAAATGCCTCCATTCATTCACGATCTTGGATCTTGGTTCACGCTGCGTTGCATTTTTATTTTAAAAAAAAAATGTATATAGTTATATACGGCTTCAGGCGCTTGCGCGTAGCAAACACATTATTTCTGCAATTATTATCTTCGAAATTGAATTTCATAATATGAAGATTACGATACGTAGACATCTACGATACCATAAAGTTATTTTGTTTGGGCTTACTATCTCAAATCTCATTAGTGGCATTGGATACTAAACTGTTAAGTAACAGCGATGTTCTCTTCCTTATCAATTTTGTCGTTTTATTATGAATATTTTGAGTTAAGAGGTATCTATGTGTATTACTAATCACTCTACATTTGGAATCCATTAGTTCCATCCAACTAATAAAAAAGTTCGTGACCCACATGTGTACCTACTCGAATTCAAAGGAGAGTTAAGAAATTACACAAATGGCTTGGGACTAGAATAGCACGCGCATGTATAACTCTCCAGGGATAAACATCCAGGGCAAAGGCTATTGTGTAACCTCAGGTGGACACAATAAGAGCTGTCGTAAATGTTTTTAATCATGTCTTGTAACAGAAGTGACAAGTCAAATGGTCACAGGAATTTATGAAACAGTAACAAACTATGAGTGTTTATCAAAACCACACCTACCGGAACGAAAATGATTAAGTGTACGTGTAATTTATCGTCACTGTTTATTCTATTGATATGATACTGATTAGAAGCCAGTATAGAATCAACAAAAATGGCATATGGACTAACTTCGGAAGCAAAAACGTGGGTATTTAAGTATACTTGGAGTCCCAGAAACAAAGCGAAGAAATGTGCAGAGTTCCTGCAGCCTTGTATGTAATATATCGATAATAGTCCTTAATTATACAGAGTGGCATACATCGACGCGCAAACTGTAACCATTAATCCAGCACATGTCTCGCAAGTATACTTAAATACCCACGGTACCCACCAAACCGTATTTAGGAGACGCCTAAAACTTTTGGAGTGATCACGCCAAAAAAAGAAATTGTTCCCAATCAACCTCTAAAGACCAAAATCCTTCTGACGCAGTCGGGTAAAAAGTATGGCCGGAAAGATAGTGCGTGTTTTAGTGTCGCTTAACATTTGGCACGGGAGATACAATCGTCCCGCTCTGTTTACGATTGTGAAAAGCGTGACAAATGGGCTCGCTTTACACTGATCTGTGGAAAATGCTCGTGACTGGTAAAAGCCACTGTTATGGTGACATTTCCTTTAGATTCTTATCTTTTTTCTGCAATTTATACCGTCAGCCTAATGTCAAAGATCTAGTAAAATAAAACGACGATGTTTTTATTGATGTCTTTGAAATAAGACATCAATAAAAAAGAAAAGTTGGAGTTGTCTATTTTAATGAAATAAGCAGCATCACTTTAGAATTGAAAAGAACAGTTAGTTACCTAATCGACCTTTTTATAAAACTTCTGCCTGAGTAAATCGCGTTGAAGTGCTTGTTAGGTGAATAACCTAGTCATATTTCCAGTGCAGCACGATTATTTACCAAGTCAGGATCGTGCTGTCGTGATCCATTATACAAGAGCCTTCTATAATACTCACCTGAGTGGGGTTTGCGTCACTCTATTCGTAATTTTATACACAAGTTAGTACCTAATCAATTAGAGAAATTATAATAATTATTTCAGCCCAAATGCGCATTTGTATGTCCAAAATATTCGTATATAATCGAACTTATCCCCCGATCTGTAAATCGCACTGGAAATAGTTGAAATTAAAATTTTGGCAGTACAGAATCATGTTAACAAGCATGGGAAGTAGTTTTGAGAGGTACCTGCACTACCTACCTATATGTTCGATTGTTTGCCATATATGGCGGGGGTCATTGAATGGCTTATGACTACAGCCCATCATAATCATGCTTATATGTCTGGCTTCGTAATTAAATCATCGATCTACTTGCCAAAAGCGGTTTTTCTCTCAGCATTACTTTCAGTAGATATGATATCTATTCCACCCATGCATGGAGCAGTCTCGCTAAAAAGTTGTGCGATAAGGCAAAAAACCAACTACAATCCTTACTAGACTAGATTTATCAATCAAACGTGTTATGTCAGTAAACATGTCATGTCTTGGTTATCGAGGTCTTGGTTGGTATTGGTCATATACCGTTGTCTAGATTTATATTTGCCCAATTGCCCGTCCTGTCTGACAAAAATGGAAACAGGCCACAGTTTACAATCAGCTTCCTGGAAATTGTAACACAGTTCATTGTTTCAAAATGATAATGTTTACGAAATTATTCGCACAGCATTGCAGACACAGTTTGGCAGGTCTGTGGAGAACAATGAACTTTTAACCATAGAGGTCATCATAACTGTATTGATGAATCTATTTCATCGCTAACTAATTGTTTCTATCGTCGATTTTGAATATTGTGGAGCCCTGAGTCCTTACCTCGGGAGGAGGAGTCCAACCCTTGGAGTTAGTTTGTTTCGGTGATAGAATCCCTTACAGCCTGTGTAAGTGCAATACCAATGAAATTAACGAATATCAGTGATGATCAGATTTCCCTTTCGGGAATGGCAGTTTTGCGGTTATAGTTAGGTACTTATCGTTCTCATCTCTATTTAATTATGGCTTCCAAAATTACTATGATTTACCTAGTTTCGGTTCAGTTCGCAACTAGGACAGCTCGTTCTACATATAATTAATTGTTTTATAGTTTCCTGCAGTCTGTGATCGCACGTAGTCTGATAACCATCAGCTTTTAAACAAAAGCCAATTCGCCACAACATCCTTCCACACACTGCAACTGTAAAGCATTTTTACTGTTACAATGTTGTCATCATCCAACATCTATTTATATATTCTCTACCTTCCGATGTAGCCTCCAAGAAACCAATTTACCTATGTTTGTTTTGATTAAGCATTTACCTATTTATACGTATACGTAGCTGATTTTGAACCAGCCAGCGTGACCGATCCATGGGAATCCAGACAGCCGTAAATAGCAGTTGTATAAATTACTTGGCGGATAACGAGCACGATCCATGCCTTGGCGTGGTGCACGGAGAAATCGGCGGAAGCACGGACCGCTAGTCCAGGCACTTTGTAAGAGAATTTCTCCTTTAATCAGCGACAAGCCCTTGTACTTAATTAGTGCCCAAGAAGCTTTAATTAATGTTGTTATCGTTGAAGAAAGTAAAAAATCGAGTGATTATTTGGTTATATACCTACAGGGTGGTCAAAAAGTCGTGGATCAAACGAAATAGGGACATAAAGGAGGTCATTTCCAACGCTTTTAAAGAGAGAAAAAAAATTTGGTAACGTTTTAAAATTTTAGTGACAAAATTAATTGCTCCTGAAATTTGGTACCCAGAGTCGCAAGAGTTGGAGAACTTTTGTAGTGCTGATACATTATCTAGTAATAATACAACACCGTTTGTTTTATTGTTTTGTATCACATTTTTTTTTCAAATTAGTCTAATTGTAAAAGAACTTGGTATACAAAAATATTCATGACTTTTAGGGCGATTGAATTAGGGCCATGCTGTAGAAAGATTTTTTGTTGGAAATGACCTCCTTTATCTCCCTATTTCGTTTGATCCACGACTTTTTGACCAACATATAGTTGTATCGAATTGTTTAGCTGTCGCCTCATTTCTTTGAAATAACTTTACAAGATCGGTATTTAGTATTTACATAGCTTTTCTTCCGAGGTTTGGAGGTTTTGCAATCACATATCTTCCCCCAACTTATTTTTTTTTTTGTGTTTGCGTTTTCTTTACGTCACTTTGCCGCAAATAAACGTATTTTCTTTCTTTTTCTTTTTACTCTCGGCTCATTAAATAGAGCTTGACTTAAGGGCATCATGCTTTTATTTTGCCATTAATATACAATTTTGGTTAAACAGTCCCCTCCCTCCACCTGGTTTAAACACTCATTTGTGATTCCACGCGACGGCTACGCAGGAAGTCGCTGCCGTAAGGCTTGGAATTCGCCTTCAACATACAATAGTAGTTATGCACAGTACGTAAATAAAATACTGCACTCAAAGTCTATCTATGTGCATATCAACACTCACCATTTCTAAATGTTTTATTTGCAGCAACTGTAGAGCGCCTCTGTTCAACGTTAATAAATTCTGACCTATTGGATCGTCGGCGGTAGGTAAGTCAAATGTCAAATTATAAGCGAAAGATTATACGAGTATGAGATGGCATTAGTTAAATTATAAATTTATAAATGATGTCGTCCGGATATAAGATAACTAAGATGATAGCGTACAAAAAGTAGGATTTAAAAAAATGAAATTAAAGCTTAGAGCTTTCGCCGCTCATAATGTGAACACAAAAAACAGTAATTTCCAACGTATAGAACTAATAGTTAAATTATAGTAAGTAGATCTAATCATAATATACTAGACATCGCTCAATCATTGTCTTTCAATGAAATATTCTAGTCGACTCATGTTGTATCATTATCTAATAGAAATGCTTACGTAACGTATTCTCGCATTACTTATTTGACTTTGACCTGCATAGCCATTATTGAATTGTGAACTTGAACTTGACTGAGGAACATGTAAGTATCTTTTTCCCTATTAAAAAATCGATTTGCATCGTTTCATCTTCTGATTCAGACTTTTGAATAATATTCTCTATACATCCAGACGATGATATAATACATATTACAATTTAACCTTGGTAACTCAAACGGGTGTTCTCGCCTTTCAAAAGCGCAGACAAAATGGACGTAGGTAGATACACTACCAAATTCACAACCTACAACGGCTGATATCATTTGGCAATGCCAGTGTCTTGCGCAAAATATTTAAAATCAAATTAAGTAAAAAATATAGGCCATAAAGAAAACCCAAACACCATGTAGCTTTCTCATTTTGGACTTCGAATCTCGATACAGCTGACGTCCTTGTGCTGATTGTTGTATACTATACCTGTACCTATTTATACAAAAATCAAATAACCAGCTGCCTGTTCCGACCGGTTTGTACCATAGCTAGACTACCCCTATAGAAGCATCTTTATTCTTTACTTTAGTGGGTCTTGAAACCCTGCATACATCGTAGTACCCAACAAAAACGTGGCCGCAAATAAAAGAAACACCAAAACTGTAATACTTGCCATGCTTTGTTGCTGACTCACGGTTCAAACCGGTGTCCTTGCCTCGTCCTTTAGTTTCTTTACCGGTATTTGATCTTATGTGGGGGTTTTTTATCTCTCGTAGTCAAATAGTTAGCCGGCCGTAACGATTTAACGGACGTCTGGCGACCTGCCTTAAAATATTCCGGGTGACGTGTACAGAATTATAAAAAAGCCTTTTGGGTATTGTATCGGTTTGTCGTGCTCACGCGACGCAGTAAGTAGGTAAATACTTTAGTAAACTTCTTTAAAGTTCGGTTCGAAAAGTGGTACGCGTGCTACATACGGCACCCAGCCTACTTGTTTTAGTTTTCGTTTTAATCGTCCTTATTGGCGTTGTCTCAAAAGGTTACTGAAACATTTCATAGCTAAGAAACAATCCCACCTTTTGTGTATTATAATTATGTTGTGAAATGGACACTTAGCTTCAGGCAGTCTATTGCAAAACACCTAGACAAACGCCTACGTGTTAAACCGACGCTCGACGTCTAGACTATTTAGTATTCACAGGTAGGTAGTTTAGCATAAATATCTGCTCATACATCTGACAACAAAAAAAACACTCAAAAACTTTCTACTTACTACCTCATTGAACGGTAAATAAGTCGAGCGGTAGAGCTCACTGGATTTCGCAGAAATGCACTTTTGTAAACCGACGTTTTTTGTGTCAATAATGGCCATGCTATTATTGTCGGGCGTTCCCCAAATCGGAATTACATCAAGCACATTCCAATTTAGCGACGGTTAGGTAACAGTTGGGCAGTAGATCGTGACTGTATGAATGGGGTGCTGTGAAAAGGCAGGAAGCCATAGCGACGAAGTGCAAGGGCGCATCGTGCGTGCGCGTACGGCGTTAGGCACGCGCAGAGTATGATGTCATGTGACCGCTTTGGTTTCGATGACCATTGTGCGATAGATTTATGTAAATATGTATTTGTGTATAGGTACCCTAATTTATTGTTGTTCTTCCAACTGCAGGCTAGTGATAAGATTTTATCATTACGAAGGTACATTCAATAATTATTTAACCGTCAATATGAACTATTCATTTTAAAATAACAGAGTCCTATGGTATGGTCCTATTAGTGTCAATTTACGACGCTGGTGGAAAACACGATTTTGTAGAAGTCTGCAATTCTTTATGATCATGATGACTAATTCACTGCGTAGGTTTAATACTGACACTGAAGAATCGAGCTATGCCCGTATTAGGGTGCGTTTCCACTGACGAGGAGCGGAGACGTGCAGGAATCGACCAATCACAATGGTCGAAATCCACATCGCGTCACTCGTCTCGTCTGTCATTGGACGATTCCTGCACGTCTCTGCTCCGCTTCGGCTTCAGCTTCGCTTCAGTGGAAACGCACCCTAATTATGTCATTGCCTACGTAATTATCTACCTTATACGTTTTTGCACATGCGCATGACACTTTTACTAAAACTCTATTTATCATCATCGCCCACGCATCGCTGGCTGCCATTCGTTTGCCAATGTTATCAGACTATTTCTCTCTAGACGACATTTTACTAAAACTCTATTTATCATCATCGCTCACGCATCGCTGGCTGCCATCCGTTTGCCGATGATAACAGACTTTTTCTCTCTAGGCAACATGGCGATATTGCTTACACAGGATGCTTTGAAAAAAGGGACACAAAAATGTTGTTCCTTCAACAGTATAGTCACGCTCAGGTGGATTTTCCATGGCCCTTAGTTCAAACGTTTATTTCGAAAAGAACAATAAATAATATTGCTAAACGCGTTTTACACATCCGCCTATTCTTCTTGGCTCACCCCTAAGTGCGCTTGGCCAACTCTCTAATCGATGCCTTGTGAAATACACAAGAATACAATACGATCATTACATTTGCACATATCTGCACACCTGCCTTTCACTTAGGTAGTAAATGCCATTTCAATGACACCTTCTATCCATATCGATATATGCAGGGTGCAGTTAAAAGTTAGGTGTAAGCAATTTTATTTTTACTGTGCAGCTTTTGTTTTAGGTTAATGTTTTATGCATGTTGGTGAAGGTATTTATTCAAATAAGTAAATAAATTGTAATTCGCCCAAAAGTCATACTTTTATCGATATTATTAACTAGCTGACCCGGCGAAATTCGTACCGCCATATATCGAAATCGAAATCAAGACATCATCATAGCTGCTCATCATCTGTTGCTGTGCCATTGAACTATATTACTAGAGTAATATCTCAATGTGCTGTGCCCGTCAGGGTCCACAATGATCATATTCTGTGAAACCTACCACCTAAGTTCACATGTGGAAGCAATAAATATATTGAGTATTGAAAATGAATTTTTTTTTTTTCGTAAATTTTTCGTAAATTCGGGACGAACACAAATCTAAAAAATCAAAGATCATAAAAATCGGTCCAGCCGTTCTTGAGTTATAAATGGTGTAACTAACCCGACTTTGTTTTATGTAAATAGATAAAATAAAGCTGAAGAGCTTGCCTGTTGTTTTTTTTTATGTTGGAACATTCTGGAACTATAAGAATACGAATAAATTTATTTAGGTATGTTTACATTCGAGTGTATTGAATTCATAGACCTCACACTAGGATTCCCTGTTTTGTGAGATCCAGGCTCCTTCGTAATATGCAAAATTTTTAAAACTTATAAAATAGGTAACTATCAATTGGATTTGAAAAATTATTTTTGTATTTGATAGCTCAATTATTGAGGAAGGTTATTAGGCTTTAGGATAACATCACGCTACGGCGCATGAAACAGGGGGGCTCACAGCTAGTTCGTTCTGACCCTTAGGGTCAGCGCAATAATTTTAAAGTTGATTTTCGAGTGCCTTAATAAAATCCTCTCCGCTGCGCTCCTTTCTGTCTGCGCTGACCCTTACAAGGAACCTTCGCACATGATTTTATGTTGGTAGTATGTAAAATGTTACATCTCATAAAACAATTTTCACGCTCTTTTCAATTACTAGGTGACCGTAATTCTTAAGGCGATCAGCAGCGAATAATATAATAACATTTTTACTGTTTGTAACTGAACTGAACTGTTTGAATTGAATGAAATTGATTCTGGTTCGTCATGTGTAGTTTTATAACTTCTTAACTATAAACTTTATTATTAAGTGTGCACTGTTCTCATACTAAAAAGCTATATTTGCAGCACAACAAAAACTTAGTATAGGTACCCTGATAATATGATTATTTAAATAAAAAAGGTTACGTTGCACTGTTTGCTTCTGTCCCAATATAATTAATTGCATCTATAATATAAAATATCAATACTTATAGAAATTCAGAGTATTAACATAATTTTCTCTTAATTTCAGGGTGATCATCAAAAGGGTATAACGTTCACGAGTACAGAAGAGCCGGATAGACCTTCTAAGCCTATACCAGATATCCGTTTAGTGGACGGACCGTCCATCTTAGTGGGAAGAGTGCAGCTGTTACACCGAGGACAATGGAGATCAGTTTGCACCAACTCAAGAAAGTAAGCACTGTTATATAAGAATTGTAACTGTTTAGTTAATTAGTATTTAATATAGGAATATAGGTAGGTAGGTCTCTTAAATACATAATCAGCCTCACTGTGCTGGAACACGCCCCCCCTCTGTGAGAGGGAGTGGACCATAATCCACCACGCAGCCCCAGTGCGGGTTGGTAGATGTCACATGTCTTTGAATTTTTGGTTTTAGTACATGGCCGGTCTCGGTCTCGTGAATAAATATTAATATTGTGTTTTCTACGCTTTCAGTTGGACCGTCAACGACATGGAGACGGCCTGCAGACAATTAGGCTTCATGGGAGGATCCTTCTACAACTGGATCGATCGTCAGCCCGGCAGAAGAGCAAGACTATTATTCGAAGAGCCCAAATGCAAAGGAACGGAATACGACCTATTCCAATGTGACTGGAACTCTAGAGAACTCGGCTCAGGCGTCTGTGACTACCACCCAGACCTCGCCATTCAGTGCTCACCCCACCATGACGTCAATGACCTCGCAAACTCTAGAAGGCATTGGAGAGGACTACGCTTTGAAAACGCAGTCTTCGAACGAATCCTCACCGCTGCAAATACTCTCTATGTTCCTACATCGATGTCCAAACTTATACACGTTACAATTAAAAATGCAGGTCTAGGTAGAGACAACAATGCAACAAGTGCCTTAGACGTTATAGGAGTCCCACCCGTCTTAGAAGACATAGAAATATCAAACTCTGCATTTAACGCGATAAATGTGACGTCGCCAAACGCCCCTGTAGTCATAAACAATTGCACGATACAAAACAATAGAGGATATGGTGTCTATGTGAACTCTACGTATGGCATGACTAAAATTGAGAATTGCTTGATACACGACAATGGCGGCGACGGGGTTAAATACGTGGTGCACGAAATGAACATCGATGAAAGGCTAGACAGAAGCGAAATATTTGATTTATGCACATTAGCATCCACACCGAGCCAAACATTTCCTATTCAAATGTCGATTGAACAGTCAAGATACTCTAATATGGAGAGAGATTGCCACCAAAAGTTTTATACTAGACCGGACCACGTTTTAACTTTAGGTTTCATTAAACTTTTAACGAATCAAAACAATACGGGTGAATTATTTATATACGACGGATTAACGACAGAAGACAGACTTTTGTTAGCATTCAGCATTAGAAATCACACGCGACCACAAAGTGTTACGTCAACGAGGAACCGCATGTACGTGAGATTCCGAGCCAACACCAGGACGGATATTACTGGATTTTTGAGGTTGACATCAGGCATTAGCAAAACATATGATTTAAATGTAACTGACACGATTATATCCGACAACAATGGCAGAGGCGTGGTAATCGAAAACTTAAGATCACAAGTTCACATTCATCGTACTTCTATATCTAATAATAATCATGTTGCTGGTCTTCAAGTCACGCGTGGAGCGGGAGATGTAAATGTAACTGAAAGTAGAATATCTTTCAATCAAGGTGACGGAATTAACATTACCGTAACTGGAGGAAACAGAAACATATCAAGAAGTATATTAAGTTCCAATCAAGGATACGGTATAGCTGTATGGATAAATAATACTCAAGAAACCGAATATATTCCAGTAAATCAAACCACTGCAGTAGAATATTCAGAAATATTCAAAAATCTTGATGTTGGAATACTACACGGAAACTTTTGTGGCGACAGCTGGGTTAATATTACTGGAAACTGGTTTAATACAAGCGCTGAAAGTACCGTAGAAATATCTACTTGTTGGAGATTAACTAATCCGGCCAGATTGCTCAATTTACAAGTAGGTCACAATAGATTTTACGAAAACCAAAGAGTACCTCTTAAAATCCAACCAGCCCTCAATATAAATGGAAGGATTGAATATAATTATTTTGAACACGGTAACTATGGTGCAATCGTTATAATGAATCGTATAGAAGGGAAATATCTAGAAGAATTCGAAATCTTACCAGCTCGATTCCACATACAACATAATTACTTCTTTGGAAATAGGGGTCCCTTCGTTGTAAATCTTGGACTATCTCCTTACAGTGATCTGCAGTACATTCTATTTTCTAGAAACTTTCTTCGAGACAATAAAGTAAGAGAACCCTATGAACCCCTAGAAGGTACATCATCTAGACTAACTCCAAGAAGTAGAGCCGCAGCTACGATTGTATTAGCGTCAAGTAACATCGACGTCTATAGAAACATTATAAATAACCCAGAAGCTCAATACGAAATCGGCTCACACGTCGAAGACCAAAGTAAGATATTAAACTGTACCTACAACTGGCTTGGCTTTGGGGAGGAGGAAAAGGTTTATAACCGATTGTTCCACAGAAAAGACAGGTACAACTTGGCGAAAATACTTTACATGCCATATTTATTGCATAGCAGTAATCCCGGAGCAACACAAATTAATTATAATTCACTTTATGTGCCACAGTTTAATGCACCCGGTACTTTCGTAGTTGGTGGCGAGGTTGAAGGAATAGAAATTCTTCGGCAAGGAGAGTATGATGTTGATAAAGATATTAATATTCGCCCTGGAGGAAAATTAGTTTTACAATCGGGCGTCACGTTAAAATTTCCTCCAGCTATAGGAATAATGGTTGCCGGAAAACTAGACGCGAGAGGTAAACGACCCAATGACATTACATTTACCTTGAAAGAAGAAGTAGTTATGACTAACGAAAGTGTTTATGAAACAGATTTTGAACCTACAACACCCGGATATACAGAGCCTATTGTGCCTATAAGACTTCTAGGTGGGAGAACACAGCATGAAGGCAGATTGCAAGTGAGGATCGATGACAAATGGGGTACAGTTTGTAACTACAGGTGGAATATTATCAACGCGGCGTTAGTTTGCAATCAACTTGGCCTTGCCTTGAATCCAGAGGACTGGTTCCTAGAGCCCAATGAAATACCATCTGCAGGTATGACAGAAGATATAATTCTATCCAACGTTGAATGCTCAGAATTCGACAACGATATTACCAAATGTAAAGCAGAAACTAAGGATCACTTCGAGAATTCTTGTACTCATGAAAATGACGTTGGTATAAGATGTTACGAAACAAGTTGGGCTGGGGTCAGATTCAGCGTTATTTCTGAAAGAGCTGATTTACAATACGTCACTATAGAGAAAGCTGGACTATTAGATTACTCCTCAAATATTTTCAAACCAGCTCTTCAGATAGATTTTGCTCGACATAGCTTGGAAAGTATGAAAGTATCTAACAATTACCATGATGGTTTGGGAATACTATATTCTGATTTATATGGAGCCGATGCGGTTAATACTGTTCGTAACTCGGAATTCAGTAATAATAGAGGAAGCGGTATTAGTTTCAAACAACTTGGTCTAAAAGTATATGGATCCATCATAGAAAATAACAACTTGGCTGGCATCTCACACAACCCGCACATAACTGGACCGCAGCAAAGAGAAATAGCTGGTTGGTTTAATTTAGACCCTGGATTCAACATGGACGAATCTAATTATCATCCAATCATGATTCCCGAATATGAAACGGACATAAGTTTAGTAAATGGCGAAACTAGACACATAGTTTTCACAAAGCGCAATGGAGAAAGTATATCCAAAACATACAATATCAAATGCAATCCAGGATACGTTCTTGGGCTTCAACTTCTCAATCCTATACATAATTTTTCAACGGAAAACATTTGTATATACGACTCGCAAAATATTAACGAAGCTAGTGTAAAATGGTGTCTCAATCGTGATCTATCGACTTTTCCAACGACAAGTAGCAGTTTTGGCGTTGTGATAACATATGAAAGTGGAACGAAGGCCTTAGGAGGAGTGGTGTTAGTCGTAAGCACGATCATAGCTCCGGTGCAAAACCTAAGAAACAGAATAGTGAGAGGGCCGGTGCCAACTCTACAAGTAGTCAATTCAAAGATAAAAGGAAACACAAAAGGAATCAAAGCGTTATACTACAATCGCTATTTAAATGAGTTAGGTGACCACTTTTTACGGAAAGCCAACGAAAGCATTAAAATATTTAGCTGTGAAATAGCGCATAACAAAGAAGAAGCTATCTACGTCAACACTCCGTTCTGGGATATACACGATAGTAACATAACGGAGATAACCATAATGGTCAACGGCAGTTTGATCACAGATAACGGTAAAGGAATATTTCACTTCGCTAGAGATTTGAGAAGCTCGAACAATCTGTATCACTACATTCTTCAGGATAATACAATAGAGAGGAACAAACAAGGTGGTTTTGACGTTGGGTTACCGTACGTTTGGCAATATAATGAAAATTTTACACATTCTGTCTACATGCACAATAACACTTGGCGTAACAATCAAAACTTTGCGTTAGTCGTAGATGGCCATTTCGCCGAAGTTAACATAACAAAGAATATCTTCACTGATAACAGTTGTAAAACTGGGTTAATATCTATACAAGGCATGGAAAAGAAGATGATGATTGATGGTAACTTTATTGAAAGAAATAATGGGCAGTTTATGGTGAAATTCCATATGGATAGTCAAAGTGAAATTATGGGTTTAGTTTATGCGCTTTTCATATACAACCAAGTGAAGAATAACAGGCACATGCTATCACAAGTCAGCCGAGGTGCTTTAATCAGAAATGTTGAACCGACATACGTTATAGGTTTTAAAGGAATACAGAAAGTAAAAGTAAGTAGGAATTTGTTCGGGAACAATGTGTTGGAGTATACATTGTTAGCTGGAATTAGAACAGCAAAGATAAATAATCTGTTAGATGTTACTGAAAACTGGTGGGGAAGCTCTGTAGAAAAAGATATTCGGGATCAGATATTTGATTTTGATGATTGGAATAACCACGCTATTGCTACGTATCTTCCTTACTTACTGGAAGATAGTTTAGATTCTAGTGTATCTGCTTCATTCAGCCCAGAAATTATTGTAGATACAAACGAGTTAGGGGGCCGTTTATTGTCAAACTTCACTATCGAATCCAGAATGGCTCCGTACATAGTGAAATCCGATATAACTGTTATGCCAGATGCTATTTTAACGATCAGTCCCGGTGTTATATTGGAATTCGCGCCCAATGTTGGGATACTCGTCATGGGTAACCTACAAGCTATGGGCCACAGTCAAGCACCTATAGTAATGCGCCCGCTAATTCGAAGTAATGTAGAGATTAACAGAATAGAAAAGAGAGATGTCGGTCAATATTCGTCAACCCATCACAAGCATAGACGTCAATTAGAATCGTTGACAGTACCAAACTCAATAAGACTATGCACTGGAAGAAATTGTTCTATCACTGATAATACAGCGGAAAGAACAAATGAAGGTTTTCTCGAATATTACAATAAAACCACCCTACAATGGGTGCCCATGTGCGATAACCGTTTTACTGAAAGAAATGCTCAAGTTGTATGCAGGGAGTTGGGTTTTGATCCAATTAACGTGTTCTTTGCACATGACCGACGAGTGGAATACCATAGTAATTCTTTATCGCGGATTTGGTCATGGCCCGAACCATTACAGTGTGTCGGAACTGAAGACCGTTATGAAGAATGCCCAATAAGAATGAACGGACAACTTTATGGTCACAGACATGAATGTAAGTGGGATTCTGATTTTGTATTCATCCATTGTGGCACGAGAAACTTGGAAGACAATCTTGAATATTGGGGTGGCATAAGGTTTGCTAATCCAGAATTTGAATATTCTCTGTACGAGCATCGTATTCACGACCATCACACTCATGAAACAATGAAGAAATCTGAAAGTGAATTAATTCACGTACAAATAATTGGTGCTGGTATACTGCACAATGAGAAATCTCCTGCTGTACAAAGTATAACCAAGAATCCTAGAATACAAAATGTAAATATAACAAAATGCGCTCATCACGGAATTAATTTAATATCACCCACCGACTCAATAAATATGATGTTTAATTCCGTGAATGATATATTAGGGGAAGGTGTCAGTGCCATATCCTTGAATGGGGAAGGAAGGGAATCAGATGAATCCAGTTTTACACCGCTGAAGGATTTGAATCTTCCATATCACCTATTTTCACTTATCGACATTTGTGATAGTACCAAAATGATCACTGTTGAAGAGCGAGTCTTACTGTACTATAAATATGACAACAATCCCGTCAACTGTGTTAAGATATTCAAGAGCATGTTTAGAGTGAAGCCATTTGGGTTTAGATTGCTTCAGTTCAATCTTTTCAACCACACTCAGAATTATGGTAAACGCGACTCTCTGGCGTTGTACGATGGTGATATCTACAATATCACGGCTCCTATGATTGGTTATTTGGAGAATGGGTCTCCTGATGAAAAGAAGCTCTTCAAGACCGAAGGTGCCAGTCTGAGTGTATCGTTGTTCGCAAACGGAGCGTCTGCTGTTCATGGATTTATTGCTGAGATTGTTACTTTGCCGATTTCGGCTATTGGTTTCAGTAAGTTTACTCGTACATCTAACATTTATTCTAAGTTTCTTAAAGGAATGAATTCGTCTAATACAATTTTCCTTTTTTACAGACCGTGATGTCCAGCATAACATATCAAGCAGTGAATTCATAAAGAACAGAGATGGAGCTATTACGTATCAGTCGGTCGGTGAAGTGAATCCACTAGTAGCTATCACTAGGAATGAGATCAAGGACAATTGCCTGAAACTGTATGGAAACTTCACTTCATGTCCAGCGGCTGTGAGAGTAGATGTACAGAATACACAGACACTGGTATTTAGAGTGAGTAATCTTTACACCAAACTACTATCGACTTTATTAATTGGCTGCTTATGTTCTTTTTAACCAACTTCTAAAAAGAAGGAGGTTCTCAATCCGGATGTTTATATATATGTTTGTAAGTAAAAAACAAAAGACAAGCAGTTCAACTCGAATAACATCAGTTGCTAATCTATTTAATTTCTTCTAGAACAACTTGGTACGAAATAATGTGGGAGGATTATTAGTCAGGGCTGACTCACGAGGATCAGCCACTTCACTTCGAGGATGGATACATAACAATCTCTTCTTTGCTAATCATGACCTTCCGTGTCTCAAAGTTGAAGGTATAAAAGATATTTTTATACACACTCTCTCATGTATCAAGCCAATTTCTTGTTTATTTCACTTCATTAACTTCGTATTTTTATACAAGTCTCATTTATTTTCAGGCCGCCAATCTTCTCCATACCAAGAAGTCACGATATACCGTAATTATTTCACGCGTAACAGAGTGCCTTTCAGTGACGTCATCATCTTACGCCAGGTCGTCTCCAACTTCACGTACAACTACGTTCATGATAACACCGGTCTGAGGATTCTTGAGGTTTCAGGCTTCGATAAAGTCAGGCTGCCTATTTATCAGACCACTTCTCACAATGGATTTTATAAGTAAGTTCATCTGTTTTTATTTTACTGCTCCTATGCTTCTGTCTCAATTCTTAGCTTCTTTACCTATTCTTTTTCCTAGCACATTAATTTCTAAATTCGATATTTTTTACCTTCAGGAACTACGCCACTGACCGTGAAGGTCGAGCTACTGTTGTAGCAGGCACAGCTGGTCAGAATTACGTCGACAACATCTTCTTCAACCCCGACAATGATTATGAAATGATCACAGTCAATAGATCTATGTGAGTACTATCTCCAGATTCTACTGTTCGGGATAAATCTGTTCCTTTGGGTTTTGCAATTGTTATTAATATTTCTCAAAAAAAAGTCTTCCATATTTGGGAATAAAATCGATTGAGAATGTAATATTTTTTATAATATTTGAAGTATAAATTGGGTTTATTTTTAAAATAAGTATGTATACTTAGACGATCTTCTTATTTTTTTGTCATGTTAAGGATTTTCCAAGTAGGTAAAGCTTATTTAATTAAACAATATATTTAATATCCACGCACGTTCGTTCAGTATATGTATATTTATATGGAAATATATAATTATCTTGCATGTTTTTGTTGCATGGCTACCCCCGGACCATAGCTTTGTTGACTATAATCCGACTATCATGAGGTAAGTCTACGTTGTCAAAATTAATTCATCAATTACCATTATTATTGACTTACTGCATGTAGATTCTTAAAAAAACTAACTTACTGTTTTAATTTAGCAGAATCGCTGTATAGGGCCAAAGCACACACGCTACTATTAGCATCGGCGACCGGCGATTTAGCCGGTTTTTAGAAGCTAATTGCAGCGACCAATCATTCCACACCGCACACTTAAAAACACCAAACGCAGCGATTGAGTCGCTGTTCATAAGCTCGATACAGCGGTTGAACGCTACACTCCGCACACATTCGGATGCTCGTCGCATCGATTTGGCATCTGCGGAACACGACTCGGTGTTGCACTAGATTTTGACGAAGCTATATCCTTACCATCCTTACTAAAACGCGCGATTTTAATACTGCGATGGAACGCAGAGAGCTTTCAAAATGCGACGCTGCATCGATACAGTCACAAAATCGCAGATCGCCGATGCTAAAAGTAGTGTGTGTCCCTATTCTTTTACGCGCTTTTTCTACAGCATCCTAAGGTAATACGGTGGGGTGATTTCGTAACACACTAACAGTAGCAATGGCTTTCATTTTGAAAGTCCAACAACATTCATTGCGTTATTTATGTAAGTTGTTGAGATGGGTAGATTGACAATATCCTTCAAAATTATTCAGATTGTGATTAAAAGTTTGTTACGCAATTAGGGTGCCAGATGCGGGGTAATTGACTAACACACTTCCAGTAGCAATGGGTTTCATTTTGACAATTCAACAGCCTTCATTGCGTTATTTAAGCTGTTGAGCAGACAACATTTTCGAACATATGAAGCAATGGATTAGCAATATCCTTCATAAAGATTCAGATTGCGATTCATAGCGTGTTACGCAATTAGGGTGCTGGTGTTCTCAACGTCGAAGGCTCGAAGCGTGTATTTTGGGTACGGAACGGCTACCTATCACAACCATGAAATGGTTATTCATAATAAGGATACCATTTATCTATTATGTACCTACTTGCACTGTTAACAATACCTACGCCCTTTACTTTTACTAATACTTCTAATGGCATCGTTAAAATTTTACTAATGACGTGTTTTTTAACAGACGTACACAAACTTCACTTAAAAATTATGTTGTAGTGATCACTGAGTGCTCTATCTGTTACACCTATAACAAAATCATTTACACTTGGCTCGTTTTCACCAAAATTAAAACATTCGAATCCTACAACTTCCCATTCACAATTCTAGTTCCCTCGATCTCTGGCGTACTCGAATCGACGCAAAGCATAACTTCTGGAGTTATAACGAGACCCTGGCCGTGGCTGGCCGTATAAGAGACCAGAGTGATAACCCTCTACTGCTAGAGGTGGACTACAGGCCGTTCTATATGAATAACCAGACGGTCCTTGGAGGCGGGAAGTGCCCTCCAGGATGGGATGCCGTTGCAGGGACCTGCTATATGTATGTTGGTGCACCAATGACGTATGAGGAGGCAAGGCTGTTTTGTTTGGTAAGGATATTGATGATTTTTCACCGACACTTATCCCAATCTATTTTAGTTTATACAACATGAGTGTGATGTCAAGAACATTTTATAATTAGATTTTGAGAGATACTTTTCATTGAAATTCAGTGAAGACTAGTAATGTTAATGAAAATTCCATCTCTTGGTCTCAAAGTTTTGGCTTGTAATGATTGTGACTTGTTTATAAAACTCTGACCACGATACAATCAATATTTTTTATGAGTGACTCACAATATAGTCACAATGAAGATTCACCTTTTTCACACGATTAGGCATCATAAATCAAATTAACACTGATGGGCTTAATTTGTCCGTGATTTATCCAACAACCTTTTTTTCCGTAACCAACAAAAAATGGGCCCGAAAATTCATAAAAAAACTTTTGTTGTAATCCCAAGCCCGTTCTTTATTTTTTTGTCCCATAACAACTTTTTTTTTTAAAGAAACCCCTTTCCCTTTTCTCCCCAGTCGGACAACGCATCAATGCCATACGTAACAGGCAACTACGCGGCGCTCTACGAGTTCATCAACCGACAGAATCAATGGTTCCAGTACGGGGACAGGGTGTGGGTCAACCATATCGATTATGTTACTCAGTGCACTTCGTTTGCCTTCTCGAACGTCGAAGTGACTGACTGTAATCAGAAGAATGCTTTCATTTGCGAGATTGGTTAGTTTGGTTATTTTGCTTTTCTTAAAACGTCTGTGCTTCTGCATTTAGGCACGATAGAACATGGTATTTGTTAAGACTTCCTACTAATATTATAAATGCGAAAGTTTGTGAGGATGGATGGATGTTTAAGACCGACCGTCGTCACGTGAGTACGCCATGTGATCGTTTGTATGAATTATGATGTACAAACGCGACTTGACTGATCGCACGAGTACATCATCCTACTTCCTACTCCTACTAATATTATAAATGCGAAAGTTTGTGAGGATGGATGTTTGTTACTCTTTCACGCAAAAACTACTGAACGGATTTTGATGAAACTTTACAGTAATATAGTTTATACATCAGAATAACACATAGGATACTTTTTATCCCGATATTCCCACGGGATCAAAACTTACGCGGGTGAAACCGCGGGGCGCAGCTAGTATTAAATAATAGTAAAATAGTAATAAACAACGTGTAACGTTAAATGCGCAAAACCTGAAAATAGTTTGTTCATAATTGACTACTGAATCGATTTCAGTAACTTTTGATATAGGTTTTTTTTAAAATTATGTACATATTTTGCCATACTATCCGCCGATTGAGCTAAACAAAATTAAGTTTTATTTTAAGGCAATAAGACTCAATTTTGAATGCATAAAGTAATGCTAGGATCAACACGATTTTGTTAATAATAATAATTAGCTTTAAAAAAAATAGTTTTGGTCATTGTATTATGCTTTTAACTCAATGCTCTAATTGGGGTGTATGAGGTTTTGCGCATTTAATGTTACACGTTGTATATTTACTCGTTGGTCTAGTGATTGCAAACGCTACTTCTGAACACGAGGTCCTGGATTCGATTCCCAGGTCGGACATTATTGTATTTTGCATTGGGAATTTCTTAATAGCAACCCGGAGTCTGTATTGCCGGTTGATGGCTCGCCCTTTATTACATGGCGAAATGTGGATATGTACAGACGCCAGCAGGTAAACCTACTCCAATCTGTCAAATTTCTTAGATAGATTTTCAACTTTACCACAAAGGAATAAGGTTCATATTCAATTGGGAAAATCTGACAGATTGGGGTAGCTTGATGTGGCCAGCACATCAAGCTACCCCATAATCTGTACTTACAGGCGTGATGTTATATGTTCAACACATTTCATCCCACTTTCACGCAGTCTTTTATTTCTTTTACCGACCATGTCCTCAAGCTTCGCTACAAAACCTGTTTTGTTTTCAGATCCAAAAATTATGATCGACCCGATGTCGTGGCAAGGGGATACCCTGGCAGTGGCGTTTATCGGAGTGTTGATAGCCGCCGTATTGTTAGTGGCAGCCGCTCTTGTCTGCTGGTATTCCAAGTCTAAACACAGGTTGGTTACCGTTATATTGTAATATTTTTGCTGGTATGTAATTGGTTTTCTTCCTTTGTTACTTTAGTATCGTCCACTTTCTAGATAGAAAGCCTGCTTTCGATATTTTGGGTACAAATCTTATTAAGAACGCACGGTGATGCCTGCGGATAAATTAAATTTTATGTTATTTAATTCCATATCATTGTTGGTTTAGTAGTTGCTTGAATTTATGAGTACTGTTTGTTTTATTTTATTTTGTTACCTGTTAAGTACGAATCATTTGATCTGACTTAGTTTTCGTACGTCCTTTTCGGGTAACTACTGAAAATCAGCGCTGTGCTGTGGGTCCCCTATAGCACAGCATCATGCTGAGTGGAAGCCTTCTTGTCACAGTCATGACGTGCAGCCGTCGACTATCTCTGCTTTGTGCTCGTGTATAAAGATATATATATTTTTTGTTTTTATTATACAATGCTGTCATTAGAATTAATTACTTAGGTATCTTTTTGTTTGCACGTGTTCCTGTGAAAAATAAACCTATTTTTCTTTCTTTCTTTCTTTCTTTCATATAAGTTGTGCTAAGTTTTGGAGATGCTTTATCGGGGCCCAACAAATTACCTCTTTATACCTATGGCATTTTCAAGTACCTTTTCTCTACACTTCTACATGAACTCGTAGAGTAATGATTGTTAGATTGAAAGAAAAAGTATTTAGGCACTTAGGTATTGGCATTTACACAGGAAAAAACAATAAGTAATCAAAAATATTCTTCTGTTTTCACAGACACGTCCAAAGACTAGAGCGGCGTAATTCGATCCGGCAGTCTTTGCATTCGGTCCGTTCTATTGGCAGCATCAATGGTGGCTTCCCTGATACGCCTTACAGAAGAAAAATGGCACAAATGGTAAGATTTTGCAAGATTTCTAAACCAAAAATATTTATCGCCCTTTTAGTGTTTTCAGTTACTTATACTAATAACTTTTAAAATTCTTTGTCTACAGAGTAGTACCCGCTCCACCGACACATTAACGAAAGGCTCAGACTACAGAAAGATGTTAGCATCGACAACATCAATGGAATCTATGGAAAAGAGCCAGTTCAATTCCTCTCTAGATGACAATCAGAGTTTCGACATTTACGAGGCTCACAACCCTAACCCGAACGTGATGCCTCTTCAACACTCCACATTTGTAAAGAAACCAATCACTCCAGAATATTCTGTGCCACAGAACAATACAAGGCCATATAACTTAGCATTTAGAAACGAAGGCTATAGAGATAATTCTGGTACAGCCAGTGGGGCCCCATCCATAAATACGGTTGCCACTGAAGAAATACCCATATTACATCATCCGGAAGGTTTAAGGTCGCCTCCAGATGAGTATACGATGTCGCCACAAAGTGATTCTCAGTATTTCACATCAGATACATTACCGTTAAGAGATAACTCTGATGATGGTGATACCATGAAGAGGCACTTGGAAAGGGCTGGGAAGATATACGGGCCGTATGGTGCTCCCGCAGGGAGTTACGGTGCACAGCCGAAATTGTCATTCTTAATGGAGTTAAGATCTAAAATGCCGGACCAACCACAAGCGGGAGCAGTGCCTACTACGACGTTCGGCCAAAGGAACAATGTTGCAGGTAACTAAAAAGTATAACAACAGGTTCTAGGTTAGGCGAAGTTTGTATAAAGAAACAATATAAAGCTAATAATATAGGTATTTACGTAAATATTACCTTCCGTCAACTTTGTGTGGACTATAATCCATAGATACATATATATACTGCTAATACACTATAGTGTACTACTACGCTTTCATTTTAAAAATAAGATCTCGGACGGAGCTTGGACTTATCAATGGCGCCAAATCGCCATAGACCATATTCTGTCTGTGATCTGTGGACTGTGAGTCTGTCTGTCAAAGAGTATAATAGAGTATGTAGAGGGAGTCTGTCCAAAGAGTGAACTGTGAATGAAAGTGTGAATAACAAACAAAGACGCTAACCAAAGTTTCGCGCCACAGCCAGTTTGATTTTGACAGATAGATAAAGACCGAACTAAAATAGTGATTGAATCCCCTCGGACCAAGAATCGGAATTCCGATTCTTGGTCCGAGTGAATCCCGCATGCTGTTCTTTTTGGGTACCTACTGTTATAGTTTATAGTAGGTACTGGCCCCGATTCTGTTGTTCACAAACTAAACTAAATTTAAGTTCAGTGCATATTTTTCCTTCTATTTCATTGAGAAAAGGACAGAAGATAAATATTAGTTTAGTCCTGTCAAATTAGTCAGCGCGTAACGTACCTAAATTGACGTATTTTTAGTAGCCAATTTTTTAATCACGTCTAAACTTGTCTATGGATTATCTAATTTGACAGGACTAAACTAATATTTATCTTCTGTCCTTTTCATAATGAAATAGAAAGTAAAAGATGCACTGAACTTAAATTTAATTTAGTTTGTGAACAACAGAATCGGGGCCATTGTTATTTTTTTAACTCTCTTATGAATTACCTAATATTTTCTACTGTTATTTATAGATCAGCAGCAGTATTACGAAGACAACCTACCAAGTCCACCTCACCCACCAGTATATTCTAGTGCATATGATACAACTGCATCAGACAACATACCCAGCTACGACTCCAGTCCGCACGATCTTTCCAGAGAGTTCGACGATTCACCGTTACCCGAACTACATCATAGATCTAAGTCTGAGGCGTTACTAGAAACAAATTTCGACTTTGAGAATTCCGAATCCAGTCCGATACCGATGTCTGAAGCAAGTCGGTCACATAGTCAACCATTAGAAACTGCTATGTAGTGGAAGCCATAAGAAACTCGAAACTAAACGAGATTTTTTTAATAAAGTGTTACTTAACAGTGGTCTAAAATGGCCTTTTGAATGTATAATTAAATAGTTTAATAATAAAAAGGAGTTGATCACACCATCCTATCGTAGAAGTAGAAAAGCAATGAAAAGACTGATTTATGATGTCTTGATCGAGATATTTTATGTTTCTTGCGTTTAGTTTCATGCGTTCTATAGAAACAAGTGCCTTTTAAAACTTCTGACATTCCAACTTTCTCTTATATTCTGTCCCTGTAGGTAATTTTAGTTAATATGTGTATGTATAAAGTATTTTAAGTCATAATGACTATACAAATTACCAGAGGTGATCGATCTCATAATGAAGTAAACAAATTAAATTCTAATGCAGCGCCTTATGGAAAAATGGATGCCTTGTTAATAAGTTTTTGTTAGGTGAAATAATATAATATGCATGTATCACAAAAAGAAGTAAGTACCTAAAAGGCGTAAACTTTAAATGTAATTAATGATTATGATGCAATATTAGATACGTATTTTTTGCACGTCCGTCCTTAAGTGTTAACCGTCTTATGAATGTTTATTCGACAAATTATATGTAATTTTATTGTAAATTAGTTTTAACAGACAGTCTTTCCATATACAATAGTTATATTTTGTAATTTTTAAATCGTAATATTATGTTATGTTCAAAATTTTTTTTATAATTTTGCGGAGATTTTTTCCTTCATATTGACGCGTCTATACCTACCTGCATACTTTTTCAGCAAATAGCTTAAGTATTCTCAACTCGTAACTCGTACCTACTTCTTAAAATATTAATTCCTCTTGAATGATTATACCTACGTATAAGTACCATACCTAAGTAATCATATTATCACCATTTTGGACTCTCCGGGAAATTATTTTATTAGGTACATAGAATAAAGGTGGACATCGACGCGCCAAATTGTAGTAGATTAATCTTTAGGTGACATCAGTAAAACATAATGTGTATTTTTAAAAATTATCACTTTTTATATTTAACTAAGTTATTTACATGATTACATGTATAAAAATATAATGTTCATGCTTTAAATGTAAATTGTACAAGAATAATAGTAAATCATAATTTAGAATAATAGTTGATAATGATAAATATAATTATGATTTAACTGATGAAATATTAATAAAATTTGACACAGTATTTTCATACGACATATTTTTTTATTTAATGTTTTTCTCCCTTGTTAATTACTTAACTAATAATTCGTTGATAACAAGATTTATTATTGAAATCATATTAAACGCTGATAAATACTACAGAATCAAAAAAAAAAAATAAGTACCGATCGCTGCATGATTGGTGATCAGTGTGATCTATCACAGGAGCACACAAGGAACAAACCTAATTTTGTTTATTCTTCTCTTCTCTTACGAAACGACGCGCGCTTTATTTGTGGTTACCAAGTGTACAAACACGCTGTGATTGAGCGTGTAAGCGCTCTCACGTCCAAGACAATGGCGAAGTAGCAAGTGTATTTGTGTGTGTGCGTGTTATGTGCTGACGCTACTCGTCTTCACGCACACATTAACAGTGTGTTTGTACAGTTGGCTATCACCAGTAAAGCGCGCGTCGCTTCGTAAGTTACAAATAATGTAGTCATTCTATGTTGAGTATACTCTAAGATGGGTTCACTTCACATACCTATGAGATGAAGAGAAGACCGACACCACAATGTTTACTTACCTCCTATCGTATCTCCTTTTGAATCAAACCCATGAAAAATAAAGATTATTAATTTAGTTCTGTTAGGCCCTTTTCACAAATGGTGGCTATCGGAGTACCCAGTGACAAATGTATGGGTTAAGAAGGAAAAATTCTGTCGGTACGTATGAGAGCTTTCCCATACAACGGTGTTGTTCCGGTGTCGGTGGGTTGCGGTGGGCACAGCTGCATGTGTACATAATTGTGTATCTACATAATAAAGACGTCTTTTGTTGTCCCGACAGATTATAACGTCTATATGGCGTTTTATGAGGCCGCTAACAAAATGCGCGGAGATGCATGATTTTGTCGCTGAAATTGAATACTATTCGTATAATACTATTCGTGGTATAAATAGCATTAATTGGTAAATATAATTCATTTTCTCTTCTACAATAATAATAAAGTGATTTTTTTATTATTTGTCTATTTATTTAGCAATAATGGTTCTGCTGATGCATATTTAGGCAAAAACTCATGGAGAGATAATCTGAGAGCTCTAATTTGCAGATTCTGTTGAATATAATCCATCAAAACATATTTTTTCATATCATAAAGGTATTTGAATAATAATAGAATACATTTTTGTTATACAGGATGTCCCTGGAAGTATGGATCAAATCAAATAGGGGCGCGGGCAAAGCCGCAGTCATTTCCAAACTTTTTGATCCTGAGAATGTTGGGGATTTTTTTTAATGGTTCAAAAGTTATGACCTACTTTTGTTATTTTCAATCACTGCATAGTGCTCAAAGAACAAAATCATTAAAAAAAAAACTACCAGAAACTGTCAATTTAAGTTTTTTATACAGCCCTGATAGTTTTTTTAATGATTTTTTTTTCTTTGAGCACTATGTGAAACGATTGAAAAAAATTGGTCACAATTTTTGAACCGTAAAATAATTCTCAATCATCAATCATTTTCAGAATCTAAAAGTTTGGAAATGACCTTGCCCACGCCCCTATTCGATTTGATCCTACCTCCAGGGACACCCTGTATACATTATAAATAAAGAAAAAATACTGGACCTAAATCAATTTTCTACTGGAAACAAGTCTGAATATCTCCAAACTTCCACATCATTTTCACATAGAATTTATACCAAAACTAGCGACCCGCCCCGGCTTCGCACGGGTGCAATACTGATACTAAGTACAGGTATTTCAAGAATGCCCGCACGCGCCGCCGCGGCCGGTACCGCAAATATTCATTTAAATTACATGCTGTAAAGGGCCATATTTATCTATATTAAATGCACAATGTATTTAAGGCACTTAATTGGATAAGGATTAATGCTGTATTGCTTAAAATCGCTTCGTAAATAAGCCATTATTTCTCGTAAAAAGTAAAGGATAAAAAATTATTATTGTGGGTTATCCCTAAGAGATAGACATATACCATCGGGTACTTCTTTGTAGACCTTTTTAAGGTGTACAATACTGTAGTACATTATTTTGATGTATCTCATAGGGTTCAGCCAGCGTTTGCAATGTAAGCGCAAAAAAAGGGTTTATTTACCACATCACATGCATGCATGTATTATATATATAAACCTTCCTCTTAAATCACTCTATCTATTAAAAAAAACCGCATCAAAATCCGTTGCGTAGTTTTAATTAAAGATCTAAGCGTTCAAAGGGACAGAGAAAGCGACTTTGTTTTATACTATGTAGTGATAGTCTTCAATAATTTCTATCAATTAAAAAAAAACAAATATTGAAACCTACTTTGATTATTTAATGAATAAAATAAAACTACCTACTCTAAATTATTTCACTGCGTCGGCGATGCGCGCTCGCCCTGGCTGGAGGCCTTAATTTATTGAGGCATCCACAGGCAATCCCAGTTAAAAGACGACAATCTCAAAAATTGACTTCGAAATGCTATTTATAACCAAAACTAAAAAAAAGATGCGCGCAGAGTACCAAAATGTAAAGGGCTCATAATCTAAATCAGGGATTCCCAAAGTGGTCGATAGCGACCCCTTGGGGTAGATATCGGTTTCCTAGGGGTCGACATAAACGAAAACTGATTTTGGGGGTCGACGGGGTTAATCTTAAAAGTAGGTAATTTGGCCATGAGGGTTTGAGGTAACAGTTCATTTTGGAAAAGGGGTCACTTGTCCAAAATAGTTTGGGGATCCCTGATCTAAATTGTGGCGATTGTGGCTCCTCCTATAGAAACCTTTTCTCTATAAGTTTGTTACTTTAAGTTATTCTTCATCGTAGGTATTAGCTACATAATAATAAAAATTGCATGTTTATAACTCTAACATAACATTTTCTATCAAGTGTTAAAAGATGGCACTCCGAACGCACCATTTATTGTTCTCAGGTTGGTTATTTGGGATGACAATTAATACAAAAGAGTTCAATTAAAACCATTTATTATTTTACACAACATTTAATGCATCAGGTTCTCAAAATGTCCACCTTGTTGTTATAGGCATAAAGCCGCGCGAATTAAAATTTGTTGTGTCGCTCTCCATATCATTTCGGGATCATTGCGAATATCATTCGCACAGTTAATTATGCGGTCACGCAAATCGGCCTCACTATTGATGGGGATACTGTAGATGCGTTGCTTCATGGTCCCCCATAGGAAGTAATCAAGCGTCGTCAAATCAGGTGAACGGCAGGCCACCCTACAGGTCCTTGCCGGCCGATCCATTTATCATGATAATTGTTGTTTAAAATGATCTTACATTTTTGTAGCATAATGTGCAGGGCATCCGTCCATCTGCAGAAACATCCTTCGACGCAAAGCCAGCGGTACATCCTCGAATAATTGAGGTAGTTCGTTAGTCAATAGACTTAAAAATCTTTCACTGGTCAACATTCTCGGCAACATACCTAACTGGTCCAATCAACACACAGCACACTGTATTATAATCACTACATCACTACATAGTATAAAACAAAGTCGCTTTTTCTGTCCCTATATCCCTATGTATGCTTAAGGGCCTATACTACCTCAAATGGCTTAGCATAATCCTCCGTTATGTCGAAAATACTGCAGCATTAATTTTGAAATAAATGTATGGTAAAGTTGAGGATTAATGTTAGGTCTTATGTTAGACGAAAACACGATTTCATAAAATTTTCTCGATAGAAAAAAATTCCAAAGTTACCTCTAAACCGAACAATAAACCGCTGGTATTCAAAAAATACTTCAAATAAGAACATGAAAATTTGTATACTAACCGAACTAACTATAAAGCAGGTCTTATGTTATTTACTTTTTTTTAATTACCATTATTTTCACCGTAAAAAGCAAATACCTAAACTATTAGCGCTGCCTGCCGCCTAGCACCGCACTCTGTCCCGCTCTCACTCAGTCCGCGAGCAGTATCGTGCGAGCGAGTTAAAGAGTGAATTTTAGCTGTGGTAGTGTAGGCTCTTAAATCTTTAAAACTACGTTACGGAT
Source organism: Globia sparganii (assembly GCA_949316385.1). Lineage (NCBI taxonomy): Eukaryota > Metazoa > Arthropoda > Insecta > Lepidoptera > Noctuidae > Globia > Globia sparganii. The sequence goes on from OX438658.1 coordinate 20,722,175, forward strand.
TTTGATACGGTTTTTTTTGAAACACTGATAATTTATGTACGTTTGCCCCGCACGGCCCCGCTGAATTTGCGATTTAGGTGTGCACCAATGCAATGTACTCGCCTCTAGGAATATATGTACCGGTTTCTTTTTCAATGTACCTCTGTACTTTTGAAGAAATATGCATAAAAAGGGGGCCGTGCCAGCCAAACGTTTTCAGCACGGCCCCCGTGTAACTTGAAAAATATAAAGCGTATTAAAAAGGTTCATATACTCAAGGAATGTACTCTATTAACACGTTATATGTACCGTAACAGATATTGTGAATTCGTAATAACAAATAATATATAGATGTGGAAAGGGGGCCGTGCTGAAAAAAAAACATATAAGAAAATATCTAAAAAAGACAAAACAACCTTAGCCAAAAACTATTAAAATATAATTGATGTTTGGCAAGTAACATATGTACCGTATTAGTTTCTCATACAACTTGCAAAATTTAAAAAATAAACCAATTTTTGTTTATTCAGCACGGCCCTCTATAGTTGCCTATATCTTTTTAAATATGACATGTTTGTTTACAAAATTCGACTTCCTAAATTATGTATAGGAGTACATTCGTTCCCAATAAATTGCGATTCTGCTGTATTAGTACTTTAAAAGATAAATTGAATCAAAAATATCATATAATACAACCGATAGGGTGACCATGATTCCACGTACACATACATACATAATCAGCCTATAATTCCAACTGCTGGGACACAGGCCTCCTCTCTGTGAGAGGTAGCCGTAATCCACCACGCGGGCCCAGTGCGATTTGGTAGATGTCACATGTCTTCGAATTTTTGGTTCTAGGACATGCCGGTTTCCTCACGATGTTTTCCTATGATTCGTGATTCCACGTGAGAATGGATAAAAAACTTCTGCATAATTTGAGTAAATCTTTAGTAAAATCAAAAATATCGTAATCTGTATTAACGATAACTATATATAATAGTAGTAAGTAATAGGTCGCAAATCAACAAGTTTCGCTCAAAAGGCTTAAAAAAATCACAGATATATTTCCAATAAATCACACGGATTGAACCGTACATTACAATAAAATTACAGATTCATTACATTTCACAGATTAGTTACGTTTACCTATAGAATAATCACAGAAAACTATAACTATGTGTCACTAACACTACAGAGCTTAAAAGGCTTTGAAAAATCACAGATACGTTTCCAACAATTCACATCGATTGAAGTACCTATATTACAATAATATTACTTACATTAATCACATTAATATTATTTGGAATAATCACAGGCAACTAATTCAACCTACGTAATCACAGTAGTGTTTCAAGCAACTGTAATAATTAGAATATCGTTATTATTTTTACATAATTATAAAACATCAAAGATCACTCGCGAATCATATTTAGATTAACATACAACCTGACGCTGACCTGCAATTGCAAAAAATCGTATGAAAATTTGTATTTCGCGGGCTACACTGAAGCAAATACCCATAAGTAACGTCATACTCATAAGTAACGTCTAATTTTATAAACGTCTAATATATTTATGGTAGGTATACGCCTATAAAGTTAGGTTTTGTGACTTAAGAATTCTAACCTTAGACTTAATCAAGAAATGATTACGCAACAAGCAATTACTTCTATTGTATACGGGTGTAAGACTTAGCACACTCTCGCTTACACTTCACTGTGCCGTGAGCGGGTGCTTCATACATTTTGATATTTTAAATTTTATTAAATAAACCTAGTACTTAAGTAAATTGATTTTAGTACATATCAAATCCGTTTCTTAAGTACAAATAAATTATATGATTACTTTCAACTACCTGTTTATTAACATTCCATTTCCGTGCTTGAAATAGAATTCACTGCTCAACGACACGTAGAAAACACGTGAATACTGAAATTAATGGAGCAATGTTTACATTTACTGCTGTAGGTATATTGTGCGCGTAAAGATGTGACTGATCAATAAACACTCGAGCGCAACTGCGCAACATGAAGTAACCGCGACACCAGCGCTACTTCAAAAATCACGGTAGCGTCAGTGGACTAATAGCGACCGCACAGGACAAGTTTTAACTGATTTAATTCCCTTAAAAGATGTCATCGCTAATATTAATTTTCAAGAAAAAAAAAATTGTACAAAAAGAATGTTTATTTCAATGTAGTCACATAATTTAATTATTTATTATTATTTATTTATTTATATATACTTTATTGTACACCAGAAAATACATAACAAAAAAAAACACTTATTACTACAAAACGTACAATGGGCGGCCTTAGAATATAATTATGTACCTAATATATGGAACCATGGTCACCCTGTCAGTTGTATTATATGATATTTTTGATCCAATTTATCTTTTAAAGTACTAATACAGCAGAATCGCAATTTATTGGGAACGAATGTACTCCTATACATAATTTAGGAAGTCGAATTTTGTAAACAAACATGTCATATTTAAAAAGATATAGGCAACTATAGAGGGCCGTGCTGAATAAACTAAAATTGGTTTATATTTTAAATTTTGCTAGTTGTATGAGAAACCAATGCGGTACATATGTTACTTGCCAAACATCAATTATATTTTAATAGTTTTTGGCTAAGGTTGTTTTGTCTTTTTTAGATATTTTCTTATATGTTTTTTTTTCAGCACGGCCCCCTTTCCACATCTATATATTATTTGTTATTACGAATTCACAATATCTGTTACGGTACATATAACGTGTTAATAGAGTACATTCCTTGAGTATATGAACCTTTTTAATACGCTTTATATTTTTCAAGTTACACGGGGGCCGTGCTGAAAACGTTTGGCTGGCACGGCTCCCTTTTTATGCATATTTCTTCAAAAGTACAGAGGTACATTGAAAAAGAAACCGGTACATATACTCCTAGAGGCGAGTACATTCCATTGGTGCACACCTAAATCGCAAATTCAGCGGGGCCGTGCGGGGCAAATGTACATGATAATTTTAGAGGTTTCTAATGTGGTGTCGTAAATAAACCCTTTTTTTGCGCTTACATTGCAAACGCCAGCTGAATCCTGTGAGATACATCAAAATAATGTACTACAGTGTTGTACACCTTTTTTTTTTTTTTTTTTTTTGTGGATGGGAAATCATCCAATGACCCCTCCCGCTCTGGGTGGAGCAGAAGGGAGTGTCAGACTCTTACTGACTAAAACCCACCCGTGTTCCTTCCTTAGCCCTTTGTGTTCCGGGGTAGCGGTAACCCTTTCGGACAATCCCGCTGCCCCGGCAGGCTTCGGCCCTTTCGGGCCCCTTCCTTGCTGCTGACATCTCTTTGAGGCGCGCGTGGAACACGTACGCGCCGTCCGGCACGGGCCTGGTCCTGATCGGACGGAGAGTTACCCATTACTCTCCGCCCGCAGGCCCGCGCCTACGGTGGCCGGGAGTCGTCTCGCGGCTCCCGACGCCCGGGGCGTCTCCCGCGGCGGCTGGGACGTGAGGCCCTCTCCCTCAGCCGTCCCGCCACCTCCTTCGCTAGCATGACTGCTTCGCAGAAGGAGGTGACTGCCTCCCACTCCCTCTCGCCCCGGACCATGGCTTGAACCAGGGCCGGGCGCGAGAGGTCGCCGCCGCTGCCGATCGCCTCTGCGAGAACACGGCGGTGCTCCGCCCAATTGGGGCATACCGCCACCGTATGCTCCACCGTGTCCTCCGGGCGACCCTCGCAGTGGTGACACCCGGGCGTTTCCTCCCGCCCGATGATGTGCAGGTACCTCCCGAAACACCCGTGTCCGGTGAGGAGCTGCGTCAGGCGGTAGGTGAGGGCGCCGTGGCGCCTCTCTAACCACTCCTCAAAGAGGGGTCTTACCGCCGCTATCGCGGCGTGCCCTGTGTTGTACACCTTAAAAAGGTCTACAAAAAAGTCCGCGATGGTATATGTGTATCGGGATAACCCACAATAACCATTTTACGAGAAATGATGGCTTTTATGGAAGCGATTTTAAGCAATACAGCATTAATCCTTATCCAATTAAGTACCTTAAATACATTGTGCATTTAATATAGATCAATATGACCCTTTACAGCATGTTATTTAAATTAATATTTTCGAAGATATTATAGATTTAAAATGCAGGGACATAGCGGTTGCTGCGGTATCGGCGGCAGAGGCTGGCGGCCAGTAAAAAAAAAAAAAATTAAATTAAAATTATTAATTATGTAATTAAATTTATTAAATTGCATTGTACCCGTGCGAAGCCGGGGCGGGTCGCTAATATTATTTTATAGGTCTATGGTTCACGTTGAATTTGGAGTGCGTTCCGAGTTGAGATGTAATCGATTTGAGCGTACCGAATTAGGGTCAGTACACACCGAGACGCGACTCGACGCGACGCTGCGCGCACACTTTAAAAGAGTGACTCAAAATATACTTTATTTTCTACACGAAAAGGTACACATTGCATTGTGAGAGTTCAGAATACGTTGCGCCGTGCAGCGCTGCGCCTCGTGACGCCTCGCGGCGTAGAGCGACGCAGCGGTACTTCGCCGGTCCGCGCGGCGCAGCGTGGCGCAGCGCGAAATCACCATCATCCCTGATCATCTGGCCTCTTCCAGTATCGTCGCGTCGCGTCGCGTCTCGGTGTGAACTGACCCTTAGTGTGAGCGCGATCACGATGTCCCGTGAATGAATCATCCATCATAGATGATGTCAAGACATGCGGCATCTTGCGATAACGCCGACAAAAAAAAAATAATATCACCGTGAGCGCTGTCAAAAAAGACTGTGTGTGTCAGTGTGTTTTGTTTTGAGTTGTATCATAATCATAAACTAACGTGGCATTTTCGAAATTGTGCTTCTGGTCTGGTTGACAGCCGCCACCAACCAAAGAAGAAGAAGAAATGTGGTATTTATACAACAAAGAAATACTGTATTAATGTTTCGAACTTTCGACATTGAGTTAGCACTGTGACTGTGCGTTCACGAGTGTTCCGAATTGTTGACAGCCCTCAGCTGTCATAATTGTACGGAACTCATGTGAGATGATGTGATTGCTGTAACCGATTATAGCTAATTCGGAATGCAGCCTTGATTTGACAGTATGAATAAAATTCACAGCCAGTGTGAGCATTTGTCACACTGGCTGTGGCCAGGGCCAGTGTGAGCATTTGTCACACTGGCTGTGAATTTTATTCATAACGGCTGAAGGACTTGTATCCATGGTCATGAATAAAGTTTAAAAAAAAAAAAATTCACAGGGACAGCTGACTATTCAATGTTCGATCGAACCAAATAGTGTACGACCAGAATTAAATATTATTTTTGTCATTATGCTTAAGTGGAAAATGACTGAAAATCCATAATTGGAACAAATGTTTATTAAGTGACAGTTTAGTGTTTTAAAATCAGTCATAACATAGATCTTAGAAGAGAAACAAACTAAAATACCTACGGGCGTATTTGATTTTTATGAAATAATTGTTTTGTGTTTTGGTAACAATGGATGCGACAGGGTCTATCAATACTGAAGCTATAGAGAGTATTGAAAATGAAGAGGAGGTTATTGACGATTCCGAGGAAAGAGAGTTAGTGACTGACTCATGTTCCACGAAGGTCTTGGACACAGGGGAACAGCCTCGGGACAATTATTGCATTGTTTATATACTCTTCTACCTCTTCGGAGTCACTTCTTTAGTGCCCTGGAATTTTTTGATCACTGCCAATGATGTGAGTATTTTTTTTCGTCTCTGTAAAATGTGACAAAGGAATACGACCTTCAGGCTATTTTTGTTTGTTTTTGGAAAGATGACATTATTCGTTATCGATGAACGAGTCTAATCCATCTAATTCTAAGTTGAATTAATGCATTTTAGATATACTGTTTCATAATAAATAAAATAAAATAATATGTCTTGGTCAGAGAGTCTTACTCATCATTTTAATGATAAACTAGTTTCTATTTTAAAATTATGATTCGTTTATTACTTAGATACAACATTTACTTAGATAATTATCATCATCATCATTCTCCTGCCCTTATCCCAATTTATTTGTGCTCGGTGCAACATATCTTGTTCTTCCATATTTTTCTATTTGTCTTCACCTCGTTAGTCACCCTCTTTCTAACCATATCATCATTCACACAGCCCATCCATCGTTTCTTTGGTCTTCCCCTACTCTTATAGCCATTGACATTCATACTCAAAACTCACCTCACAACATTTTCCTCATTTCTCTGTAACACATGCCCATACCATGACAACCAATTTTCACGCAACTATTCAGTTACTGTTATTTAGATAATTATATGCTTACATAATCTTCATAAACCTTTAAAATAAAGTGTAAACAAGGCCTTCATTATTTTTAGTATTGGATGTACAAGTTCCGGGATGTTACGCCAAATAATCTCACAATGGTGGTACGGAAAACTCAGTTCCAGGCAGAGTTCACGTCGTACCTCAATGTGGCCACCGCCATTCCTAACTTACTGTTCCTTATTCTGAACTCACTGTATGGACACTTGTAAGTATGCTTAGAATAAAATTAATTATGATGTTTAACACTTTTCTAGACCCCTATGTAAGAAAAAATAAGACTTGTTTGGGCCCCTCCCCTCCTTTTTTTCGGTTGGGGAATTATCAAATAACATCTAACACTCTGGACGGAGCGGGAGGGTGTGTCAGACCTTTACTGACTAAAACCCATCCGTGTTCCTTTAGTTCAGGGATTCCCAAAGTGGTTGATATCGCCCCTTGGGGTCGATATCGGTGTCATAGGGGTCGACATAAATGAAAACTGATTTTGGGGGTCCACGGGGTTGATCTTAAAAGTAGGTAATTTGGCCCAGGGGGGTCTGAGGTAACAGTTCATTTTGGAAAAGGGGTCACTTGTCCAAAATACACACATCAAAAGTGTCTAGGGATCAAGCATTTTTATGCGGATTTCTTGAGATTGAGATGTGGCTTTGTAATAAATTTATGATTTTATAAATTTATATGGATCCTTTTTGGTGCATTTCATAATTTGAATCAGGAACTGTGAATCAAATTCGAGTAAAAGATGAAAATCAGCTGTCAATATTTTCCCTATAAAAACATACAACGCATTGAAGACATTATTAGTGCTACTGTTTCCCTACTACTGATTAAAACCAACGTTATTATGGAGCGGCGACGTCATTTAAGCAGGGAAGAAATGCTCAGAGCCGTGGGAATGATAGAAGCTGGTTCCCGGCAACGTACTGTGGCTTTAGCTCTGAATACAAGTCAGAGTGTTATCAGTCGACTTTGGACACGTTACCGAAGCACTGGTACCGTGGCTGAGCGCCATGGAGGACGGTATCGCTGCACCACACGGAGACAAGACCGATACATTCAAATCTTAACTCGAAGAGCTCCAACAATAACCGCCATGATGTTAGCCGTGAGGCTTCATCACTCTTCAGGGAACTTAATTAGCGACCAAACAGTCAGAAACCGCTTGCATGAAGTGAACCTTCATTCCCGAAGACCGCTACGGGTACCACCTATAGCAATGCACAATCGTAGGATTCGATATCAATGGGCTCTTGAACACAGAAATTGGGCAGAAGAACAATGGCGTTTCGTGTGCTTTTCTGATGAGTCTCGTTTTGGTATGAGACCGGATACAAGACGTATACGACACTGGAGAACCCCTGGACGCCAACAGCGATTAAAATCCTGCCAGGAAGTCCATCCTTATAGTGGTGGAACCATCATGGTATGGGCGGGTATTTGGATCGGCGGAAGAACTGAGTTGATTTGGATCAGAGGCAACCTCAACGCTCAAATTTATGCTGAGACGATTGTATCAGACGTCATCGTTCCTCTACAAGTGCAAATCGGTCCCTTATTTCAGTTAATGCATGATAATGCACGACCGCACACCGCAATAGTTGTAAGACAGACTCTCGCCGCAGCTAACATCAATGTCCTGCCCTGGCCTGCTCAGTCGCCAGACTTGAACCCGATTGAGCATGCATGGGATATGCTACAGAGAAGAGCTCTGCCGAATATGGAGGGTATCCAGTCGCAAGAAGACCTTTTTTTGTTGTTGCAACGAACATGGGCGGCCATTCCACAGCGTGATTTGGATGAACTCATTTTGAGTATGCCAAACCGATGTTCTTGTGTTGTTAGTGTTCGCGGTAGAAACACGGATTATTAATTGTTTAAGTTACCCAATAAAATTTTAGAGAAAACTGTTATTTCAGTCTTTTTTTCGAACTTTTGTGTTAGTGGTTCAAATGTCAAAAATCCCTTTATTAGGAAAATGGCAAATTTCTTTATTAATGCAAAGGTGACTTGGTTTATCGTTACTGTGACAAACGAAAACACTTTATTTGATGAATCCTTAAAGAAAATTTTAATTAATATCAATCAGGAGAAAAGTTATTGCAAAAATATATGTTGATCCCTAGACACTTTTGATGTGTGTAGTTTGGGGATCCCGTTACCGCTGCCCTGGAACATAAAGGGCTAAGGAAGGAACACGGTTGGGTTTTAGTCAGTAAGAGTCTGACACTCCCTTCTGCTCCACCCAGAGCGGGAGGAGTCATTTGATGATTTACCATCTGTAAAAAAAAGTGCGGGTTTAGGTCACACATACTATAAAATAGTATATGACTAGCTGTGCCCGCGACTTCGTTCGCGTGGTTGTCGAGAACAAAACAACGTCGTTTAGATAAGAGTATATCACCTTTTTGATGATTTAGATAAGAGTCCTGACTTTGGTATAGTTGATTACGTTAATGCTTCTCTATATACTATGTTAGCGGTGGAATTACCCGGAGCATATACAAAAAGGTTGTTTGGGTTGCTAACACGTGATAGAGAAACATAGAGTTGGCCGTGTGAAAAACAATCAAAAGTAAGGTCTACACCCGCAACGGATAACGTCTGGCCTTGGGCTTTATTAATAGTCATAGCGTAACAGAGGCTTACAGGAAATTGCACACGTTTGAAAGTAAACGGAAAATTATTGGGGATAATGGGTATCCTGGGAATGAAAACAACATCACCGGAGCCGCAACCTGTTAAGATTTCGGCTTCGATGACATTTCGTTGGAGATTTGTTACTCTCAACCGAGTTCCATTGCATAGTTTTGGTGGGCTTAAATTTCTGAGTAGAATGATTGGTACTCCGACTTTTAAATAAATTTTGTGTGCTGGAAGACCTGGTGTATTTAGAGAGTCTAAAAACTCTACTGGATAGTGGGTGGCATCTCCTTCTTCTAAAACCGTGTTAATAGATAAATATTCCCTACTTTCTCCAGAAACATGTACCAATATTTGAGAATTTATTGCTGCTGCTTGGTCGTTGCGAGGTGCCAAAATAGCTCGTTGGCATAGCCAAGCAGCGTCATGGTTCGAGATCTCTGATGGATCTCCGTATACAGAGGAAATGAGTTCCTGCTGTGAGGCAACAGAAGAACACAGGCTTTCGACTAAAGTTACTTTACCTCCTTCTTGAGTCGGGTATGTGCCGTTACCAATTTGAAGTAGTAAATTTGAGAAAACCTGCGCGTTTGCGTCACCTCCCAAATATGCTCGCATATTAAAGCTCAAATTAGTTAATATGACACTACGCCATAAAATAGAGCTCTTTAAACAGGCACCTATTTCATCGGCCCTCGTTCCTCTGGGTATTATAGGGAGTGTCTGCCTGAAGTCTCCACAGAATAGCACCGTTAAGCCTCCCATCGGTCGGTCATTTTGTCTTATATCTCGCAACGTTCTATCTACAGCTTCCACAGCTTTACGATTTGCCATCGTACACTCGTCCCAAACGATAAGGGCGCAATCGCGTAAAACCCTTGCTTTATCACTATTGCGAGACACGTTGCAAACAGGGTTTTCTGTGCGGTCCAAGTCGATTGGTATTTTAAATGTTGTATGTGCAGTTTTTCCTCCTGGTAATAAAGTGGCAGCTATTCCTGAGGAAGCGACGGCAAGGGCAATTTTGTTTTGGCTCCTTATTTGAGCCAAGATAACTTTAGTGAGGAAAGTTTTACCTGTTCCACCAGGTGCATCTAAAAACAGCATTTCTCCTAATGAATGTTCTACACTACAGCATACTCTATCAAAGATTTGACGTTGTTCTGACGTCAAATTTGAACAGCCATTTCGCAATATTTCTGCTAACTCTTCGGGGTTGTAATTTATTTCAGATGTATACTCCCTATTAATTCGTTCCCCACCAACTGTCGGTGTCGGCAAGCCGTATTGACTGAGGGGGTTCCCTCCTATACTTGTAACTATATCTTGTATAGCCAGCAAAGCCCTATTATGAAAGCTTTCTCGTACTTGGTCAGAAGTTTCACTATTTATACAGGGTGGAATCGAAGTCATGGGCATTATTTTAACCTAAGGCACTACTCACGATACTGATTGCATTAGGGCTATTAATACGCAAATCAAAAATATTATTAATGCAAGTAAGGAAAACCTTAAAAATGTAGTAAGTCAAATTGCACAAGGCTTATTATTGCAAATAAACACTTAAAGTAATTAAAACAAAATACTTCGTTAACGCCAATAATTGTTGAACTATCAAAATCTTAAGCGCAGTACAGCGCAAAGCGAAATGTAAACAAACATCACCTGCGCGCGCGCGGGTTTTTCCTTACAAGTAATAATAACAATGGGCTACAAGACATTCCGTCCGGCGGGATTCCCTGAACTCTCTCCGTCCCACTCCCTCACTCGCAAAAATACGAATATCACCCCCGCGCGGGGTATGCTTCCCGCCGCAACACGAAGTCACGAACCCGGAACCAGTGTCATAACGACTGCGCAGGTGCATTGACGCGTAATTGATTTATTAATCCCGTGACGTAATCGCCGTACTCGCCGCTCGCGGCATACGGTGCTTGGATTGCAGTGTATTAAGTGTTAGTGTAGTAGTTGTGTGTTGTGTGTGTGTTTGTGTACACGATGCCTCGACCGCGTAATGTGCAGGCTAGGTACACCAACCAACAATACCCACAAATGGTTGTAATTTACGATCGCGCAAGAAATTTAGTATGAACTCGTGAAATGTTCCATCGGCGCTACCCGAACGACCCTATTCCTTCACGGGGTCTCATTCCACCAGAACCACTCAGAACCTGTTGGATTTTTCGTCTTTTCACGTGCCAGCACATGCACAAGCTCGTGGAAGAGCACCCGTTTACCCTCTGTCACTTTACCGACAAATAAGGTTTTTTCAAAACAATCCACAAGCTAGGTACGTAAATGTTTTTTTTTAATGTATGTTAGTTGACGTAGTTTTGACCGTCCTAAGCCGGCAAAGTACGAAGGGAAAATTGGAATTTATTATGAATCAATTCATTGGCAACTTACGAATGTCACGTGAGTCGGGCGGGGTCAATGAATTCACGCCCAATGACGCGCGTACGGCGTAGTGTACCTACGCATTTGCTATCGAGAAGCGCAACTAATTTGATACTTTGTATGACTTACTACATTTTAAGGTTTTCCATACTTGCATTAATAATATTTTTGATTTGCGTAATAGTAGCCCTAATGCAATTAGTATCATAAGTAGTACCTTAGGTTAAAATAATGCCCATGATATCAAATGCACCCTGTATTTTGCTGTCTCAAAAAATCTTCGGCAAACGCGTCTTTATATTTTTGCCACAACTGCCCAGCGTCCGATAGGCCACAAAATGTCAACAAAATGGCAAATAAATGGCGCAAACGATGTGGACTATCACTGACGCATGCTTCGGCTAAAGCATCATCCCAATGCTGATCGCCATCTAATAAATGCCGTGCGCGGCAAGCAGCTTGAAATGTGGGATATTCTATATCGTCCACTTTGCGGAGCTCAGCAAAAGAAGTAGGTCCTCGCACTGTGTGAAGAAGAAGGCGTAAATAATAACACTCTGCATTATTTGGGTGCACCGTGTATACTCTTCCAATCACGTGTTCTTTAAAAATGCCGGACTCGCCTTCTACAGCAGTTGCGATTAAAAACACCTTGCTGCTTGTTATAAGTATAATAATGTGGCACTTCATTGTACAACAGAGACTTAGCGAAATTGTCTCTTTCGCAAAGGCGAAAGAATGCGAGCAAGGTGGTTTGTCTTGGGTTGTTCATTCTTTCTGCCACATTTTCTGGCTGAAAGTAAACTCGCTGCCCGCCTTCCAGGTGCACGTCAAGATGGATGACTGGCGGATACCTTTCATGAATAGGGAAACTCAAAATGCGCCAAACTGCCTCCGAAGAGCTTATGTATCGGCCAGATTGATACCTTGTCACTTCATCAAATTGGTTGTTATTTCTTAGTGCTATCATGGCTTGATCACTACCTTTATTAACATATTTACATATATATTTTATAGATTCGACGCTATTACAAATTTCAACATTAATGTGTGCTTGAAAAGCGTTTGACAAAACTGGAGAATACGGTACCACCCAACTATTATTTAGAATTATTTCTTGTCCACGGAATCTGACAGTAGCTGTGAAACCACCTTGTGACGGTGATCTTCGCCGGTATTGCGGATACCCGTTTTCCCCAGCCATAGTTAGTTCTTTCAGTGCTCTGGGGTATTTTTTTGAGCATTGACCATCTTTCATGCACGGTGATTCCCTGTTTAAGAGGCCACATGGCCCGTGAACCATATGTGTTTTTACTATGTCATGCAAAATCGGATCTGCATTATAGTCCGGAAATTCTGCACTTATGACACTGTCTATAGCATCGGGACGAATTTTTTCTTCCAGCCACAGAAGAATGTGCGCGTGGGGTAAACCACGCTTTTGCCACTCGACGCTATACATAAAACAAAGAGTTGAACCGAAAACTTTCTCCTTTGTAAGTAGATTAATCAAGACTTTGAGTTTTAAATGAAAAATCCTAGCAATAATGTCATGTCTGTCGTATGACGCCTGTCCTGTGAGAAGTGCCTGGCAAATCTCCGTCCACTTTGGATTTGTTGTAAATGTTATAAAAAGGTCCGGCCGGCCGTATTTACGGACGTAACAAAAAGCATCTTGCGTTCGTTCGTGCATATACCGCGGACCGCCTGTGAAACTGGATGGCAAAATAACCAATCGACCCAAGTTTTCGACGTTATTATCTGATTGCATGGCGTCCCGCAAGTGCACGTATTCTTCAGCGCGTAACCGTCGCTGGTTAGTGCGAATATACACTAAACGTTCAGTTTCTATTTTTGCGTACATGTCCACAATAAATTGGCTGAACAAACCACGAAATCGTTGCAAATATACGAAACTGTTTTGCCTTATTTGTAAAAGGTAGGAATAGTATTGTTGAGCAGATATTTTTTTTTGATAATTAGTGACTCTCGTAGTAGGGTTCACTTGGTACAGCCCAAAATTGTACCCATCTTCACCATGGTATAACTGGATCATTGCTTTGTTGCTTAAGCTCATATCTTCTGGACAGATCTTTTTATGTAGTGATAAACGGTTTTCGGTCTGACAACCGATATATCTCTTCTGGAGTTCCACAAGGCTCTCATGTGGGCCCTGTTTTGTTTAACTTCTTTATAAATGATATTCCAAAATGTTTCTTACATTCTAAGGTTTTTATGTATGCCGACGATTTGAAATTTGTTAAAATTATTAAGTCCCAAAATGATGTCATCCTTTTGCAGAGTGATCTCAATAGGCTTATTAAGTGGTGCGAACGCAATTCAATGCTGTTAAATCCCAGTAAATGTTATCACGTCAAATTTACGCGAAAGCATAATTTAGTTAGACAAGATTATCACATAAATGAAACCAAAATAGCAGAATTAAACACAACAAAAGACCTCGGTGTTACTTTTGATACCAAATTAACTTTTATTCCACATGTAGATTGCATAATAAAAAAGTCTTCTAGAATGCTTGGTTTCATTTTAAGACACTGCAAACAGTTTAGGTGTCCTAAAACTAAAATTATGCTTTACAACAGTCTGATTCGAGGCCTGTTGGAATATTGTTGTGTGATCTGGCGACCGCACTATGCTACTCATACGTTGCGTCTGGAGAGAATCCAAAAACGCTTTCTGTGGCACCTGGCGTTTACCAGCGGAATAACAAAAAAAATACGTTCATATAACAAGCGGTTGAAATACTTTAAAATGATTTCGCTGGAAAAGCGCCATATCCTTAATGACGTAATGTTTGTGTGTAAACTGATGGCCAATAAAATTGACTGCCCACAGATACTAAATTCTTTTAAATTTCGTGTGCCTTCAAGGATTCCTCGTAGGCCAATTACGCCACTCTGCCCACCGCTCCGGCGAACAGTCTTGGGCGCTAGTTCCCCTGTCGCGAGGTTAAGCAAGATAATTAATGAATGTAGCGATCTAATCGACTTGCACTCTGACTCACTTTACAGTTTAAAAGCGAAGACTTTGAAGAACCTAGATAAAGGTTAATTTAACTTTTTGTATTTTTTTTTTTCTTTTTTGTTCTTTGTTCCAGGATTTAAATTCTTGTAACAATTTAGATACTAGTAGTTGATATAAATTAAGGTAGTTTTCTTTTAATTTTTTTATTTTTCTATCGTACGTACAACTTTCGTTTTGCATGCTGAGTTTACCTTTAAGTGATTGTACACTATTGTTTTTCTGTTTTTGCTTGTTTTTTATGTACATAACTGGTGTAAACAATCGTTGGTAGACCAATAAATAAATAAATAAATAAATAAATGACAATAAATTAGTGGATATTGCAGGGCGTCGTAAGCTCGGTGGGTTTCCAAAATGCGTTGAAGGCGATCGTCGCGTGTACGCAACACGATATCACGTCTCTCACACTCCTGGTCGACTAAAACAACTGCAACTTCATCTGCGACGGGTGCATTGTGTCTTCCACGGTGTTCACCCACAGGACGTCTATCGGCACTTATAACAATTTTGAAATCATTGCTGCCTTGTGGAATTGACTCCAATGCAGCTTTGAATTCACGAACGTACTGGTTAACGTGATGCAGCAATTCTTGAAGTTGACCCAAAAGCTCAGCATTGAGCTGGGGAAAATTGTGATTTCTAACATTGAGCTGTTGCGTGTAATCGGATACAAAATAAATTTGGAGAAATTTGGGTTCATTTTCTGGCAGCAAAGATCCAATAAGGTGATAAACTTGACCTTGTACTTTGAAGGTTGGCATGAACGGTCCTTCCGTTATTTGTTTTGCCCCAAAGGAAGTCATTTGGAAAGCACTGTTATATAAACGAATATTATCCAAAAAACGGTTCGACTGGGGATGATCGCCATTCAGGAGACTTTTAAGTAAGTGTGGTGGATCTTGGAAATTTGGAAGAACAATTTTTCCATTTGAGCAGCACATTCCATCTGTCTCTTTCCTCCATTTCAAAGCATGACAAAAATTACAAATTTCTCTCATGTCACCCACGAAAGTAAAGCCAGCATAATTAATTCTAGACGAATATGTGAACCCTGATTTTTCCCTATTGTCCCAAGGTAATAAAATATTTGCATCGTCATTTTCCATGGACTCATCAGCTCCGCTATTTGTTTCTCTATTCATATGGTATCGAGCTCGTTCTATTTCTAGGCGAGATTGACGTTGTTCTGCTGTTTCTGCTCGTCTTAGTTCATCTATTCTTTCCCTTTCAGATGCAAGATAACTTTCATTGTTTCTTTGTACACCTACATAGTTATGTCTAGCTATTTGTAATCGTTCTTCTCTTTGGGAGAGAGATTCAGACTCGCGCGAGAGAGCGTGTCGCTCTCGGTCAGATGACAGACGTGCTTGGCGTTCCTCGATACTCTCTTGAGAACGCAAAGTCGCGGTCCGAGTTCTTTGCGAACTTAAGCGCGACTCCCTTTCTGTGAAAGTCTCTGACTCGCGTGAGAGAGACTGGCGCTCCCGATCAGCAGACAGCCGAACTTCGCGTTCCTGGATATTCTCTTGAGAACGCAAAGTCGCGGTCCGAGTTCTTTGCGAACTTAAGCGCGACTCCCTTTCTGTGAAAGTCTCTGACTCGCGTGAGAGACTGGCGCTCCCGATCAGCAGACAGCCGAACTTCGCGTTCCTGGATATTCTCTTGAGAACGCAAAGTCGCGGTCCGAGTTCTTTGCGAACTTAAGCGCGACTCCCTTTCTGTGAATGTCTCTGACTCACGTGAGAGAGAGTGGCGCTCCCGATCAGCAGACAGCCGGTCTTCGCGTTCCTGGATACTCTCTTGAGACCGCAAAGTCGCGGTCCGTGTTCTTTGTGAACTTAAACGTGACTCCCTTTCGGTGAACGTTTCCGATTCACGTGAAAGAGCGATGTGCTCTCGGTTAGCAGATAACCGTGCTTCACGATCTTCTTCCGATTCCTGAGACCTACAAAGTCTCATCCTTTTCGCATTTCGGCTACGCAGCGAAAGGTTAGTTTTTTTTCTTTGAGGCATTTTCAAGGAAAATTAAAGCAATAAACAAAACTAACAACACTTATGACTGAATAGCCTACAAACTTAAAAGAACGGTGCGTCGAACAGTCTAGTGTGACAACGTATCGTCTGTTCGTGGTCGTGACTCAACGAATTGGCAACACTAACTTACTGTATAACGATTGGCACTATTGGATTCAAACTACGAAGTAAATCAAATACAATCTTTACTTCGTACTTCAAACCAATGACCAAAGTTGACCAAACGAAACCAATAAGATAAGCAAATACTTTTTTTTCGACTAATTTAGAAAATCGATAAACCAAGCAACCAAAGAACTTTTACGACACACGCAAGAACTTTTAAGACACCTAACGAAACCCAATTTGCCTAGTAAACACGGTGGACGTCATCCTCGCGCGGAAAATCTTAACACCGCGATTCAGAAAATGACGTCATTTGCACAACGCCATCTATCGGATTTAGATTTCAACTATCAACATTAGTTCTATTTTTAGTCTTAAGATGTCGTTGCAAGTACTATACTTAATTGCGTAACGTAATATTTTACTTCTTGAACTCACTAAATTAATCATATCTTTTGATAGAGTGAACCGATTTCGATGAAACAAAAACTAAGTTAAACCTCAAGTTGCGTATAATTTTTGTATATAAACATTGTCAGCATTGAATTCGTAGATTTTACGTGATGTGCGCACAAACAAACAGACAAACAGACAAACAGACAAAAATTTCAAAAATGATGGAAATGGGTTCTGTTACTTATCTTTTCACACGCTGGCTATTTTTTGTTTCAATTTCTTCAATGTACAAAAATGACTTTTCTACAGATTTATTATATGTATAGATATGTGTGACACGGAATTTAGCACCCTCGCTGCCCTCCACCGTGCAAAAATGGACTACTTAAGTCACACGTATCGTAATTTACAGAGGCCAGCACATCAAGCTACCACAATCTGTCAAACTTTGATAGATTTTCAACTTTATTGCAAGGGAATAAGGTTCATAATCAATTGGGAAAATTTGCTAGATTGGGCTAGCTTGATGTGCTGGCCTCTGTACTATTTTCTCAGCTCTTTTTTACAGCACACTTCCTTCCTTATCAGCTAATACATGCACAAAAAAAGGTAATAGGTAATACATATTTCCTATAAATTCCAGAATACCACTGAAGGCGCGGCTGCAAGGCTCTCTGGTAATAGTGACCATATGCTTTCTGGTGACAACCTCATTCGTGCAGGTAGACACTGATGAATGGCAGAACACATTCTTTATCATCACCATGGTGTCTGTCGTCATTATGACGGGTGAGTCATTTTGTTATGCATTTTCATTTAATAACTAAGACTTCGTTTATTTTATAATAGTAGTGATAAGTCATAAATGCATCACAATATAGTTATGACAACAACTTGCTCTGTAAGGAAAATTCAAAGATTTTTAAGTGAATCAATATGTTTAAGACATTGGATAAACAACAAACATCAAAATTTCAAATTAGACAAAATGTTACAAACATGCTAAGTATTTCCTTACTAGCTTGCCTTGTTGTCTATGAAATACGTCTAGTCTGTACCTTCCACAGACAACAGATAGGTAGGTATCGTGAGAGGTGACTAAGGGTCTAACCGCCTGGCTAGGTAAATCTTTTGGAAAGGAAAAGAAAAGAACGAATAATTGTGTATTCTGCAAAAAATTTACGCGCTATTAAATAAACATAAAAGGGGCAGCAATGTCTGCTGTATGGTTTAACTTACAAGATATAATAATACACACCTACACCTACTGAAAATATCATTTAAATGGGTCACTGCTCCAACCTTCGAACTTCGTTGGTCTAGAAAAAACGTGAAGAGGGAAATAAGGCTAAAACGGAGTAACCGTGGAGTTTCTTGCCCATTGTTCTCCATACGAAACGACCATTTGGAAGGGGCGACTAAAATCAATAAATTTTTCAAAAGCTGCTTTTATGTGCCTAATTGAAATAAGTTATCTGACTTTGACTTTCGAAATGAAACCTTAAATTACCTGCTTGTGTTTAGTAAAGTAGTCGCGAGCTCGAACTCGCTGGTGGTCATGGTCAAAACGCACGCTGTCTCGCCTGGCTTCGTGTCCGACAGCGCTAATATCAGTGATGAGCAGTTAGATGCTAGTCTACACGAACAACGTCTAGTTTTCACGCACAGAAACACCGTTCCGAACTGATAGACGCGTAAAAAGATTTGAAAAGTGCTTCGGAAAATCGGGTTTTATGAAAAAACCTCTGCATAAATCAATTACAAATAAAGTTTATTGTTCTCTTCGTTATATGAGCTTTGTCGGTACGGACTTGGTTTTGAAGATTTTACAGTTCTTTTATTACTTATTGACACCCAAAGTTACGTTAAAAATAGCAAGAAAAACGAATCTTTGTTGGCTCATAACTTTTTAATGGCTTTTTACTTTACTATTCTGTTTCCGTACAGACACAATTAATAATAAGTCAAAACGATATCAAGTTTAACTTTGGATGCACAATATCAAACAGTGGAGTAATATTCTCCCGAAATTTGTATAGAAAAAATATCGAAAAGTGGCACCTTAATTCGATTTTACAATGATCTACGAATAATAAAAGTCAAGAAATGTAATTCAAGCTCACCACGCAAACTACCGCGGTGGGGCTTGCCGAAAACTGTACCGCGCACCACTAACAGTTCGCCGGCAGGTATTTGCCGGTATTATTGCGTTGATGTGCTCGTATTTCGGGGATTATTATTATTATCAAACGAAACAAAACGATAGTTGGGGTTGTTTGCAGTACTTAAATATTTTTTTAATACTTACAAAAAAAATATTTAAAAAAGTATAATCACTGCAAAAGTGCTTTTATGACAGTTAGTACCATGAGTTATCAGTATTGGCACTTTTTTCAATATCTTTTGAGTCTCACGAAAAATTATTTGTAACTTTAGAACCTTACTGTAAACACTCAAATTGTCATAACTTTTAAAGAGATAAAGTTAGGGCTTTGCCACAGATAATTTTTTACTGCAAATAACCCCAACTGGCGCCTTGTTTCGTTTGATCCACGATTTTTTGGCCACCCTGTATAAAAAAGTTTCTGGTTACAAAGCCTATCCTAGGCGCGGTTGCTTTATGAAATGCTTAGTACCTAATTAAGTAATTGTTTGGTGAATTATTAACATTTATTTTCCCAGAGAATAAACATTTAGGTAAAGGAATTTTTGTTCAATTAAATGATCAAACAAATTAACCGTTTGATAGGGCATACAAATTTATGATTGCTTATCATAAAGTAAATAACTCGTTAAACTTATGCAGATGTGCATTTGACCTAACTACCTCGAGTGCTTGATGCATTTGATAATGTTTGTTTTATATTATCTGGGTCACATTTCATGTTCCTATAGGTATTTTGTTTCTATGTAATTTAATTTAAATTCTCTCTCATCAATCTCAAAATCTCAATGGCAAGCTGCATGCCAAATGCACTTATGTATCGTCTATTCCAGCTTATGTTTTTTCAAGTTAAACAAATATCAACTTTATAGTAATTGAAATTAAGTTGATTTCAGAGTGACTAGCACTATTGAAACAGTTATAAAAATGTTTGAAGTTGTAGCGTAAACTGAACATTATTGTTTAGGATTTGAAGTTATTTAAACTCATATTTGTTTACATTTTTGGCAAAAAAATCGCGAATGCAGATTAGATAAAACTAACATTGTTGATATACCTTAGGTACCTACTAGGCTTTATAAGAAAATAACCCAGAGGCCCCTTAAGCCTATAAATGATGGATCGATGTGGGTCTGCCTTAGGCAGAACCAAGTGAAGCAGTATTTAGATACAAGCCTAGGATGCACCTGACGTGTTCAACAATCTTCACTAGTGGTTATAAGATCTCACCTTTACCATAAAAATTAATGTCTAGCAAATAAACGTTTGATTTGACTTGATTTAACTCTTTTAATTAATGCTCTAAAACGCGTAATTTCAATCTATTTACTTTGATATCATTATAAATAAAAGAATTGACCTTGACTTTACTCAACCCGTTTTAATGGATAATAAAATCGATAAGGATCTCGCTCGAATAGTGTTGCTTTGAACACGAATTTTATAATTACAGAAAGATACTTACCACAGATATAGGTACATACACCTAGATTACGCAAGAACAACTACTTCGCGTGCCAAAAATCGCACCAACTTACGTTCAAAAAGCTGCCACTTTCGCGTTCAGTACTGCGGCAGGACTGAACGCGAAAGTGGCAGTTAGCAGTAGGCAGGACTCCTGCCTACTGCTGACTGGGTGAGCGTGAGTGAGAAAGAGCGCTTGTGAACTCATAGTAGGTAGTAAAAAAAATGGCACGCTAGGTTTTCATACAGATCGTGATACTTGCGTTATCTAGGTCTCTCTATATCTGTAATACCTACACATCTAGGTATTTTCATACACTTGTTTTCGTCACTTCAAACAAAGATTACAAAACGTATGAGATAAGGTTTCCCCATATTTGCTGTCTTAACGGTAATGCCTAAATCACTATGTAAACTAGCCCTAATTATTTCCGTTATAAAACTGAATGTAACAAAGCAGGTGATGCTATATGAGTCATTAGGATTTTCAAAGTCACATGTAGCAAGTAAATACACACGGGAATCTAGGTTTACTAACTGTCGCAGCACGCCTAGTTTAGGTTGCGTGACTTTGAGACCTGACCTAGCCTAAGTTTCACGGTCGGTAGAATATGAGTTATGTTGCTAATAAATAAAATGCGAACTTTAAATATCATTGTACTATTTGACCTTCTTATAATAACTGACTGTAGGCGAAAATAGTCAGGCCATTTTCATCTAAGTTTTACCTGTCTATTTCAGCCTGCTCAATTGGCTTATGTTTTGAATAAAAATCCCTCTGTCTAACCTTTCGGGGAATGCAGGTGTAATGCTTTGTTCAAAATACCAACTTGAATAAAAATAGACTTTAATCGTGAGATACCTAATTTTCTGAAACCCTTTGAACGCTAACGACGCTTTCAAGCGACAAACGTAATCGGCCGCTAGAACGCCAACGACGAGTTTAGGCGAAAAATAGATGTGCTACTTTATAATCTGATATTAAAGAAAATGGGTAAAAGGATTAATTTTAACATTTTTTGTCGTCTTCTCTATAGATATTTCTGACTACCCCATCACTATCATTTTGTAGGTATTCAATAGTAAATAAATGGCTTAGCGTAGAGAGCATACTTCCGATGCGCTGCGCTTGGCGTTCAAAAGATATCTATCTCATGAATGTTTATGCACCTAAATTAAATTAAAGAACGTAACTCAATACTCAAGCATTACTTAAAACTAGTTACAACCAATCAAATGGCTTGAATCTAGTTTTAAGTAATGCTTGAGTATTCAGTGACGTTCTATAATACGGGCCTAAGTCCCGTATTAGGTACAGAACATCACTCAATACTCAAGCATTACTTAAAACTAGTTTCAACCAATCAAATGGCTTGAATCTAGTTTTAAGTAATGCTTGAGTATTGAGTGACGTTCTGTAATACGGAACTAAGTATTATTCTTCTTCTTCGTTTTGATAATATCGTCTTCTTGAACACATTAGTGGAAATTAATAATTTAATTTTAATATGGCGCACAATAAATACTAGCTGGCGACCTCATTGGCATTCCAATGATAATTGAGCAGGTATTCATGCAAAAACATTATACTATCTCCAATATCTAACGAAAATAAATGAGGCCCAAAATCTGGTTATGGATATGGCGTTATTTTGGTTTAACGACCGTCTCGTCTGACTCATGTAACCCGATGTTATAAGGACTAATCGGATGTGTTTGTTCATCGACTTGGTATGCAAGATTTAGGTTTCACAGTTGCTGTTTTATTATGTCTAAGTACTCAACCTTCCTTCACAGTTTACGCCACTTTTTTCCATACGAAAACTACCTTTTGGAAGGGGCGACTAGAATCAATTCTATTTTATTGTAATTTTTGACGTTCAAAAGTGCCTTTTATGTGCTTATTTGAAATAAATGTTTTGACTTTTTAAATTTTTTTTTTGAGAGCTCTAAAAGGAATCATAAGAACCATTTGAAATACAGAGTGGTAATAGCGAATGGGCCCTGGCGGGAAAGTACTCGAAATATTAAAGGCTAATTATGTCTATTGCACACGAGTGTGGAGCCTGACAGAGGCTAATTGCTTAAAAAAAAAGATTAAGATTCAATCTAACATAGCGTACAGAAGTCTAAAGCTGGGCATCAGCCTCTCCTTAATTACCACTCAACTGCGAAAACCATAGCATACTTCATCTTTTCAAACTAAATTTTCTTTTCCAGCTGCCAGCGCAGTCTTCATCGGAGGCCTAGTAGGCATCGCGAGCAGATTCTCCAAAGAATACATGGCCGCAGTCGTAAGCGGCCAATCACTAGGCGGTATTATAGCCGCAGTGGCCCAAATTATATCACTGGCCTTCAAAATATCACCTCTCCACAGTGCGCTGATATACTTCGTTATAGCCGATTTTATGGTGATAACATCACTGATATCATATGTTATGTTATACAAGATTGACTTCTTCACATATCATATCCTGCGAGGATGTGGTGGTATAGCCACGAACAGGCACAGGGAGGTGTTCATGACTGTCATCATCAAGAAGGTTTGGGTGTACGCCTTCAGTATATTCGCTGTGTTCGGGATCAGTATGGCTGTGTACCCAGCTGTGACAGTTTTGGTGGAATCTCATCCGGATACGGCGGGCACAGATTGGAATAGTGAGTATACTTTTATATGGTTAATCTACTTAATATATTTATTATCACATCTATTCAAAAAGAGCTAGTGTATTCTTCGTAACAGGGACTAAAACGCTCTTTAATCCCTAGGGACTAAAAGTGATTTGAATTTGCAATGTGGATTTTGTTACTAAAAATTCCAGTCACCAAAGAGATCAATCAAAAATATTGTATGAACAAGTCACAGGCTGTATGATAAAGTAAAGCGCGCGCGAGCCAAATTAAAAAAGTTTGTGAATAAATAAAAAACGCGCGAAAAACATTCGTTCGTAATTGTTTACTCAAAATTGTATGTAAATAAATAAACGTACCTACTGTTCTTATTCATAAGCTGCACGTACTTAGGTATAGTTAGGGAGGCGAGGTAGCTAAATGGCGTAATTCAACGGCGCCGTCGAGACCTATCAAAATCGAAAGATAAAATGATTTCGAAAAGAAAAGCTCTTATGGTAAAAACCATTTTAGCGGTGGGTATGGCGTGTACGGTTTTTCAAAAATGTTAAAAAAAACAGTTACTTGGGCATTCTCGAGCGCGTCAGATATTCATACTAAGTTTGCACCAAGTGCCTCTGATAACAACGGTATACTAATCTGCCGGTTTGCGTGGTGGGGGTAGGCATATAAAGTAGTCAAAAATACAAAAAAAAAAAATTTACTCGAGCGCGTCAGATTTTCGGAAGGGGTGTTAAGTAGGCCCCAAGGAAGCTCCCTTTAAAAAAACTGACGATTTCGGCGTGACGATAAGTTGCGATGAATTTTTGAAAATGCAAAAAAAAAAGTTTTTTTGAAATACTCGAGCGCGTCAGATTTTCATAGGGGAGGTTTATCTCGGTATCCTGAAAGCATATTTCCTTAATCTGACAAAAATGTTGGTGGGTTCTCTTAATCTGATCGAAAAAGGTTTTTTGGTTTCTGTTTTTTCCTTTCTTTCTCCTTGATAAAACGGGGAATTTAAGAATGACAATAAAGCGATAGATACAACCAACGTAAATGTAGATGAAATTGTATTATTTATTGTATAAAAAAAAATGAAATGAAATACAAATTGTATTATAATTGTATTGTTATGTATGACCTTTACATTTTTGCTCAATACAATTCATCAAAGTTTCCAGCACATTCGAGAAATATACCGTCGGGTCTTTTCTCTCTCTTCAATCGTCGTTATACTGAGGGCATATAGGTCTACGGTAGCGGACCATAAACATTCCCTTCTACCGCTTCTTTCCCCACCATCAATGTTGCGAAATAAAGGAAAAATACTGGTAGGACGGCATATTTCCGCGAAGCGCTCAGTCTGTATTACATGTTTATGGCAAATTCCTCTTTTTTGCTTCAATTCTTCACTTCGTTTTGCTTACGGTACGTCCAAAAAACAATTTGAGGATCAACAGGCTATTGAATAATATATATGAAACTGTACATGTTAATAATACTTTTGTATACATATACGCGTAGCTTTTTCCGAGTCCACGAAAATTGTCGAGAAGCTTTAGAAAAAAAAAAATTGTGAGATATAATAAAAGTCACATAATTTAATTATCGTTATTTCATATCAATTTTTTTTAACACCCTCAGTTTTCGAGATATGTATAAGTACTCAAAAAGCCGGGAGTTTGAGTTTTTATGATGGTTCAAGTCAAAAAGTTTTAACTTTGGACAAAAATGTAAAGAGACCTTTTTTGTGTAAAATAAAATTACCTTTTTTGTTTATTTAAACTTTTTTTTTGTAAGATGAATCGTTCGCGACTTATATGCCGCAACGCGTTTTTCGGAAGACGAAATGGCTCCTCCACACTTCTGGTCATGCGGAAACCGGCAGATTTTGTATTTTTAGTGAGTTTTAAATTATATTCTTCAAAATAAAAAAATAAAAAATCGCGCTCGAGAATGCCGGATTAACGTTTTTTTTTTACAAGTTCGCGACCCTATAACTCGGCGGCGTCAAGGACTTATCGTCAGATTAGTTAAATTTAGTCTTAAAACACTCAAATCAACCCCCAATATCTTAATCTGACGCGCTCGAGTATTTCAGACTATCGATTTTTTTTTACTAATCTGATCGTCTATCCTAGGCGCGCGTCACTACATATAGAGCTAAATACTTTACAAGGTTGTTCTATTAGGTCTAAGGTATCTCTCATATCTCAAACTGCCACGCTCGAGTATTACCGAAAATTCCCCTATTCGCCTCCCTAACTATTATTTTTAGAGAGTGATAAAAACTTTTTTACAAAAAAAAAAAAAACAACCGACTTCCAAAAAAATTCATTTGTTTTTTTTTTATTTTTAGACATATTCTTCGTTCCCGTTGTGAATTACTTGATCTTCAACTGCGGAGATTACGCGGGCCGATTGGTCGCTGGATTCCTATTGCGTGTAAGTACCACGCATCATAAATTACTATCTGCTTACATCCTTTGACTGACTTTACCATCATTATAAAATAAAACAAAACGTCGCGAGATTTTGCTATTAGTTTCAATTTGACAAAACTATTTATATTTTGTGAGTCATAATGCCTATTGGCTTAAAATTTTTAAAATGCCGTCCGAACGACCCTGCATCATACGGTCAACTAAGTATTAAATAAACTTTCATTTCCAGTTTTATATTCATCAAATATATTGAGTCCGTTGCGTATCAGTGATGTACCTAAACTTGTTCCATTGTTTGTAAAAATATTTTATCGCGACGCATTGTATTTATGAGTCATTGTTGATTTACACACTTTACACTTTAGCCTTATAGAACTAAATCATACTTTCGATTGTGGTTTAGCTACTGTTTACCTCTGTTACACAATAAAAAAGGGACTTAGTAATACACGGTTTACTGCGGTTTATAAGACAAAGTGAATAAGAAATAATAATACTTAGACCTGACTTCATTGTTTGAATGGTCACCACCTGTGAACGATAGAATGATATAGAGGTTTTATAAGGCCTACGAACTCTTAGTTGTAGTATTTACAAAATCATACACTGTGTTTCTATCGTCATCTCGTGTGGTAAGTCGGATGCCCGACCAAACACGTGATAACGAATATATATTTTTTTTTTTTAAAGAAAATAACCGACTTACAAAAAACACTACAATGTGAAAAATAACTAATTTCGGAAATCGGTGTCATTGGTTCCGCATTTTCGTTTTTTGGCACCGACTCCCGAAATTAAAGTTTTTTTTTTTCACTTTTTAGTTGTACCTACTCCACACAAATCATTTAACACTACTTGCTATGTAAGTAAATGTCAGTGACTGGAAATTATTAAAACATCATCAATCTATACTAATATTATAAAGCTGAAGAGTTTGTTTGTTTGTTTGAACGCGCTAATCTCAGGAACTACTGGTCCGATTTGAAAAACTATTTCAGTGTTAGATAGTCCATTCATCGAGGAAGGCTATAGGCTATATATCATCACGCTAAAACCTATAGGAGCGGAGAACCAATGAAGAATGTTTCAAAATCGGGGGATTTTTTTCCTATTGAGAGCTTCCGCTGCGTGCGCTGCGTAAACGGTTAAAGTTTCGCAAAAATCATATATGACAGAATTGTTTCCCTTTAAAAGCTTTAAAAAAAAGTCCGCGACAGCATATGTCTATCTTTTAAGGTTAGCTCACTATAACCTCTTTTATGCTAACCAAATTTGTTCTAAAATAATGCATTATTTGCGAAGGTGTTTTTATAAACATGGTATTAATCCTTATCCAAATAAATACGTTATTCATCACATGTATTTAATTTTGAACAAAATTGCCTCTGACATCATTTGATTTCAATGTATATCTTAGGAGATATCATAGTTTAAAATAATAAAGCTGAAGAGTTTGTTTGTTTGAAACACGGTTTGAAAGATCTAAATCTCTGGAAGTATTGGTCGCATATATAAAATATTTTTGCGTTTGATAGCCCAGTTCTTGAGGAAGGCTATATTCTATTAAACCTGACGCTAGGACCCTTAGGAGTTGAGCAAAAAGAAAAAAAGTCTGAAGTTTTCGCCAAGCGAAAACGAAGTAATAGCGCAGGCTGGCGACACGTTGCGACGGGGTGGATCGGGGAAACAAAAAAAATTTACGCGGACGAAGTCGCGGGCAGAAGCTAGTATAAAATATAAAATAAGTGGAAAAAATCGTATTATTGAAGCCAAGTCAAAACTACCAATGCAAAGTTAATAAAATTTCCATTACTTAAATAAATAATTTTGCAAATCCGTCATTATATGACGGAGTTATGCCCGAAAATACATAAAAAAAATATAAACGTGAATTGAGAACCTCCTCTTTTTTTTTAATCGATTAAAAACGGTAAAATCGGTATACGAAAAACTATCTAGTTCTAACCAAATAAAATCTTCTTACAGCCAAACAACCAATGGATAATCGCCGGAGCCAGCATCCTCCGTATAATCGGCGTGCCCATGTTAATGTTGTGCAACGCTCAGCCGCGTAAACATCTACCCGTTTTGTTCGCGTATGATTGGGAGTACATCATCATCATGATCGTGTTCGCGTTCACCAATGGATATCTCACTAATATCGTGATGATTAACTCGACTAGGTAAGTTATTTGCTATTTAGGTATTATTGTGCAAATTGTGCAACGGTCAACTGTGTAAATATATGCCAGTAGTGTTTATTTATGATTGGTAGTACATAATCATGATAGTCTTTACATTCGGAAACAGATTTGTCACTAATATCGTGATTGTCAACTCTACAAGGTAAGATATTGCTACTTACATTATACAGGGTGTCCCTGGAAGTATGGATCAAATCAAATAGGGGCGTGGGCAAAGTCATTTCCAAACTTTTTGATCCTGAGAATGTTGGTGAATTTTTTTACGGTTCAAAAGTTATGACCAACTTTTGTTATTTTCAATCACTTTGCATAGTGCTCAAAGAACAAAATCATTTAAAAAAAACTACCAGGAACTGCCAATTTAAGTTTTTTAGACAGCCCTGATAGTTTTTTTTAATGATTTTGTTCTTTGAACAATATGCGAAACGATTGAAAAAAATTGGTCACAACTTTTGAACGGAAAAATAATTCTCAATCATCAATCATTCTCGGGACCAAAAAGTTTGGAAATGACCTTGCCCACGCCCCTATTCGATTTGATCCATACTTCCAGGGACAACCTGTATTATTGTGCAAAAATCAGCTTGTTCTATTCGTGTATGATTTTGAGTATATCATCGTCATGATAGTCTTCGCGTTCACCAACGGATTACTCACTAATATCGTCATGATCAACTCTACCACGTAAGAATATGTTCAGTTATTATTAGCAAGATGTCTCTGTGCAACGCTCAGACAGTGTTTCTGTGCAACGCATTTCTTGATTCATTCTAAAGTTCTACCACATGCTTCTACTGATTTAGAATGTTTGTTGTTCATAATTCATCACACATAAAATTACTTATATAATATGTTATACCTCATATCAACAAGATCGCAAAATTCTCTCTGATTGTGTCATAAAAACATTTCTATTACCAAGTCAAAATAATCCATCTCTCTAACGAACATGTGGCTGACTATCTATGTGACCCCGACTAGATAGAATGTGCAGATGTACATATAGGTCGAATTACGGGGCATTGCATAGTTAGTAATGAGGTTATCACTACTTTTCTATGATAAAAGATGATTCTATCGGAATACCGTGTTTTGAAATCATTAGTTAAATAACCTACTTGATATATTTGTATGTTCTTTGTATAGGAAATATGTATTGTGAATATCATTAAAATCCATAAATATTACTGAATGAATAGCGTCCCAGAAATAACAACTATGCACATAGGTAATGGATAATGATCAATTTAAAGAAATAAAATAGTTTATTTGACCCAGGTTTGGTAAGTCACACAATATTCACACAAATACTTACAACAGAAACAACTAAAAACTTAAAATAGTATTGTGTGCCTCACGGCTGCGCCAAATAGGAAATTAATCATTTAGTTATCCTCTATTCAAAATACGGAAGGATAACTTGAAAGAAAATCAGTTCTATGAAATTTAATAGAAGGAAATTGATGAAGAAAATTGTCGTAAACTACTTATGAGTTGTTTTGTTTACTTTACTTGTTGAGTGTAGCATACAATAAATAAAAAAAAATACACTAATACCTACTTTGTCTAGGACAGGTACTTTCTCTGTGCGGTTCGATTTTTCGGGCTGATAGACTGTCAGTTTAACCACACATTTTTCGTGGTATTCATTTGCATTATCCACGTTCATTGATAAGAATCAAAGTATCATTACCATTGTTGTTGGTCGCTTGTACAGACGCCATGCACATCAAGCTACCCGAAACTGTTAAATTTTCCCAATCAACCTTGAATCTAATCCTTTAGCGATAAAGTTGAAAATCTATTAAAGAAATTTGACAGATTGTAGTAGTTTGATGTGCTGGCGTCTGTACGTCCTTTGGAAATAATGGAGACCTCTTTTTTCGTAGGTATTATTTATTATTCCTTTCTATAATTCAACTCTATCTTTCCAGGGTGGTGGAACTGCACGAACGTGAGAAAGCATCAGGTCTGATCGCTACAATGCTAAGCGTGGGCCTAGTCGCCGGCGCAGCTGTGGGCATGCTACTCGTACACCTGCTATAAACACCTGACTATGTGTGGTAGAAAGTAGGAAGGAAGGTATGTCGTCACAGGAATAATGTTTAGGCTTTTTAACCCGGATTTAGGTATACAGGGCCAGACTTTGTAAGGTTACAATCGGATATTAAAAGCGCTAATTTCATAAACTGATATGGATATTATGTATCATTATTGAAGCAACAGCTGGATTAGTTGGCCCGTCAATTCGGTCATCACATCGATATACGATTGAGAAATATTATTGGGAAAGAGTCAAAAAATTACTTTAAAGAAGTATTTGTTTTTTGTTTTGCAAAATATACCTATGTGTTTTGTATATACGCTGACTGGTAATTAGTGACCGATACTTAAACACGTGCTTGTACTCATGATAACAAACAACTTTTACTATGGGACCAAACCTGAAATTGTAAAAAAAATCTGCTGTTCAGTCATTTATGTTCGCCTAACTGGTCAAAATGTAGGTACTGAACAGCTGATTTTTTTTTCGCGAATTCAGGTTTGGTCCCATAGTAAAAGTTGTTTGTTATCATGAGTACAATCACGTGTTCAGGTATCGGTCACTAATCACCAGTCACCCTATATAATGGCCCCGATTCTGTTTTTCACAAACTAAATTAAATTTAAGTTCAGTGCATCTTTTTCTTTCTATTTCATTATGAATAGGACAGAAGGTAAATATTAGTTTAGTCCTGTCAAATTAGTCAGCGCCTGACGTAAATTGACGTATTTTTAGTAGCCAATTTTTTAATCACGTCTAAACTTGTCTATGGATTATCTAATTTGACAGGACTAAACTAATATTTATCTTCTGTCCTTTTCATAATGAAATAGAAAGAAAAAGATGCACTGAACTTAAATTTAGTTTAGTTTGTTAACAACAGAATCGGGGCCAATGTCTCGCGAATGGGCAAACTGCTCCGAGTTGTTATTTTAAAGGTACTATTATTATTATTGGTTTAGTAATGAAAATTAAACTACGTTCCTACAAATATTAAGAAGTAGAATATAATTTTCCTATTACTATATGAACAAAACATTATTTCTTGGACTTCATACCAGGCGATAGTATTAATTGGCCGCGGGAGGTATACGCTTCTTATAGACATTGACTATTATAATTATTTATTATCTGTAACATTAATACTCTTATCAAACGTTCCATACTATATGTTAAGAATAAAGGAATAAATATTATCAAAAATTGACTAATCGAAATAGATTTTAAAAACACTAAATTGCAAGATACAAAGTTTATTTTGTATAGCGATACTTTATTCGCCATTCCTTTGTGCTTTCCATACAAAAGTATGGTTTTTATATTTGACAATTAGTATATTTCTTGCTCGTAAATATTATTTTTTTTTTAAATCTTTATCTGGTCTGTAGTATTTTTTTTAATAGGTACGAGCTTTGACGAATTATTTCTACTCAATTATTTTCTTCTTTGGATTATGCAGTTTGATTGTAGAATGCAGTTTGTTTGTAGAAATTAATTTCTACAAACTTTTGAATTAAAATGCAAAATACGCTAAAATAACAAGAACATTCCCATATTAATGTTACTGCCCGCTTAGCTTTTATTGTAAGTAATATTATTTAATAAATTATAATACCATTTCATCATTTGGAGTTGATGTTTCGTTGACTGTGACTTAAAGCTTTTTGTATGGATATCAATTAGATTTTTAAGCGACTAAAAAACCTTAAAAGGTTTATTCGTTCTTAAGCACATGTAATATCCAACTTAATATCATTTAAAAATCATAGATATTAAGATATATACAGGGTATCCCTGGAAGTATGGATCAAATCGAATAGGGGCGTGGCCTGGGCAAGGTCATTTCCAAAATTTTTGATCCTGGGAATAATTGATGATTCAGAATTATTTTACGGTTTAAAAGTTGTGACTAATTTTTTTCAATAGTTTCGCATAGTGTTCAAAGAAAAAAAAAACATAAAAAAAACTATCAGGGCTGTCTAAAAAACTGAAATTGACAGTTCCTGGTAGTTTTTTTAAATGATTTTGTTCTTTGAGTACTATGCAAAGTGATCGAAAATAAGAAAAGTTGGTCATAACTTTTGAACTGTAAAAAAATTCACCAACATTCTCAGGATCAAAAAGTTTGGAAATGACTTTGCCAACGCCCCTATTTGATTTGATCCATACTTCCAGGGACACCCTGTATAAGAAACACTGGCCAAGTATGTATACATTTCTAAGCACGTGCTTTGACTAAGCATTATTCCTGTCACTGTCGCCGAACTGTCAAACTTGAAGTTAAAGATAGAGACGGGAACATTATCTAAGTCAAAGCACATTCTAAGTAACGCTTATCAATCTCGGCCACAGTATATACAGTGTCAAATTCACAGATATTATAGATACACCTAGATAACGCAAGAGCAACTACTTCGCGTGCCAAAAATCGTACCAACTTACGTACAAAAATCGTAAGCCGTCATTTTCGCGCTCAGTCCTGTGTACTGCAGTGCGATTCTGTAACCATCTCACCGTGAAAACTTAGGTGAAGTGAGCGTGGAGTGAGCTGTCAGTGTCATCCTGATGCTACGGATTGATGCTTTTGACAGCTCTCTCTAAGCTCACTTCACCTAACTTTTCACGGTGAGATTTTTACAGAATCGATCGGCTGCTGTCTGAGTGAGCGTGAGTGAGAAAAAAGAGTGCTTGTGACGTCATAGTAGGTAGTCAAAAAATGGCACGCTAGGTTTTCATACAGATCGTGATACTTGCGTTATCTAGGTCTATCTATATCTGTGGTCAAATTAAATTAGCTAGGTGGCGTGATGGGTTTGGTATCAATACCTAACACGATAAATTAAAATAAAACAGATTTTCTCAACTCATCACGTAACAGTAACAACACTACAAGGGGTCGTTGACCCTCAATGAAAAAACATCAAAGCTTTTTGAAGTGAAACTTCTTTACGCACGCTTGACTTGGGGAGTAAGCTGGCGAACGCGTGACGTAAGCGTTACGAAAAGTGTGATCGGGCAGGGCGAACGGAAGTTAAGTGGGGGA
Source organism: Globia sparganii (assembly GCA_949316385.1). Taxonomy (NCBI): domain Eukaryota; kingdom Metazoa; phylum Arthropoda; class Insecta; order Lepidoptera; family Noctuidae; genus Globia; species Globia sparganii. The sequence continues at coordinate 20,755,073 of OX438658.1, forward strand.
TATAAGCAAGAGACAGCAGTGCGCGCGCACATTTTCTTTCTCTCTTCCTCTCATAGCCAAATACGTTCCGTATATCTAAGCACACTGCAGGCTTATTGTCTGTATCACAGTGTAGGAGCAAGAGAGAGCAGTGCGCGCGCACATTTTCTTTCTCTCTTGCTCTTATAGCTAGTAAATGAAATATACATACAGATGGAGCGAAAGAAGTTTCACTTCAGTCGTGTGGTCATAAGCACACTCGTTTTTTTTTATTTTATCGTGTTTAGATATCGATACTCATCACGTCTGCAGACTTTCTAAAATTCTATAGCTAATTTAATTTGACCTTGTATATGGAACAAAATATGGAAAGAGTGATTGATATTCTTAGAATTATAATTCAAATGAAAGATAGCTTCCTTACTTTGCTTATTATTGGAATTAACACATTTACAACAATAAAGGTTAACAACAATGTTTGACATTACATGTCTTGTCCTTTTGTTAATTCAGTTTAGCGAATGTGTTAAAGATCTCAAAATACTTAGGTTTAAATGATGTATTTAAGTAGTTCAAATAAACAGTTAAGTTTATATCGATGTATAGCAATGTATGTATGTATAATCATTATGTGTGGTCTTCAATTAATATTATACAAAACAGTTTTGTACCTGATTTTAATTTTAAGGACCTCCTTACTGGTGCTCAGTCCAAAAAGTTTTATATTCAGTTGTAAAATGCTGTTATTAGGGCAAGCGAAACCTTTACTAGATCTATATTTTTTTTACATAATTTTAATATTTTTTTACTTTGTAAATACATATATATTTCTATTTAAAATGATCTTGTATTAAAACATCCTTATATTCTTTGTAACTCTCGAATTTGCTTTATTGAATTCCGCAAACAAAAATAAATGGTTTCCTACTGTCATTGTAGCATCGGCTTTTATATACAAGTGTCCACAAAGATATGTTACAATGCATTTTATATTTACGTTTTTTATTTATAAGAATGTGCGTGGATCTTAAAGTGAAGCTTCGATTTGTATAATAACAGTAGATTTATGTGTAAGGCGAAAGCGTTAGTACAGCACACTTAATTCAAATTCTCCTACGTTTTTTGCAATTTGCAGGCACTTATCAGGTTGTATATTGTAGAGTTGCCGCGAATAGTGTTTATAGCGAATAATCGAATACCGATTAATCGCCATTCACTTTGGCGAATAGTCGAATAACTCGACATTACTATTCGACATAAAAAAAAACATTAAACACATTAAAAACATTTCTAATTTCTTCTAAAGTTGTGAGAAAAGAAAACAATAAAGTTAAAGAAATCTGTTTCATGTTATACATACCTACATATGTGTAGTAAATTTAATTTTCCATTTTAAATATTAATTGAAAAGCCTTACTAATTTAATTTCATGAATATGATAGGCACATGCACATATTACAGATAATAATTGATATTGTGTATTGTTTTATTAAGGAAAATAATTTAAAAAATGATTATTTTTAACTCATTAGTTCTTTTGTTCGTTAAAAGTTTATTTTCGACGACTATTCGCCGAATGCCGAATAATACTAGCTATTATTCGGTATTCGACGAATATCAAAAAAATGACGAGTAATGCCGAATACCGAATAATAGCGAGTATTCGCGGCAACTCTAGTATATTGGTCTAAATATGACTCGCGGTCGTAGCAAATATTTATTTTTAGAATTATAATCATAAAAATCATCAATAACTACAACTCTCTAAGTCCTTATTGTCTATTAAATTAAATTGAATGACTATTTAATGAAATCATGAATTCATGACATTTGAGGCCAATTGTAACATAATTATTATAATTCTGTTACGCCATATTTGTTATGGTCGCGAATCATATTTTAATCAATATACAACCTGACACTGACCTGCAAATAAAAAAAAACGTACAAAAATTTGAATTTCGCTTGCCAACTTAGCGCATCCCCTTTATTATTGATGTGCATAATATTGTATATTGTGTATGTAGTAGTAACAAAGTGATAGTGTATGTATTTATAAAATCGGTACTCTATTTTCATTGCGTTATATGACATGAAAACAGGGAATATAATAATTTGTATAGTATAATGAAAACGACGTGTATATATAGACAAAGAATTTTTTTTGTTGATAACTTATCAGTCAATTTTGGGAACTACATTCTAAGTATACTATTATAAATAAAAATAATAAAAACAGTAGTTTTTGAGCTAATTAGACAAAAGAACGATGAAGTTCACAGTGGCGCCATCTATTGAAGCTGCTACTAAACTACACCAATGCAGAATGCAGTAAATATTGTAATTATGCACTTTAACCAGATACTATGAACTCAATTAGAAAGTTTATAAACTTGTGATAATGTGTTGAAGAATGAATGAATATAATTAAATTTTAATATAAATTATTTATGTGACTCAATGCGTTTGTATTATTTATATCTGTGGCCTGTTTCTAAAAGGGCTAAAGTCTGTTTTTGTGAGAAGTGTGATTTTACTGCCAAAATTTTCTTTGAATATGATAATTTATGTGTCCCTCTCAGGAGGCCTGTGTTCCAACAGTGGGAACATTATAGGCTGATTATGTAATTTATGTGTGCTAAAAGAGCCTAAGTGTAACCACAATATTAAAAAAAAATCATTATTAACGACAATAATTGTAATTTTTTATTTTTCTCAAATTTTATTATATTCAAATAAAATTTTGGCAGTAAAATCACACCACGATCACACTTGTCGCATCTGTTCTGCGAGCAATGTGCTGCACATTGCCACATAAGTTTGGCAATTCTTCGGGCTATGTCAGTTACCTTGGTTCTCCTGCGGATCTCTTCATTTCTGATTCGATTACGCAGGGAAACTCCAAACATAGCCCTCTCCATTGTCCTTTGGGTGACTTTTAGCCTTTTAATAAGGCCCATTGTGAGCGACCACGTTTCAGTACCATAAGTGATCTGGCAACACGCACTGATCAAAGACGTTCGTCTTAAGGTGATTGGGAAGTGATAGACCGCGAAATTCAAATTTTCTTACGTTTTTTGCAATTTGCAGGTCAGTGTCAGGTTGTATATTGATAAAAATTTGATTCGCGACTATAACAGGTACGTATTTACAGAATTATAATCATAAGAAACATTCATACATCTTTATAAGTGAGATTTGTACCACAAACACTTTTCCATGAGAGATTTCTTCTTGTGGTACAAATCTAAGTTAGGAAGATGTATTAATGATTCTAATGATTATAATTCTTTAGATACGTACCTGTTATAGTCGCGAATCAAATTTTGATCAAGATACAACCTGAAACAGACCTGCAAATTGCAAAAAACATAAAAAAAATTGAATTTCGCGGTAACCACTGCGCAATCACCTTAAGACACTGCGGTATGTGGTAGTCAAGCTTACTCAGACTTAAACATTAAAGGCAGACAGAAATATTAAAGGTGACATATTAATAATAAAGATTCAAAAGTAAAACACAATAGATCAGTCAGTCCGTTTAATAAATAATGTCATGTAAAAAAAAACAATCACAATTTCAGACATTTCTAAATGAGAATGATTGTAATTATATTATTTGTAATATATAAACTATAATTACACCTAAACACGAAGCGATTACTCAAATTATGTATTTAAGTTCAAAATGTGAATAATTCCAGGCACCATTTTTGATATATTATAAAACTTTAACTTTTGAGTGACTATCCAATACTGGCAAATACCAAAAAGTTTACTTCTAAGAAAATTGAAAATAGAGGGAGCTACCATCATCTGGGCCATTTTATTTGTTTGTTTCACCTTCAATCTTAAGCGAATTTTTAGGGTTCCGTACCCAAACGGTGCCAACAGGACCCAATTACGAATGAATAAAAAAAAAATTCTATTGCCGATATAATAATAACAAAAAAAGTAAATAATTATAGGTCTCTATTTGAGAAACGCGGTTTTGCGGCGTTTTTTACGTTGTGGTACGAAACCCTTCGTGTATGTTTTTCTTCAGATTTCAATAAATAATATTTAGTACACTCCAGATTTAGAAATATACCCACAAAGAAGCAAAAATATAACGCAGATGATGGTCACTAACTCTAATTTTACCTGCATAATAAAATATCACTTAATTATACTGGATAGTCACTCAACTCCTTCCCTCCCCGACATTTCATAACAACATGAGCAACGCGAACATTTATGAGCACAATATACATAAATATACCTAATATTTTAGACAACACAATTGCCGTTTAGAGTCATACAGGGTTGTGCAAATTAACCAAAGAATAGATTATAAATTAAACTAGCTAGCGAAACTCTGAAGACGTGATGGGTATCAAAATCTAATATGATAAAATAAAAATACTAGATTTTTTTTTGGGTGAACGACCGTAAATGTGATTGCGCAGTGGTTACCGCGAAATTAATTTTTTTTTACGTTTTTTGCAATTTGCAGGTCTGTTTTAGGTTGTATCTTGATCAAAATTTGATTCGCGACTATAACAGGTACGTATCTAAAGAATTATAATCATTAGAATCATTAATACATCTTCCTAACTTAGATTTGTACCATAAGAAGAAATCTCTTATGGAAAAGTGCTTGTGGTACAAATCTCACTTAGGAAGATGTATTAATGATTCTAATGATTATAATTCTTTAGATACGTACCTGATATAGTCGCGAATCAAAGTTTTATCAAGACACAACCTGATACTGACCTGCAAATTGCAAAAAACGTAATAAAATTTGAATTTCGCGGTCTACTACTGCGCATTCACCTTAATGGTCTTGATACTTGAAATATGAGTTGAGAAAATAATGTTTTATCGTGTTTAGATATCGATACCCATCTCGTCTGCAGAATTTCGCTAAATAATTTAATTTGTCCGTGTATTTATGACCTGTTTCACCACTAAGCCATTAAGAACCAAGACACCAGTGGCGACACAACAAGGCACGCTACCATCAAAATGTATGCGTCCCTATAGAGAGGGTACCTCACTATCAGTAGCAATAGGCTTTCATTTTGACAGTTCAACAACATTCATTGCGTTATTTACGTAGTTGAGTAGACAATTTCTTCGAACATATGAAACAGTGGATTAGCAATGTCCTTCAAAATGATTCAGATAGAGATTGTTAGTATGTTACGCAATTAGGATGCTGGTGTCTGCTCGGTTTCTCAATCAACCATACATTTTTGGCAATGCGGTCACGGTTGCGTCACTACGTCTACGTCACTACTACGTCGTCGTCTTAGTGAGATATAAGCCTAATGAATGCAAACTAACAAAATATATTTAATTACTTACTCATTCATCATCATCATCATCTGCCTAGCGTTTTCCCAACTATGTTGGGGTCGCCTTCCAGTCTAACCGGATGCGGATAAATACCAGTATTTTACATGGAGCGACTGCCTATCTGACCTCCGCAACCCAGTTGCTGGGTAATAAGATACCCCTTGGTAAGACTGGTTGTCAGACTTTCGGGCTTCTCGTAACGACTGTCAAAGATCCACGAATGACAGCCGGGACCAACGGCTTAACGTGCTTTCCGAGGCACGGAGGGGTCTCGGTACGTAAAGATGTTCACCCATCCAGAGACCAAGCGCGGCAAGCGTAGCTTAACCTGGACGATCAACCTATTTAGCCACGGGCCCCTTTTTAAATTACTTACTCATTATTTTTTTACAAATCTTCAATTTAAAATATTGAATTAATAAAATACGAAACGTGCAATGTCTGCCACAAAATATTAATCTTCTTATTATTTAGGTGGGCATAATTAACAAGCAAGTGTTAAAACGAGCCCTAAATATTCTTTAATTTAATAGATTCTTTCTGCTTATTTGTCACTAGTTTTAAAACTACAACAGCGTGAGAGCTCGTTGGCAGGCAGAACTTAGAACGATGAAAATATAATATTTTGGTAGTTGCAATTCCCAAGCGCGCGTCACATGATTGCAATTTCAACCTTATATCAATGACTTTAGAAGTCGCTTGAGACTGGTCATCTCTTAACTGCCAGGGCTTCTTTTTAATCTTATACCTATTTTGAATTGTTTCTTCATAACATTGTTCTCACATATAGAAGCAACAAGAATAATGTACTTGATTTAAAAGAGTGTCCTTGGAGTTTCTTGCCCGTTCTTCTCCAAGAGATCTACGTTTTGGAACGGGCAACTAGCTTCAACTTTCTGGCTAAACTGACCGACTAGTTAATTTTGACAATTCAAAAGTGCCTGTAAATGGTTAATTGAAATAAATGCTTTGAGTTTTTTTTTGAGTCACATGACGTGCGCTCGTAATTTGCAAGGAGTATACAGCACAATTCAAACATGGCGTCTGGGAACATGAGAGGAGTTGCTACGCAGTAACAAATTCACGTATCAGTGGGAATATTCCCAATAGTCACCTCTAGCACTGTCCTCCGGGGTGACAGCTGGGAATTGTCTTCCCGGTTGTCACCGGGGTGACAATTTGTGCCGACTGTTCCCTTTGAAAAGTTTCCCAGGTGTCTACCCGGAGGACAGGGCTAGAGGGGACTATTTGAAATATTCTCTGTACAAGCAGAAGCTTGATTGTCGTAAAAACAATTTGATTTCTTATTCGATAAATATTAATATCATTTTCTCTGTTGAGATTTTATATTGCGATTGATTTATAACTAAATATATAAATGTTTCGAACTGACTAGTAAGTTGGATGATGATTAAGGGTGACGATTCTATTACATAGTGTTTTTTCAACTACAGTTTAAGGCAGTGTTGTTGGGTTTTTCAAAGGGTAAGTCCACCACCAAAAGTTGGGTTCAGCAGTGCTATACTGTAAAAATCTCACCGTGAAAACTAAGGTGAAGTGAGCTGTCATTCCACCTGATGTTAGAGGTTGCCTCCATTGATAGTTCACTTCATGCTCACTTCACCTATGTTATCACGGTGAGATTTTTACAGAATCGATAGGCTGAACTTGACATTGACATCAACTAACAATTTTTACAAAACTAAGAACAGTCACAATTTTTCATAACACTGATCATCACAGGAATTTAGTTCCATACCAACTAAATTCTAATACTTACATCTAATTATAAGCATTCATCTTATAAACAGGGTGGGAAAGACGCGCAATATGTTAACATAGATTCAGTACATAATAGCGTCGAAATTTTTCCCCGGTTATTAAAAAAAAAATGCTGTTCCATACATTTTGACTTCCTAGGTATTGCACTTTTCTATGAAACACCTGTTTTTTTATCGATAAAAATATTCTACGCTAATATCATCTGCTGATTCGTGGTTACAGTTGACGCATCGATATGCCGCCATGTTTTAAAAAGCCCATCAACACTGTACAGTCACATTAAATTTAGCATAAACCCAGCTCCAAAATTCTTAAAACATTCCTAGGTTTCAAGTTGAATATCAGACTTTAAAAAATAAAATAAGTATATACAACGTGTAACGTTAAATGGGCAAAACCTCATACACCCCAATTAGAGCATTGAGTTAAAAGCATAATACAATGACCAAAACTAGTTTTTTTTTAAAGATAACTATTATTATTAAGAAAATCATGCTGATCCTAGCGTTATTTTATGCATTCAAAATTGAGTTTTATTGCCTTAACATAAGACTTAATTTTCTTTGGCTCAATCGGCAAAGTACAAAGTAGTAGGGCAAAATACATAATAATTGAAAAATAAAACCGATATTAAAAGTTACTGAAATCGATTCAGTAGTCAATTATGAACAAACCATTTTCAGGTTTTGCGCATTTAACGTTACACGTTGTATATTCCTATGTAAATGTTTGACTATCACAAGACTAAGTTTGCACAACCCTGCCTCCCCTCTACCTCATGTAGGCTCTATAATAATCAGGTGTCTGTTGGTAGTCACCTATTCCGTTGCGTTACTACTTCAGCCCCTTGTCGAACGAACCGAAACATTCCATTGGATATCGCCACAACGGGCGAGAATAGACGGAGAGGGTATTCGCTGGAAATGAGAAAGAAATAATGTCATTCAGGTTGGCTGGACAAATCTTCAAAATAGCTCGCATTTAACTAGGTCAATAGCGCATTTTATGTGACGGCTAAACACCCTTATTTCAGAATTTGTGACGCTACAGAATCTTAGATAATCGATCGAAAACGTGTCCAGCCATCCTGAAAAACCACTTTTCGCTGGTCTCCCAATCTCGGTAACGGAAGTGATTTTGACGACTTTTTGCATATCAACGGGCGTCACATAAATTTGTGACAGGCATCGAGCTAAAAGTTTTGTGATACGAACAGCGGTTTAGTAGAAAAATGCAAAAATCTGTGTCCAGCCATCTTGAATTTACGTATGAAACTTTTGGCTGGCACTTCTGAATCTCAATAACGGGAGCGTTTTCGAATATGTTTCCTTTACTAACATTTAGTGACGCAATTTGTGACAGTAATAACGTTTGATTTATAGCGTAACATGTAAGGGTTTACGAGAAATCAGTAAAAACTTACATGTCCAACCAACCTGCGTTCAAGCTGGCTGGACACATGTATCTCCGCTGCCTGATGACCTACGGCCTTCGAAATATATTCAAATTTTTGTGACGGGGACGATAATGATTTACTGAATTTGTGACGGAGAAACTTTGAGTAGTTTCAAAGATATTGATCATTTAAATTTTCCCATACAAACACTGCAGTAGGGTTACCAATATTGTAGGTTTTATGTAGGACTAAGTATATTTTAAGGTGTTTTCTTTAATGGACGAAAATCCGTGTTTTGGTGATAGTAGTTGACAGAATTAATATAATCATTACAACAATCAGTAATACAACTTGTTAAGTTAGTATAATCCCCAAATGTGAAAATTTCATGAAATACTCATTCTTGGGGATTACTTTGGTCTTAGAGAGTTGTGTTGATGAATTTATAGATTATAATTCTGTAAATACATATTTGTTACGGCCGCGAATCATATTTTAATCAACGTACAACTTAATACTGCCAGCAAATTGCAAAAAACGTAAAAAAAATTGAATTTCGCGGGCTACCCTAGCGCTTTCGCCTTAAATCGATAGATGACAAAAGTGTAGAAGTGAGGAAGGAGGGGGGGTAACTTTTTGATGTTATTATTTACGTGCAGATACCTACTCTTTTTAGTAGGTAGGTATTGGTGTTTTTCATGGTAAGTACATAGGTAGGTATTGGTGCCGATTCTCTTGTCACAAATGCGTCTAAACTAGACTACAAATCACCAAAATTTAGTTTATTCCTGTCAAATGATGATTTCCCATTCTGAAATTAACTAAAGTGACACAACTTAACTAAATTTTAGTTTGACAGCACTAAGATTGCAATGAGTTAATAGTTTAGAGAAAATAGTAATTTTGCTATTCTGAATTTGAGGTTTTTCACCTAAAATTTAGATTCTCTAACTAAATCTGACTATTTTTAATCGCGACTTAAAAGGTGTGGAATAATATTAGTTGGCATAAGCTAAAATTCACACCAACATCTCGACTTCGGATGCAAAAACAGTACTGTTTTTTGATTTTCTTTTCTTTTGCTTATATCTCGAAAACGGTGTGTCCTATCGCAAAAATAATGAAAATTTCGACCCCCTTTTAGTAACCCGCATACCCTTAAAACCCAACACGTTGGTAATAATGTTTCATATTTTCCATACAAAAGTGAAAAATTCCATAAAAAGGAGGTCGAGGTTGCCCCACTTTGCCCCTTCGACTCAAAAAAAACACGGGGAGGGGCCCGTTGCTAAATAATAACAGCCGCACAGGTCGATCGATCAGGTTAAGGTACGCTTGCCGCGGTTGGTCTGTGGATGGGTGACCAACTTTACATACCGAGACCCCTCCGTGCCTCGGAAAGCATCCTGGCTGTCATTCGTGTATCTTTGACAGCCGTTACGGGTAGTCAGAAGCCCGAAAGTCTGACAACCAGTCTTACCAAGGGGTATCGTATTACCCAGTAACTGGGTTGTGGAGGTCAGATAGGCAGTCGCTCCATGTAAAACACTGGTATTCAGCTGCATCCGGTTAGACTGGAAGCCGACCTCAACATAGTTGGGAAAAGCCTAGGCAGATGATGATGATGAGGGCAAATGAGTATCTACTTTTTGGCTGAATGCACAAACCGTGCGAAGCCAAACAAACAAAAAAAATACCTACTTACCACGTGGAGTCGCGATTGTCAAATTCGATTTGGTTGTGTCAAAATTATTTTTAAATTTAGAGATATTATAATGCAGAATAGCTCTAAGATTCTCATAGCCAAAAGTAAGTAATTTTAGTCATAGTTTAGTTCGGTGTACAAGAGAATTGACACCATTGTGTCAGGATAACTAATGCTCGAAGGTACTTACATGAAAAAGTATATATCGGCATAATTATATAAAATAAGTATCGGACAGACATAATAAAAATAAAAAAAAAAACCAGATGTAATCGACACTTTCTATCTCAATACCATTGAGACTTTATTTATGTAAAAAATATGGTCACCTCACAATATTAATGGATGTTTGTATGGGAAAATTTAAATGATCAATATCTTTGAAACTACTCAAAGTTTCTCCGTCACAAATTCAGTAAATCATTATCGTCCCCGTCACAAAAATTTGAATATATTTCGAAGGCCGTAGATCATCAGGCAGCGGAGATACATGTGTCCAGCCAGCTTGAACGCAGGTTATTTGGACATGTAAGTTTTTACTGATTTCTCGTAAATCCTTAGATGTGACGCCATAAATCGAACGTTATTACTGTCACAAATTGCGTCACTAAATGTTAGTAAAGGAACCATATTCGAAAACGCTCCCGTTATTGAGATTCAGAAGTGCCAGCCAAAAGTTTTATACGTAAATTCAAGATGGCTGGACACAGATTTTTGCATTTTTCTACAAAACCGCTGTTCGTATCACAAAACTTTTAGCTCGATGCCTGTCACAAATTTATGTGACGCCCGTTGATATGCAAAAAGTCGTCAAAATCACTTCCGTTACCGAGATTGAGAGACCAGCGAAAAGTGGTTTTTCAAGATGGCTGGACACGTTTTCGATCGATTATCTAAGATTCTGTAGCGTCACAAATTCTGAAATAAGGGTGTTTAGCCGTCACATAAAATGCACTATTGACCTAGTTAAATGCGAGCTATTTTGAAGATTTGTCCAGCCAGCCTGAATGACATAAGAAATATGGTAAGATTTTATAGGGCTAAAGGAAAACAGTACATATGTAGCTGTGAATATGGGTATATTTGGCGCTGGCGTGAGGCATACAATACTGTTGTATCTAAGTTTTTTGTGTGTTAATTGTATGCCTGGGCCAAATAAATTATTTATTCTTTCAAGATTTGTTGGCAATAAACAATAATCAAACTTTACCTGAGATTAAAAAATAAATAAACTGATTGGCTTCCAGAAACTGTGGTGCTTATCAAGCAACACAAGATTATAATAATTTAACAGCAAAAAATATAAAATATAAGAGCTGTCAGAAATTACGCAAAAAGCGCGAAAAGGACAGAAGATAAATATTAGTTTAGTCCTGTCAAATTAGTCAACGCCTGACGTAAATTGACGTATTTTTAGTTGCCAATTTTTTAATCACGTCTAAACTTGTTGGATTATCTAATTTGACAGGACTAAACTAATATTTATCTTTTGTCCTTTTCATATTGAAATAGAAAGAAAAAGATGCACTGAACTTAAATTTAGTTTAGTTTGTGAATAACAGAATAGGGGCCAATGTCAATTTATTTCATTATCAGAAATATATTAACTGTGTATCTGTGTTATCTATCAATATTTGGTTCATCATCAAAATCCAAATCCAAAGTCGAATCCGTCTATAGATATTAAATGTGTGTAGACATACCTACCGACATACACTCGTAGAGATTGGACTTTATACTTTAAGCAACTATACGGTATTTCAACTGTTTCATCTAATATTTTTTTTTTTTCGTAAATTAACTACTTCGATTTTACTAACAAAACATTGCAACAAATATGCTGACCACATAGAGGTGAAAATGATTGCAATATGTGAAACTCACCTTCCTATAACGGGAGTAGCTTCGTTACCACTCAATATAAATACGGGGAAGAATATGGAGAAGACGCAACCACTGTAACAAAAAGAAAAGCATTAAGTACATTATAAATATCTTAAGTGTTTCAAAATTAACCCTACGAACTTTAAGAGGTGCTTTAGATCATCGAACTGATCAACTTTCACTATGGGACCAACTCCGAAATCACGAAAAAAAAATCAGCCTTTTCATACATTTTGGTCATGTAAAAAAACAGCTTAATTTTTTTTTCCGTGATTTCATAGTTGGTCCCATAGTGAAATTTGTTCAGTTCGATGGTCTAAAAGCACCTTTAAAGTTTGTAGAGTTAATTTTTGAACACCTTATATAGATACAACGACCCGACATGAATCATTGGGCAGTTGCCCGCCAGACACAACACCTGTTTGGTCGGAGGATCCTCCCTTTTCTATAGAGTATGAATGAACTTTACACCCTGTTCCTCATACCTGTATAGTTTTTCGTTTAGGAATTTCTCAGTAACAGCACAGAGTTTGGATTTGGGCTCTGTCGATGCCAATAGCCTGGCCCCCTATTACATTAAATGTGGGTGTTCTATACACATCTGCCTAACTTTTCGGGGAATAGACATGATGTTATGTAATCAATGAAATAGCATATCGCAAACCAATACTAACACTAGATAAGATAAGAAGTCGATAAGGGATTATGTCTAGACTTTAGACTGCCTACCTAGGTATTCAAAGATGCTGTGAGTACGTACACCAATCGTTATGGAAGCGTGCTGATTACAGCAATGTGTACTATGACCTTTTATTTTAGCGGTCATTTGAAGCCGATATTAACTAGTTGTTAAGATACCGTAGTTTGTGGATTTTGACATCTACTTATCTTATTCTTTAATCGGTTGAAGGACACTGAACGAGATACAATAAGTGTTAACCAGCGCTGGGGCTCTTTATCGCATAGGATTGTTGTATTAGGTGCAGCGCAGACGACAGACTATCCGTGACGCACTTTTTAGTCTGTGAAAATAGAACCTATGCAATTATATGCAGTAACGCACACGACGCGCAAAAAGTCCGGCGCACAAAAAATCCGTGTAATTCGGGCACTTTGATACTTCTAAGGCAGAATATCATGATAGACATTTAAAAAGACAGACAGCTCTGCCGACAGAGTGATCGAAGATGTGCGTCGTGTGCGTTGAGTCTGTGAAAAATCCACGACCGACTTTTTGCGCGCCATGCAGACTTTTTGTGCGCCGCAGACTCGATCGCACAAAAAGTGTGCCGTCTGCGCTGCACCTTATGCTGTGTGATGACAGTTTTGCGTGTATGTGACGCAAATAGTTTCCCCCAACGTGTTATTTTTTTGTGTTTGTGTTCTTTCCCTACGTCATGTTTACCGCAAATAAAAGAATTCTTCTCTCCTTCTTTTATTGTTATTACGTTTAGTGTCTCACAAAGTCTTAAATTACCATATCGAAAACGAATGAATATTTTGATAACCTGTGTGAATAGTTATTACAAACATTCCATACATGGAGGAATAAACGGGTCGTGCTGTCAGCTGTACTGTTATTATCATTGCTTGATTGGCACTTCTTCACATCATCTTATCAATACTGAGCACTACACTATTCAGTAATCTGTGGCACTACCGAGCAGAGCTCCACGTTACATCATACTTATAATATAAACATTATAATAACCTGTCATATACAGGGTATCCAGTAAATAGTACGACATAATGCGGGGGGTGATAGCTTAGGTCAATACCTACCGAAACAACACAATATATGTTCCGCAAAATGTTACGGATGTATAGTTATACAAAACATTCCGAAAAATTAAAAAAAAAAAAAATCTACCGGGAAACAATTTTTAAGCATATTGTAATGAAATAATCCTTTTCTATTTTTTTTACGTTAAATTATTCGTGAACAGTTACTCTACTCATTGATAAATCTTTTTTCAATCAAAAACATCAATGTTTTCAAGCAATTACTATTTTATGTCTGTCTGTCTGTATGTAATTTTCAAAGAACGTTTTTCTTATCGCTTAACTTTAACCTACAGTGGTGAAAAAAAAAATTAACATTTTGCGGAACATAAATATTGTGTTGTTTTGGTTGGTACTGACCCAAGCTATCACCCCCTACACTATGTCGTACTATTTTCTGGACACCCTGTACATTCATTGAACGGTTTTTCTACACGTGAGGAAACCGGCATGTCCTAGAACCAAAAATTTGAAGACATCTAGGTACTAATCCGTATTGGGCCCGCGTGGTAGATTACGGCCCACTCCTCACAGAAAGGAGGCTTGTGTTCTAGCGGTGGAAACGTTATAGTCTGATTACACTAATTGAAATTTTCTACACATTTAATTGTAGGAATGTCAAGTTCAAAATTGAAAATGTATCCTAAAAACGTTTTTAATTACAGCTCGATCATCTGCTAGATTACCTTTTAAACCACCCTGTATAAATAAATTCATTCGTTCTTATAAATAAAGGCTGCTTCATATTATTAGTCTTATTTAAATGCAGCTGTTTTAACATAGTCTTTATAGGACACAGCTGAAACTACAATATTTCCCGATTTATTCATACAATTTGTACCCAAACCTAGTATAAGTATTTCAATGGAAATCGATAAATCAAGTCGAAGTAGGTACTTTGCTTTATCTAAATGTTTTAAAAGCTACGTAAAAGTAGTAAGTAGGTGCGTAATGTAAACAAATTGTTCTACCAAATCAAAACCATCGATTGCTACTTTCATAATCATAATTTTAATAGGCCCGCCTATTTATATGGGAATTATGACATAACTCGTGAAATATTATTGTATCAAAACTTCAACAAATCCCTTATTTATTTATTCGTATGGTACACCAACAATACAACGTGTAACGTTAAATGCGCAAAACCTCATACACCCCAATTAGAGCATTGAGTTATATTAAGACTGTGCCGACCCTACAGTGGCGCCCTCATCGTTTGTTTGGTTATTTCATACAATTTAGAATGAAAATGCAGAAAACAAGCACGTTAAGTTGTGCTTCACAAGATTATACGTTAATATTATTAGAAGCGGTAGTTTTATATTGTTTAGTTTTATCATAATCCTTAAAACGGAATATAGTGGCCACTTTTATCCGTTTTAAGGATTATAATGAAACTAAACAATATAAAACTACTGCTTCTAATAACATTAACGTATAATCTTGTGAAGCACAACTTAACGTGCTTGTTTTCTGCATTTTCATTCTAAATTGTATGAAATAACCAAACAAACGATGAGGGCGCCACTGTAGGGTCGGCACAGTCTTAAGAAAATCGTGTTGATCAAACCATTAGTTTATGCATTCAAAATTGAGTCTTATAGCCTTAAAATAAGACTTAATTTTCTTTGGGTCAATAGGCGGATAGTATGGCAAAATACATCATTTTTGAAAAAAAAAAATCGTCGCTCCATCTAGACTGTCCCATCGGGATATACAAGCGCCATCCGCCATGTTATGCTATGTCTCACCTTATAATATAAGACTGTGGTATCTGCGTCAACACAGCTAAGGGCAGCCCGAAGCCGAGGAAGTAAGGCCAGTTGGACTCGATGAAGGTCAGCCGCTTGTGCAGCTCCCAGCCCATGTTGAACCACTTGTACTCGAACGAGTACAGCGAGTACAGCAGGCACATGTGGACTAGGCAGAGTAGCTCGCCTATGTACGTTATTGGTAGCATACTTACTAACATACTCTGAAATTAAAAGTTAGGTATGATTAAGCACACTAGCTTCTGTCCGCGACTTCGACCGCGTAAAATTTTATTGTTCATATTATTATTTATGTCCTAAAGCTGTGCCCCGCTACTTTGTTTGCGCTTAGCATTCTTTCTGTATTTTTCCTTTTTGCTCAGCTGCTTAGGGTACGTAGCGCGATGTTAAACAGCCTATACTATATATGGTGACTGGTAATTAGTGACCGATACCTAAACACGTGATTGTACTCATGATAACAAACAACTTTTACTATGGGACTAAACCTGAATTCGCGAAAAAAAAAATCTGCTGTTCAGTACCTACATTTTGACCAGTTAGGCGAACATAAATGACTGAACAGCAGTTTTTTTTTCGCGAATTCAGGTTTGGTCCCATAGTAAAAGTTGTTTGTTATCATGAGTACAATCACGTGTTTAGGTATCGGTCACTAATTACCAGTCACCCTATAGAAGATTCCTAAACAATTGGGCTATCAAATGAAAAAATAGTTTTTTTAAATCTGACTGTTAGTGTATCTGATTGTTAAAATGTGCCCAGTGGGGACGATGGGGTGGGGACGACCGGGAATAAACCCTAGAAATTAGTGCGTTCAAACAAACGATAGACTTTTCTGAAGAGTTAATATAATTTACTAAAAGAGAATATGATATCGTGACAGTTTAGAATCCTTTTACTAAAACATGAGCATGTTTTCGAATCAAAATAAGCAGCAGAGCTTATATAATATCTTTTATCATCAGTCTCATAGTCCCGTATTACAGAACGTCACTCAATACTCAAGCATTACTTAAAACAAGTTTCAACCAATCAAATGGCTTGAATCTAGTTTTAAGTAATGCTTGAGTATTGAGTGACGTTCTGTAATACGGGCCATAAAGTGCAAGTGAACACTTCGCATTAGGAATGCAAATAAAAGGAGACAAGTAAATTGGACACTTAGTCCCGTATTACAGAACGTCACTCAATACTCAAGCATTACTTAAAACTAATTTCAACCAATCAAATGGCTTGAATCTAGTTTTAAGTAATGCTTGAGTATTGAGTGACGTTCTGTAATACGGGCCTTAGAGCTGTACTTAAAACCTCAAGTATCTAATTTGAATGCCTATTAAAAATATTTCAACTTTATATTGGAAGTATCATGATAACATACCTGTACTAAAAATAGCGCTTGCACCAGCAAACTGAAGAGAGAATCGGCAATGATTTTGCTGACACTCGACATGAACTGTGGTCGTCCACGTCGGTGGCGGTATGCGCTGTCTGCTATATCCTGAGAAACGGTATTAATCATTAGTCTACTCATAACTAAAAACAAATTCGTAGGTATGCAGTATGCTACAGAATAGTGATCCATTATACACGGGTGCAATGAGGCGGCATGTCAATTTATTGAAGTTTCTGTGCTATAACTAATAGGAATATTCATTGATTAATTACTCTCCAATTAACTTAAATCCCGCCTATTTGAAGACTAAGGTCTTGAACCAGTGCGTCCTGCCCGTCATAATAACATACGGTGCTGAAACATGGACACTGACGGGCTGGTCCACAAATTCAAGGTCGCTCAGCGCGCTATGGAGCGAGCTTTGGTAGGAGTCGAAGGATAAAATCAGGAATTCAATTATCCGGAAAAGAACCGGAGTTATCGACATAGCTTGCAGAGTAAGCAAACTGAAGTGGCATTAGACTGGCCATGTTTATCGAAAGACCGATGGCCGGTGGAGCAGACGAGTCCTGGAGTGGAGACCGCGTATCCGCAAGCGTAGTGTGGCACGCCTCCTAGCTAGATGGACGGACGACCTAAAGAAGGTGGCTTTTTTTGGTGGATGGGTTATCATCTAATGACCCCTCCCGCTCAGGGTAGAGCAGAATGGAGTGTCAGACTCTTACTTACTAAAACCCACCCGTATTCCTTCCTTAGCCCTTTATGTTCTGGGGCAGCGGTAACCCTTTCGGACAATCCCGCTGCCCCGGCAAAAGAAGGTGGCTGGGGTGGAAGGTGAAAGGAAGGTGGAGGACAGGGTGTTGTGGCGCAGCCTGGGAGAGGCCTATGTCCAGCAGTGGACTGCGATAGACTGAGTTGATTGTTAGTTTAAAAACTAATTTATTATTGTCCTATATGAAGTACTGAAATTTTGGCAGGACAACGTCTGTCGGGTCAGCTCACAGATATAGATACACCTAGATAACGC
Source organism: Globia sparganii (assembly GCA_949316385.1). NCBI lineage: Eukaryota > Metazoa > Arthropoda > Insecta > Lepidoptera > Noctuidae > Globia > Globia sparganii. The sequence continues at coordinate 20,773,139 of OX438658.1, forward strand.
AAGGGCAACTACTTCGCTTGCCAAAAATCGCACCAACTTATGTTCAAAAATCGTAAGCCGCCACTTTCGCGCTCAGTCCTGTGTACTGCTGGCTGGGTGAGCATGAGTGAGAAAGAGCGCTTATGACGTCATAGCAGGTAGTCAAAAAAATGGCACGCTTGGTTTCCATAGAGATCGTACTTGCGATATCTAGGTCTATCTATATCTGTGGGTCAGCTAGTATATCATGGAATTAATGTTAAAAACCAATAAAAAAAACTAAAGTATAGATGACACAGCGCAATACGAAATATTAACACATACAATAAAAACCTTGAGTTTAATGCAAATACGGGTATTAATATGTATTGAGTATAACAAAATTACCACATGTACTGAGTTTAATAGCATTGGAAACAATAAAATTAACATCATCTGCCCAGCTTTTTCCCAACTATGTGGGGTCGGCTTCCAGTCTAATCGGATGCAGCGGAGTACCAGTATTTTACATGGAGCAACTGGCTGTTTGACCTCCACAACCCAGTTACTGGGTAAAACGATACCCCTTTCCCATGGTAATACCTACTAGTTGTCAGACTTCCGGGCTTCTGACGGCCCTTATCGACTGTCAAAGTACCATCAAGCAACGGCTTAACGTGCTTTCCGAGGCACGGAGGGGTCTTGGCATGTTCACCCATGCACGGACTAACCGCGGCAAGCGTTAAGCTACGCCTGATCGATCGACCCGCGCCGTTGTTATTACGATTTATACTTAGTCACAAGCCCCCCTGAAGATCTGTTAATTTTATTTTATCTATACATCAGTGGCGAAGGGTGAATTTATGACAGAGGTAAGCCGGAGCAAAAAAAAAAGTTAATAAAACGTTTCATTATATTTCAATGATGAATTGACTATAGAGTGGTTGTGTTCTGAATTTTCGAAGGGAAGCCGGCGGGAATCGAGTTGTATGGTACCTTCGCCACTGCTATACATTATTTTTAGTATATGAATAACCTGAATATAGTTTGTTCAGAATAAGTAACCGAATCGATTCCAATTTTACACCAAGTTGTCCTAAAAATATTTAAAAAGGTTACTAGTTGGACATCGAGCCGCAGTGTGGTATTTTGCCTTAGTTGTGGACATGCTCGTTTTATGTGTTTTTAGGAAAGCTTAAAATCAAACAAAACTCTCAATAAAACTCCGCCGGCTCTAACTACTGTGTTTTAAGAGAAATAAATAAAATGAGAAAAATCCTTAAAAACCATAAAAACACCATATCTCGTTTTTTCATTTGATTTTTACACGAAATGTTTTAATTTATAGAAATTCACTACCAAAACCATTTTTTTCTTGAAAACTTTAAAAATCTTGCTCACACAAGTGGGAATTTTTTTTTCTATGATTTTGAAAAATATTTTTTTCCGGCTATTCTTTTCACGGTCGCGTTTTTTTTAAGCCTGTATGTTGACCACTATAATAACCATCACCACAAAAAAAATCAGTTGCAACAAGCCCAGGATTTCGGAAATATTGAATTTTAACATTTCCAGTTGCATTAAAGTCATCTGATCCTCATTAACACTTAGTAGACGTCATAAACATAAAAAAAACCTTTGCCATTATCGAAATCAGTGCTTCAACTCCTATGCGTCACAACTAGAGATGGGCGGGTGGGTAAAAATTGGAAGGAAAGGTAAAAAAGGGTAAAAAAAGGTAAAAATTAAAAAATACCCTTTTTTACCCGGTATTTATTATTAATACCGAGTAAAAAAGGGTATTTTTTAATTTTTACCTTTTTAAAAAATGATTACTATCTATAAATTATTTAAATGGTTTCGTCATCAATACTACGATTTACCATGTTAATATTGACCTTAAGCATTGAAGATAAAACATTGATTTTAAATAAAACGAAGTTAAATATCTTTTAAATCTTTAATCAACATATATTTTCAAATAAACTGTTTAGAATTCATCTCATCTGCCTAGTCTTTTCCCAAATATGTTGGGGCCGGCTTCCAGTCCAACTGGATGCAGCTGAATACCAATATTTTACATAGAGCGACTGCCTATCTGATCTCCACAATCGTGATGGTAATTGAAATAATGGTTGCAGATCTTTAAAAAAGTCTATCCACAATATATGTTCCACTAGGCTCCGAGAACTTCTCCACAATCGTCGGTTTCAGGTCCATTTTCTCTCGAAAACAAGTCGTTGGAGAGCGCAGAAAAACGGCCTACCTCAATGCACCGCTTCTTTTTAATATCTACACCAACGACCAACCGTCTAACCCTAACACGTCCCGCTTTCTCTATACAGACAACCTTGCTCTCACGTCACAAGCCACCACCTTTGAGGAGGTTGAGGCCCACTTCTCAGACGCTCTTGGTAACTTAGCCACATATTACTTCGCTAACTCATTCAAGCCCAATCTAAGCAAAACCCAGTCTTGCATATTTTATCTCCGCAATAGAGGCGGGCCGTAAACTTAACATCGTTTGGGGTAGGGTGTCCATCGGGCACAGGCACTTCTCTAAATATCTTGGTATTACCCTAGACAGGTCTCTAACATTCAGAAAAAACTGCAAGATTATCAAGCAGAAGGTGCAAACTTGGAACAGTCTTCTTCGTCGACTGGTCTCATCGAAGTGGGGTGCTTCGCCTGACGTTATACGGAATACTGGTCTAGCGCTATCTTTTCTGCGGAAGAATTCGCGTGCCCCGTGTGGAGTCGTTCTGGTCATGCAAAGCTGGTGAATACAGCTTTGAATGCCGTGCAAAACGTGCTGGATCATCACTTGTTGCCTAAAACCGACCCCGGTACAAATGCTGTTTCCACTAGCAGGAATCCACTACTGGTGGTGCAGTAGTTCGCAGAGCGGTGGCAAGCTCAAGCGAAAGAGCCAAAATGGTCTACGTCACACGACACCCTTTGCGTGACAACTTCCTTGTGCGACAAAGGCTGAAAAGCCGAAACAGTTTTTTAAAGTGTGTCGTCCCACTCACTGAGGAACCATCACAAGAAAGACTGAAGTTGTGGCGAGACAGTGCTTCCTTACCCAAACCGTTCGTTCCACCCGCTGAATACCTCCCACCTGGACATTAGTTACCTTGGGTAACCTGGAATTCTTTAAACAGACACCGGACCTAGGTTGGCCGAAGCTAGGAACACCTGTTCAGGTGGAGTTTCATAGACGACTCCGCCTTGGAGTGTAAATGTGGTGTTGTTTCACAAACGATGGGACACTTAATATCGTGTCCTGCGTGTCCTGTCAGCTGTACGTTACAGGAATTGGTGGACGTTGGTGATGGCGCCAAACAAGTAGCTGAGTTCTGGACCTAGTCCATTTAGATTGCTATCGACACGCTAAGAAGAAGACCAGGCTCAAAGCTGATCCAGAAATGAATACTGCCTTTGCTAATTTTACTGTCAGCCTTTCGATTTCTTCCTCTTATTGCCTTTTGTGATGACGACGATGGCTGATTCAGATTGTGATTATTCTGAATCCAGCGAACCAACCTGGGGCGCTGGGTGCGAGGATGTCATTGTTAAAATAGGAGCGTTAGTAGTATTGGTGATATTTACGTCAGTTTGATTCTCGTCATTTTTAGCAATAGAGATATTTTTTTAGACACTAATTATTACATTTAACTAAATCACCTCCCATTTTGTTGACATTTGCTATTTTATATTTATGATCACAATACTTGCAAATTACTGATTTATCAGGACCCACACTATAGTGTTTCCAAATTTCATCTCGTTTATTTCTGCCTTTTCCCATTATCTAAAAAAAACAGTGAATTTAATGAAGTTAATAATAAGTGCAAAACACATTTAACATATTATATTTAGCTTTTGACATAGTATTTCTTGACGGTTGTTAGTTCGATCCCGAATACCGATGTAAAAAAATCAAACTCAAATAAAAAAAGACGTTAGAAAATAACACGTGGGCCAAGTTCTTTTAGACTTATAAGTCCAAAATTGATTACAATTAGTATTTAAAGAACCAACTTTAGCGATATTGAAAATCTATTACAGAAATTTGACACATTGTAGTAGCTTGATGTGCTGGCGCGTCTGTACTATGAATTAAAATTGACATACCTTCTTTTATAGTGTTCTAAGAACAAGACTTCACACAATTCCGTTGAAAAAAACTGAATATAAATCGTATCTATTAAAAAATACAATAATTAGTTTCAGTTAAACTGATTTTAATTTTTACCCGGTATAAATTAAAAATGGGAAGGTATAAATGGGTATTTACCCATTTATACCCATTTTTACCGGGTATATTCACATCTCTAGTCACAACAGATAATGTTCACTATAATCATTTAGAATCCGAAGAAAATAATATTAGGTACACTGACGACTGACGACTGAGGTACTTTACGTATATATAAAAAAAATATATATATATTATATATATATATAGAAAAAAAAAAATATATATATAGTATATTATGAAAATAAAAAAAACGCGACCCGTTTGCGTTATGGTGTTGTTTTTTGGGGACAGTCAACTAATAGATAACTTGTTTTTAAAATGCAAAAGAGATGCATACGATCGATATTTGGTCTAAAAAGGACTAACAGTTGCATTCCATTTTTTAAAAAATACAATATTTTAACCTTTCCTGCTTTGTATGTCTTGGAAACTTCTTTGTTTGTATACGTGCTCAATATATGAACACATTATGCCATGTTAAATGTAAAACTGCACTGTTGAAGAAAAGTTTCTTTGGTATTGCTCCCCAAGTTTTTAATAAAGTAGGTACCCGATGTAATTGAATGCATGCCAGTACAAAAGTTCAGAAACACTCTACAGAAGTACTGTTACTTGAAAAATGCTATTACACATTAGACCAGTTTCTGAATGACAAATTTATTTAATTTAAATTCTGGAATTATTATTGTGTTATCATTTACTTAATTGAATTTTATTATAATGCAAATGTAATTGAAATATTTATTACAGTTAGTAAATATTGATAATTTTAATTTTTTTGCTGACATTTTAATACTTTTTATGACGTTTGCTTAGATGATTTTAACTATTTTGACAAATGTAATATTGCTGAATTTTTTTTTTGTACTATTTTATTTAAGTTTTGACAATTTTTATTTGCTGACACTGTTTTTTTTACAATTAATTTAATTTTAATCATAGCAGCACTATTTTGTATGCCTTTTGGCGGAACATGGGCTGGACCAAACATTACATTATAATTATATTAAGATCGTTGTACCCTGTGTTCACGAATAATAAATGAATTTGAATTTGAATTTGTAAATAGCTAATTTTATAAATATTTTTTTTTCGTTTATTGATAAAATATTTTTTTATTCTCGTTCCTGTTACGTTAGAGACTTGCAAATTTTTCAATTTATACATTTCAAACCAACAATTAAGTAGTAGTTTATAAGTCACTGAAATTTACTTTATTCAAAAAATACAGACGAAAAACTTTATCAAGATAGGTCGGTGACCTTTTACTAAAATATTTGTATCTCCTAAATGAAGTGAAATTTCAAAACGGGGTTTTTTTAGAATGGTTTATTAAGGTTAAATCTATAAAGAAAAAAATAAATAAAACTGGCATGTCCGCAACTAAGGCAAAATAATACACTGTGCTACGCCCTGCACTGTTATACATTATTTTTAGTACCTATATGAATGGCAATTTAAATATCTGTCCTACCTTGATAAACTAGGCTGCTACAAAATGAGCACCCTGGAAGCTCGAAGGGAGCTCTTAGATTTGAGATTCGCATATAAACTGCTCAATAACACCATTGACTGCCCACAATTGTTAAGTAAGTTCAATTTCAGAGTACCACGTAGACCACCTCGCAAGCCTATAACACCCTTAGCTCCACCTCTTCGCCGTACAGTGTCTGGTGCTAATTCGCCTATACCCCGCATGTGCAAACTCATGAACGAACGCAGCGACCTGGTTGACGTCCACGCAGACTCAATATCGACGTTTGTTGTCAGACGTAATTAGTATTAGTAGGTATTTAATATAATTATCTAGAAGTTAAGTACATTAAGTCTTTAAAATTAAATTTATAATTACGAAGAGCATTTGCATGTGGTGTTTGCCTGTAATTGGTTGTGCAGTTAGATTTAAGACACAATTATTTGTATGTTCCTACCTATATAGTACCTGTAACAACTGTTGGTGAACCTTAATTAAATAAATAAATAAATAAATAAACCTGAATATAGTTTGTTTAGAACAAGTAACTGAATCGATTCCAATAATTTTTACACCAAGTTGTCTTAAAAATATTTAAAAAGGTTACTAGTTTGGACATCGAGCGTAAGACGACGCTGCATGCGCGGGAGGCGCGCGGCAGCGCGGCGGCGCGGGTGCGCCGCGCGGTGAGCTTATCTGTACGGACAACTTGTTATCATAACAAGCTTATAACTTTGTGATTTTCCATGATACAGCTTTGAAATTTTGTACATAGATTCTTTACATAAAAATACTAGACACGTGTGTCGGATTTTGCATATAATATAAAACTAATTTTGTAAATAAGTACTTATATATAAAATTCAAAGCCGATTGACATATCAACGCTGATATATCAACACACAGCTTAAACCGCTAGTCCTAGAAACATGAGGTTTTTTCGAAATTCCACCACTAAGAGGGTGAATTGGGAGGATAAAATTTCACGCGGACGAAGTCGAGGGCAGAACCTAGTACCAGGTCATCAGATTTTGAGGAGGGAAAAATTTACTTGAAAATATATGATTAGATGATGAATTTTCATTCATTTCATGTGGCACTAAGCTCATTTAAGTATGTAGGTATGTATTCTAGTCACACATTAAACCTAGATCATAATAGATAGAATCAGAAATTTTCCTTGGATATTATTTAAAAAAAACAATTACTTAATGATTATTATGAATATGTATCTTTAGGTTTATCTTAGATTATACTGCTGAGCATGAGACCCTGGGTTCAATTTACAGGATAGGCAAAGTGTTATTGCGTTTTCTACCTGGAATTTTTCAATAACAGCCTAGAGTCTGGATTTGTACCAAGTTGTATTTGCACACCATATAATTATAATGGTATAATGTAAAAGGGCCATTATAGTTTTAAGATCATACATAAATTGTAGACCTACATTCTGGCAAATAAATGAATTTTAATAACCCTCTGGATTATAGGTATGATGTTATGATATGTGAAATGTTATATAATAAAAACATTCATAAACAAAATCTATGCTTAGCATAGTTTGATAATGATGTCATTCTATGACTCAGGTTTATAAAAAACTAGAAAAACAATATTAAACATTATATTAATGTTAATCATAAATCATATTATTTAACATAGACTATGATGTAACAGTCAAGTCACTACAAACAGGCTTATCAGTTTTTTATTAAAGTATATGAATTTATAATAATTACTAGCAGCGCCCCGCGGTTTCACGGGCGTTAGTTTCGATCCCGTGGGAATATCGGGATTAAAAGTAGGTACCTATTCTATGTGTTAAAATTTTCCGGACGCAAAATACGCGCATTGACCTGGAGTTGCGGACACCAGCCCGTATTACCTATCCTATGTGTTATTCCTGATTATAAACTATCTGTGTGACAAATTTCATCCAAATCTGTACAGCCGTTTGTGTGTGATTGAGTAACAAACATCCAAACATCTTCACAAACTTTCACATTTATGATATTAGTAGGATTACTTTAAGATTATAACTTAGTAAGCACGGCTACACATCAAGCTATACACAACCAGTATAAGCTGACTTCTGATTGTACGAAAAACCTATACACTGCGAGGTCAGCTAAAACTGGAAATGTATAGCTTGATGTGTAGCCGTGTGTAGAGACGCCAGCACATCAAGCAACCCGAAACTGTCATATTTTTCCAATAAACTTTGAACCTTATACTGTAGGGATAAAGTTGAAAATATATTGAAGAAATTTGACAGATTATACATAGTAGCTTGATGTGCAGCCTATCGATTCTGTAAAAATCTCACCGTGATAACATAGGTGAGGTGAGAGTGAAGTAAACTATCAATGGAGGCAATCTCTAACATCAGGTGGAATGATAGCTCACTTCACCTTAGTTTTCACGGTGAGATTTTTACAAAATAGCACTGCTGGCGTCTGTACATAGATATTTTAGGTACATCACTCTATTATCAGTAAGAGTGAAAGCCTCGTACAGCTAACGGTGCGCGGCGGAGGGGCCCGTGGCTAAATAATAACAGCCGCACAGGTCGATCGATCAGGTTAAGCTACGCTTGCCGCGGTTGGTCTGTGGGGGTGACCATCCTTACATACTGAGATCCCTCCGTGCCTCGGAAAGCACGTTAAGCCGTTGGTCCCGGTTGTCAGTCGTAGATCTTTGACAGTCGTTACGGGTCGTCAGAAGCCCGAAAGTCTGACAATTACCAGTCTTACCAAGGGGTATCGTATTACTCAGTAACTGGGTTGTGGAGGTCACATAGGCAGTCGCTCCTTGTAAAACACTGGTATTCAGCTGCATCCGGATAGACTGGAAGCCGACCCCAATATAGTCGGGAAAAGGCTAGGCAGATGAGCTAACGGCGCGCGGCGGCCGTGCTGATTTATTTTAAAACTATGATATCTCCTAAGATATTCATTGAAATCAAAAGATGTCAAGGGCAGATTTGTTCAAAATTAAATACTTGTGATGAATAAGGTGTTTATTTGGATAAGGATTAATATCATGTTTATAAAAACACCTTCGCAAATAATGCATTATTTTAGAACACATTTGATTATCATAAAAATGGTTGTAGTGAGTAAACCTTAAAATATAGACATATGCTGTCGCGGACTTTTTTTTAGAACTTTAAAGGGGGAACAATTCCGTCATACATTATTTTTGCGTAACTTTAACCGTTTACGCAGCGCACGCAATGGAAGCTCTCAAAAGGAATAATTTTTCCCGTTTTTGCAACATTTTTCATTGCTGCGACGCTCCTATTGGTCGTAGCGTGATGTTATATAGCCTATAGCATTTCCCGATAAATGGACTATCTAACACAAAAAGAATTTCCGAAATCGGTCTAGTAGTTTCGGAGCCTATTCATTACAAACAAACAAACAAATCTTTCCTCTTTATAATATTAGTGTAGATTAGTGTAGATAACAGAAACATACATTATAAGACGAGATTTTCTTCTAATTTGTTTTCCTTTTAAGCTGTTTTCTCAATTTTGATAGGAAAAATAGTCTAAGCTAGCCAAAATCTAAGATTTAAGGCGGGTTATGACAAGCATTATAAAATACCATAGTTTATCAGGAAAATGTAGATCTGGGGTGACCAACTTGATTGCTCAATATGACAGCTACGGGGTCATTGAGTTATTTCTTGACAACCAATATATCATACAAATCCAACACCATATCTAGCAAAGGGCTGTATACTGTTGATAGCTAAAATGAACAATGGATGGACTGTTTGAAAGATGTTTTGGCTAGAAAAGGAGAGACTACCGAGATAACAATTTTAGAATTGATCACTCTATGTGCTGTGTTGTTACCAAAGAGTGATGTCAATGTATGTATTGTATGTTTCACTGCACTACTATTTATTATGTCCAGATCAGAAAGGGTATTCCATTAGAAGTAAAAACGAAAAGAATATACTTGTTATATTTCCAATCACACATAGGTACTATTGATACAAGTTAGCTCAGTGGTGGGAGGCAGACAACTGTGCGTCAGGAACATTTCATTCACCTTAAGTATAAGCAAGGTCTCGTGTTGCGTTCCGTCACTACAACAACTAATAGAGAAGTATGGAAGAAAAAGACGTGTTGCGCCAACCACACATATTGGAATAAGGGCAGGAGAATGATGAATAAAAATAAATACTCACTTGAAACCACAAGCTGTTGACGAGCTTACTCAACAAGAACAACGGGAGCACCCATATCATCCGGAACGTCATGGACAGGAACGGCTGCATCCATGCCCACACATTATGTGCAACCCCCGGGTTGTGGCCAAACACCACAGTCACTAAGTACTTGACCGCAGGCAATAGAACATACTCAAAAATTAATATACTAAGCAAAAATATAAAGCCATTGAGAATGCATGATTGTAACACCCTTGTAAGTACTTTTGATTCCCTGAAACAAATGAAAAATGTGAGGTTAAAGAGAGGTCACCAACATTTTTCAGGACTGCCATAAGGACAAGCAAACTTATAGTTTAGGCCTATTTACATCCTGTTTTTAACAGCCTTGAAGTTTTCGTGAATTAATTTACAGGTATGGTATGGCCAGGTTTTATTTTTAATAAATAAAAGATTAAAGAAACTTACTGTTTTACTTTTGGTTGCTTTTGTTTATTTTTTGTGTTTTCAAATTCCGTTTGTGGCGAGCGACTTAGAGCACGCTCATTAATCTCTTTATCTAAATATAAGAGTACAGTTACACCTCGTAAGCTGTCTATGAAACCTTTGATAAGCGATACAGAAAAATTCTGAAACAATAAAATTTAAGAACAATGAAGAATCCACAAAAACGTAAAAATCAAGGCTTAGTCAAAATAGTACTCACTGTAACGCTCTCCATTTTGAGTTTGAATATTTTTTTTCACAGTTTCATTATTCAATCCTTACAATTATTCACATTATTTTGTTCAATTTTGTTTGACGTAACGTAATTTTACGTAAAATAAAAGTGACACAATGACAATTTGACATCAACAAATGTTAGGGTTGGTAGCCAGAGCCTAGCTGATGGTAGCTTTTGGTTTTAGGACGACGATGCGATGTTACGAAATTCTACCAAAATATCATAATACTCTGTATTGAGCATTTTTTTATACTACATTCACAAAGATTTTATAAAGATTGGTTCTTAGTTTAGACATGATAATGCATCAACCCGTTACTTTCGCTTAAGATTTATTATTAATATTATAGTGAAAGTTATGGATAGGATTAATGATGATGAAGAGGCTCAGCACCCCAATTGTGTAACACACTATTAACTCGATCTGAATCAGTTTGAAAGATATTGGCCCCGATTCTGTTGTTCACAACCTATATTAAATTTAAGTTCAGTGCATCTTTTTCTTTCTATAAAATGAAAGAAAAGGACAGGAAATAAATTTTAGTTTAGTCCTCTCAAATTAGACAAGTTTAGACGTGATTAAAAATATGGCTTCTAAAACTACGTCAATTTACGTCAAGCGCTGACTAATTTGACCAATGGCCCTGTATTCTGTTGTTGTTGGTATTTTAGTAGCCAATTTTTTAATCAGAACTTGTCAAGTTTAGACGTGATTAAAAAATTGGCTACTAAAAATCTTCTGTCCTTTTCTTTAATGAAAGGAAAAGATGCACTGAACTTAAATTTAGTTTAGTTTGTGAACAACAATCAAAATCATAATCAAAATATTTTATTTCACACAAGCCTACAAGGGCACTTATAAAACGTCAGAAGCTAGGTGCACGGTTCTAATTGGTCGTTTCCTATGGAGAAGAACCGGCAAGAAACTCCACGGTTACTCTTTTAAAAATAATTGGTTTTTAAATTTTTTGCTAATTACAGTAGGTATGGGAGGACAGCGCAGGCCTGTCAACAAGTACCAGGTACTTGATAAAATAAAAAATGGTCTACAGATCTAAAATCTACAGGGCCTACAAAGTCCACACATTTACAAAATCAAAATCTCAAAAAAAGATAAATAAAATATATAAACCTATTAAAACCAAGTGATATGATTTCCATTACAACTATTAAAAAAGAGTTGGAAAATTAGAATTGTCTCTATTTATTGTCAAATAATAAAAAGATTATGTCAAAGAAGTATGTAGAATCGGGGCCATTGCTAATCCATCGCTTCATGTGTTCGAAAAAATGTCTGCTCAACAACGTATATTTAAAACGCAATTTTAATGTTGTAGAACTGTCAAAATGAAAGCTATTCCTACTGTTAGTGCGTTACGCAATTACCCCGCAGATCATAGAATGGATTTCAGTGGTAATACTTGAACTATGAAAAGCATATTTACTGCTACGAATGCCAATCTCAATTGTTCCCACAGACTCAGTGTGTGGACCAGTGTCATCTCGTTCATAAATAAAATTGACAGTCATGGAGCATATTTTCACATGTTGAATGTTGAATATTAATGGTAGAAATTCGTTTACAAGGGAACTAAATCTGTTTTCATTACCTATAGGCACTTGTTAACCTCAAGTCAACAAACATAAAAACCTATAAATTACAAAATGTTCATATTTTATTTACTTTTCCACTACAACTGCTTTTTACCCGTGGTCGTTTGTTCCCGTTTCCTTAGTACGTCTTTTAATAGTACTCCAAGTTGCATAATAAATATTTATCTAGTTTTTGTATAACTTGTGATCAACACAAAAGTAAACATAAACAAAACAATGGCAACTTGTAGACGGTGAACAGTGCTGCCACCTATGACGAGCTTTCAGTTTTTTACCCCATTGATAGCCATCTAGTCAAGTTTTTAGATAAAATATTATGGATTTTTTAGAGTATTATCTAAATAAATATAATACAGAGAAATGTTTAAACTACGTATAACGTGTATATACAGGGTTATTTGTAAAACACCAGCAACCTCTTAAGAGGTTGCAAATGTTATTAGATCGTTACACCACCTTTGCCTTGGACTGCCTCGAAAGCGATGTCCTGCCTCAGGCGTCCAGTCCAGTGAGTGACGATCTTTGCCCATCTATCCAGGTGCATTCGTGTGACGTGTCCAGCCCATAAAGTAATTAACATTTATAACTGTAATAATTGGTGTGCCCTTACAGGGTTCATGTCAGGTGCAATAAAACTAGTAACTTTTTTATCGAATGTTAGCAATAATGTGAATTTAACCATTTTCGTAGAAATTGGTAAACAAGGCCACATTATTTTAATGTTGACACTTGACTTCGACGTACCGACATGCGGACTCAGAACTAAAGGTTGCTATAGATATTGTCCAAAATATCAAAGCTAATGGAAATGAGACAAATAAAATTCCTTTTTTGAAAGGTCTGTCTCAAGACCTCTACAATAGAATCGGATGTTTCTTCGAAAATGAATCAATTTTAACCTTGTGAAATACCTTTGCTGTCCCCTAAAATTTTAATTTTTGTAAGATTTTGAAAACTCATGAAAATGTACAATTGAATGAATTGAATGTACAATTGTATTTACATATATGGGATTGACAATTTTGACGTTAAACCGAACAACCAGCTAACTTTCTAACAGCTGTCAGCTGTCAATGTCATCTTTTCTTTATGATTTTTTTTCTCTGTTTCTCTCGCTATACGTGTCATTCTTTGTCTCTCTCAGTGTGTTTATTCTGGGTGGAGAAAGTATCGTAATTACATGCAGTGTGACTGACTGACTGTTTATAATATGTGTAGTGTCTCTGTCTATACATACCATCAAGAATTTTGTTTTGCTAACGTTTCGCTTTTGTTTTATTTAAAAACCTTTTTCATTTTGCAGTAGGTACTCCTAGATTAGTTGGTAGGCTTATGAAGTGTTCAAGATGGATAACACGTATATTCTGCACAATTTGAGGTAAGCAAACTTGCGAAACAAGTGCGTATGTCGCAACTTTGTTCTCTGCAACGTATTTAAATACCTATTATGTACGTATCTGACCCATTAGGCATCGTGTTTATCGTGTTTATGTACCGAATGTACCACTACGTTCTTTAGCATAGGTACCTAGTTTTATATGACGTTGAAAAAGCAATATGTGGGTACAACTTCAGGAGAAAGTAAAAACGTTTTCTTGTTCCTTTCGTTATGAAATTATGTAGAAAGTTGTAAAACCATAGCTATCGAAAGGGCAAAGCATAATATAGTGCTATATAGTCTTTGTATGTCATCACTTGAACAAAATTACTTTAAAAGGATTTGACCAATTGACTAATTCTGATGTAAGCAATACTTGAATATGCAGTAACTTTACTCTTTATGACCACCCCGGGTCAGTGGGTCGTCTTAGCGGCAGAATAGTTGACTTCGGCTCCATGGCCAAAGAAAAAAATACTCTTTATAGTAAAGACCATTAACACTCTCCCTGCTGACGATATATAAAACTTAATGCCTTAGGCATGCTCTACCAGTCAACCAAGGGTGGTGAAGAGATTAGATGGCAGGTGCTTCTGCGTAAACATTGTTTTCTTGGTTTATTTTAGTGGAATTTAGAAGTTCCTTCTAGGATATTGAAGTTGAATACCTACTAGACACAGTATCATCATCAAAGACATAGCAATCTTCTGCTGATCATAGAATATTTTCAATTGCACAGCGTATAACTCAAACCTCTTTAAACTACATAGAATATCCACTAAACACAGTCTGCCAAATATTCCAATTCTATTTAGTCTTAAATGCTATCTCCCTCGATTTCTAGTGTAGTAGTGGAAAATTTGACTAAAAAAAATTTAAATAAACAATGCTGTCTACTGAGACAAACTTTGAAATATCTACTAAGAAGATTGAGATAAGTTGTACAACTTGCCTGCTGAAAGATTGCCAAAAATTCAGTCAGTCTATTTAATAAGGTGTCTTTTTGGCCTGTATTTTAGTCTCTCTCAAAAAATATATAACCTCGTCCATGACCATCATTATCATCATTTCAGCCGAAAGACGTCCACTGCTGGACATAGGCCTCCTTTTTAAAAAACTGAAATTTTATTAGATTAAATATGTTTTCATTTGCAATAAAAGAAAGCAAGCCATTTAATTAATGATTAATGCAAAGAAAATTATCAAAGTGATTTTTCACCAACTTATAATAAGTAAACCCATACATCATCATCTGCCTAGCCTTTTCCCAACTATGTTGGGGTCGGCTTCCAGTCTAACCATCCGGTTAGACTGGAAGCCGACCCCAACATACCTGTATTTGAAGCAGCTGAATACCTGTATTTTATATGGAGCGACTGCCTATCTGACCTCTACAACCCAGTTACTGGGTAATATGATACCCCTTGGTAAGACTGGTTTTCAGACTTTCGGGCTTCTGATATCCCGTAAAGGCTTAACGTGCTCTCCGAGGCACGGAGGATCTTGGTATGTAATGGTCACCCATCCACGGACCAACCGCGACAAGCGTGGCTTAACCTGATTGATCGACCCGTGCGGCTGTTATTACTTAGCCACAGTAAACCCATACATGGAGTGCCAAAATCTCTTTACCCAATTTCACATTAAGTAAGCCTATTTCGCCACTATGCAGGTAGACAAACAGGGATATAAATGACAAATGCAAACTCTTTCATCATTACATACAAGTACATAAGTTGCGAACGTTCGCCCATATGATGTATGGACATTCGGAGCCAAAGTTCAGAACTGGTATAGCTAATCAGTCGACGTCACGGCTGCAAGCGTCCCTGACTCGAGCCACTCAGTTGTACACTCGGCTGCGAGCAGTACGCGCGCGGTCTCATCGCGAAACGCGCGTCTTTGCAATCGCATTTATTTAATCATATCTTCTTTGTGACGTACGAATGACTGAGTTTCTTAGTTAAATAAAATCCATTGTGTTTTGTTCAAAATGAAAGTGGATAAAGAATCGTGCCTTCCGGGGCCAGTGGACACTAAGCCCATTATCTCCGACAGGAAAGGGAGCCTGAAGGTGACCATCACCCCAGCACAGCACAAGACCCTCACACATCTGCCGAAGAGACCGCCAGTGGACTTGGCGTTCACTGATCTCACCTACAAGGTGCAGGAAGGAAGAAAAAGCAGTAAGTACAATATTCTATCATATCCTCGGTTTGAGAAAACAATCAGTTCGAAACAATGCCAATGTATGATAGATTGCCGCTATTGATTCCATTTATGTAAATAAGTGTCTTTAATTATTTAAATAACAAAGATAATGAGTGTTTCTAACGATGTCTAAATCATTAATTATGTCCGTGTTAATGAGACGCCGTAAACCTATGACCTTAATGATTATATTTCCTGAAACTCCAAGATTGCGTTCGATTAGATGTTTGTATTTATTAACATGAGAATTAAATCCAAATAAATAATCCTCTGCATAATCTGATAACTTGAAGGTACAGTTTTTGTTAGATTTTTTCAACATATTTGCTCAATAAATCTGAATTGCTCTTCAAGTTTCGAATTAAAACTTGTTATGCCAATCAAAATAGTGGCAACCTTCCTCAAAATTGTTACAGAGATAATAAAATGACAAAGAACGATAATAAACTCGGCCAAGTTTCTGCACATAATAAACAATATACAGCGGAAGAGATATAATACTTTGAACTCGAGGGAGTTAAATCAGGATAACCTATCACGCAACGCTCACGGAAAACAAAAACTGCAGATTGTTTTTGGAATAATAAATACAATTCTATAAAAGGAAGGGGGAAGGAAGACCTAGCATAAATATATGACGACAAAGGGACATATTCAATCAGTTGTTCCTATCCTGGCGAATAAAAACCATGATTTTTCAGCAAGTTATTGTGCAATATCAATCCCAATCAACGTTTCGGGGCCCTTCCGAGTCCTATATTTCCTCATTACCATTACAATTGGAGTGACCCAACACTTAGCAACGTCCAGTACACTTTAGATGTGTCAGAATCGAAAGACCGCCTAAAAATAACGTAATTGAGAACTCTTTCTCACAACTTGATCCCTTCTCAGTTTTGGTTACCCAGATCTTATCTTAAAGATTCGTGTCATTTGCTGTAAATACATCTATTATGCAGTTGCAGTTGTGCTAGTGTCTCTCAATGAATTAGGATACTCTTGTCGGTGGTAACCAGTCTTTCCTGTTATGCCTGTAAAAAAAATCTGTTTTTGTTATATTCGTATTATCGTTTTCAACTTCACTGTCGCAATTATTTGTAGATGTTAAAATCTGAGTCTAGTTTGTTTCTATAACACTAAATTAGAGCCTTACCACAATAGTATAACTTGAAGTGACATTAATAAAAATGCCAATGCTAATTACTGTTTTTATATCAACACAAGAACAAAAATCTCCAAATCCGTTTATACGAAATTGATTTTATGCCTGCCATTTTCGAGTTAATTCGTTTTAAAGACTATTTTTTAAGTCTTATCAAAATCTTTCGTTAGTCCTTTCCTCAAGAACGTTGTCCTACTGTTGCATATCAAAGGGAGTTGTGTTTCTTTGTTTCCTGCTACGATAGTGGTTATTGCTCCACTGAGGATTCCGCGCGACGGTTACCAAGAAACTATTTACATTTGCATGGAAACGTAATCTTACGAAATACTGAACTTTGATTTGATTGATTACTGTTATTTCTTCTAAAAGTTTAAATTATTCTACAAATGCAGAAACACGATTGGAATAAAACTGTTTGCATATTTTGTTACCTTTGTGAGACACTTCCAAATTTCATGCGAGATAATTTGTGAGGTTACTCAGTATTTTAAGGCAAAATTGGCATAATATCCACTGAAAACCGTAGTGCTCTGTTGTCTTGCTTATTTTTTTTTGGGACGGGAGCCAAATCCATCGTTTCAACTTCTTATTCCAATTTTGCATCAACTTCGACCATAAATATTGCAACTTTTGTAACAAAATGACTATAATTGCTACCTTAGCCAACAACAGGTCAGGTATCTTTATCTTTGTCAGTCAAGGTTATGACGTCTCTTAACTTGACTGTGAAGCGTTTAGATGACTGCTCCATCGTCGGCAGTAATTATCCACATTATTCTTTTACCACAGCCGGAGCCTTTTCAACACATGATTAAATCTTGTTAAGGTAGTAGGTGCAGGGTACTACCTACTACTAAGCATTAATTTTTTGTCTTGATTTTTCTTGTCTTCGACCTCAAATCCAAGGTTAAGATGGTTCTCAAACACTCAGCTGAATTTGAAACAGAGTTGTGTCCGCAAATCTAACGGTGTTTGTTCGTAACTAGGTTCAGTTGAAAAGTTTATTTCTTAGTAAAGTGAAAGTCCGTTTAGAGAGTTTGATGATCTCGTACAAACCTACATCATTTTTATGAAAAAAAAAAAAAAAAAACTCCATTGCTAATGCTAACACGCTAATGTCTCGAGACTATCACTAGCTTACCACGAACAAAATTTTACGTGTAGCGCCACAACCAGTTTGCGAAAAAACGTTTATTAACACTACAGCTTAACTTCAAGTTTAGTGAAAAGGGCATCTAGTTTAACCAGATCTGTTTATGAATAGTCCAAGTTTTCTAATTTCTTTAGCGTTTTCTTCACTCCCAACTAGGTTTGTAAAAATAAACCAGGAAATTCACGACGTGTTTTCTTGCGATTCCTATATGTATGTAGATATTCGTCCCGTAGTCAACTAGGCTAGCCGACTAGTAATTTATTAATGAAACGGCTAACGAAACACTCATTGGTACGTATAGGTAGGCGTCCACCAAGCAATTTACCTCTTCCGTTGTAATTGGTAATGGCCGGTCGTATGCCTTTATTATGCACGGTAGCACTTGTAACATCACATTGTGGTTTTGAAATCTTAGTAACATTTATGGGATTAATAATATTATCTGCTTATGCTGCTTCTGTATGATGTGTTATTGCCCCCGTAAATAAGACATGTTTTATTAACAGTGTGATGATTGGAATAGATTTCAATTTTCTCGCTGAATGATTTACAATTTGAAACGATAATTGTTGAAGGTTGCTTCCTAAAAATATTTCTAGACAAGCTTACTATCTACATATCCTACATGATTAACTGGTTTAATCCCGTAATTACAGAAACAATTAAAAAGCTATTGTGACTCGCGTAGATTCACGTTAATTAGCGTATAACTTTTAGTCCGCTTATCTATACTTATAATAAATCTGTAGAGAGGTCAATTCTGTACATGAAATATATTTCCAAAATAACTATCAGCGGGTGATTAGTGATCGATACTGACGCCAAAAATGCAATCAGTAAAATTTTTGTCTGTCTGTCTGTCTGTCTGTATGTTCGTTATAGAAACAAAAACCACTCGACGGATTTCAACGAAACTTGGTACAATTGTTCTTCATACTCCTGGGCAGGTTATAGTATACTTTTCATCACGCTACGATCAATAGGAGCAGAGCAGTGAAGGGAAATGTTGGGAAAACAGGATTTCTTTTTAGGTGAAGTAGTAATAGGTTAGTTAGTAGTAGGTAAGTTTTGGTTAATTTATGTTCAGTTTTTTTTAATATTAAGTAGGTAAAAGCGTAGGTACTTTTATTAATTATATGTATAGGTATTATTAATTATAGTAGTTATAGGTATTTAGTTTTAAGTGAAGTAGGTTCTATTATATATTATTTTATATATTAGACGTAGTTATATATTTTTAGTTATTCAAGCCCCAAGCAGACGCCGGCGTCCGCCCGCTATTGTCTTGAAAAACGCGTTGAATGAGAAATACGCGTTCTCAAGAATCGGCAGAAGAAAGAGCACATCGGTTAAACTCTATGAGAGTTAGTGCCTCAATTTCCGGAAGTCATTATTCCACGCGGACGAAGTCGCTGGCAAAAGCTAGTTGATAATATTTCCGTGGACCATGACATGTTGTCTGTATTTTTAGTTTCGGAGAAGTAAGATAGCAATAAGAAAGAAACAAAATGTTTTAATTGCGTTTGTTGTACTTACTTACTAAGTTTTAGACGAATGGAACTACTTTTTTTCGTCTAAAAGTTGAGGCGACTTGGCAACAGCATCATTATTTTTAAATATTATTTTTGTCATAACAGTTGCTTAATTGTATGGCTGAGCTGACTCACTTACATATTTTGATAACAGTGGCATACATAATTAATTCACTTGCCTTAAGTTAACATTTTATCATAACTCGTAAAGTCGTAATGTACTAGATTTATATAACACGTGGATTCCCAAATATTATATATATATTTTTTTAATTTCTTTTAATGAAATTTATTACAATCCGTGAAGAAAAAATATTAATGACAGCTTTCTTAAAATATATTGCTCATAACATAATAATTATAGTCCCTTGTATTTTTATAAATAAAATAAAAATAAATTTCACGTCCCGGAAACACTGATGAAGGCAACGAAAAAAATGCAAGTTATTTACGACTGATAGACATTGTTTATAATCTATCAAATGAGCATTAATTTATCAAATCTGTACTGATAGAATTATCTCTTATTGTATCGCGATCGTGTATAAAAGCTGTTGCTAGTTCTGCATAATCTGCATCAAAAATTCCAAGTAGGTTTAGTTTTTTTCCTACTTACATAATTCAGAATCTGCACGCTGTTTTATCTACAGAAGGCAGTATATAATTTCTTATGATTATTTGTTGTGCAAACAAATATTTGATTTTTTTTTTCAATTTATTTATTTATTCACATTTTGTCGTTCGATCGGTCCTTCAGACCGTATTTCGGCCATGGCGGCCAATATCAACGGAGAACTAGCCTTAGGCGCGAGAGATATTGTAAATTAGTAATGCACGAGTGAGTGCGCACTAATAACCATAACAAAGTTTATTTAAGCATTGGGGTACAGTGGAATGGTCGATTAGTGAACTTCTTCCTTATTGAATTAAATTTTCTCTTCATTACTTTTTATTTTTACGTTTAAACGAGGAATACGCTTATAGCCTCGGTTGTTCCTACGTTTTTCAGCATTGTTTACTATAATAATTGGGTTTGGAGCAATTTCCTTGCCAATTACTGCAGCCGATCTATTCTGTAAAAATCTCACCGCGAAAACTTAGATATGATAGACGTGAGCTTCATTCCACCTGATGCTAGGGACTAACACTATTGACAGTTCACTTCACCACCATAAACAGCAGTGCTATTCTGTAAAAATCACACTGAAAACTAAGGTGAAGTGAGCTGTGATTCCACCTGATGTTAGAAATTGCGTCTATTGATAGTTCACTTCACGCTCACTTCACCTATGTTATCACGGTGAGATTTTTACAGAATCGATAGGAGGTGTACTGATTGTACTAAAATCTCATGTACTAACATCAAAGATAAGGTAAGCAATCAGTAGCCCTATGGAATTTATCTACAAAAGTGATAAATCGCATACATTTGACGATATAATTTACATTAATTCTTTAATCTTTTGATAAGGAGAGGCAATTCTTATCGTTATAGTCAAGGCACAAATATTGAGAAACGGCCAATTTTGAATTACGGCATAGTTTGAAATAAGCCATATTTACGATATTTACATGCTTATATAGCTTGATAGTATATTGGCCTAATTGGAATATTTCTGTCTTTTATCTGTACAAATAAATAAAATTGAAGGTCTGTTTGTAATGTCAAAATAACAGTTTTTAACTGAATGCTTAAGAAATTATACAGGGTTATTTGTAAAACACCAGCAACCTCTTAAGAGGTCATTGTACTCATCATTATGAACAACTTTGACAATGAAAATGTGAAAAAAAATCAGCTGTTCCCTAAATTTATGTTCGTGTAACTCGTCAAAATGTAGGGAACAGCTGATTTTTTTTCGCGATTTCAGGTTTGGTCCCATAGTAAAAGTTGTTCATAATGATGAGTACAATGACTATGAATGATGATGAATGAATGATGAGGTTGCTGGTGTTATACAAATAACCCTGTATATACGGTAATTATCTATTTTTAAAATGTTTGTCTGTCTCTTTGTTCCGACGAATCTCCTAAAGGACTGGACCGATTTTTACGGGACGTTATACGCAGTAACTTAGGCTTTTATTTTAGAAAAATAAAAATAATTAGTAAAAAGACACATTATTGTTTTCCGACAACCACGCGAACGAAGTCGCGGGCACAGCCAGTCTCAAAATAAATGATAATAAATGTTGTTTGTTATTTTTATTGTCTCTTCTTATGATGTGGTCTTGGGATGTTATTATGTTTAACGTTATCATAGTTTTGGTTAAGTTATCTTACTTAACCCAATTACAATTAGCAGTTTTCTCACGACTTATCAAAAATGTTGTTGCAGTGTAAGTAATTAATTGTGTGTTTAACAATTAATTTAGCTATAGGTACTCATATCGGTAGTTGCATATCGACACCTCCATGCAATAACATCGTAACTCACTTTTTTCCAAAAATTGAGTTACAACGGCATTGTTATGTAAAAAAAAAAATGCATTACATCATGCATATTATCATTGTAATTCTATTCCCTTTCGTTTCTAAAAATATGTAACTTAAAACCTTGGAGTTACAATTATCTGACCACAAAAATAAAAAAAAACTAAATTGTAACTCAGACATACAATGTTTGTCCTCGTAACTTATATATCGTTTCATTGTTTTGTTTTTCACGTAAGTCATGAAAACCCATGAAAACAATTTTTCTTTTACAACTTAACCATACCTATTTATAGTCCGCCTAAACTATATTAAATAGAGCCAGCTTCAAAAATTGTACGGGGTGTTTTGAGTTTGCTATAATTTTTCGAACTTTAAAATCGATCTCCTGTAAAATCACAAAAAGTGAGTTACGATGTTATTGCATGGAGGTGTCGAATATCAATAAATTATGGGTTCAGAAGCATACACAACGAACAGCTATATGTACTGTATGCTATCATAGGAAAAACCACACCTTTAATGGTGGCCATGACATTTTTGTGCTCTGCTTAAGGAGACTACAGGACCTAAACGCATAAAACGCAAGTTTTATAATACCTAAAAATGTGTGATCGACTACAATAAACGAAAAAGTAGAAAAAATCATGAAGATACGTCTAAAAACTTTATTTTCACAATAAAAACCATACTAATATACAATCATTCTAGTTTTTTGTCAGATAAAATATATATATATATACAATGTGTTAATGAAATAACCCAAAACCTGAAACTAGTTTGTTTAGAATCGGCAGCAAAATCGAATACAATAATTTTTAATATGGGTTATTTTTTTCCAAAAAATAATTATTTGTCATGCCGTGTCTAATATTTTTTAACGACGCTGTACGCTACTGTCCAACGCAATGAAAACAAACAGCGAGGATGAGGAGAGGGGGTGCTAGAGCTGGCGCCAAGGCCGGGAGGCGCGCCGGCGGCGATAGAGCTACGAATCTGTAAGAAGTATCGCGACAACAACATTCACAAAATATATCGTTTACTATAATTTTTGAAAATAAATAATTATATGTCATATCAATTTATTGATATAAAAATCGGTTGGGGTGTCCGAGGTTTTGGGTTATTTCATTAACACTTTGTATATATATGTATATATAATTACTACAAGCAGCATACTAAAGCAATAGTTTTTAATTTTTTTGCCGAAACAATAGATTTTTTGTAAATTGATAATTACTTCATATTTTGCAATAAATTACCAGCGTTGTGTCATCGCGCTTCTCTTTCTTTTCTATGCAGTCCGATAGTGACCGCGCTTTAGGTCATGTAGTCCCCTTAAATTAAATGAAAACAGTGAAATTCAATCCATTACTTACTTTTTAAATTTTATTTACTGACTTAATAAAATTATTACTCATAACATCACGCCGTGGTTATCCGAAAGGTAAAGCAGAGATGTACCTAATAGTACACCCACATTTTGCCAGTAGTAAGGGACGATCCTATTAATATTAATGACCATTCATTATTAGTTTAAGAATTTCCTTATAGATTTTTTTTTATTACTAACCTGATTTGTTCGAGAAGAATATTGATTTAATTACCTCGTCGGAATCAAGTTTGAATCGTTCCTTTTGTCTAATTTGAATAGTATAACTCGCGTAGGACAACTTCATAACTCTGATTCGTCAGTTTGGATGGTGTTTTTGAAAACCAATCGTTCATTGTACCGGTACATGTTTCTTTTTCTGTGACTGAAAAATCGCTATCTCTTCGCTTAGCGTTCTTTCTATTTGCTCGGCTCCTAAGAGTCATAGCGTGATATCAAGAATCAATATCAATATCATTCCTCAAGAATTGGGCTATCAAATGCAAAAAAAAAAAAAATAAAAAAAAATCTAAAAAAAAAAACAAAAAAAAATCGAAGAGAAAAATCTCTCTTATATCTTTTTCTTTTGCACATGTTTCTGTGACAAATAAACCTATTTTTCATTCTTTCTTTAAAAAAATATATATTTAAAATCCGACCGGTAGTTCCAAAGATTAGCGCGTTCAAACAAACTTTTCAGCTTTATTATAAGGCATAAATTAGGATCAGTTTTTAGTTTTGCTAATTTAGTATTGTACTCGCTTGAATTACTTACTTCATTAGGGTTTCTTCAAAATTGATATCATCTATCTAAGTATACGTAGCAAAGGTTCGATCGTGTAGTAGCGATAAATGAAATGCGTTTCTAGACCAAGGCTGTAGTTTCTTGTTGATGACTGACATAGCCCTGTGATCTTGACTTGTGAGGTTGCAACACTATCTTGCGTTTTGTTTTGTTAGGCATATTTTAAGTGACTATACTACCACAAATGGTTTAGCATGATCCTCCGTTATATCGATAAATACTGCAGCATTAATTTTGAAATAAATACATGGTAAAGTTGAGGATTAATGTTAGGTCTTATGTTTGACGAAAACACGATTCCATAAAATTTTCTCGATAGAAAAAAAATTCAAAGTTACCTCCAAACCGAACAATAAACCGCTGGTATTCAAAAAATACTTCAAATTAGATCATGAAACTTTGTATACTAACTGAATAATTATAAGACCTGCTGTCTTATGTTTTTTTTTTATTATCATTATTTTCACCGTAAAAAGCAAATACCTAAACTATTGGCGCTGCCTGCCGCCTAGCACCTCTCACTCAGTCCGCGAGCAGTATCGTGCGAGCGAGATAAAGAGTGAATTTTAGGTGAGGCAATTATAGGCTCATAAATGTTTTATGGTAGAACTTCTCGAAAGATACAATTTTGAGCATGAATGTGGATAAGAGTAGGGGAAGGCTAAAGTAACGATGGATGGACTGTGTGTAAGAGATATGGCCAGGAAGGGGGTTACTACCGAGATGTTGACATTAGTCAGAGAAGTATGGAGGGGATAAGGGCAAGATAATGACGTTGATGAACTTCTAGAAATATTAAAGAAAGAAAATACGTTTATTTGCGGCGGGAAGGAGGTATTTGAAGCGTGCACATCGTTTGTCAATTTGGCATTATTTTCAATTATGAACCAACTCAGCTAGGAAAACGAAAATGTAAATAATATTAAACTTTATTTTACACTGGCTGGTATTTTATGTTAAGATACAGGAAAACGTTCAATGTTAATGCAGATTGCAGGTTGATGACCGAATGTTGACTTAAAGGAAGGAAAACAAGGAGCATAATTGTGACAATTCAGTAAAATGGATGACATTTCACTTTAATTGTTGATCTCGACCTTTAGAAGAAGCAGGAAGAGGAAAATATTAAAACACGGAAATGTCAAATGGCATACTTTCTTTAAGTACGAGACATCCGGTAGAATTTACAGAAGACCAATTAATAAAGTATTTGGTAGCTGTATTTTAAATCTTTATCTTCATCACAAATAGTATATTTTTATTTACGTTATATTTTTTATTTTATTTTTTAATGAGCATTTATTTAAACTCAAACTCAAAAGAAGTTTAGGAGGCTGCCTTCTAATGCAGCCAGTAACTTGGGTAAATTATATACCAGTCGACAGCGATGAAGAGGAATTCTCAGCCCAATTATGTCTTATGGACTATGGTTCTCATTTTTATCATATACGATACCTATATGGTAGTGATTTTTCTTGCGAGGTATCATCATCTGTCTAGCCTTTTCCCAACTATATTGGTGTCGGCTTCCAGTCTAACCTGCACCCTAATTGCGAAACACACTATCGATCTCAATTTGAATCATTTTGAAGCATATTGCTAATCCATTGCTTCATATGTTCGAAAAATGTGTCTGCTCAACAATGTAAAAAACGCAATGAACGTTGTTGATCTGCCAAAATGAAGCCCATTGCTGCTAATAGTGTGTTACGCAATTACCCCGCGGAAGAGGCGTGGCGGCGGCGAGAGGCGAGGTATATGAACTTTGAAACATATTTATTTATTACTGACAATGATGTGTCATAAACTTTGTAAGTACTAAGTACATTTTTGTGATCCAAGGATTGGTCTGCATTTCTTCCATTCGAATTAGATTTCCATTTCATTGTCATGTTTATTTAAATAAAAGATTAGTGTTATTTCGTAAGTATTAATAGACCAGCTGGCTTCATGTGGCTTTAAAGATAACGTTATCTAATTGACATGTTTTTACGTTACCTCGATAGCTCTTAACGCGTAGGCCATTACTGGTTCCATCTAATTAATTCTAAAGTAATTTATATAGAAGAGGTAAATGTGAATTGGACAATGTTTCTTCATAATGGAATATTGATTTTAATATCGTAGAAGCATGACTGGTTCGTGATATCGTACACGTATGTATTTATGACGTAGACAAAGACAATACTCTTTGGACCTGAGCGAGTTTTATATCGATATAGTTGCACAATTTATTTTTGTGGTAGCCTCATAAGAATACGAAACATATTTTCATAACAAAAAAAAAAACAAAACAACTTCCATTATTTATATTCGATTCAGTTTATATAAACCAGAAAGACTATAACTAGGGAGAGTCTTTCAGTTTTATCTCTAAATGTCTGTCTACAAAGTACAAAACAGCCGTTTGTCTGTATATTCCTTTAGTATGTACTTCTAAACTACTATTTAATTTAATAATTTAATTTAATGTTCTGTGTCGTGTAATGTTAAATAATTTGCATGTAACCTATTATTGTATACAGTCAAGTATTTTCTACTGAACAGACAGCTATGCTGCTTGGGAGTTTGTTGCACCATTTCATCTTCCCAGCGAAAGCAATAGGAAGTGGTGAAGGGCGGGCGTTTTGGGGGACTGTCTTTTGTAATTTTGACGTTCGAAAAGTGCTGATTCTTTTAATAAATGACTTTTGATTTTGGTCATCGAGGAAATAATACTTAGGTACTCAAAAGTTGCTAAACTACACGTACACTCACATCACGCCTGAAATCCCTAAAAGGGTTAGGGCGAGGTGGACCATCGACGAAACTTACATCTGCCCCATTCGAAAACAAAATCCTGTGCACAAGAGGACCACATCGGTTAGCAAGCGTTACTATAGCGGCCGAGCGCTGCAAGCAAGAATAGCCCTAACGGTGTATAGATCTAAGTTTCTTCGATAGTACCTATAGTACACCCAGAAACCTATAGCCGTCGTTTATAGAATGACTATAGTAATAAAATATACTTTATTTATACTCGCAAATTGTAAACTTGATGCAAAAACTTAGAACAATAACGACGTTGAACGAGGAAGAATAGAAACAATGAGTAAGTTATTGTCTTCGCGAGGCGAGAATCACACAGCAATTTACAGTAAAAAAAAATAGCCAGGATCACTTTACTAAGCAAAAAGCATTAAAGGCTAGACAAGGATTAATTGAAAGAATTATATCTTCAGCAATTTCATGCGGTGTAATTAAAATTGATGGGTTTGCATGCAACTAACGATAAAGTGTAACGTGTTATAATTAGTGTTCGTTTGACCCTTGTACCTACTGCAATGTGCAATGTTATTGTAGTCGGCGATTACGACACTAATCAAGATGCTGAAGTGAAACACTCTTTTATAGTAGTTGCTTAGTTTACTGATGGTTATATGTCAGCAAGTAAACCTAGCAATTTAAGAAAGTTTTTATAATATAATTCTCTCCCAGCGACAGACTTAAGAAACTTTTACATGAAGTAAGTTTCTTGCCTGTGGCATACATACAATAAAGTTAAAACAGCAAAAGATTTGCATCGTCTATACAGTTTGGAAGGTGCAACTTTTATATTGTTTCTTCAACTTATGGTATGGCACAGGCAATTAGATGTCACCGTGTACCTATACATCAGGCATAGATACAATCAATTCTTCGGCTTCTCGCTTCAAATGAATAAATCCGATTCTTCCTGGAAAAACAATTTTATGAACGGCTAGCGGCCTGTCCCGGCTTCGCACGTGTGGACATTTATTTTTTAAACATTTTATTTTTTCTTGCAATTAAAAACCCTATATTAATCAGTGATAATGTAGCATTCAAATGGTGAAAGAATTTTTAAAATCGGTCCAGTACTTTTTGAGTCATTTCGTTACAAACATACATTCAAACCTTTCCTCTTTATAATATTAGTATAGATTAGGTAGGGACTGAAAGAGACGTTCGCTTCGATTTTCTATACATATCGCACCTTTAAAGTAAAACCGTTACTAAACGAAAATTTTCAAGAATTGAGTTATCAATGCCATCTATTTAAAATATACGTAAACTGCAACATAAACTTCTCATTTTTGTAAAATGTTGTTACAATAAGACCTCATTAAATGTCCTAAAGAACCCTGCACTCAGATTTTATTGACAAAAAACAGTGACTTTTTTCTAATATTGGCTCTCCTGTAAAATTTTATAATTTCGTTTAGTAACGGTTTTACTTTAAAGGTGCGAATATATTTTTCCTTTTTCCTCCTTGGTCATCTATCCTTATTCAATTTTCTTCGTGCTTTTACACGAGTACTTGAAGATGTAATATGTATATTAGAATAACAAATAGCTAGGATTGCAACAATACAATCGATAGTGTACAATCTAAAGCCCATAAGCGAAGTGGACTTTGCAAGGCATGAGTAATGTTTGATGTGACGAACAAAGGACTAACTTACGTGGCGTATGTAAAACCGTCTATTTATATTCAAGTTACATACAAATCTGAACTTTTGCGGCGTTGAACAGAATCTAATTCAAATGAACTGTTTGTATAGCAAATAGGAAGAAGGAAGTCGAGTGTTAGCACGTGGTTATCTCATACATAATCAGCCTATATATGTTCCCACTGCTGGGAAACTGGCCTCCTCGAGAGGGAGTGGACTGTAATCTACCACGCAGGTCCCGTGAAAGAAACAAAGAAATACGGAAACACATTTATTTAGCACAGACTAAAAGACAGAATACACCAGATACAGACAGATAAAAACAAATAAAAAGTGTCAAGTCCGTTGTAAGAAATTAGCAGGAATCTGTGCCTCACGGCTGCGCCAAAAAGGCCCAGTTCTGCAAAAATGCCAGACAACTAGTGCCTGACGCTGGTTTTCAACCAGCATCCTAATTGCGAAACACACTATCGATCTCAATTTGAATCATTTTGAAGCATATTGCTAATCCATTGCTTCATAAGATAGAAAAATGTGTCTGCTCAACAATGTAAAAAACGCAATGAACGTCGTTGATCTGTCAAACTGAAACCCATTGCTATTAATAGTGTGATACGCAATTATCCCGCGGACCTGCACCCTAATTCACAACCATACGACAAGCTATCGTATCGAAAATAACATATTTCAATAACCTGATTTGCTTTGCTCCCGACAGCAAACAGCTGTCGGAAGAATAGTGGTCTTCTATTTGATTCTAAACTGACAAATTTTTCGGGCTTTGGACTTGTGAGAACTCCTACGATAACATTGATTGATGTTCGATAAGGTACGGAAGCGTATCGAGTGGTTGTGAATTAGGAGGCTGATGTGTGAGGTAACGGATGTAAATCAGTTTTATACTGCAACGTGACGTGTGTATGCATGCTTAAATAAATAAACAAAATAAATTAGTGTCAGATAAAATCAGTAACGAATATATATAAATAGTGTGATATTGGCCCCGATTCTGTTGTTCACAAACTAAACTAAAATTAAGTTCAGTGCATCTTTTTCTTTCTGTTTCAATATGAAAAGGACAGAAGTTAAATATTAGTTTATTCCCGTAAAATTAGATAATCCATAGACAAGTTTAGACGTGATAAAAAAATCGGCTACTAAAAATACGTCAATTT
This sequence comes from Globia sparganii, assembly GCA_949316385.1. Classification (NCBI taxonomy): domain Eukaryota; kingdom Metazoa; phylum Arthropoda; class Insecta; order Lepidoptera; family Noctuidae; genus Globia; species Globia sparganii. The sequence continues at coordinate 20,803,028 of OX438658.1, forward strand.
ACGTCAGGCGTTGACTAATTTGACAGGACTAAACTAATATTTATCTTCTGTACTTTTCATAATGAAATAGAAAGAAAAAGATGCACTGAACTTAAATTTAGTTTAGTTTGTGAACAACAGAATCGGGGCCATTGAGTAACATTGCAAAAATATACAAAAAATACTGGTACTTAAATAAATGTTGGTAGATGTCACATGTTTAAAAGGCCAGGAAATGAGATTGCAGTTTTATTATAACACACGTTTATTTAAATCACAGAGTACTTTTGAAATCGTCCTTCGTCGACCAGACATCGAACCCGTAATGCCGGAATGCCCGTGTTCGCGTGTCACCCTTCTATAATCCCCTCCTGTGAACTGCTGAACGAATGTCAGAGTGAAGGGTTACATCGAATGACTGGATTAGTCAATACACCATCTATATCACGCGAACACGGACATAGAATCATGATGTAAACATTATAAATTATGATAAATATTATAACAAAAATACAAGTAGTCCTTAACTGTACCAAAAATGCTAACAGTCGGCCTTTCCTGACGCTTACACGTCCCGTGGAAAGAATAATTCGAAATTAACAAATGTAAATTACATTAAATAGTAATAATTAAAATATCTAAAGAGATGTATAGGTGAAATAAATTTGCAATTGGTTATTGAATAGAAACAGTACTTAGTTGTAAAAGTTATAATACTTAGATTCTAAAATAATAGTAGACTTATATATTATCATGCATTTGGTGCTAAATGGAAACATAATATTTAATTTAATTGATCCTCTTAAAAACATTTGTAAAAGTTTTTGTTCAACTTTTAAAGTCCGACATCATTATCTCGCTTAATTAGACTTGCATCGTCAGTATTGAAGGAACCACGGTGGCCTCTACATATCCACAGCAGCTCAACCATGCTGTGGCCCCTTCATGTCCACAGCACGCCAGCGACAATACCACAGTTACAAGCATAATTTACGTTACTTTGATATACTGTGGCCCCTTCATGTCCACAATACACCAAGTAAATTACTGAATACTTATAAGTTATTATGGCCTCTTCATATCCATAACAACAACTAAACGGCTCACTGTAGCCCCTGCATGTCTACAGTTTGCCTCAAGTATTTAATTATTCTTATTCATTTTCGTATGAATCAAGTTCACAATCTGTATTCTTAGATTTATTCTAATTAATTTAGTTACATACTTTCATTTTATTTTACATAATAATCATTACTATTATTATTATTATTTTTTTTTTTTTACACTTTGTATTATACTAACTTTTCTATTTTCTAATGTCATTAGTTTTCTCATCACTACCCAATTAAAAGAGCAATTCACTCACTCTCGTCATTTTCCGAGGCTGAATCACTATCACTCTCATTGTTTCTGTTAAAGGCTAACCACGGATGAATTTTATCAATAGAAAACACACCAGTGAAGCTTCTATTTCCCTTTCGGGAGAGTGGGGTATCTTCTATTTTATACCTGTCGTTATCGAAGACCTCTACGATGCGATAAGGACCACGAAGCTTGGGAACTAATTTCCTACTTTTTCCCGTCGATGGGATTTCTCTTTCTATCCGAACTAAATCACCGATTTTGAAAGCAACTTTCTTCCTACCTTTATCAAATCGTTTCTTCTGTTCTAATTGATTATTTTCGACATGCCGTGATATTTCCTCTCTTATTCTTTCTACGTTATTTCCTACTTCCTCAGAATCATCAATTACGTTTAGATTTAATAACGAATTAGGTGTGCCAACTAAGTCGATACCGAATAATGCTTGTGACGGTGTTTTTCCGATTCCTTTATTTAGGGTATTATTTAAGCCCCACTGTATTTCGGATACATGTTCATCCCACAAATGCTCCGGTCTATTATGATTAGCTGCAGTTAGGGCAGCTAGGACAGTGCGATTGTAGCGTTCCACTTGCCCATTAGCACGTGGTGTCGCTACAGCATTTAGGATGTGCTTAATACCTAACATAGTTAAATACTCTTCAAAACGTTTGGACGTAAACGAACTCCCTCTGTCTGAAATTATTCGTGTGGGGACGCCAAAAGTGTGGAAATAGTTTTTCAAAACAGAAATGGAATTCACGGATTTTGTATTCTTGACCGGGGCTAATATAATATATTTCGTAAACGCATCAACAATTAAAAGCAAATATGCGTTCTTCTTTTTGCTTCGCACGAAGGGACCCAAATGGTCTATATGCAGGGTATGAAAGGGACGATTAACTTTAGGAATAGGATGAAGTTCTCCCGCCTTTTTACCGGCTGGTATTTTTGCATGAGCACATTGCAGACAGGACTCGACATATTTTTTAATAAACCGTCTCATTTTGGCGAACCAGAAATTACTCTTAATTTTATCGTATGTCTTATCGAAACAGTAGTGACCGATATCATCATGATGAGCCTTCAATACCTGCCATCTAACCCCCTTCGGTACAACCCAGCGATCTCCTGACTCAGTTTTTCTATATAATAACCCTCTTTTGATCACAAAATTATTTTTAATTTCTAAAATACCGTTTGTGTTTTCATCTTTCAAAATAGATACGATACGTTGAAGTTCAGGGTCGCTCTGTTGTACCGTCGTTATCCATTTAGTTTCTACGCACCGCACCTCAGCAAACTCTAGTTCAATTGGGTTTCGACTAAGTGCATCTACGTGGGACATTGTGGAACCCGACTTGTAAATTATTTTAAAATCATACTCCTGCATAATGTTCCACCATCTCGCCACCCTAGGTAAGATATCTCTTTTCTCAAACGTGGCCCTTAATGAATTACAGTCCGTAACAATGGTAAATGGTATGCCTATTAGGTAAGTTCTAAATCGTTGTAACGAACTCGCGACCGCCAAGGTTTCCAAATCGTACGAAGTAAAACGAGACTCTTCCGGTGAGGTTTGTCTGCTATAATAAGCTACAGCATTAAAAGGAGCATCATTACCAAACCTTTGTAATAAAATACCAGCAATACCGATTTTTGAAGCGTCTGTATGGAGTTGAGTTTCGGACGCGGGGTTGTAGAATGCTAAAATTGGGCGCTTGACTAATTCACCCTTTAAAGTTATAAAAGCATTCTCCTCACAGTCCGACCACTGCCATTTTGCATCTTTCCTCAAAAGCTGAGTAAGTGGCCGAGCTATTGATGAGAACGCTCTTATAAACCTGCGGAAGAAGCTACAGAGTCCTAAAAACTGTCTAACTTTGTGTTGATCAGTAGGGCGAGGAAATACCTCCACTGCGTTTATTTTAGTTTTACCCGGTCTAATCCCTTCAGCACATACTTCAAATCCAAGATAGTCGATGGATTCCTTTAAGAAATTACACTTGGACAGCTTTAGCGTAATGCCAGCGGTACGAAATAATTCTAGAGTTGATTTTAGTTTATGGAAGCCTTCCTCTACGCTTTTCGACGGTATTATGACGTCGTCCATATAAGCGAATGCCTCTTTAAAACGTGCATTGCCCAATATGTTGTTGATTGCTCTTTGAAAATTAGACGGCGCATTAACAAGTCCAAAAGGCATCCTGTTGAACTCATAATGCCCATCGGGTGTTATGAAGGCTGTCAGATGTTTTGAGGCTTCGGACATACACAACTGGTAATAACCTGACATAAAGTCTAAAGTTGTATAATAATTATAACCCGACAAATTATCTAGCTGATCATCAATTCTAGGGATAGGATAATGCTCCTTAATAGTTTTCTTATTGAGAGCCCTATAGTCAATGCATAATCTGTACTCCCCGGACTTCTTCTTCACGAGGAGAACAGGCGATGCATAGCTTGAAGTTGACGGCCTAACAATCCCAGACTCTTCAAGTTCCTGTACCATTTCACGAACAACCTGTCGTTCCGTAAAAGGCATGCGATACGGTCTGTAAACCACCGGTGTTGTATCGCTCAACTTTATATCCATCTCAGTGTTAGTAATACACCCCAACTCTTTCGTGGAAAAAGCAAAACAATCTCTGAATTCATTTAAAAGTAAAGTTAATTGGAGTAAATCACTTTGATTAATTTGATCGCTAACGGATAACATCTTAGTGTCAATAACACTATCTGAAGGGTCACTACCGATACATTGCTCAATTTTATTAACGGTATGACAATGAATTTGAGTTAAAGGGAGAGCTCGTGACAAGAGAGTACCTTTGTTTAAAATGAAGTCGGTTTCCGTTAAACCTTCCAACCGAAGAGTTGCCCTACCACGAACTAGCGCCAAAATACAAGGCATAATATCGTACATCTTTCGAGGCTGAGAATGTAGGCTAGGCTCGACCAAAACTTCGCCGTCATATTGTGGATTTGAGTACACAGCCACTTCACCACGGCCTGCTATAGTGATTGTCTCATATGCATAAAGTTCTACGCATACAGGTTCATTTACCGCTTTGCTTTTAATAATTAATTCGTCTTTAGTCTTGTAAACCACGACATGATTTTGTTCCGTAAATGTATGACCTACTAACAATGATACTTTTAAAAAATGATCAGGGACTATTAATACTTCTACGTGTACTTTTACCAAATCTATCTCAATTTCAACTTCGCATTTTCCTATACAATGAACTAGAGAATTTCCGAATCCCCTCAAAATCGGTAAATTACTGTATGATAACGTTAAGTTTAATTTTAGCGCATCTGATTCTCTAAGCATTGTAATTTGGCTGCCAAAATCAACGAAACATTTCAAAATTTGTCCGTTAACCGTTGCATTTTTAAAATACTTCGTATCATTATCTTGTTCTTTTGAAATGTTTAAGACTGTCTTATTATTTTGGGATTCATTTTTATTGGGACAATCGTTTACCAAGTGACCTACTTTGTGGCAGTGTTCGCATCTTTTAATTGGGTGTTTACATTTATAGTAGGGGTGACCTTCTACCCCGCAATTGTAACATTTTGATACATTATCCTTATTGTCCTTATGCGTATTATATTTAAATGATTTCGATCGTTTGCTGTCAGAAGGGCTCGGCTGCGAAGTCACGTCAGATTTGTCATTTCTTTTAGTAGTTCTTACATTGCGAAGATAAACTAACAATTTATCGGGCTCATTAAACTGAACAGCCTCTGCACTAGTTCTAACCGATCTGTCATCAATGCCAAATAATAAACAATCAATGGCGTCTTTACCAGAAATTTTACATCTATTTATTAGAACCATCTTTTCGTAGTAATACTCTTCTAAATTATCCCCAAAACGTGCTTTACAGGCGAGCATTTCAGTCAGCAATCGACCGTAGTTGTCATCACAAGGGAATGCTAAGCGCAGCTTTTGTTGCCACTCTGTCCACGTAAATAACAGACTAGGTAAGCCTTGGTACCATTTTTGAGCTAGTCCAACCAATTTCGGTAACGCGTAGTGAATTATTTGTCTTTCTGTCCAATTATAAATCTTCGCGCATTCTTTGACTTTAGTAATCCAAACATCAATACTCTGGTTTCGCTTTGTTGGGTCGAATTCGGGCACAACATTCATACTCGGAAAACGCTCTGAACTGCCGTCGGAACGAATAGATTGAACTAGCTCTCTAAATACATCTGCGTAACTAGAATTTAAAATAGTAAATTGGTTACTTGTCAGTGGTGGTGTGGGGTGATCGGGGGCAGCTGATGCATTTGGTTGACTATTGTAATGCTGATTGCTGGACCCAGCACGTAGTTCTTCTGCCGGGTTCTCAGGTAATTCAGGTGTTCTGGAACAACGCCTTCTGTCCTTTTCTTGCCTCGAGCGCTTGCGCCGTGAATGCTTGCGCCGTGATCTGCGACGACGCCGATTCACTGGGGATGACTCTGACTCACTACTGGAGTCCTTAGACTCGGAGTCTCTAACGCGTTTCCGCGATCGGTGACTTGGCATGTTTCTTACGTAACTGAAACCATATATAAACAAAAAAAACAAGTAAACGTTACTTAGAAAAACCAACTAAAACATTAAGAAAACAAGTAGACATGGCTTATCTATTCATTAGACAAATGAGTAATTATATAAATAGTAGCTAGGGGTATTATTATTGTAGAAATCTAGAAAGTAACGTAACCGTAAACATGGAGGTAATATAAAAAAAATAACCAAAACCGAGAAGAGATGAAAGAAAAAAAAAATTACTTGATTTAGTAAAGGGGTCGAAATTAATTGGTAGCATAGAATGAAAATAATTTTTGCATATACCTGTTTCCTCCAAATTCAAAAAAATTTAAAAAAAAACGTTTACGGACTGTTTTAGTAATTAAGTTTTATACAGGATTAACAATCATTATGAAAATAGTGTGCTGAGATAATGGCTAACAGAAGTACATAATGATAACTGTATTTTCTTCTAACCATATCTATTACCCTCTTATGTGTAGGTACTTATTTTAGGAAGTTCAGAAAAGACAAAGAAAGTTTATACGGGAACTAAGGGTACGTCATTTCGATAGATATGATTTTCACTTAATAACGGTTACAATTCGAAATAAGAAATAGAGTGACAAAAGATTCAGTTACCTTTTAAAATGGGCGTTAGGTTTTCACCAAAACCGTTCCGGGTTCTGGTGTTATCCCACTTCTGACCTTTAAAAGGCCAGGAAATGAGATTGCAGTTTTATTATAACACACGTTTATTTAAATCACAGAGTACTTTTGAAATCGTCCTTCGTCGACCAGACATCGAACCCGTAATGCCGGAATGCCCGTGTTCGCGTGTCACCCTTCTATAATCCCCTCCTGTGAACTGCTGAACGAATGTCAGAGTGAAGGGTTACATCGAATGACTGGATTAGTCAATACACCATCTATATCACGCGAACACGGACATAGAATCATGATGTAAACATTATAAATTATGATAAATATTATAACAAAAATACAAGTAGTCCTTAACTGTACCAAAAATGCTAACACATGTCTTCGAATTTTTGGTTCTAAAACATATTATACCGGTTTCCTGACGATGTTTTCGTTCACCGTTATTTATCATAGGGTAAAACTTATATTCCACATGTAATTTTTATTGACTTTTTTTAAATATGAGCTCGTTGAAACTATATGAATGGTATATTAATATTTAATAACATAATTCTTTATTACAACTGGGCTCATACATATACTTTATTACAGCTAGGTCTTTGAATATCTATTAACTGCCTCCGAGTGTCGTCAGAAGTAGGACATAGGACATTATAATATAGAAGATGCAACAGCAGTGCTATTCTGTAAAAATCTCACCGTGAAAACTAAGGTGAAGTGAGCTGTCATACCACCTGATGTTAGGAATTGCCCCCATTGATAGTTCACTTTACGTTCACTTCACCTATGTTATCACGGTGAGATTTTTACAGAATCGATAGGCAGATCCTGCTTGCGAAAAATAACAACTTGGATCACCTTTCTGTCTATTAAAAAATATAGATATTACTACAAGCTTCTGCCCGCGACTTTCCCCTGAAACTCCGCATCGCATCGTATCGCCTGCCCGCGCTAATTACGTCGTTTTCGCTTAGCATTTTTGCTTATTTTTTTTGCTTTTGCTCGGCTCCTAAGGATCATAGCGTGGTGTTCCTAAGGAATTGGGCAATCAATTGCAAAAAAAAAGTCAAATCCGACTGGTAGTCCAGATTAACGCGTTCAAACAAACTTTTCAGCTTTATTATTAGTATACAGGGTTATTGGAAAAACATTAACAACCTCTTAAGAGGTCATTGTACTCATCATTATGAACAACTTTTACTATTGGACAGGTTTGGTCCAATAACCCTGTATAGATAAAGGCTGAATATTGGAAATATCTTAGTACTTATAACGTCGTCTTTCGGATGTCAAAATTACATGGAGCGACTGCCTATCTGACCTCCACAACCCAGTTATCGGGTAATACGATACCCCTTGGTAAAACTGGTTGTCAGATTTTCGGGCTTCTGACTACCCGTAACGACTGTCAAAGATCCACGAATGCCAGCCGGGACCAACGGCTTAACGTGCTTTCCGAGGCACGGAGGGTTCTCGGTATGTAAAGATGGTCACCCATCCATGGACCTACCGCGGCAAGCTTAGCTTAACCTGATCGATCGACTTGTGCGGCTGTTGTCATTTAGCTACGGGCCCTTCAAGGCAATTACAGTAGTATACGTTGGAAATAGAGTGTAATGTCCTTTTCAGTTTCATCATTAACTAGCTTCTGCCCGCGACTTCGTCCGCGTAAATTTTTTTTATTTCCCCGACTCACCCCGTCGCAACGTGTCGCCGGCCTGCGCTATTACTTCGTTTTCGCTTGGCGAAAACTTCAGACTTTTTTTCTTTTTGCTCAACTCCTAAGGGTCCTAGCGTCAAGTTTAATAGAATATAGCCTTCCTCAATAACTGGGCTATCAAACGCATAAAATATTTTTATATATGCGACCAATACTTCCAGAGATTTAGAGCTTTCAAACCGTGTTTCAAACAAACAAACTCTTCAGCTTTATTATTAGTATTATTTTAAAACTATGATATCTCCTAAGATATACATTGAAATCTAATGATGTCAGAGGCAATTTTGTTCAAAATTAAATACATGTGATGAATAACGTATTTATTTGGATAAGGATTAATACCATGTTTATAAAAACACCTTCGCAAATAATGCATTATTTTAGAACAAATTTGGTCAGCATAAAAGAGGTTATAGTGAGCTAACCTTAAAAGATAGACATATGCTGTCGCGGACTTTTTTTTAAAGCTTTTAAAGGGGAACAATTCTGTCATATATCCCCTAGAATGTCCCGGCGCACGAAAGTGGCCAGTTATTGACCTTTCAGGGTTGCCAGATGTCATTCTTTATTTTTTCCTAAATTTGAAATAATTTTTCTCCAAAATGGTACAATTTTTCTAAATTTTACCCAAAGGCAAAAAGTTTGTACTATTATGCAATCGTAACCACTATGGAACAGTTTTTAATGACATTAAATAAAGTAGCCACTGATAAGCGCACCTGTCAATTTGTCCGTTATCTTGTTTTGGCGAACATTTTGTACACTAAATAATTAGAAAGTTGTAAAATAACACAAAAAAATAAAATTTGTCGTGGTAACTTTCGTCCGTTCGGAAATTCTGTGCTTTGCGAAGTGGTAACATTCGTTCGCGCGGACATTTTGCAGTTTCGTGAAGTGGTCACTTTCGGCCGCGACTTTCGGAACACAACATCGACATTCTCCAGGAGCCAAATTTTTATCCACAAATTGTGAAAAAAGTACCCAATCTGGTAACCCTGGAAAAACCAAGGTATTTCCCTAGGACACGCGAGTGAATATGATTTTTGCAAAACTTTAACCGTTTACGCGGCGGAAGCTCTCAATAGGAAAAAAATCCCCCGATTTTGAAACATTCTTCATTGGTGCTCCGCTCCTATTAGTTTTAGCGTGATGATATATAGCCTATAGCCTTCCTCGATGAATGGGCTATCTAACACTGAAAGAGTTTTTCAAACCGGACCAGCAGTTCCTGAGATTAGCGCGTTCAATCAAACAAACAAACAAACAAACTCTTCAGCTTTATAATATTAGTATAGATTAGGAGCAGTCGTGGCCCAGTGCTAACGGCCCCGGCTTTCGAGGTGTAGGTCGTGGGTTCGAACTCTGGCAGGCACTTCACTTTGTGTAAATTTCATCATCACTGCTCTCAAAACGGTGAAGGAAAACATCGAGAGTAAACCGGCATGTCCTAGAACCAAAAATTGGAAGATATGTGACATCTACCAACCCGCACTGGTCCGCGTGGTGGATTATGGCCCACTCCCTCACAGAGAGGAGGCTTGTGTCCCAGCAGTGGGAACATTATAGGCTGATTAATGATTGTACATCACTCATCGAAAGTGTTTTATATGGCTTCTGGCAACAGTGTTGAATAATTGAAAATTGAACGGTCTTTGAACTTAAAGAAACATAATCAAATGGTCATCGTACTCAGGGACTTCAAAACACCTTCGTAAAGGTTACAGAATTATAAGTGTGACATATTGAATTGATATCAGAATCAAATATGTAACCCTTTTAAATGTGTTTTTCAATTTGTTAAACAAAAACATTTTTAAAAGTGTAACTAATATATCTGTAACCGATAAAAGTGTAACCGGTAAACGCGACGTTGCCAAAATAGCCGCAATCCTGACTTATTGAGGCTATTTTGCTATCGTCGCGTCTGTTTGCCCGCCGCGCGTTTTTGCGGTAACTAACGTGCAATTATAATTTATAACTATACAAATGCTTATTATTAACACTTATTAAGAGCCTACACTACCTCAGCTAAAATTCACTCTTTAACTCGCTCGCACGATACTGCTCGCGGACTGAGTGAGAGCGAGACAGAGTGCGGTTCTAGGCGGCAGGCAGCGCCAATAGTTTAGGTATTTGCTTTTTACGGTGAAAATAATGGTAATTTAAAAAAGTAAATAACATAAGACCTGCTTTATAGTTAGTTCGGTTAGTATACAAAGTTTCATGTTCTAATTTGAAGTATTTTTTGAATACCAGCGGTTTATTGTTCGGTTTAGAGGTAACTTTGAAATTTTTTTCTATCGAGAAAATTTTATGAAATCGTGTTTTCGTCTTACATAAGACCTAACATTAATCCTCAACTTTACCATATATTTATTTCAAAATTAATGCTGCAGTATTTTCGACATAACGGAGGATCATGCTAAGCCGTTTGAGGTAGTATAGGCCCTTAACACATAAAAAGTGTTACACTTTGATCCTGTAACACTATAGTATCAGTCTGTTACATTTAGAAGTGTTTTTCTTTTAAAATAGTTTTAAAAAATTTTGTTAAAGTCACATAAGTAATACGGTTACAATTTGAGTCCCTGATCGTACTTACTTTTTATTTACTCTTCTCAGTGTGCATACACACGAGCGACAAGAGTCGACGACAGACGTTGGCAGCTGTCACCGACACGCATCGACGCTTGCAGTTGCCTCTGTCGTGAACGCGTGTCGCTCGTGTGTCACACTTACAATCATTGACATGAGAAAGTTGCCAATTTGGCAGATATCTTAAGCTTACTGAACGCCTTTGTTGTGAATTCATTCGAAATCATTAGCAAAATATGGTGTGATTGTATAGCCGGTAAGAACAATTGACTGGAAATGTTACTAAAGTGGTTACCTATTTGACTTTAAAATTAGGTACATTGTCATGGACATTTAAGGGCCCCGATTCTGTTGTTCACAGACTAAACTTAATTTAAGTTCAGTGCATCTTTTTCTTTCTATTTCATTATGAAAAGGACAGAAGATAAATATTAGTTTAGTCCTGTCAAATTAGTCAGCGCCTGACGTAAATTGACGTATTTTTAGTACTCAATTTTTTAATCACGTCTAAACTTGTCTATGGATTATCTAACTCGACAGGACTAAACTAATATTTATCTTCTGTCCTTTTCTTAGTGAAATAGAAAGAAAAAGATGCACTGAACTTAAATTTAATTTAGTTTGTGAACAACAGAATCGGGGCCATTGTTTAATTTTTTCAAGCGATCTAGCTAGTGTTCATTATTTACGTTACCTTACTCGCTATCGCGATCAGTTGAATCATCCTACTATTATTTCTCGTAAGGATCCCTGTACCAAGCCGGCAGCCTAATTGCGCAACACGCTATTAATCGTAATCTGAATAATTTTAAAGTATATTGCTAATCCATTGCTTCATATGTTCGAAAAAATTGTCTGCTCAGTAACGTAAATAACGCAATGAATGTTGTGGAACTGTCAAAATTAAAGCTATTAGTACTGTCGTAACTGCTGTGGTATTTGATGGAATCCATTTACAGCATCAGACGATCCCATAACTAACATGAATTTATCAAACGAGGAAGGCAAATCTGTTTCTGAATTCTGACATAAAATTTTTGTTGGGCCGTTCAGGCAAGACGTCATCCTCATATTAAGTATGTATACAATTTTTGTTTTGCACAAGCGGGTCTGTGAACTGGTTATAAACACGACCTCTAAGCAACAACATAATATAAATTAATAATAACTTAATGCTCTGTAGTCTTTACTTGAATTTTGGAGGCTCTTGTTTTTGCTTAATCTTTTAATTTGAAAGGACTGGCGACAATTCTTATGAATAAAAAAATTTTAAAATTAAAGTTATATTGTATAGTCAAGGTTAATGGACTGATCCAATCTGCTGCTGTGATATATAAGATTTCTTAATTAGTTTAAGGATATCCAATATCCTCTTGTTTCCTAAAGATAGACGTTTTAACATTTTGCAGATCATTGATTAAGTAAGAGATAGGGTCCAAGGCCTTCCTTGAGGAGCTGGGATGGATCGAATAATCGATTTTCATTACACACACATTATCAATGGGAATCGGTTTCATTTTGACAGTTCAACAACATTCATTGCGTTATTTACGTGTTGAGCAAACAAATTTTTAGAACTTATGAAGCAATGGATTAGCAATTTGCTTCAAAATTATTAAGATTATCATTGATCGTACGTTACGTAATTAGGGTGCTGCTCGTCTCACTAATACTAAGAGATAGGATTTAAATAACTGAGTGGTTAAGATTTAACGGTTATCACTGCGAATATATATGCTAATATCCTACTTCGTACCTTTTGGCTAACAAAACCTTTTCTTTCTCCTAGATGTGAAGACCATCCTCAAGTCGGTCTCCGGCCGACTACGGTCTGGCGAGCTGACTGCCATCATGGGACCCTCCGGTGCCGGAAAATCCACACTACTCAACATTCTCACAGGATACAAGTAAGTGAAGAATTCTATTGTAGTCTTGCCAATATTATACCACATGAAGAAACTAAGCTGGCACGTTACAACGGGTTGTCTCCATCCTGTTTTTGCTGATTTTAAACTCGTTTTATCAGTTGCATAGAATCTTCTGTACAAATAAACAAAATCGAAGTGTCTGTTTTTAATGTAAAAAAACCAGCTTTTTACTAAATGCATATGCAGGCAGTATATACAGGGTTATTTGTAAAACGCCAGCAACCTCTTAAGAGGTCATTGTACTCATCATTATGAACAACTTTTACTATGGGACCCATATTAAAAGTTGTTCATAATGATGAGTACAATGACCTCTGCTGGTGTTTTACAAATAACCCTGTATACGGTTCTTATAACAAAAAAACAACTTTTGTCTGTCTGTCTGTTTGATTCTTCGAAACGGCTGTACTGATTTTGAAGAGACTTTCACTGGCGATCGCTGATGTTATAAGGAGTACTATGGGCTACTTTTATTTTAGAAAAATAATTAGTAAAGTGACACATAATTTTTTTCCGAAATCTACGCCAACGAATTCGCGGCCACAGCTAGGTGTGCATTAAGCCTCCACCTTTTACTGGTTTGAGGTTGTTTTACTAGGTGCCATACAATGTGGAGACAAAAATAAGACAATAAATAAAAACAAGTGCAATACAAATGTAATAAGAGTATTTTGGAACTGTCAAATAAATCCTAACTTCGAAATTAGAAAAGTGATTTTTTCAAACACAGGGCCGACTGTCGATTTTGCGATCAGCCTACTGGCTATGTGACTAAACTATTGGATATATTTCGTTTCATTTTCGTATGCAGACTGGGAATGTCATTAGATATACGCTGTTTAATTTATCGTCGTATTGTAGTGTCCACATTGTATGTATATAGGGTGACTGGTAATTAGTGACCGATACCTAAACACGTGATTGTACTCATGATAACAAACAACTTTTACTATGGGACCAAACCTGAATTCGCGAAAAAAGAATCAGCTGTTCCCTACATTTTGACGAGATAGACGAAGATACATGTAGGGAACAGCTGATTTTTTTTTCGCGATTTCAGGTTTGGTCCCATAGTAAAAGTTGTTTGTTATCATGAGTACAAGCACGTGTTTAAGTATCGGTCACTAATTACCAGTCACCGTATATAGTTATAGGGATAGTAAAACATTGAACGAAAAGATGTTGAGACCTCACGAACCACTAGTGACTAGATCATTAGAATTTTGGACTTAACGATGTTTAGGGGATAAAACAAACAAACATATTTTATTCGCAGGAAATACCTGATAAAGTATGCCAAGTAGTAAATGCAAATTGCGTAAAATTGATAAAGTTGGAGGTTTCGAATTGATTACGATGCTCATTTCACGACGGAATCCGATTACAAAATGGCGTAATGCTCACAGTGCCATTCTGTAACCATCTCACCGTGATAACATAGGTGAAGTGAGCGTGGAGTGAACTGTCAGTGTCATCCTGATGCGGATTGATACTCTTGACAGCTCACTCTAAGCTCACTTCACCTAACTTTTCACGGTGAGATTTTTACAGAATCGATTGGCTGAAATTAGGATTTGAATTGACAATGTAGAGAACAATGCAGTTTGATGGAAAAACCAAAAACATAATTTTAATATTTTTCATTTACGTTGAATGTAAAATAATGAAAGCACAAATAATACTTAATCATAAAATCAATACTGATGAACGTTGATTTTTGCGCTGTCAAGGCTTGATACAAGCATATGCAAAAATCTTTTCTGTATAGCCCGGTTCTCTTCGTGGTTTGACCCACTATGACTTGCATTTTTCTCAGTCGGGATGAATGAAATGACCACAATAGTCTAGCTTTATTAGTAGTAGGCGTTAGACACGACCTGAAGAACCCACTCCAGACGACTGTGTTGTACTAGAAGTCATTCCACAATTTTAAACCCATCATGTATATGTTACATAACTTCCCAACTTACGTCATTTGTACTAAATAAATCTCTTGTACTTACTCATGTACCTGTTATGTACATTTGTGATCTCCTAGTGTCATCGTTTCTAGGATAGTTGGCGACTTGCGACAGCTGTTATGCAATTTGAACGCATACGCGAACTATGTCATTCTATAAGTTCTGCGTTATGCTGTGTTGTATGTTTGATACTTACTTACTTGAATTTATATTAATATAGAATGTATTATTATATGTATAAATAGACAGACTGGTTTCTTCCTGGCAGTGTCAACAGGTATCTTCAATTTCTCAAATACAATGAATGGTTACGTTTTCCTTCATAGAGTCTCTATGACGTCTATTGGATTTATTTTTACTTTATTTAGAGGACATTTAGTAAATTCAAATTTCTCAAGACTTAAATATGTAGGTAATATAATATATTGATATTAGTTACTTACGCTGCTTTATTTACTAACTAAACCTCTTACTAATAAACGGATAATCCGTAGCCATCCGAGGGGCAACTCTTGTAATTTTAAGAACGTTCACAGTCTGATCTGTCTCAATCTGTCAAAAATACCTTCAGTTTAATTTTTATACAAGTTTTTTACATTTGTTTGTCGCCGAGATGAGACTACGACTAGATTTTCAACTTTTAAATTATAAGAATTGACCTTCAATACATTTTTGTAAGTACATCAGATGAATAAACTTGTTTAAAATACACGTTTCGCTACTATAGTTTATAAAGTATATCTACGTCATTTTGTATCTAGTGACATTGCGATGTTGCTTCAATGTCACAACAAGCAGAGGGGCAATTCCCGTAATTTTATGAACGGTCGCAGTCTGATCTCAGTCTCAATCTGTCAAGAAATACTTCTGATTTCCCTACATTTTGACAAGTTTTTGACATTTGTTTGTCGCCGAGATGAGACTGCGACTAGATTTTGAACGTTTTAAATTAAGAGAATTGGCCTGCTGGTTAAAAGGGCTGGAAAACAAACAGTTTTTGTATCATTTTGTTTAGTAGAAAATTATCATTATACATTGTGATGAACTTTGGATGAGCATAGGGTCCTAAGTCCAAAGTGATGGAAACATCCGCAGTTCCTTTAGATGGACTTAGGAAGTCTATGTCACCGTAATTGTCAGCGTCTTTCTTCCTCAAATCTCCATAGGTGTCTCGGGACATGGGCCTCGAAATTGCCATAAATTACCATTCTTTCTTAGCAGATGGTATTGTGATTGTCGGTAATCTAGGATAATTTTATATGATAATGGTTTTAAATGACGCTCTTAGAGTATAAAATAGTATCTACACACATCAAAAGTGTCTAGGGATCAAGCATTTTTATGCGGATTTCTTGAGATTGAGATCTGGCTTTGTAATAAATTTATGATTTTATAAATTTATATGGATCCTTTTTGGTGCATTTCATAATTTGAATCAGGAACTGTGAATCAAATTCGAGTAAAAGATGAAAATCAGCTGTCAATATTTTCCCTATAAAAACATACAACGCATTGAAGACATTATTAGTGCTACTGTTTCCCTACTACTGATTAAAACCAACGTTATTATGGAGCGGCGACGTCATTTAAGCAGGGAAGAAATGCTCAGAGCCGTGGGAATGATAGAAGCTGGTTCCCGGCAACGTACTGTGGCTTTAGCTCTGAATACAAGTCAGAGTGTTATCAGTCGACTTTGGACACGTTACCGAAGCACTGGTACCGTGGCTGAGCGCCATGGAGGACGGTATCGCTGCACCACACGGAGACAAGACCGATACATTCAAATCTTAACTCGAAGAGCTCCAACAATAACCGCCATGATGTTAGCCGTGAGGCTTCATCACTCTTCAGGGAACTTAATTAGCGACCAAACAGTCAGAAACCGCTTGCATGAAGTGAACCTTCATTCCCGAAGACCGCTACGGGTACCACCTATAGCAATGCACAATCGTAGGATTCGATATCAATGGGCTCTTGAACACAGAAATTGGGCAGAAGAACAATGGCGTTTCGTGTGCTTTTCTGATGAGTCTCGTTTTGGTATGAGACCGGATACAAGACGTATACGACACTGGAGAACCCCTGGACGCCAACAGCGATTAAAATCCTGCCAGGAAGTCCATCCTTATAGTGGTGGAACCATCATGGTATGCAGGGCCGTCTTAACCATATTGGGCGCCGGGGTGCAAAAATCAGCCTGCGCCCCCTTGCCAACAAAAAAAAAACAACATTTTTGTTATTACACGCCTGCCCAAAAAAAGAATGTTATGATTTCAGGGTTTATGTATGTTTCTTTATTCCTCCATAACTTCTAAACGGCTTAACCAATATCAATGTATGTGGTATCGTTAGGAGCGTTGCGTAATTCCGCGTAATATTAGCTGAAATTAAAAAAATATAATGAGGGTTAAGAACAACACAACTTTTTCAACTTTTTGCATCGCTATATCTCCGAAATAGTGATTCTTAGGAAAAAAAAGTGTAATAACAATTTTTGTAGATAATTGCATGATGAACAATTTTGTATCTGTTTTTATGAATGTCTATTTTGACCACTGGGCTATCACCAGGATATGCAGATATTTAACCTGAAATGATCAATTTTCTGTTATAAATAATCTTAAGTAATATTTGTGGCCAGAAAGCAGGGTCATTCGCGATATCTTCAGAAAATCGTGCATCCGATGAGAGACGCCAGCACATTAAGCTGCTAGAATCTGTCAAATTTCTTTAAAAGATTTTCAACTTTATCACTACAGCATAAGGTCGTCTGTACATCTACAGCTGCACATTAATTATGTTATCAAGGGACGTAGCCCTTACATCATTACATGTCTGGGGTTATTATTTAATAATGTTGCCAAATTGGTTGTATGTAACAGAACGGTAAAGTATGTAGGGTGGGGAGAGCGAGCGGAGCGAGCTCGAAAATTTTAACAACCCGTCTCGGTTTGGTCAAGTTTTGTTTTATATTTTCAAACAGAAATAGGAGTTACTTTGTCTACTTATGCAGGCAAGCCCAAAAAGCAACTAGCAGAATGTAGAGAGAGAGAGAATGTAGAGAGCGAGCGTAGCGAGCTCAAAAATTTTGCACACTCGGATAGGTACGATTTTCTTTCGATCATTCCAAAAGGACTAGGAATTACTTGCTTTGTCGACTTATAAAGAAAAGCTCAAGAATCTATAGAATGTAAATCGCAAGAGCGAGCGAAGCGAGCCTAAAAATTTTAGCACCTCATCTTGAATAGTCTCTGTTTGCTCTTAACCTATTCGATCTATTCGATTATCGAATTATGAAGAAAAGCTTAAACTCGTTTTAAAGCAGTTTAGGTTTTGGAATCTGGCCATAATCTAAGCCTTTCAAACCTTACGTACGAGCGGGGCTCGCTCTTGCATCCTAGATTCTATATTTTATAAAAGGCTTTTTAAAGTAAATACTTTTTAGGCGCGTTAAAAACCCACTATCACTTCATTTTAAGTTTTTACTTCTTTCAGCAATTGATTGGGGTTTTCGTGGCTATTTTTTAGGTATTTTTGTAGAGGTAGATATTTTTTTTTATTCTGATAAAGATTTTTTGTCATGATTTTTGTTAAAAACTTATTAAGTACTTACTTTATTTCTGCAGTGCATTTTTACCGCATCACTTAAAAAAAATAAACCTAGCACATCCCCCATGCGTTAGGTAGCACGCGAAATTCAAATTTTCGTTTCGCAAAATTCAAAAACCGTTTATGCAATTTTCAGGTCAGTGTCAGGATAATGTTGAACAAAATACCTATGATTCACGAGCGTAACAAATAGGTACTCGTATATATTTAAAGAATTATAATCATCAATACAACTCTCTAAATTCATATACTCCTATTAATTGATATTTCATGAAATAATTAATTGTTTCGCGGGCTTCTCTGGCGCTTCATCCTCAAAATTTTTAAATTGAAAAAAAAAAACTCGTCTTACCTACCTTGACAACGTAAAATTAATTTCCAAAAAACAACAATTTTACACTCCTTGCACATAATTAGCATTTCATTACACGTAAAAATTAAGTAAATAACTTTTTTCATTACAAAATAAGTAGGATGCCAAACGATACCTATGGTCACTTAGGTACTATAATGGCTCATGGCTGTCGCAATTTTAATGGTAGTTGTAGACTGAAACTTTTGTTGACACAATTTGTATATTTTGTATTGGTAACTAGATACCTTCAAGCGGGCGGTGATATGTCAAAAGGCGGGCGTCGCATGTCAAAGGGCGCGCGCGCACTCACTTGTAGCCGCAAACTCTTTTTGAATTTGCCGCGTGTCTTTGGTGGAATATAAATTTAATTATTGTATTAATAAGATCTAAATTGGCTTGCACATTTTGATTACCTACGCATCACGCATGGTTTGGGTAGGTACCTTTATGGCGAGTGGCTAGCGCCTACTAAGACCCTGCGCCGGGGTGCCACGCACCCCTTGCACCCCCGGGTAAAGACGGCCCTGATGGTATGGGCGGGTATTTGGATCGGCGGAAGAACTGAGTTGATTTGGATCAGAGGCAACCTCAACGCTCAAATTTATGCTGAGACGATTGTATCAGACGTCATCGTTCCTCTACAAGTGCAAATCGGTCCCTTATTTCAGTTAATGCATGATAATGCACGACCGCACACCGCAAGAGTTGTAAGACAGACTCTCGCCGCAGCTAACATCAATGTCCTGCCCTGGCCTGCTCAGTCGCCAGACTTGAACCCGATTGAGCATGCATGGGATATGCTACAGAGAAGAGCTCTGCCGAATATGGAGGGTATCCAGTCGCAAGAAGACCTTTTTTTGTTGTTGCAACGAACATGGGCGGCCATTCTACAGCGTGATTTGGATGAACTCATTTTGAGTATGCCAAACCGATGTTCTTGTGTTGTTAGTGTTCGCGGTAGAAACACGGATTATTAATTGTTTAAGTTACCCAATAAAATTTTAGAGAAAACTGTTATTTCAGTCTTTTTTTCGAACTTTTGTGTTAGTGGTTCAAATGTCAAAAATCCCTTTATTAGGAAAATGGCAAATTTCTTTATTAATGCAAAGGTGACTTGGTTTATCGTTACTGTGACAAACGAAAACACTTTATTTGATGAATCCTTAAAGAAAATTTTAATTAATATCAATCAGGAGAAAAGTTATTGCAAAAATATATGTTGATCCCTAGACACTTTTGATGTGTGTATTTTAATTTGACATCGTTAAGTAATTAGTTGTAATCTGACAACCAGTCTTACCAAGGGGAGTCGTATTACCCAGTAAATGGTTTGTGGAAGTCAGATAAGTGCAGTCGCTCCATGTAAAATACTGTTATTCAGCTGCATCCGGTTAGACTGGAAGCCGACCCCAACATAGTTTGGAAAAGGCTATGCAGATGATGACAATCGGCAAGTAATTACTTAACGAACCCATTTATTACTAACTGTCAGTCTTAATCTCAGTTTATTCATCTAGAAATAATGATGTTGTTTTCTTTAAAGAAAAGTCTTTATGATTTCTATGGAGATATTAATTTTCAATTCACGAAATTTCATGATGCGCTTCACTTGGCCAAGGATAAACAGAGATGGCGAAACATCGTCGGGGAAAAGATGCTTTCAAGGGAGGATCACAACCCTCAGTAATGAGCAGTACGACTTGAGGGGGAGGAGGATTAATTATCAATAATATCAAAGTAGATAAAATACGAGGTTAATTGAACGATTTCATCTAGCTTTTAATCAAGGCCAATTTTCGTATACGTTCAAAATCTAGTCGCAATCCCAAAAACGTCAAAAATGTGTGGGAAGTTAGAGGTATTTTTGACAGATCGGGACTGAAATTAGAAGTAGAACGTAAATTACTGGAATTGCCTCTGGTTGTCGCTTTCATTAAAACGAATAACTTTCTTTGACAATAAATATAGGTAAATATTTTCATTTTTCTTTATGTACTTACTAAATTAAGAATAACTCTGCCAAGGCATCTAAAAAAATTTTAAGTTATATGTATACAAAGTCAAAGAACAAAAATTGTTTTTATGGTTAGGTAAAAAATGTTGTCAGTCCTTTTGCCAATGCATTATCCTATAGATACTTAACTCTAATGTAACGCAAATTAAACATAATGATGTCCGCTTAAACATGAAAGACCATGCTGGAAGATGCAATCAAAAACCTTTACAGAGTTTATAAGTCATCGTGATAACAGTGTTAACACAGTCTACATGACAAAGGGCAGTTTTGTCTGTTACATTTAACTGATGTGCATTTGGATTGAGTGATCTTTTTTTATTTCGTGACAAAATCTGATTGTACATTTAGTCAAAAATAGTCAAAACTGATAGCCCAAAGTAAAAAATTTGTCACTCTCAAGGGTCTTCAGTTATTGCCCAAAATGTGGATCACTCAAATCAGACATTTTGCAAAAACGGCTATGAGCTAAATCTCAACAAAAACTTACTCTACTGACTAAATTTATACCTCAAAAATTTGTTAACAAATTGTCACAATATTTTTTAAAACCATCAAACCATTTAAAGCTACTTCCAGGTATCTATGACAGTATCATTGGATCACTCAGTACAGACACCATTTTGTCTGAGAGATCGTAGTAATAAGGCTTAGGTTGACTTTTTCTATACATCTTTTTTTTAAATCCTAAAATGTATGTTCCGAATATATTTGTACAATAAATATCATAACACAAATACCTTTTGTTAAAAAGTTATGAGTAATTCAATGTTTTTAAATTTGCTGAACTGAGTGATCCTTATGAATACTTATAGGTAACTACCTGTTTCGTATTGATTTACACAACTTACAATTAATTTTTGTACAACTTTATGACTAAAGTTTTACATAAAAATTATTTTCATAGACGGCTTAGTTTACGAGATATTAGATTTTTAATTTTTTAAAGAAATTGAGTGTTGTAGGGTACATATGATTTTAACTTTTAATGTATCTATTTAAATGTTTCATATTTTATTGTTATTTGCTGCGTCGCACGAATAAATTACAATTTCGAGCGGCTATTGTTGTTTACATCTTTGGCAAATTTTGAGACGTCGGACCCTAAATAAATACGTTCGGTACTTACATTGTTCTTGCTTATAACAGGAAAATCACTGATACTGTCACTATCACGTAAGCTCACTTATGTGCACTAAATGTCGTACAAAACTAAATGAAATGTGCGACTAAGCAAATAACAATAAAATATGAAACATTTAAATATATACATTAAAAGTTAAAATCATATGTACCCTACAAGACGTAATTTCTTTAAAAAATTAAAAATCTAATATCTCGTAAACTAAGCCGTCTATGTAAATAATTTTTATGTAAAACTTTAGTCATAAAGTTGTACAAAAATTAATCGTAAGTTGTGTAAATCAATACGAAACAGGTAGTTACATATAAGTATTCATAAGGATCACTCAGTTCAGCAAATTTGAAAACATTTAATTACTCATAACTTTTTAACAAAAGGTATTTGTGTTATGATATTTATTGTACAAATATATTCGGAACGTACATTTTAGGATTAAAAAAAAAGATGTATAGAAAAAGTCAACCTAAACCTTGTTACAACGATCTCTCAGACAAAATGGTGTCTTTACTGAGTGATCCAATGATACTGTCTTAAATACCTGGAAGTAGCTTCAAATGGCTTGATGGTTTTAAAAAATATTGTGACAATTTGTTAACAAATTTTTGAGGTATAAATTTAGTCAGTAGAGTAAGTTTTTGTTGAGATTTAGCTCATAGCCGTTTTTGCAAAATGTCTGATTTGAGTGATCCACATTTTGGGCAATAACTGAAGACCCTTGAGAGTGACAAATTTTTTACTTTGGGCTATGAGTTTTGACTATTTTTGACTAAATATACAATCAGATTTTATCACGAAATAAAAAAAGATCACTCAATCCAAATGCACATTTAACTGATGTGCATTTGGATTGAGTGATCTTTTTTTATTTCGTGACAAAATCTGATTGTACATTTAGTCAAAAATAGTCAAAACTGATAGCCCAAAGTAAAAAATTTGTCACTCTCAAGGGTCTTCAGTTATTGCCCAAAATGTGGATCACTCAAATCAGACATTTTGCAAAAACGGCTATGAGCTAAATCTCAACAAAAACTTACTCTACTGACTAAATTTATACCTCAAAAATTTGTTAACAAATTGTCACAATATTTTTTAAAACCATCAAACCATTTAAAGCTACTTCCAGGTATCTATGACAGTATCATTGGATCACTCAGTACAGACACCATTTTGTCTGAGAGATCGTAGTAATAAGGCTTAGGTTGACTTTTTCTATACATCTTTTTTTTAAATCCTAAAATGTATGTTCCGAATATATTTGTACAATAAATATCATAACACAAATACCTTTTGTTAAAAAGTTATGAGTAATTCAATGTTTTTAAATTTGCTGAACTGAGTGATCCTTATGAATACTTATAGGTAACTACCTGTTTCGTATTGATTTACACAACTTACAATTAATTTTTGTACAACTTTATGACTAAAGTTTTACATAAAAATTATTTTCATAGACGGCTTAGTTTACGAGATATTAGATTTTTAATTTTTTAAAGAAATTGAGTGTTGTAGGGTACATATGATTTTAACTTTTAATGTATCTATTTAAATGTTTCATATTTTATTGTTATTTGCTGCGTCGCACGAATAAATTACAATTTCGAGCGGCTATTGTTGTTTACATCTTTGGCAAATTTTGAGACGTCGGACCCTAAATAAATACGTTCGGTACTTACATTGTTCTTGCTTATAACAGGAAAATCACTGATACTGTCACTATCACGTAAGCTCACTTATGTGCACTAAATGTCGTACAAAACTAAATGAAATGTGCGACTAAGCAAATAACAATAAAATATGAAACATTTAAATATATACATTAAAAGTTAAAATCATATGTACCCTACAAGACGTAATTTCTTTAAAAAATTAAAAATCTAATATCTCGTAAACTAAGCCGTCTATGTAAATAATTTTTATGTAAAACTTTAGTCATAAAGTTGTACAAAAATTAATCGTAAGTTGTGTAAATCAATACGAAACAGGTAGTTACATATAAGTATTCATAAGGATCACTCAGTTCAGCAAATTTGAAAACATTTAATTACTCATAACTTTTTAACAAAAGGTATTTGTGTTATGATATTTATTGTACAAATATATTCGGAACGTACATTTTAGGATTAAAAAAAAAGATGTATAGAAAAAGTCAACCTAAACCTTGTTACAACGATCTCTCAGACAAAATGGTGTCTTTACTGAGTGATCCAATGATACTGTCTTAAATACCTGGAAGTAGCTTCAAATGGCTTGATGGTTTTAAAAAATATTGTGACAATTTGTTAACAAATTTTTGAGGTATAAATTTAGTCAGTAGAGTAAGTTTTTGTTGAGATTTAGCTCATAGCCGTTTTTGCAAAATGTCTGATTTGAGTGATCCACATTTTGGGCAATAACTGAAGACCCTTGAGAGTGACAAATTTTTTACTTTGGGCTATGAGTTTTGACTATTTTTGACTAAATATACAATCAGATTTTATCACGAAATAAAAAAAGATCACTCAATCCAAATGCACATTTTTAACTGCAAAGTTCTTAATTCGTCATCATCACACATATTACTAATCCATGGAATAAAACAAATAATTGTTTTCATCGTCAAAACCGGACTTGGTTATCAAAGCTAGCAGTAAAGTGGGTCGAGCGTCCGAGCGCGGCCATTTACGCAGTTTGTGTACTATTGCAAACATTTTTTATGAACTAGAAAGAGAGGTGTACTACTGTCCCTCTCACTGCAGTGCTTATCAAACCTTCATCTTACTCGGAGTAGTAACAATTTTAACAGTAAAAGGAACAGACCGCAAGTGCGTTGTTGAGCGAAAAATATAAAATATAAAAAAAAATACTAGGCTGTTCTCTTTTGATGAACAGGCAGTAGTATAATTATTATAATAAGATAGTTTTACAGACACAGCATCACGCCTGTATTTTCTGAAGGATTAGGCAGAGGCGTACCTATAGTATCTAATCTACACCCTCATGTGGCCAGTTTCACAAAGTCAAAGTTTTTTTCTAACATCAAAATAACTGTAGTGCTATTCTGTAAAAATATCACCGTGAAAACATAGGTGAAGTGAGGTTAAAGTGAGTTGTCAATAGTGTCAATCCCTAGCATGTGGAATGATAGCTCACTTCACCTAAGTTATTATCACGGTGATATTTTTACAGAATAGCACCGCTGTTAAATAAAAAAATCTATAATAGTGTAAAATCTGTTCTGTTTGTATAAATTCCATGCTTTATGTATTTTAATATGTTTTTAAATCATTAGGTATAATGGCTAAGCTATAGATTTTAGTTACGTAGTTATTAAGTTTTATTATTCTGGTCCATTTTTTCGATTTTGTTGTAAAATTAAAACGAGTTTTTAATGAAGACGGAATATTTATCTTACGATTGACGTCATAAGGCATTGGTTTGAATTGTAAAAAAAAAATTTTGAAGTTAAAATCAAGGACTTGATTAGCTTTTGAAACGACTTAGTCAGCGGGCCAATTGCGTAACACATTATCAATCGGAATCGGTTTCATTTTGACAGTTCGACAACATTCATTGCGTTATTTACGTTTTGAGCAGACAAATTTTTCAAACTTATGAAGCAATGGATTAGCAATTTGCTTCAAAATGATTTAGATTCCGATTGATAGTGTTACGCAATTAGGATGTTGGTCACTTTGAAAAGCGAGGTTTTTATTGGGTCGGTAATTTGAAATTAAAACTGAATGTAAGGACTGACAGTTGTTCTTACGGGATGTTTATTGTTTATTGGAATGTCTCAGCACTTCAGCAGCAGCCCGCTGATGTCTGGATTTGTGCCACATGATGACAATAGGCTCGCCCCCTATTAGGTACATGGGACTTAATATAACTGGCGAAATGTAGGTGTAATGTAGGTACACCTCTGCTTCACTCTTCGAGAAAAACAGGCGTGGGTGTCATGTTACGTTAGGGGCCGTTCAAGTATTACGTAAGCAGTTTTTTTTTGCAATAATTAATCCCCCCTCCCCCTCGTCAGCAAAAGTAAGCAAAGCTTTTAACCCCCCCCCCCAATGCTTACGTAAACATTGGTACATGAAGCGAATAAACATATCCATTATTTTTGGGAATCCCTGAAAATTCGTTTAGTTTTCAAGCATAGACAAGTAGGGTTGCCATGTGTTCCAACCAAAATCGACAAAATTTTGTAGAAAATCCGAAAATTAAAAAATAAATACCTACTGCTGACGTAATCACCATCCAGACCCCCCATCCCTCATGTCATCAAAAATAAGCAAAGCAAAGACACCCTCCGCCCCCTTGTAGTGCTTACGTTATACTTGAATGGCCCCTTATGTATATTTATTAAAGTATCAAATTCAGTTGGTATTGTACGTATTTGCTTTCATTCATCAATAAAACGCTTGATTGCAATTCCAGACATTGTATGATATGGACACGTGGTCAGTCACCTTTTTAAGGAAATTAATAGGTGCATTATAGGATATTATTATACATTATCATTGTGATTTATGTTACAACACTGGGATCAAGTTATGTTGTTGCAACTTTGTAATTGTATTTTCATACTTCTTTCTGTCTTTGTAGGTGATAAAATAATCAGTGCTATTTGGTGACTCATGACTTGTTGACCCATTTTAATAATTTATGGATCTTAAAATTAAGTTATCTGTATCAAATATAATATCTATATTAAATATGGAGATACGATAGTACCTACGGACAGATACTTATTTAAATATTAAATAGACTATATAAGAATAGAATAGAATAAAAATGTTTTAAAACGTTCGTCGGTAATCGTCCGAATTAGGTTTTATAGAAAGAATAATTGGAAAACTACCCGAAAACTAGAATTTTGGGTAAATATGAACATAATTTTTTCTAAGGGATTTTTGTATTAATTGAAATTTGGATAGGACAACGTCTGTCGAGTCAGGTGGCCGATTAATGCAAATAAGCGTTTTATTGATCTACTGACTGGCCTTATAAGTCTTATAACTGATGTTTTCAGTAAAGGCAGGCAATTGACACACAAACGTAGTGCAGTAAAGAAAGTAACTAGCTTTCATGGAAGTAGCCTTATGGCAATCACGAAACGGATTGTATTGCTGCAAGTCGCAATCCAATCAATGTCAAAAATGTAGGTAAATCATAGATAATCTACACTAATAATATTTTAAAGAGGAAAGATTTGTTTGTTTGAAATGAATGGGCTCCAAAACTCCTAAACCGATTAAAAAAAATGTTTTTGTGTTAGATAGTCCATTTATCGAGGCTATATAACATCACGCTACGACCAATAGGAGCGTCGTGATTTATGTTCGCATAACTCGTCAAAATGTAGAGAACAGCTGATTTTTTTTTTGCGATTTCAGGTTTGTTCCCATAGTAAAAGTTGTTCATAATGATGAGTACAATGACCTCTCAAGAGGTTGTTAGTGTTTTTCCATTAACCCTGTATACTACTAGATGTAAATTAATTATATTTTTGACAGATTGAGACATTAGAATGCGAACGTTCTTAAAATACGGGAATTTGCCCCTCTGGATCAGCCTGTGTATCAGTTGGATGTTTACCTACCTATTATGTAATATAGTTTATTAAAGTATTTTTCCTTTTAGATAGTCTTGATTAATGAGTCGGCTGTCTGTCAATTAAATGTGATTTTAGAGACGAATAAAAACATTGTTTTTATGCTTGAAGCTGTTTGAGTTGGCTGTGACTTCTGTACCTACCTCAATATCGAGTGACATTGACTTTATTTGTGGGTCACTCCGAGAGTACATAAAAAGGAGAATAGTCCTTTGTCTTGGTTTTATCAGAATATTATTTTTTATAATCACGAATGTAATTTTTTTTTGTTTTGTTGCAAATCCAAAATTAGTTAAGTACTTACTGTTCAAACCACAGTTGGGGGTTTGCGAAACTCCCGTTTAGGTGCAAAGTACGTAAACAGAAACTGAATGGCGAAAATGATGCAATTAATGGTAAAGCTCATTTATTGACTTTAAAATTAAATATGACTTAAGTATATTTCATTTTAAAGGTTATAAATATAAATAAATTATTTTATGTGTCTGCTATCGACCCCTGGGATTGATGACGCCTACAGAGAGGATTGGTCCACTCTAGCTGAAGACAAAGAACAGTGGAAAGAAAAGAGCCCTTTGCCAACATAAATAAATATCGGCCCCTTTGTGAGCTTCTTATTTTTTACGATGAGGAAAACTCTAGTGGAATGTTGAATACATAAATTAATTCGAAGTTATCGTAACCATCTATTAACTGACGGCATGGTTGGCGCAGTGGTTAAGCGATTGACCGCTGAGCTGCGTGTCGCGGGTTCGATTCCCGCACGGAACAAATATTTGTATGTATGACCTACAAGTAGTTGTTCCGGGTCTGGCTGTTTGTGTATATGAGTTTAAATGTTTGTAAACGCACCCATGATACAGGAGTAATTCCTAGTGTGGGGCAACGGTGTTTTTTTTTTGATAAAAAAAAATTAAATTCTTCTATTTAGCTAATTTTCATCATTTATTTATCACATACATCTTGATACGAGTATGACATCTTAGAGCTTTTGTTTCGTAGAAGGACAACCACTTTGCTTCGTACAAGTTTCATTAGTGCACCGAAAACCTGATGAAGTTTTAATAAGAAACCGAACGATACCTGCCAAAAACGTAAATTAAAACTAACATGTCACTAAGTAGGCACCTACCTAAATAAAAACTTAGGGTACAGTAAAATATTATTCAAGCTCTAAAAAACAGTCAAATAAAAATGCAAAAATGTTAACTGACATTTGATATACTTAAGAGATTTACTTTAATTACTGCATTCATTTATAATAATATTAATACTGTAGGTGTCCTATATCTTCTAACTCGCATAAAAAGCTAACTTTACTGTCCTGTATATCGATCCTAGCTGCATTAATAAGCAATTTGTTAGCATCGATTAGATAATTAATTGTATCGCATCGGTAGGGCTGTAAGGCCACTGGGTGACGATGTCAATGTCATGTGCTTGCAATCTGCTTGCAATCGATATAAACCCAATGTCATTTTCAATTCTCTAGAATCTGTATTATTATTTAGTGCTTACGAACAGTCAACAAAGTTCGCGTTGAGACATTTTTCACCCTTATTGAAAGACCATAAGGCCAATTCCCATAGTTAAAAACGTTCATTATCAATCTTATCTCAGCGACAATTAATGTCAAAAACTTGTCAAAAATTTAGGAAAATTAGAGGTATTTTTGAGAGATTGAGGTCAGACTGTGAACGTTCTTATACTTACGAGAATTGCCCCTCTGAGGTCTCTTCTCAATCGCCCCATCACTACTAAGAATCGTTATTCCGTTTCAAAATGTGAACGGTCTTGCTCCATTTGTTACGATTGATGGCCTGGTCTGCGGCGCTGATAGGTATGTCCACTTGCTCGGATATTTGATCCGACCACCGTTTTCGGCTTCGGCCTGTAGGTATTTTGCCCTCAATTTTTTCTGTCATCTTTAGACGTTCCATGTTGTTGGTACCTATGCGGGCAATGCGGCCGAAGAATCTCACGACACGTTGCGGGCAGGTTGAAGAAAGTTTCTGTACTTTCTCTAGTTTCAGTTGTTCAAGGATCGAGACATTTTTGCGGAGGGCTGTCCACGGTATTGATAACAGGTGGCGCCAGCACCACATTTCGAAGGCGTCAATTCTTTACCTGTCGGTAGCTTTGATCGTCTAAGTCTCTGTCCCATAGAGAAAGATGTGTGCAAATGTGCAGACCAAGTTATTCTTTATAATAACTTTATAATAACTCATGTATTATATTATTATCTGTGGTAGATAGCACCCCTACGAAACATGGTCGGGATGCTATTAGCGTAAGAAACAAATAAATTCACTGCCATAGCGCCAAAGGCTTAGACGTACAACCACAATTAAACTTAGTCGCAATCCAACCTAACCTAACTTTCCCTTCCTCAGAACCTCAGGATTGGAAGGCAGCGTCACAGTGAACGGAATGGAACGGAACCTGTCGGGTTTCCGTAAGCTGTCCTGCTACATCATGCAGGACAATCAGCTGCATGGTAACCTGACGGTGGAGGAAGCTATGGCAGTGGCTACTGCGCTGAAGCTGCCCAGTGCTACCACCAGCGCTGATAAGGAAGAAGTGGTATGTAGTAGATAGATATGGATATCCTCTATTGTACATTAAAGGGAAGAAGTTGAGGACATCAATGTCCTCATGTTCTTCCTCTCAATATCCTCCTTTGTCTTCATGGACACAACATAGGGTCGAAGCAACTAAATAGACTTGTCAACTGAAAAAATCTAATTAGTCCGTCAGTTAGATTATCAAAAAATATTTGACCCGTATTTTTTCTTTTCTTACGTAAACCAAAATTGACGAAGATACGACACTTTTAAAATTCTCAATACGTCCCAACTTGGTATAATTTTGTGTGCGTTCTGACGTCACGAGCCCCCACTCCCGAGATTTGATGCGTTTTATCTTTGTCAATATTCATTGATTTACAAAGACAAAAAATACGTGTCCATTATTTTTCAATACTCTAACTGACCGACTAAGTAGATTTTCAATTTATTGATGGTGGAAACTAGCCTATTGTATGCATGTTTTGACACGTAGTCTTTTTCGTTGCAGTAGTAGTTCTATGGATATTTTAATGACTACCAAACTGGAAAAAGGTCGGGGTTTACAGTATGATCTTATTTGAGAAATGGACTCCGATGTCTTTTTATCGCACCCATGCGTTTGATTATCTCCGTAACGTAAATAGAAAAAAGATAATGACCCCACATTACCGTATTCACTTTTTTCAGCTTCAATCAACAATTTGAAGGCAGACTCTAATTACAACCAAAATATTTACAAGGCACCCAATTACAAAGTAACCTTTCTTCCAGATTCACGAAATCCTCGAAACACTGGGTCTATCAGAGCATCACAAGACCATGACCTCGAATCTCTCTGGAGGACAGAAGAAGCGTCTCTCAATCGCCTTGGAACTGGTCAACAACCCTCCTATTATGTTCTTCGATGAGCCTACTTCTGGTCTGGACAGCTCCTCTTGCTTTCAATGTATATCGCTGCTGGCGACCTTGGCGAGGGGAGGCAGAACTATCATCTGTACTATCCATCAGCCTTCGGCCAGGCTGTTTGAAATGTTCGATCATTTGTATACCTTGGCTGACGGACAGTGTGTCTACCAAGGCAGTACAGGAAGACTTGGTATGTTTATGTTTAATTCTTACCAATTTGTTATTAACACTCAATGAAACAAAACTCGTGTCAGTTCATTGTAATAGGTTTTGAGTTTGGTCGATCATAAACTTAGAATTTAAGCAACTTAAGTTTTCAGTATACCCCTGCTGGAGTTAGCCTTTAGAGTGCATGTGCATACACACGAGTCGTTGTTCATTGCTCGCCATGAATTTGAATTTGCATTGAATTTGCCTACGAATTTCCTTGTCATTATTATTTATGTTTTTCTTATTTTGTTTTAAATACCATTAGACATCTTCAATCAAGTTGTCTGTGGTCGAATCTTGATTGTGTCATTAACTTACAATAGCCCTGAGCACATACAAAGACCTAAAATAGGACAACTTTAAACCGTCATAAATCTTTACGCCACATTTTATTCTCCCAACAGTTGAATGGCTAGGCAGCCTAAGCCTGCAGTGTCCCTCGTACCACAACCCAGCTTCGTTCATCATTGAAGTGTCCTGTGGCGAGTACGGAGATAACACTGGCAAGCTAGTGCGGGCTATTGACAACGGCAAGAATGATATCAGGTGAGATGAAGGATGAATTGATGTTTCCTGGGTTACTCGTGGTTACTATGCTGCTCTATATAATAGCCACTGCGAGTAAGCATGTTTAAATGTACTGCCAATGAGCGCAAATCGCGGTATAAGAACCAGATGAACGTATCTACATACGTATTTTTTTGTAGATACGTTCATCTGGTTCTTATACCGCGAAATGTTAAAGGGGATGCGCTAAGGTAGCCTGCGAAATTCAAATTTACTTACGTTTTTTGCAATTTGCAGATCAGTGTCATGTTGTATGTTGATTAAAATAAGTTACCTTAGCGCATCCCTCTTAAGCAATTTTCGTTCAACCCATCAACACACGTAGCGGACGCATGTCACCTTTTCTGTCGATTTCATTCTAAATGTTGGCAATACGTAGTCCTAAAAATAGTTAGATGTAAGTAAAAATTAACCTTAAGGTCCTCCACATCTTCATTTCTTGACTGTATCATCATTCGTCCCTGAGCTTATAATATAGATAAAGATAGAGAAATTAATTGTTTATCA
The DNA here is from genome assembly GCA_949316385.1 of Globia sparganii. Classification (NCBI taxonomy): domain Eukaryota; kingdom Metazoa; phylum Arthropoda; class Insecta; order Lepidoptera; family Noctuidae; genus Globia; species Globia sparganii. The sequence goes on from OX438658.1 coordinate 20,835,240, forward strand.
AATTGACCACCAACTTAAATTGGCCACGTATTCAAATCACAATCCTCTTTAACACAGCAAACTGAAGTACCAAGTCAATTTGTTAAACAATTAATTTCTCTCACCGTAATTAGCACACATTGCATTGCAAAATGGGGGTTATTATCTATACTAATATTATAAAGAGGAAAGATTTGTATGTATTTTTGTAACGCATTGGCTCAAAAAGTACAGGACCGATTTTAAAAATTCTTTCATCATTTGAATGCTACATTATCACTGATTAATATAAGCTTTTTTAATTGCAAGAAAAGAAATAAAATGTTTAAAAAATAAATGTCTACCCGTGCGAAGGCGGGACGGGCCGCTTTGACCGCCACGGTCGTGTATAGCCGACAAACGAAAACGTGCCCAACACGCCAATGCCGACAAGAAAACACCATATTTTAAGTATAAACACAGAAAACTGAAGTTAGTTTATTTATTTTGTACTTAAAACATGGTGTTTTCTTGCCGGCATTAGCCGACGGTGGCATTTTGGGCACGTTTTCATTCGTCATCTATACACGACCGTGGCGGTCAAAAGGTTAATAAAACGACAACTTGCTCCTAATTCCTTCACAGAAACGGCCAGCCCTTCCCAGACAGCAAAGTCCCAGACTACAACAACAAGAAGGCTATGGAAGAGTCTCTCAATAAGGAGTGGAACAAGAACGACCTCGCACAAGTACAGGAGAAGTTCAGAGACGGGAACAACACCAACGGCAATGGAAACCTTCAGAACGGGATCCTGCAGTATGCTGCCAGCGAAATTGCTAAAGGTAAGTTAGTTTTAGTGTATTGTATACATAATATTTGCACCAACGACAGCCCCATTTTATGTCCAGGAAATTCACTATCCATCCTAAGGTTGCCTGGAAGAGATCGCAGAAAGCGATAAGGCCGCCCATTGTATATTTTGTAGTGTTTGATGTATCTTTACTTGTTGTATTTTTGTGGTGTACAATAAAGTAATATATAAATAAATAAATAAATAAGTAAGATACAAAACAAACTCAAACTCAAAGCATTTATTTTAACATAACAGAGGTACACCCACATTTAGCCAGTTATGATTTTTAAGTCCTATAGAGGTATGAGGAACAGGGTGTAAAGTTCACTCATCCTCCATAGAAAAGGGAGGATCCTCCGACCAGACGTGTGTTGTCTGGCGGGCAACTGCCCGATGATTCATGTCGGGCCGTTGTATAAATATGCTAGTTGCGCGGTAAACTCTGCTTGCGAGATGCAGGATTTTGTGACGTCAGTTTTATGACGCGTTGTTCGTATGTGGCGTTACCTATACTTTTACCGTACTTATTTTACTCGTACAGTTTGATAGAAAAAAAAAAGAATTAAGTTTATGGTATTTTCATTCGTCGGTTCCGCCGAAAGTTGAAAATCCAACACCGCGCTTTTATTTAGGCATTAATTCCGGTGACGTTTAATGTTAGTTAATTCAATTCTTCACCAAGTTACAAGTGACTTTAAAACCTACAGGTATAAATATGAAAGCATTTAATAGATTTTTTTTATTCAAAGGTGTAAAGGTGATGCCTATATTATTTTTATCGAATGTAAGAGTTGATAAGTTCGATAAAAATTGGTGCCGCGCCCTTGTTGCTATACCAACCAGTTATTTTAATTAAATGTTAATTGCGCTACTTTTGCGAGAACAAAAACATAATTTTGACTTTTTATTGTCAGATTAGGTCTTATTTAAAAAAAACGACATTTTTTTAATAGTTTTGATGAAAACGCTGTTTTAATACAACCTTTGGATGGATTAAAAGGATTAGAAGGTACAGAAGAACTAAGTATTTCAATCAATATTATCAATTTAAATTTTACGCAAAATAGGGTAAAAGGGTATCTTCCATCAGACAGTTATTAACAATTAACGTACATAGATTATGACCACCGTCACCTTAATAAATATTTAATACTTCCGGATGCGATTGATAAAATCGTGAATTAATTAATTTCCCGCGAGTTAGGTTGCGTGCTTGCTTTTAAATAATTATAATTATTGCTTTGCTTATAGATGTTCGTCACATATGTTACTCGGTAGCCATTTTAGAAACTGGTTTGGTCCTTTTGCGGTGGTTAGGAAATCTCGTGCTATGGTAAGCCCTCAGGAAGGTTAATGAGCATCAAAGAATTCTACATATTATCATCATCTGCCTAGCCTTTTCCTAGACTGGTTGTTAGACTTTCGGGCTTCTGGATCGCCATAATTACATGTATAGAATACAAATGGAATTTATTAACGTGACCACATTGGCCAGTTGAAAATATTATTTATTACCAGAAACAGTCCAATTTATATGTCATATAATGCGTATGTTAAAGCGCCCGCAAGCCATTTGACGCTAGAATAAAGAGTAAATGCCTATAAATCGGAAACAGTTGCAATTTTTTAATTTAAAATAATATATGCTAAATTTCTTTGTCCTTAATTTTTTATTGACCTTCACAGATAGTACAAATATAACCTTGCACTAATCTAGATACTATGGATTACTCATTATAGAAATGTTCTTATCAATGAGATAACCAGCATCGGGCACTAGTTGTCTGCCATTTTTGCTGAACTGGGCCTTTTTGGCGCAGCTTTGAGGCACAATTTCCTGAAAATTTCTTACTTCGGACTTTACACTTTCTTAATTGATATTTATTTGTTTTTATCTGATGTATGTCTCTGGTGTGCTGTGTCTTTTAGTCTGTGCTAAATAAATGTATTTTCTTTCTTTCTTTATGACCAGCACCCTAATTGCAAAATACACTATCGATCTTAATTTGAATAATTTTGATACATATTTCTAATCCATTGCTTCATATGTTCGAAAAATGTGTCTGCTCAACAATGTAAAAAACGCAATGAACGTTGTTGATCTGTCAAAATGAAACCCATTGTTACTAATAGTGTGTTACGCAATTACCCCGCCGTTTTTACGTGTCTCTTAATCGTGGTACACTCGCACATTAAAGTTATTTGCAACATTCGTAATGAAAATGATAAAGGGTATGCGTTTGCGTCGGACTGATAACAGTGATAACAAAGATCATAGGTAACGATGCATCCTGTTTGTGTCTCATGTGCTAATCATGTTTAGAATAATGTCTTGTCTATGATATTAAATTAATAATATATCATTGAAGACCTAGAATATAATGATATATTTACATTAGTCACAAACTCATTAGATGTGTTTGTGTTTTAGTTGCACAAGTTTCTTCTGTTTCTATGGCCATTTATTAGACAAAACAAATTGGACTATTGTATAGACGAAAAATAAATTTAAATCTAATATTATAAAATTATTATCTTAATTTTAATCTTAATATTTTATTCATTTATTGCATAATTTAACTTATTGAAATTGTTTTTGATCTGATTTGGTTTTGTAGCTATAGCTAGCCGTATAGTAACTTACTTAATTGTTTGAAAATATTTGTTAATTTGGGTAATGCTCGTCTAGTGGCTATCTCTGATCTTTTTTAATATGTCCTATCTGCGGATAATGCAGTGGACTGCAACATTACTTCCTAAATTTTTGTTAGCATCATATATTATATATGTTGTAGTTGTTTATTATCCCTTTTTTTTTTTTTTTTTTTTGTGGATGGGAAATCATCCAATGACCCCTCCCGCTCTGGGTGGAGCAGAAGGGAGTGTCAGACTCTTACTGACTAAAACCCACCCGTGTTCCTTCCTTAGCCCTTTGTGTTCCGGGGTAGCGGTAACCCTTTCGGACAATCCCGCTGCCCCGGCAGGCTTCGGCCCTTTCGGGCCCCTTCCTTATGCTGACATCTCTTTGAGGCGCGCGTGGAACACGTACGCGCCGTCCGGCACGGGCCTGGTCCTGATCGGACGGAGAGTTACCCATTACTCTCCGCCCGCAGGCCCGCGCCTACGGTGGCCGGGAGTCGTCTCGCGGCTCCCGACGCCCGGGGCGTCTCCCGCGGCGTCTGGGACGTGAGGCCCTCTCCCTCAGCCGTCCCGCCACCTCCTTCGCTAGCATGACTGCTTCGCAGAAGGAGGTGACTGCCTCCCACTCCCTCTCGCCCCGGACCATGGCTTGAACCAGGGCCGGGCGCGAGAGGTCGCCGCCGCCGCCGATCGCCTCTGCGAGAACACGGCGGTGCTCCGCCCAATTGGGGCATACCGCCACCGTATGCTCCACCGTGTCCTCCGGGCGACCTTCGCAGTGGTGACACCCGGGCGTATCCTCCCGCCCGATAATGTGCAGGAACCTCCCGAAACACCCGTGTCCGGTGAGGACCTGCGTCAGGCGGTAGGTGAGGGCGCCGTGGCGCCTCTCTAGCCACTCCTCAAAGAGGGGTCTTACCGCCGCTATCGCGGCGTGCCCTGCGCTGGGTTGCGACAGTCGCTCTTTCCATGCCGCCATGAGATCGCGCCGGAGGTCGGTCCGCTCCGCTGCGATTTGCCGCGGAAGCGGAGTTTCCCCCCGGCGTAGTGCCTCCGCGCGCCACTCGTACAGGCGCGCGAGGACTATCGCCTCCAGATCCCACGGCGGCAGTCCGGCAAGGAGGCTTGCCGCCTCGCCCGAGATCGTGCGGTACCCCCGGATTAGCCTTACGGCTACCACCTTCTGGGGCGCGTTCAGGTAATGGGCGGCTCGCCGCCGCAGTGAACGCGCCCACACCGGGGCCCCATATAGGGCCATGGACCGCACGACCCCCGCGTGTTTATTATCCCTTAATAAATAAAATAAAATAGACGGTCAGATAGACGGTCGCTCAATTTAAAAGCTAAAAAATGTAGATATTCAGTTGCATCCAGTTTGACTGAAAACCAAGACCAAAATAGTTGAAAAAAAAAAGCTAGGTAGATTAATTGATTGATACTCGACAATTGTCATTGATTTAATGTTTGTTTTTCTAAAAACATGCAAAGACAATGATCTTTAGAAATGCATAGATCATAAATATAAACTGAAAGATCAATTTAATTGTCATTGTGAGGATTTTCATTGTTCAAACACAAAAAAAAAATACGATAAAAATAATTCTTTTGATTGACATGTTATGGAAAACATGTTTTCATCAACATATTCACGTTTAGCGATAAATGTTACTATCCGTTTAAACGGGAAGTAATATAACACGGTAGTATAAAGTACACATGACACATCACACGACAATGGCTGGGTTACACAAAATAACTTCCACGGCACACTGATAACGGTCCACAATACGTAACATGAACTTTGCACAGCGTCACAGCGATAAAATAATGCTTGTTTATTGAGTTTTCATTCAAATTCATTTATTTCGTGAACACAGGGTATATACAAAAAGATGTTAGGTATAATAAATGAGATCCGAGCTGTGTCCCGCCAAAAGGCATACAAAATATCATAGGTTTTTTTTGAAAAGCAAATACATTTTAGAAATTCAAAAGTAGATACAATCAAAATAATTATAAATTATGTCAAAATTATATAAAATTTATTATACTTAGATTTTCATGCAAGTCTAGAAAATGTATCTGGAAGAAAATTGTTCTTTATTTGATTAAGGGGCACGAAATCGACTGATTTTGATCAATTTTGTGAGAAAGGGAAAAAGAATTTAAACTGAATTATTTGTGACTAGCTTCTGCCCGCGACTTCGTACGCGGATCCTGTTGCTTATGCCAGCGACAACGGGGTCGTCAAAATCGAAGATCTGAAACGTCTAATGTCGAATTCTAAGAGCCCGGGGACCGGAAAACAACGGGATGCGCGAGACGATTCGAGACGTTCCAGATCTTTCAGTTTTGTAAGTCAACAGAAAATTCCCATCAGACTAAACAACTTTTGCTAAGACGTCGTTCCTATATATGTTATAGTGTCGCTGGGCTTTGGAGTTCCACAACAGGTGTTCCAGATCTTCAAATTTATTCTCACAGCAGAAAATGCTCTTCACGTGGAATAATTTTTGCTATGGCACCATTTTTATATATATTTTTATAGATTCTAAGGCAGATTTAAAACTGTGTACGTAGGGATTTACTTCATGCAACATATTTTGAAGCAGTGAAATCAGACTATTTATTCAATTGCGGAAAGTTTTGGTTTCTAATATTTGCCTGATCATGATAATTGGATACGAAATATATTTGGAGAAACTTGGGGTCATTTTCAGACAATAATGAACCAATAAGGTGGTAAACTTGTGCCTTGCACTTTGAATGTTGGCGTAAATGGGCCTTCTGAAATCTGTTTCGCACTAAAAGATGTAATTTGAAAGGCATTATTGTACGAACGGATGTTGTCCAAGAAATGTTTTGACTGTGGATGGTCACCAATTAGCAGTGATCTTAATATTTCTGGAGGATTTTGTATTTCAATATGTACTTTTCCACCTGAGTAACACATACCGTTTGTTTCTTTTTGCCGTTTAACAGCTTCACAAAAAGCACAATTTTGAACCATACCTCCGATGGCGGAATATCTGGCGTAGTCAATCATAGGAGTATACGTAAATGCACTCCGTTCCTTATCAACCCAAGGAAGGTCGCCACGCCCTACGGCTATATCTTGAGACACATCCGATTCTTCAGATGATATCGACATTCTGTTCAGAGAATGTCGAAGTCGATCAGAGTTCAAACGTTCGTTGCGCTCTTCTTCTGTCTCTTCATGCCGTACTCCAGCAATTCTTTCTCTCTCACTTTCTAACTGATTATGAATATTTTGTTGTGTGCGTGTTCGGGAAAATGTATGATAATCACCAGTTAGTCGCGCATCACGTTCATCACTCGTTTCAAAAGACCTGTTAGTATATGTGCGAATACGCTGAGAACTCAAGCGTGATTCTGTATCGGTAAACGTTTCCGATTCCCGAGACAACGCATGTCGCTCACGATCAGCGGACAGTTGCGCATCACGTTCCGCACTTGTCTGTAGAAACCTCGAAGCAGATGCGTATATACGCTAAGAATTCAAGCACAATTCTCTATCCGTGAACGTCTCCGACTCGCGAGACAATGCGTGACGTTCACGATCAGCGGTCAGTCGCGCATCACGCAAGTGGGGAACGTCCCCACTTGTCTCTCGAGACCTAGAAGTCGATGCGTAGATACGCTGAGAACACAGGCGTGCTTCTCGATCCGAAGAGGTTTCCACGGAGCGAGCCTGATGTTCTCGAACAGCATCAGTCCTAAACTGTTACTACCTTCACCGCGTGGAGGTACTCCCAGCTTATGTTATTTTATAATTATACAGTGAAATTAGTGATAGCTTTGATTTCCACATCAGATGTTTCTGATCTTCGATTTTTATAAGTCAACAGGAAATGCCCATCAGATCGAACAACTTTTGCTAAGACGTCATTCCTATATGTGTTTTGGTGTAACTGGGCTCTTGGAGTTCCACAACAGGTGTTCCAGAGCTTCGATTTTTATAAGTCAACAGAGAGTGCTCATCAGATTGAACAACTTTTGCTAAAACGTCATTCCTATAAATGTGTTATGGTGTAGCTGGGCTCTTAGAGTTCCACATCAGGAGTTCCAGATCTTCGATTTTTATAAGTCAACAGAGAGTGCTCATCAGATTGAACAACTTTTGCTAAAACGTCATTCCTATATGTGTTATGGTGTAGCTGGGCTCTTGGAGTTCCACAACAGGTGCTCCAGATCTGCGATTTTTATAAGTCAACAGAGAGTGCTCATCAGATTGAACAACTTTTGCTAAAACGTCATTCCTATATGTGTTATGGTGTAGCTGGGCTCTTGGAGTTCCACATCAGGTGTTCCAGATCTTTAAATTTATTCTCTCAGCAGAAAATGCTCATCACGTGAAACAATTTTTGCTATGGTACTATTTTTGTATCTCTTATACTTTAGCTGGTCTGTTGCGGTTCTGCATCAGGTGTTCCATTTTCCAAAATAAATTATAGCCTATATGTTGCCCAGACTTAATATCTATACAACAAAAAAAAAATCATTCAAATCCGTCCAGTAGTTCCGAAGATTAGCGTGTACAAACAAACAGACAAACAGACACATTTTTTTTTTTGGATTCGTGCTCTATTAGTGTTTCTAAACCTCCCTCAAGTATTTTTTTTTTAATATTTTCAATGTACAGACACAGTTTTTTTACTGTTTTATTATATGTATAGATTTGAAAAGTCGGGTTTTTCGTTTTGCATGTAGCTAAAAGGTATTTTTCAAATAAATTAAGTACTTATAGAAAATCACTAATATTCGTAACAAGTTTTCCAAAACACGAGACTAACGTTTCGATCATCTTTTTACGTTCAGAAACTACTTTTGATTCTGAATATTAAAAAATAATATCAGCATTATAATTCTGTAACAAAGTTGAATTGTTTCAACTTCGATATAAAATATAAAAAAAAAAATTAAAATCCTGTTTCTTGAGATAAAACGCAATTTATTTGGTGTTGGCACGGAACGTCTCATCTCATCGTCTCACCACCATTCATCATCATTCTTTCTGTAAAAATGCCATAAAGGCTCCCGCAGATAGGTGCGACGCAATCCTAGAACACAACAACAATTTATAAGAAAACTTCATAGAAATAATATTGTTCTTCTAGTCGCATCGCGCTGTCACGTGGCGTCTACCTGCGGGAGCCTTATAACGTAACTTATTATTGTTTTTATTTCGCGTTTTATAATTATAAAGGCGAAGGCTAAAGTCACGTGCAGCGAGGAAGAAACTTGCCTCATCAAAATAGTTACATTAATGACTTTCGTGTTAGAGACAAAACCGGTTAATAATATCAAATCACCTTTAATCTGTCAACAGTACTATGTATAGTTTTGTAATTTAATAAGGTTATTATGAGCTAAATACATACTTTATTATTATATTAGTAGCTTCTGCCCGCGACTTCGTCTGCGTGAAATTTATTTTTCCCTCGATTCAACCCGTCGTCGCATTGCATCGTCAGACCGCGCTGTCACTTCTTTATCGCTTAGCGTTCTATCTGACTTTCATTCTTTTTTGCTCGGCTCTTAAGGGTCCTAACGTGATATTAAATAATCTTCTACCACTCTCAAGAGTTGGGCTACCAAACGTAAAAAGAATTATTCAAATCCGACCGTTAGTTCCAGAGACAAGCGCTTCAGCTTTATTAGTAGTATAGATAAGTGCGAAAGTAACGTTCTCTGTTTGTCTGTCTGTTACCTTTTTACGCCTAAACTCCTGAACCGATTGTTATAAAATGTCAAATCGGTGACGTGAGACCTGGAGAAGAATATAGTATTCTTTCCATCCTGAATATTTGTATTAAAAATGATGAATATACACAGATGAAGTTGCGGGCAACAGCTAATTATGTATAGTTTTCTAATTTAATATTGTTATTATAAGCTAAATTATTTATAATAGAAAGAAAGAAAGAAAGAAAGAAAGAAAATACGTTTATTTGCGGTGAACATGACGCAAAAAGAACAAAAATACTAAAAATAAAATAAAATAGACGGTAGAGGGAAACATGCGCCACATCCACGCAAAACGGCTATCGCTCAGCATTATGCTGCGACCCTGTGCAAGACAGAGCCCCAGCGCTGGTTTTCAGCGACAGCCGGCGTCGATTTCAAGGGTCGATTTACGGAAATTGTGCTTATGTATGCGTGACAAATTGCCTTTGTTATGTATTACTAGCTGCGTCCCGCGGTTTCACCCGCGTAAGTTTCGATCCCGTGGGAATATCGGGATAAAAAGTATCCTATGTGTTATTCTGATGTATAAGCTATATTACTGTACGGTTTCATCAAAATCCGTTCAGTAGTTTTTGCGTGAAAGAATAACAAACATCCATGCATTCATCCTCACAAACTTTCGCATTTATAATATTAGTAGGATAGTAGGATTAGTAGGAATATTAGTAGGATATATCTCCTTGTATATTAGCCATAGCGTTCTATGGTGGTAATTTTATGCGGAAAAAGATGTGTCATTATTTTATGTAGCGGGCTAAAAATAAACCACAATAAAATTTTTTTTATG